>CAWUFW010010881.1:0-660000 GCA_963921515.1 Calotriton arnoldi
GCACACATTGAAAGCAATGGGCCGGCCGGAGGCACCGATCGGTCCATTGCTGTTCAACGCGCACAGGGGTACAACGCGTGCACCGCACACATTGAAAGCAACGGGCCGGGCCGGAGGCACCGATCGGTCCATTGCGGTACAACGCGTACAGGGGTACAACGCGTGCCCGCACACATTGAAAGCAATGGGCCGGCCGGATGCACCGATCGGTCCATTGCAGTTCAACGCATCACTGTACATGTGACTGGCATATGTCAGCATGCCTGTCTCAGATGGACATATGCCAGCCACAGATAGCTCCCAGGGAGTGAGGGGCACACCTACCACACGACAGCCTGTCCAAACTTTATCATAAGGCATGTAAGGCTGCATTTCCTATTGTGTGTATGTTGGTGTACATGTTGTCCTGTGGGTGTCACCTGTGGGCAGCCACCCCCAGGCTGTGCACGTGTTCATGGGGACAGGATCCTGGGTGTTACGTGTACGTGACCACTGTGATGTGCAACTGTTCATATCTGTGCATGTGCCATGGTCACATTTCACAGTGGTGTATGTGTATGTCATGTCACATACCCCGTGAGTCCCATGTGGGACGGTATGTTTGAGCCAGGGTGTCCCAGTGGCACAATAGTGATGGTCCTCCACAGTCTTTGTGCATGTGGTGTTTACAATGTCTCTGATTTCATGTGCACAATGGGAGACAGTCTCCACATCCACGTGTGTGCATGGACTCTGATGTTGTGCGTGGTGTGTCACAGACGTCCATGTCTGTCCTGCCGTGGCAAGTGGGGCCACTACCTGTGGGGGTCATGGTTGTTTTGCTGTGGTGTATACATGATACTCCATGTAATGCCAGTGTCCATGTGGCATTACAGGGTCCCTGGGAATGTACCTGTCGTTGAGCTGTGGTGCCTGGGGCACATCTGTCCTCACATGTCCCTGTGGGGGGTTATTGTGACACGGCAGCAGGAGATGGGAACTGTGACACGGCCTCATGATATCCAATGGGCCAACCTGGGACTAATTGATGCCACCTGTTGGACCGTGTTGACAGATGTTGGCCATGTATGTACCATTCATGTCCTTCCGGTACTGCACACTTCATGTAGTTGTGCCTCATAATGATGTATGTTGGGATCTTGAGTGTGTTCAATGCCGCATATGTGGGTGACTGACAATCTTGCTTACTTCTCCTCTGCACTGCAGGGCTCCTGCTGTCCATCGGCCATTCCCAGACCTGGCAACGATGGTGGAACGGGACAGCATCCGACGGTACCGCTTCACCAGGCAGCTGATTGAGGATTTGGCAGTGCAGTTGTCCCCACATTTGCAGCCTGGCCGGCCGTATCCTACAGCGCTGACCCCCAAGGTGAAGGTGATGGCAGCCCTACACTTCTTTGCCACTGGTACCTTCCAACATACTGTGGCGACTGCTGGTGGGATGTCACAGACCATGTTCAGCCGTGTGCTCCGCGATGTTTTGGCGGCAATGTTGCTCTTCCTGAACCGGTACATCTATTTCCCTAGACTGCGACGACTCACTGACGTGAAGAGTGACTTTTATGCCCTGGGAGGATGCCGCATGTCATTGGCTCCATTGATGGGACACATGTGGCTTTGGTACCACCACAGGCCCAGGAGCAGGCCTACAGGAACCGCAAGCACTACCACTCGGTCAATGCACTGGTGGTGTGTCTTGCAGACATGACCATCACACACGTGTGTGCCCGTTTCCCTGGTTCAGCACACGATGCCTTTGTGATGAGGGAGTAGTCGCATCCCCAGGATGATGGCACAGATGCAGAACCAGCGTGCCTGGCTTGTCGGTGTGTACTGACTTTGTGCCATTGTGTGTGATCTGATCTGTAGTATTCCGCCCACTGTTCCAAGTCAGCTAATGTGCACTTGTCTGTCCGTAGGTGACTCGGGATACCCCAACATGCCGTGGTTGCTGACACCCCTCAGGAACCCTGTGACACCTGCCCAGATGCGCTACAATGAGGCACATGGTCGGACCAGGAGAGTGGATTGAGCGGACCTTTGGTCTCCTGAAGAGCCGCTTCCGCTGCCTGGACAAGACCGGAGGGTCCCTCCCATATGCCCCTGCGAAAGTGTGCAAGATTATCATCGTCTGCTGCATGCTCCACAACCTGGCAGTGCGGAAGGAGTTGCCTCTCATCCAGGATGACAATGACCAACATCCGCCACCTGTGGAGGATCCTGGCCTGGACCACGATGCCAGTGACGATGATGATGATGATGATGATGGTGATGTCCGCACACAGCTCATCACCAACTTCTTTAGCTGAATGTGAGTATCCTGAGGTGTCATGTCAATGATGTGAGTTGGCATGATGTGTGGGTGGTGCTCTGGTGTTGTGGGAGTGTGTCCATGGGCCACTTGACTGGATGTGTGTTGCGATGTGTGCTAACAGGTGGGCTGTACTCCCCAACAGTGTTGACATGCTAACTTGGTTCTGGGTGGGTATCTTGTAACATGTATTGTGCATGTGTTTTGCTGTTCTGTCCTGTACTCCATTGCTTTTGACTGTGTGTCATTTCTGTCCTTCACAGGGTACTTTCAGATTCGTTTGGTCAACTGTGTCCACCGACGACGTGATTGCACATCCAGGCTGGTAGCTGTTGTGTCCCTACAGGTGATGTGCGCCACACCCATGGACTTCCTTCCGTCTACAGTTGTTGACTGTGTGCCCGCTGCCAGGTGGGGTTACCTTGCATCTGTAGTGGTTACGGCATGTTGCAACTGTGTAATAAACCTGTGCTTCACTTTGTGATGTGCGTTGTCTGTGGTCACACATTTGACTGCCATTTGCTTACTGCACCTGTGGGCTACTTGACTACAACTGGGAATGGGTGTGGTGTCTGTGCATTGCAACCGTCTTCCCTGGCAACATCAGTGTAGGCAATGAGTCAGATGGCCTAGGTGTGTATGTGTCGTGTAGCCCTGGTGGTGTGTCTCCCTCATGTGTGTCACGTTTCCTGTACTCACATGCCTGTGTTGTCCTTGCTGTTGCAGTTCGCATACACAGTGTAATTTTGCAGTTCATCATCCCCATAACAGCACCCACGTTGGAATCACGACAGAGGCAAGTATGGTGTATTAGTGTGTTTATTGTGATACATTTGTGTTAATAGTGCATAGGATGGGTTGTGCTGTACATGAATCTTGCAATCCCAAGTTCCTAGGTGAATTGAAAGTCCGGGTAGACAGGATCCCCAGTATCGGGGCCACAGTTGTCTGACACATTGGTCCAACTTGTACTCCCCATGCAATGTGTGGGAGTAGTGTTGCCGTCAACAGGGTGAACAGTCTGTGCACAAAGGCGAACATCCAGAACAGGTTCAGGCTTCCTGGGAGTTGCGCTTGGCCATCGGCCTCTCACTTTTCCCTCCTCGGACGACCCCTCTTCTTGGGGGGGGCCCTCAAGTGCAGGCTGCTGCGGTGCAGGGGACTCTCCGCCAGAGTCCTCCTCCCTCCCTGTGGCAGTTGCAGTTTGTTCGGCACCAGATGTTGTTGGCACACAGGGAGGTGTGGACTGGTTGCTGTTCATCTGGCGGAGGCATTGTAAAATGTCCCTGTGCACCGCCGTCATCTCATGCAGTGCATCCCACTTGGACTCCACGCGGGACATGTGTGAGTCCACACGGGACATGTGTGACTCCACGTGGGACATGTGGGAGTCCAAGCGGGCATGATGGGCAGCCTGCTGCTGTTTAATGTCTCTGAGGAGCCCCACTACCTGGCTGAGCTCTCCGGTGCTGGACTGGTACGCATCAGCTATGCGTACCAGTTGTGGGTCATCATGCACACCAGCAACGTCTGCAAGCAGCGACCTCTGTCTCCCACCCCTCCCACCACCCCTGCTGACATGTGCAGTGTGTGCAGTGGCACGCACAGATAACCCTGGTCCACCTTGGGAGTTGGTGGTGGTGGTGGTGGCCATGGCCCCAGGTTGGTCCAGGGTCACTGTGCTGGTGTTGCTCCTTATTCTGTCCATGTCGGCAGGGATGGTATTCATGGTGACAGTCGTTGGAGGGTTGGGTGCAGGGGGTGCAGCTGGTGGTCCTGCTGGTGCTGCAGCTGGTGGTCCTGCTGGTGCTGCATGTTGACTTGCACCCGGATGTGCCAGGTTGTTCTTCATCGTCCGAGGAGGACAGAGGCTGTACGACGCCAGTGAGCTCGGCATCCTCTTGAGCCTGGGACTGGGACTCCTCAGCGTCTGCTGCTGTGTCCCCATCATCACCTGTTTTTGGGAGACACAAACAATGTATGTCATGTTTCTGCAGGCATCAATGGTTGACACACATGACAGTTGTGACTGTGCCTCTGGGTGCGGGCCTGTACATTGCATTGTCCTGAGTCGTCACAGTCAGGGGTTGATATTGGTGTGGCACATTGTCCTGCATTATTTGGGCATTTCTATGTATTTTCTGGGGTGTGAACATGGTCTGCATTGGTTGTGTTTGGTTGGCAGCCGGACCTCCTTCCCACCCACCCAGCCAGTCAGTTATCCCACCATGGAACGTGCTTGCATTGCAGGGAGTGGAAGTTGTCTCTCAGGATGTCAGTCAGTGGTGTCCTGCTGTTTGTTGGTGCACATTTGCCAGCAGGGCCTTGTGCTCCCCACAGCAGTAGCCAGTGTCAGCCATCTTGTGAGTCCTTCTCCACTTCCTGTGATGTGAGCATGGTTCAGGGTGGTGTTGATGGGACAGTTGTGGGGGTGACCAATATCAGTGACTACGACTCCCATCATGCTATTGCCTCCACCCCCTTCCCAGCATGCCCATGCTTCCTTCCTTTTGACTCTGCTTCCCTGTGGGGTGGGCTGGCTGTGCTGACAGGATGGCTGGGAGTGTTGTCCTGGCAGTTGTTTGGCTAAGAGTCCCAAGAGTGTCCCTGTGCTTCACACAACATAACCCAGGGTGGTGGTTCTTTGTGGGATCTTGTGTTGGGAAGGAGGGCATTGCATACTACCAGGTGGGTACTGTGGAGTTTGTGTTGGGGGGTGTGAGGGGAGGTGCTTGTGACTATAGTCAGTGCTGCAAGTCCCCCTTCCCACCCAGCCAGCCAGATATCCCACCATGGAACGTGCTTGCATTGCAGGGAGTGGAAGTTGTCTCTCAGGATGTCAGTCAGTGGTGTCCTGCTGTTTGTTGGTGCACATTTGCCAGCAGGGCCTTGTGCTCCCCACAGCAGTAGCCAGTGTCAGCCATCTTGTGAGTCCTTCTCCACTCCCTGTGATGTGCGCATGGTTCAGGGTGGTGTTGATGGGACAGTTGTGGGGGGGGGCAATATGTGTGACTGCGACTCCCATGATGCTATTGGCTACACTGACTTGGCCAGCATACACAGAATTCCTTCCTTTGAGTGGTCTTCACTGTGTGTTGGTGTTGTTGTGGTGGCTACATGTCTGGATGTGTTTGTTAGTTCTATTTGTGCCACTGCCTAGCTGTAGTTGTAGTTGTGTTTGTACATGTGATGGCACAGTTGGATGTAACTTTTTTGATGGCATGTGTTGTGTTTATCTGACTGACATACACATTTTGGGATGATTCTGTTCTGGTTGCTGTGTAATTGCTATGAGTGCATGGTTTGACTCTCCCCTTGACAGTGATGTGTGTGTGTTTTGTGTCAGAATATTGTGTACATTTGTTGTGTACTCACCAGGCTCTGGGATGTTCTCTAGTCCATATACGCTCACTGGCGGAAGGATGGCCCGCACCTTCTCCTCCCAGGGCCTGAGGTATACTGGCTTGGCAGGAGGGCCACTGCCAGTGTATTGGCTGATGAGGTAGTCTTTCTTGAGCAGCTCCCGGACCCTCCTGCGCACGTCATACCACCTGTTCTGGATGTCGGTCTTTGTGCGCAGACATGGTGATTGTGCGTTCACCCTGTTGATGATCCTCTCCCACATCTTGGTTTCTGGGAGATGGGGTCTGTTGGACCAGTGCGCCAAACAGCTGTGGCTCTACCCTGAGGATCTCGTCTACCAGGACTTCCAATTCACAATCTAGGAACTTGTGATTCTTCTTGGGGGGCATGGTGATGGGTGGTGATGGTGAGTGATGTGTGTGTTGGTGTGCAGGTGAGGGTGTGTGAGTGTGTGTTTTGCTGGGTGTATGTGAGGTTGGTATTTGTTGGTGTGCTGATGGTGTGTGGCTTGTGTGAGGGATGAGCTGTGGGTGTGTGGTTGCTTTCTCTTGGGTGCTGGCAGTGGAATGGCATTTGCAAAGGCTCATGGTAGTTATTTGTGTCCTTTATATAGGTGGAGTTGTGGGTGTGTCTTTGTTCTCTGTCCCCACCCCCCAGTATTTATTGGCTTGGTAATTGCTTGTTTGGCCTTTTTTTTGGGTGTTTTTCCTTTGTGCTGTTTGTGTATGTTGGAAACGTTCGTGTGACCGAGTCGGACCCTGCATTGGTCTCGTACGGTGTTCTCCGTTTCGTTCACGCTGTGTTTGTGCAGTTTTCTATGCTGCATACGCGTCGGTCGCGGTGTATTGTGTTGCTTCGGCTCGGTTTTGTATGCTGTGTCGGTCGTACGGCTTGTCCTCCGTCCGACTCGCTCGTGGTTTTGCGCCTTGCATCGTACTTTGCGGTTTGGAGTTAGCGTGTACGTTTCGGTCGGATTTGTTCCGGGTGCGTGTCGGTCGGTTGGATTCGCGTGTTTTTCCGGCCGGATTGCTGTTTTCCGTGCGGCTCGGTCGGTCGACTTGGTTTCGTTACGTGTCGGTCGGATTTTTCGCGCCTTGCATCGTACTTGGCGTGTCGTGGCGCCACGGGTACGTGTCGGTCGGTATTTTTCCGGATCCGAGTCGGTCGGTGCTTTTCCGGCCCGAATCGGAATCGACCCCTTAGTGTGTTCATTTAGATGAAGCGTAAACATTTTCAGATTTTGTGGCATTTTAAGCAAGCATACGAATCCGGAAGAGTTTTACCTTACTCGGGCTTGATTTCACGCATAATCATCTCGTCGTGTGAGAGTGACTGCCCGGATATCCGGTTTCGTTCAGGGATTGCTTGATCAGTTGGCGCATGGCATTGTGGTTGTTGTAGTCAATGAAATGAGCGAATAACAATGTTTAAGACTTCTTTTTAAGTTCTTCCTATTTCGGACAATTCATTGAGGCCATGTGTCGCGCATATTGAACTTTAAGATTAAATACGCCTCTTTTCGGAGTAATGATTCTTCAACATCGCCACCTCTGGGACCAGACTTGATGACACTTAATACCGTCCATTTAAAATCACGTTCTGTGTGATTCATTTCCAAAAAATGGTTGACCATTGGAGCTGTAACCACTTTGTTCTTGATCCGGGATCTGTGTTGTGCCAACCTATGGCGTACTTCCTGATTTGTTTTTCCCACGTACAGTTTGTGACAGGGGCAGAGAATTGCATACACAGCATATTTGGTTTTACAGTTCGAGAAATCTTTCTGGACCCATTTGATGTTACGATGTGTGAATTCAGATCCTTCAATTGTAGTGTCACAAGCTAAGCATTGCCCACATTTATGATGTCCCACTATAGGTTTTAAATTCCAATGGGATAGTAAATCTGCTTTTTTGGAGGACATAATGTCCGCACGGACAATTCGCTGACCAATACTCATGTTTCTTCTGCATCGCAAAAAGAGGTGGTTCAAGTGGATGTTCCATATTCTGGAGTATATGCCAGTTTTTCAAAATGATTTGTTTGAACTTGTTGGTATGGGGACCAAAAGTTGAAACGCAGACCAACTTGTTGTCCAGTTTTGTCTCTTTATTTGTGAGCAAACACTCTCTTGGTGTAAAACGTGCACGTTTACAAGCATGTTTTAATAGTTTTTTAGGGTAGCCCCTGTCCTTTAGTTGGGCCTGAAATATTTCAGCATGTACCGCAAAGACTTCTAGTCGCGTGCAATTTCGCTGTATTCGCAATAACTGCCCGTATGGCAGATTGTCTCTCAGGTTGCGCGGATGGAAGCTGTTGTAGTGCAGAATAGTATTACGATCCATAGGTTTTTTATGGAGAGTGGTAATGAGTTTGCCCTGATGGTGTCTGACCTCTACATCTAGGAATGTAAGGCTGTCGGTGTGCGCTGTCTTTGTGAATTTAATGTCCATGCGATTAAGCCACTGAAAAAAATCCTCAAGTTGTTGTTCCGTCCCGTCCCAGATACACCAGATATCATCGATGTATCTGTACCATTGTGAAAGGTGGTCAAAAAATGGGTTGTTATTCAACACGAATTTCTCTTCATATTGTGCCATATACAGAACAGCCATTTCAGGAGCGAAGGGACAACCCATCGCAGTCCCTTTGGTCTGGATGTAAAAGATGTCTTCAAATTTGAAATAATTCTTTTTCAATGCTATGGCAGCTAGTTTCAAGATGAATTCAGATGGTACCTGTTGTGGACGACTTCTGAGCACGAGATGATGTAATTCCAGTACCTCGAGTGCCTCGTCTTGTGGTATTTGAGTATATAAAGAAACCACATCAAAGGTGACCAAAAGCTGTTTAGTATGGTCAAAGTTGGTACCTTCCACTTTATTAATGAAGTCCATGGTGTCCCTCAGATAGGAGGGGACTTGTTGGAGAAAAGGTTTCAAGAAACAATCAACGTATTTAGATAAGGGTTCCAGGAGGGAGTCGCAACCGGACACGATTGGTCTCCCCGGTGGTTCCCTTAGGTCCTTATGGATTTTTGGGAGGAAATAAATCACAGGAATTCTTGGATTCTTTTTGATTAAAAATTCATATTCCTTTTTGCCCAAAATCCCTTGATCAAAGGCTTCCTTCATTAGGACATTGATGGTACTTTGCAGTTATAATATCTAACTGGCATTCTGTCTGCACTGTAATGTTTTATATATGTTGTTCACATTTGTTTTGACACATCATATGTTTTGTACCTTTTTGAATATGGATTTAGTTGTTGTACGTCTTGGATACAAAGGCACAAGGTACTATTGTAGATTTACTATATTGCCAAACACCTCCTCTTCGCGATTTCACTTTTAAGGGGCAGGAAGTCTAATAGCCAAAGCCTACTCTTGGAGGGTAGTGTGAAGCATCACACAATAAATAAACTATCCAAGCATTGTTATTTCTTTTGGAAAATACATAGAACTCATGATTATACAGGTAAAAAGCTCAGCAACTTTAATGAGTTCCATGGCACAGCCATTACTCTGAATGCATATTTCTTTACTCAATATCATCTGTATGGTTCCCAGGTCTACACGAATAAGCATAGATACACTTACAAAGACATATCTGAAACTATGCAAAGCACAGTTCTGGGTTGGATTGTTCTCACCAGCACAGTTCAATAGCTGATTCAGTCCTTGTTGTCATAGTACATGCAGCCTTTTCAGACCACTGAACGGCTCTGCTTAGCACAAATGGTTTCTGCAACAGCTGCACAGTTCAGAACCTGCCGGTAGTCGGAAGAAACCGCATCCATAAGTTGGAGCAAGATGGGAAGAGGCAAAGTGGTGCAGCTGGTACACAAATCTGCATGTTGGGCTGGCCGCTCAGTTAATGTGGGAAAGTTCTTCAGTGGTAAGTTCACACAGACTTGTACAGACACTTGGCTGCAGAAGAATACAGTGTTGAACAATAGGGTTCTGTCTTAAATGCTGACTGAGATGGCCAAAGGTGAAAGAACACAGGGCACACGATGATGAGATTGTGTTGGGACAATGGTTTTAGAAGAACACAGGGTGAAACTATGACACACTGGCATCTACACGAGCTCACATGGACTTTTGCCGCAGATGAAGAAGGTGCAAACTAAAATGTGGTCTGGCACATAATCTCACACAAGCACAGTGTCCCCTCCCCCCCCATCCCAATTAGGGCAGAGGAGCGTCTCCCCCCCAGCTGCCAGTGCAACAAAAGTGAAAATTAAAACGGTAATAAAATGAATTACTGTTTTATTCTTATTTATTTTATTTATTAAATTTGTAAGGCGCGGCAGCTACCCAAAAAGGTTTTCCAGGCGCCGGAGCAGATCAAAAGAATGTATAGCAGCTTATTAGATTACTGGTTAAAAAGCCAAGTCTTCAGGGCTTTGCGAAATTGGGCATATACCGTTTCGTTCCGGATGGCTGTGGGAAGTGAGTTCCATAGTGAGGGACCAAGGTATGCAAACGATCTGCCTCCCATCCGAGATAGTTTGATTCTGGGCACAGAGAATTTCCCTTGAGTGGATGAGTGAAGGCACCGGGAAGGCACATAGGGGCTGACCAGAGATTGCAGATACTGAGGGGCAGCAGCTATTTTGATTTTGAACATGTAGCTCAGGGCTTTGAACTTAATTCGGTTCTCCACCCTGAGCCAATGCAGGTCCCGCAGATGACTTGAGACAGAGGTAGCTCTAGGGACCCTGCAAAGTAGTCTTGCAGCAGAGTTCTGCACCATCTGCAGCCTGCGAGTCACCTCCTTGTTGGATCAGAGGTAGAGAACGTTGCCGTAGGCATTCATTGCCACAATTTTCTGAGGAAAAGTTAAAAAAGAAACCTCCTATACAACACTCTGAGATTATAGGGTGTTTTATGGTTACAGCCACCCTAAACCTCCCTTCCTCAGCACAGCCCTCTGCCCCACATGAAACACAACGTTTAACGATGTGCAAGGGATTCCATGAAGAGATGCAGTTTCCTTTATTAAGAGCACCTCAGCCACAGAATGCAGGACTTCCCTCCTAGAGTTGAACCCCATGTCAGATAAACACAGTACTAGAATTTCCTGCTTACAACATTCTAATAATACATGGGAAATGAAGAAATACTACACATCGTCCTCCTCGCACTTTCCAAATAACATGCATGAGAAACGAATAAACAGCGAACAATATATTAAACAAATTAACAGAATGGGTTAACACATTTTAAAACCTAAGGAAACATAGGAATTACATACTGTTTAGTGTTAACAGTAGGAAGACAGACATTAAACATTATTACCTGTGAAGGGTACCATTTTGACTGATATTCCATATTCCCCCATCTCAATACTGAACTTTGAACGATCCGAAAAAATTTGAAACACCTTTAAACCTTGTTGGAGATTTTATTAGAACTTATGTTTTAGCACACATCTTTGCTATTTGGCTTTAACATTGTCAATTGCCTTTTCTCCACACACACCCAACCTGGAGAGATCTCAAAATTAACTCTTCCCCGCCCGAACAATTTAAATGACACTTTCCCCGCACTGGAATGTGGAGAAAACCTGTATACATACAGAAAACCCATCAGCCCTTCCTTCCAATTCCTACCGGCGCTCAACTTTAACTGTAGATATTCTTTTATTGCACTGTTGAATCTTTCAACTATGCCATTATCTTCCGGATGGTATCAAGTGCTCTTCCTGTGTTTTATCCTTTTGTGTGTTAAGAACTCATCCATTTCTCTTTGAAACAAATGGTGATCCATTATTGGTGAGTATACAATCGGATATTCCTTTTTTTACCAAAGATTGTACAAATAAAGCTGGTTATTTATTTCATTGCGATACTTCCTACTATCCCATTCTCTGTCCACAGATTAAATTAATCTATAAGCATTACAAGCACTAAAATATAGTACATAACCTCTCACCGTGTACGGTGCCCACAGTGTCCATTGAAACATTTTGCCAAGAGTTATCTGGCATATCCCTGAACTCCATGGGTGGAGCCCACTTTGTAAACCTTATCACTGTTCATACTGTCTTGACACTCTCTCACAGTTCCCTCACTTTGGATAAGCATTCCACCATAACAGTAGTTTAACCTGATCCTTGCTTTGGTCATACTCATTTACTGATGTCCTAAATTCATATTTTTTCCCTTAGTGAGACAGGTGGGCAAGTAACGTGGTTCCTGGTAAAATAATGTCTTAATCACAGCTCAACTTTTGTCTCACCCTCCAAAATACATCCATGTCCTGGATTTTTTTCTCAATCCCCCATCCTCACTGTAAAGCCTTCTTCACTTTTTGTAACACATCAACATTATAGGGTGATAATAACCATTACTCGTGCGCAATGGCACCCTCTGTTATGATGCACACCTTGACTTGCTCATCTTCTTCCCATTCACCATCTACTAAAACTATAGAACCCAGTCTTGAAAGACAGACAGCAACTGCATTACTAGGTCCAGGGACATATTTGACTTCATAGCTGTATTCTTGCAGACTTACTATCCACTTATAATGGAATAATTAGTGTCTGCTCCCCGTAAAGAGCTGAAAATCCGAGTTACGGTCCTATTGTCTCCATCACATCCTTTTTACAACAACACAGCACCAAGCCCTACTACTCTAGCACCACGTATTATGAAAGATTGTTAAGCTGGACCAAAACACTGCAAATTGTCAGCACCCTCTAAATCTCCCTTCAGTCTTTTAAATTATTATTTATGTTCCTCAGTCCACACAAACTCTCCCTATTTTAAGCAGATCTTCCATGTTACTAGTCTTGGAGGCGAAACTAGGAATGAATTTTACACGAAATTCTAACATGCACAAAAATGATAATAATTCCTCTTTGATGGGATTTGTTGCAAGTTCTTAACATTGGAAACTAGCTCTTTTTGGGATTAATGTCAACATCAAAAATGCAGGGTCTCTATGGCAGTGTGAGGTGCTCGAAAGGTTCTGGCGGGGGTTTTTGGCCTGTCTGGCTGAGGTCTTGGGGTGGGAGCTCCCTTATTCCCCAAAATTGGTGTTGTTACATATAATGGTGGGGGGAAATATTTATAAGCGCCATCTGATGCTACTGGGCTTTACGCTGGCTAAACGGGACATTGCTCGTAGGTGGAAGGCTGGGGCTCCACCATTGATCTCGGCATGGAAAAATGGTTTGGATTTCAATATGGGTTTGGAGGTTACTATTTTCAAAGCTCGAGGGTGCCCGTTGAAGCATTGTCAACGCAGTACTTCTTGTGTATCATGTGGCAGTCTGTCTCTGGGTTACAGAGCTCTGCATTGTATTTGACAATTGACATAATAAAAACTGTTAAAAAAAAAAATGCAGGGTCTCAAATATTCAATTTCTAACCTTGCAAATTTACATTTGCTGATTTTGAGTGTCAATCCATTCTTACTCAATACTTTCAGAATTTGCCTGACTCAAATCATGTATCTCAGGAGTTTCACTGAAAATCTGTCATCCAGGGAACATTTTTCCAGATAACTCATACATCCTTTTCTGGAAGACTGCAGCAGCAGAGCCAAGACCCAAAAGCATGTGCATAAACTCGCAGGGTCCAAATTGCGTTATAAAAATGGTAAGATCCTTAGAATCAGAATGTAGTCTTACTACACAATTAAAACTTGTATTCTCACCAACTTTGAATAGAGGTGCCCACATCTTTGCCACATTTCTATCAAGTATCTGGAGTAGTTGGGTATATATTTATGGGTTAGTCTTTACAGGATCAGGTACCATCGAATTAATATTTTATATTCTGCTTCTCTGATGGGCATTGCTAAAACCTTTATTCATTTTGTGCCAAATGCTCTCCGAAACTCCCTCTCTTATATCCCTCCCCAAATCCAATTCCCACTGTTCTTGATAGTTCCTGCAGTACATGAAGGATTTCAACTGTTCCATCTCTTTAATCATCAAGGGCTCTCCTTTTCACCAGTTATCAAACCTCAGACTGGCCATTCTGGAGTAAATGTTGAAGGCGTGTATGGGTCCAATGCTGACGTCAAACCACTTGTGATTCCCACTTTCTATTAGTAGGTGAGCATTAGTGATCTCTGTGGTGTATAATGTTCCTGGTCTTTCCCCCTTTGTAGCCAGTGACTATCCCATAGAGAGCGACCTGCTAAAGCCCAATCTATAAATAGGTAGTTTTTCTGACTTTCTACTTTCACATTCCACTTTTATTCTCCATTGCATCTCATAGTAATAGTGATTTAAATGTAGACATGAAAGACCTCCCTTTGTGTAGTGGGGCACTCAACAGTCTCTTGTTGAGTCGTGCTCAATCACCCACCATAAGTGAATTTTATCACTTGCTTTTGTAGGTTTTCCAGCTATACTCGTGGGATCATCATAGGCAATGCCTGGAAAAGATATAGAAGCCGTGGGAGGATGTTTATTTTCACAATGTTAATCCTCCCTAGCCAGGAGATAAACTGGCCTTTCCACTTATCCAAGCCTGCTATAATCTAGGCTTTGAGACATGGGCAGTTAGCCCTGTTCCAATTCTCTATTGAGGCAGCAATGGTTAATTCTAAGTATTTTATGGATGATTTTGGCCATTTTATAGGGTTTAGGGTTTTTAACTGTTCCTCGCTCTTTTTTGGAATTGAGATATTTAGGAGCTCTGACTTATCTTTATTAATTTTGAATCCTGAAACTTTCTCAAAATGTTTTATTTATTTCTGCAAGTTTGGGTAGGGAGAACTGAGATTCTGCTATAATTAGGAGCACATGGTCTGCAAAGAGGCTAGCAGTATGCTATTCCACTGCAAAGCGCAACCCTTTAATAAGTGCATTTGTTCTTATTAGGATTGCCATCGGTTTAATGACTGAGACAAAATGGATATGTGGCAGTGGGTAATTTGTCAGAAATGATACCATACCATTTTAATTCTGGATTCTGGCTCTGAATAGTTGGCAAAGATCCAATTTTTCATAGTCGGGCCTAATCCTAGAGTTTTCAACACTGCCATGAGGAAATCCCAACTCACACCGTTAGAATAAAACAGTTTCGCAAGGGGGTCTTAAATGAGGGCTACATCTTTAGCAAAGAACATGAGTAGCCCTTCTTGATTTGATGGTGTGTAGAATCTTGTGCGGTGTAATAGGTTTATGTAGCTCTTCTCTCCACTCATGTGGAATAGAGGGGAGCTGAATTCTTTCAAAGAAGTCTGAATGTCAGTTCTAGTTTCCTGTGCAGATCGCCCAAGATTTGTTGAGCTTTTATTTTTGTTTATGTTCCACCATCTCTAGTTCTTGCAGAAGGCCTTTCTTACTTAACCTTGCCTTCATGGAGATGGCACAATCCTTAAATGCCACGTTGAATATATGTCCTAATGAGTGTGATCCAGCGTGTACCCAATAATTTGAACAGGGACGAACATCTGATTACTTCATTTACCTTGGCCCATACACAAACACCCAAAGTCCCTGTTGCGCTGGTGTCAAGTTTGTAATATTCTTATCAATTCATATTCAACTGTTCAATATTTAGACATTTCTCAATTTATACAATAAACCTTTCCGTTCAAATTTCCATCTTCTTGGTCGATGGACCAATTAGTTGAAAAATTGAAGGCAACCGTTATTCAAATCATAGACAGACAAAAATAACCACAGACTCTTCGTTTGCAAATTGTTAAACTTTATCTAACTTAATGCATTAATCTTAAGATACCTCATGAGAGAGAATACATTCTAAACAATTAGAATCGATCTCAAAGAAACATATGTTGCATGGAGGGGATAGATGAAGAGAAATCAGACATTTGCATTCATAAATTCTCACTTCGGAAGGATAGATGAAGAGACAAAAGTACAAAGACATATACTTCGAGTTATCAAAGATACCAACCCAAAGAATAAGAACGAGGAAAACCACAACCCAGGCCTAGGTAGCGGCAAAGGACCCCCGGACAGAGAGTCAGGGATCAAAGACTCTAAGATCAGGACAAGGATAAGACTGGAACAGCTAGGCCTCTCTGCAACCCGACAATCAGCAGCACACCCTCTCTCTCCTTACGCCTAATGCAGCAGCGCATCTGCCACCCTCACTTCTTCTCCGCCCCTAAATCACCTATTCTTTATACCCTTACAATACATGTCCATCCCACTAAAGTCACCCATTCTAGCTACGGGATTGGTTAAATATGAGAGGCGGATGGTCATCCTACCATTAGATCATACCCTTTTGACAACCCCATTGTTAGGTTTCCGTTCCCACATATTCAATATACATCCCTACTCTCTCATGAGGTTTTTGTAACAATTTAAGGACACATTTTTGTTCATTCAACATTTTGTGGTTTTTCACACGAAAACACTGGAGTTGGCTGCACATCAAGCGTCATGTCCTTCACCATGTCACGCTCTTTCAGCTTGTTCAGCATTCCAGCCACTCAGTCACGTGGTCTGTGCGCGCTGCAAGTTTCATTCATTACAGTTCGGCTAACTTAACCCAAAATGAATGGAGGCTCGGCCATTTACTAAAGAACATAAAGCAGACATTTATTAATGATGTGATAATGAAATTTCCACTGTTAACCTCCCACCTTAACTCTAGTCCATGTTAGCAGTTAAGCTAGCATAGCATAAGCAGGAAAATGGCCTTAATTATCATGACAAAGCAACATACGTCATGCGTTTACTGCATTAACATGCAATTTTACCAAGCAAAACATCCATATCACGTTCTACACACAATATTATTACATTTTCGGTTATTTACGTATTGTTAAGATTAATTTCATGCATATTGCAAAGCGAATTTCCCACATGTGGTGTGTGATTGCACGTTAATATACTTACTACTTAAAAATTAGTACGTATTATAGGGGCATTCAATACAAGCAGGATTCTTTTTGCGAATCCCCGCTCCATCAATTCCCCCCTCTGATGGCTTTTGAAGCCATCATAAATACTCACCATACCGAGTGCAACCTTACAATTTATCTAGAGTTTAGTATCTCTCTCTTCTTTTATGGCACTCTCATTTAGTCTTTTCATCATGTCATAATATTCTTCATTTATTTCTTCAAGTTCTAATTCATTTCTTTTTCTCTTTACTCCTTTCTTTCTATTCCTTTTATCTGTTATAACTTTTTCCCCTTTCATGCACTTACAACATTTATACGCTGTTATTATTACTAAAATTGTTACTGCTATTGAAAGTACGGACATTACTATTTTTCCCAAGATTTCCAAATGTTGAAACCCAATTTCTCACCTCTGTAATACTCTTACCAACTCTTTCCCAAACACCGTCAACCTCCAGTTGGGTTAAATCTTTATGTAACTTTGTAATATTTCTAATATATCCTTCTATCCCTTTACTTTTATCAGGGATATAGGTACAACAATGTTGTATTTTTAACGTTCCACAGACTCCACCCTCTTTTGCCAAGATAATGTCAAGGGCAAGTCTATTTTGCAAAACCATTGATCTTATTGCCACCATTTCAGTATCTATCATCAAAAATCCACCAGCAGTATCTGTTGATAAACGATCAACCACTGTAGACAGTTTTCGAATTTTATGTGCATTTAGAACTACCCCAACTGAGGGTATCGGTGCAGTGAATAAATCACCTATTATTTCAGAAAAACTTGCTCTCTTACTACGTGTTAATCCTAGCTTTATTTCATTGACACTATAATCTTTTCGGTCTATATGGTAGACCTTTGGAAAGACAATCCCAAAGTAACAACTCCCATACCAGTGGGCAGGTAACCTGTAATAGGCTTTCCTACCACATACATAATATATCCCTGGAAAAAACAGGATCAGTTCCACCCTTTAATCCCCAACCTCCAGTAATTTGGAAAGTATGCTCACATTCACTAGTGCCAATAAAATAATTGTTATAGTTAGTCTTTGATCTCAATAAACATAACTTCCCCTTCTGTGACCAGTCCAGAGACATTGCAGCATAAGTTTCACCCTTTTCATAATTTCCCTCTCTAAATGCCCAAGGTGGTTCTTGTGTTTTTTGTTTAACAGCTTTCTTCTGGAAACTCTCTCTTCTATGTTCTACCATGTCCAAAAACAGTTTTTCTTCAAAATGCAATCTGCATGTTAAATTATTTTTAAAAGCATATTCTAAATCTAATTGTTTAGTAATATGGAAAAATTCACCCATATAACGTGCATGTTTACCACTTTCTACCTTGTTTAGTTCTCTTATAATCGGTACTTTGGAAAATACTAAGTCCACATCTGTATATTGATACTCCAATTTACCTTTCATGTAAAATAGACTACTAAGAACGCTACAAGAAACAGCATATGTTAAAGAAAGATGATGGTATGTTATGCCTTCAGAGACAGACAACGGTAGTTTCATGCAGACATAGCAATCACTCACATTCATAGTGTTAGTATATTCATACAACAATTTAGTAAACACATTTAAGGATAAATCATTAGTTGATTCATCATGATGGAAAATGCTTCCATCTAATTGTTCTTCATTAGTATTCGTTAATTGTTTAGCAACATCTTTCATTCCTTCAATAGACACATCATTAGTGTTATTTCCAGGGTTATTTACATTAAAGATTGGTATGACAACAATTAATAAAATCCACATAAATATTAGTAGAAAAACATTACATAAGCAAAATTTAACACATCTACGTTTTAGTTTAGATTTTGGTTGTCCAGTCACTTCATTTCCTGCCATTTTACTTTTCTACAAAAATGAAAAATGAAAAATCTAACAATTTCTCTGTGTTAGGGCCTAAGAAAATCTAAATGAACTTTTATCTAAAAAACAAAACAAAAACAAATATATATGTATATAAGTGTGGTGTAATCCTTACACACAATGACGTTCTTCTTCACCTTCTTTGTTTATTTTGAGTCCATTGATGACTTGATCTGACAAAGATAAAAATGTTCTTCTTCACCTCAATTTGTTTCAGTTCTTGTTAAGGTGGTCTTAACTTGTTCTCATCCTCCTTTTCGGTATCAGTACTCTCGTCTTCCTCACTTAGGCCTAAAGTTTCAAACTCCTCGAGAATCACGTAAGTCCACTCAGGGGACTTGTATTTTCTGCAGGGAATTCTTGTTCTTTTCGATCTTCTTTTTGTGCTTTTCACTGTTCTGTCTGACTAGAGACTTTGTTGCTTTGTTCTGGTCTTCTTCTTAATCTTCTTCTTACTAATTTGTATTTCAATTTCCTTACCCCACTTGGCCAACAGTCTCCCTTTCTAGGTTTCTTTGCCCGAACTATCTTATCACCTTCTGTGTTCTGTTCACTGTTTCTTTTATTCTGTCTTACTTCTAATCTGTTTTTCTTGGCTTTCTTGGTTTTCAGTCTCTGTAGGTTCAGTGCTTGAATCTGACTCACTAGTTATTTCTCCCTCTTCTAACTCTTTTGTGAGCTCATCTTCTTCTGGAATGGTCTTTGAAATTTCAGCAGTTTCAGCTTCTCCTGGATCAATAGCAGCCTCACCTTCTTCTGACTCAACAGCAGTCTCTTTTGTCCCAGTATCTGATGTCCATTCTACTCGACTTGTGCTTGGCTGTGTATCGTCAATATGTTCATCAGAATCTGTCACTCCAAACTCTTCAGCTTCACACACTTCAGCTACTGTTTGTAGATTTCTGTTTCTCAGTTGCTGTTCTTCAGGTCTTTCGATTGGACTTGGGACCAGACGGGCATGGCTTGCATGTATCCAATTTGGCAAACCAAAACACTTCACTGCTGTGGTCGTCACCAATATGATCTGGTAAGGGCCTCTCCAACGGGGTTCTTGACACGTTTTCCTCACGTGCTTCTTCACTAGGACCCACTCTCCAGGATTCAGGTCGTGTGCTTGGTCTCGCTGTGTCGGTGTGGCATCTCCTCCAACCTGGCGAGACACAGAACGTACCAGGTCAGCCATTCCTCTACAATAGTCCAGCACACGATCATCAGATAGGTTCATCAATCTATTTGCAGGTATGTATGCTTGTCTCATTGCTCTTCCCATCAACACTTCGTGGGGACTTAATCCGGTCTTTTTGTCAGGTACACTTCTGAGACTCATCAATACAAGGGGTAAAGCATCAGGACATTTTAGTGTTGTGGATGCACACACCTTCCCTAATCTGGATTTTATTGTGCCATTAATTTGTTCCACAATACCAGATGCCTCTGGTCGGTAGGCACAATGCAATTTCTGTTCAATTTGCAAAGCAGCACAGATCATTCAAATTATTTCATTATTAAAATGCAATCCTCTATTTGATTCCAAAGTGACTGGAAAACCAAATCGTGGGATCAATTCTCTCAACAACAATTTTGCCACAGTAAGACTGTCATTCCTTCTCGTTGGGTAGGCTTCCACCCAGCGAGAAAACAAACAAACGATGACTAAGACATACTTTAGTCCATTACATGGAGGCAATTCGATGAAATCAATTTGCAGTCTAGCGAAAGGTCCTCCTGCTCTCCCAATTACACCCCAACTTACAACTGTCTTTCTTCCTGGGTTTTGCTTCTGGGAGATAACGCACCTTTGGCACAGACTTTCAGCGATTAACCTAAACTTAGGATTGTACCAGGACTGCTTGAACATTCTTACCATGCCATCTCGTCCAATATGTGCATGTCCATGGTACATCCTGGCCATGTGAGAAAGCAAAGAATCTGGTAGTACTGGTCTTTCATCATAACAAACCCATATTGCTTCATCGTTTTTCCTACAACCTGTTCTTTTCCATTCTTCCTTTTCTTTGTCACTGACTTCTTCCTGCATTTGTCTCACCTCATCCCAAGTCTCAAATGTGGTAGTGAACATAAGGTGGCATTCGTTATTTCCTCTTTCTATTGGTCTGTTTATTGCTAGGGTATTTTTAGTACAGTAACGGGCTAATTGGTCCGCAAGTCTGTTACCCTTCATTATATTATCATCTCCTGACTGATATGCAGCACATTTTACAACTGCAATTCTTTTTGGCAACTGCAAAGCTTCCAATAATTCCTTCACAGTATTCCCATTTCGAATTAGAGATCCAGAGGAAGTCATAAATCCTCTTTGCATCCATAACTGACCAAAGTCATGTACGACTCCAAATCCGTACTGACTGTCAGTGAAAATTGTTACTTTTAGACCTTTTGCCAATTTACAAGCTCTAGTGAGAGCAACCAGCTCTGCAACTTGGGCAGAATTTATGCCTTTCAGACAAGATGCTTCCAGGGCGCCAGTCAAGGTACAGACAGCATAACCAGCGCACAATTCACCCCTTTCGTTCCTCATACAGGACCCATCTACAAAAAATTCACAATCAGATTCTTCCAACGGTTCATCTGCACTATCTGGGCGGGGTTTAGTGCAAAGCTCAGTCACTTCTAAACAATCATGTTCTGCTTCTTCTTTCACCTCTTCACATCTTGAACTTGGTAACAATGTGGCAGGGTTCACAGTAATGCATCTTACCACTGTCACATTTTCAGCACCTAGGATCACTCTCTCGTATTTAGTAGGCCGACTATTTGTCATATGTTGAGTTTGAGTACCAGTTAAAAGTATCTCAACAGAGTGAGGTACATAGACCTTCACTGGGTAATCCATCACAATTGATTCACGCTGTTCCAAACTTATACAAGTGGCAGCTACTGCTTTTAAGCAGCCTGGCAATGCAGCGGCCACAGAGCCCAGAGTAGCGGAAAAATATGCTACTGGACGTCTTGCCATTCCATGTTTCTGAGTTAAAACTGCAAGCGCACAACCATCTCTTTCACAACAGTACAACGCAAATTCTTTCGAATAATCTGGCATTCCCAAAGCTGGCACTTGACAAAGACTGTTTCGCAATCGATTGAAAGATTCCATACCTTCTTCATCCAGTACAATCGGATCCTTCACATCTTTTCGTGTTAACCTCTGTAGAGGTTTTGCAATCAACGACAAACCACATATCCACTGTCGGCAATATCCAACCATTCCAAAAAACATCCTCACTTCCTTCTGATTTCGTGGTGAATACATTTTCTTAATTATGCGGATTCTTTCTGGGGTCACTTTTCTTAGTCCCTTTTCAATCTTATGACCTAAGTACTGAACTTCTTGTCTACAGTACTGTAACTTTGATGGTGAAACCTTGTGTCCTCCTTTAGCTAAATGGTTTAATAAAGCAATGGAGTCTGTTACACATGCCTCTCGTGTTTTTGATGCCAACAGTAGGTCATCAATGTATTGGACCAGGACAGAATTTCCAGGCAGTTTTAAAGTTTCCAAACATTTTTTTAAGATCTGATTAAAGATTGATGGACTCTCAGTATACCCTTGAGGAACTCAGCACCATGCCAAAACACGATTTCCGAACCGGAAGGCAAATAAATATTGGCTTTCCGGATGCAAGGGATGGAAAAGAATGCCTGACACAAATCAATAACTGTATACCATTTGGCATCACATGGGATCTGGTACAGAATTACAGCAGGGTTTGGTACTACCGGACAACATGGCACAACAAGTTTATTCACCTTTCTCAAATCCTGAACTATTCTATATTTTCCGTTGGGCTTTTTGATACCAATAATGGGAGAATTACAAGGACTGCTCATTATTTCTTTTAAAATTCCTTGTTCAATCATCTGATCAATCACAGGCGTGACTCCAGCAATTACTTCTGGACTTATTTTGTACTGAGGGGTATTGGGATACACTGCTCCATCCTTCACTATTACCTGAATGGGGTCCCCGTTTTTCATTAATCCAATCTCTTTTCCTGTGAAATCCCACACATCCGATCTCACTGTACCCTTTAATTCTTCTGGCAAATCTTCTTCTGTCAGTAGTGAATATAATTCACTTACTTCTGACTCTCGTTGGGCCATCAATATTTTATATTCAACATCCTCATCTGGTGTCATTATTGCAACACCATCCGGTGTGCAATAAATAGTGCAATTCATTTTGCACAACAAATCTCTGCCCAAGAGATTTACCGGACTAGTATCACACACTACAAACCGATGCATGTCTTTAAAATTTCCAATGTGAACTTCTATTGGGGCTGTGACAGGAGTTCTAATGTGTTTGTTTGCAACGCCTACAACTTGGATAGTTTCTCCCGAGAGGGGTAGGTTTGGGATTTCCGCTGCTCTCACAGTGGAACGGGTAGCACAAGTGCTCAACAAAAAGGTGATGTCTTTTCCTTCTACCTTTCCATCAATAAAAGGACCTGACTGATCTACCGCTAAAGATGCGCCAAGTACGCACTCTTCCTCCCCCCTCAGGCACTGTCACTGTGTCATAACCAACTCACTTTCACTACAACGCACCAAAGACTGCGAAACTAAAGGATTCTTACCAAACTGCTCTTCTCCTCGAAATCCCGAACTTGCACTGTACATCTGCATGTGAGCATTCACATTGGGAGGAATGGGTGGTTGTGGCACCTGTAACTGGGGTGTAACTACCTGTTGCTGCTGCTTCCCAATCACTTCATTCTGCATCTGTGGATTCAAATTTTGATTTACTCCGTTATCCTTTTGTGCAGATCTACACTCGTTCTTCCAATGTCCCAGCTTCCCGCAAGCATGACAAGGATATTTCTTCTTAGCCTCTTCCTTACTCATTTTAAACTTCCCTCGATTTTCACTAATTGCCTGTCCTTCCTGACTCTGTTTTTGTGGAAAATTATTAGTTTCCTGTTGCTGTTCTGCCAATTTCACTTGTGCCCACATCATTTTCTCTTTTAACTTTTTAAGACGAGATTCAATATCGTCGCTACAATACTTGGCATATCTTAGAATCTCGTTGATCGACTTACTCTGCCAGCACAGCATATGCTGCTGTATCATTGCACTAATTTCAGGTCTTAATCCATATACAAACCGATACACAAAATGTCCCATATCCTTACCTACAATATTCTCAAACCCACTATACTGCTTAAACACCTGCAACAACCTTTCATAATAGGCGTGAACTGACTCTTTAGGCTCTTGGGTCGTTCTGTCAATTTTACCCCAATCTGTTTCCTTTGGAGATATTTTTCCCTTTAAAAAGGTAATGACTTGATGGTACTTTTTCATTACCTCCTCAGATGGGGCACCTGTTTTAGCATCCCTAGGATACTCATCCTTGGGCCAATCAACAGTAATCTTACATTCTGTCCACAAATCAGCCGGAACCAGTATCTCAAAAAGGCCATCTAAATCTTTCAACAACACCTTTGAAACCTTTTCAAATCGGTCCACTTGCTTATACCATTCAACTGGTTTTTCTCGCAATCTGGGAAAATCATTTGTAAATGACAATATATCCTGTCTAGTCCAGGGTACATGAACATATCCTCCACCTGGAACTTCTCTCATGGGACAAACTCTTTCTACCTGCTCGGTTTCCTTTAATGGAAACATGGATGTTCCCTTTCCACTTATTTCTTCCTTCTTTTTCACCCATTTTTACTCCTCTATTTTTCTATTGTTCCCCATTTCTTCAAGATATTCATTAATTCTTTTATCTGCAATCTTCTCCCTGACGTATTCAAACTCTCTAAATCTTTGTCAGTGAAAGCCATGCAGTACGTCTTCTGTAACACCTTTGATTTTTCGATATCTACACCAAATTCATTAGCCACTTCTGACAATTTCTCATGGAAGTTCTTTGCTCTCCAAGTAATACTTTTACACAAAAACAACAACTCTTCGTCAGTATAAGTTCCCAGTCTATCTGGACTTATCGTCCCAATAATCATTTCTTCCAAATCTACTTTCAATTGACTCACATTCACATTTTTAGACTGTGTATCTGCCTTAGTTAATTCTTTTATCCAACTGCTGAACTTTTCTGGGGAGGGATTCGTCGAACTCTCAGCTATTGGAGAGATAATTTGACCTATTCTTCTCGGCTCTAATTGAGTACTTCTTTTTTGGGTTTCAGTCATAAAATCTCCAATTGGTAGATCCAACAGTGTGTTATGTTGGCCATTTTGACTCTCATTATTCGTTATATTAATTATGTTACTCCTTACACTATTTCTTGGGACTGCTAAAGTTGGCATTTTCTGTAAATTTGAATTTTCCCCAAATAGCGGGACCACAGGACCAATGGTCACGGGTACTGTCAAGGCTTCTGCATTCAAGTTCAATTGATTCAGGTTCTGTACTGGTTCCATTCTAGCCTTATTTAACAGACTTACTTCATTCTCTCTTATTAGCTTAGCTAATTCAGTGACATGAGGAGTTAATGGAGTTACATTTACTATTTGCGGGGCACTTGGGGTTACCCCCCCTGAATTTTTTTCATAAGGCGGTGGTCTTTTTATCATGAATTCTTCTAATAATTCATCATCAATTTCATCCAAACCCCCTCCGGATGTTTCCAAATTTTTCAATTTTTCCTTGCATTTAGCTCCTGTTTGACTCTCTACCGTCAAAACTGGGTACAACCCTGCGGTTACTACAGCTTTTCTCCATCTTTTCATTTGATCCTCTCGCCCCTCAAATGGGTAACCTGCAAAAAATCTTCTATTTTTTCTACCATCCCGATCTTTCTCTCTCTCAAATGCTTCTACTTCCCACTCTTCCAATGCTTCGTACTGTGTGAGTCTAGGATTTGGTTCCAAAGAGTTCATCTTGTCTCTCAAATTTTGTAAGATCCTTACATTAAACGTACCAAACACAGGAAAAGCTAACACTCCATCATCCTTTGTATATTTTCTCCAGTTTTCTAACCAAACACACGTATGATACCCTCGCTCCATCATCATATAAGATGCAGGCGTTTTTGGGGGCGGAATAGGAATTCCCTCCCTTGTCACAATTAGTCTGTCCTTATTAAAGAGATTCTTTAGTTTCCACAAACCCATCTTCAGGCTGTTCTATTATCAAATTTCTACCCGATCGAAACACCAAAACCTTTTCGTATTCCTCTTTTCCCAGTTGTCAACTTTTACCCTATCCCAGCGCGTCTCACACTCTCTAACCAATCACAATAAACTACGTATTTTCAGTCTTGTTCAATGTCAACACGTCTCTCACTAGTCACCCAATCACCACTCTACTCACATCCGCAGTCTGACCAATGCCAGCGCGGCACCTTGTGACGTCAGTATCACTCCTGCTACTGACCCTCCCTTTACAATCTGCTCTTTGTTACACACCCGCTGCATTCTCCAATACCAGCGCGGCACCTTCTGACGTCAGTATCACTCCTGCTACTGACCCTCCCTTTACAAAATCTTACGGCAATATCTTTCTAAATTTTCTTAATCAAAATTCTGTTAGTCACAACATAAAAAAAAAAACAATGCTACCTTGTCTGTCCCACTAAATAAAGAGATAGTCTTCACTTTTCAAAGATATTTTCATACACTGCAAGCAACAATAACGACCAGCGTTATCTCACTTTTCTGTCAAGCTCCGGAATAACCTATCTACTCCTCTCAAGATCGCACTGAGGTATCACAAGAGGGCCTCATGACATACAAAGAGGGTTGTCCTGTTACTGTTCTCGGATTCCCTTACCAGAGTTTCAACAACGGTGTCCCTTCACTATTACAAACTTTCCCCTTTCACACTGAAATTTCCCTAAGCTTAATACCGACAGCCCTACCTAGCTTTTCAGTATTATCACAACAGACAAAGTACTTCTGCAGTGTGATTTCTTTACTACACTCTTCCAATTCCTTCCCGGGATTCCTCAGGCACCTCTTGTACCTGTACTTCTGGACAACGTATAAACAAAAACACTAACTCTTCAGGTTAAAACATATAATGAATATTCAATAACAATTACCTAATTAATCAATAATTAAACCATAACTCTGCTACCAAGGAACTGATCCAGCGCGGACCCAATAATTTGAACAGGGACGAACATCCGATTACTTCATTTACCTTGGCCCATACACAAACACCCAAAGTCCCTGTTGCGCTGGTGTCAAGTTTGTAATATTCTTATCAATTCATATTCAACTGTTCAATATTTAGACATTTCTCAATTTATACAATAAACCTTTCCGTTCAAATTTCCATCTTCTTGGTCGATGGACTAATTAGTTGAAAAATTGAAGGCAACCGTTATTCAAATCATAGACAGACAAAAATAACCACAGACTCTTCGTTTGCAAATTGTTAAACTTTATCTAACTTAATGCATTAATCTTAAGATACCTCATGAGAGAGAATACATTCTAAACAATCAGAATCGATCTCAAAGAAACCTATGTTGCATGGAGGGGATAGATGAAGAGACATCAGACATTTGCATTAATACATTCTCACTTCGGAAGGATAGATGAAGAGACAAAAGTACAAAGACATATACTTCGAGTTATCAAAGATACCAACCCAAAGAATAAGAACGAGGAAAACCACCACCCACGCCTAGGTAGCGCAAAGGACCCCCGGACAGAGAGTCAGGGATCAAAGACTCTAAGATTAGGACAAGGATAAGACTGGAACAGCTAGGCCTCTCTGCAACCCGACAATCAGCAGCACACCCTCTCTCTCCTTACGCCTAATGCAGCAGCGCATCTGCCGCCCTCACTTCTTCTCCGCCCCTAAATCACCTATTCTTTATACCCTTACAATACATGTCCATCCCACTAAAGTTACTAAAGTCACCCATTCTAGCTACGGGATTGGTTAAAAATGAGAGGCGGATGGTCATCCTACCATTAGATCATACCCTTTTGACTACCCCATTGTTAGGTTTCCGTTCCCACATATTCAATATACATCCCTGCTCTCTCATGAGGTTTTTGTAACAATTTAAGGACACATTTTTGTACAGTCAACATTTTGTGGATGTTCACACGAAGACACTGGAGTTGGCTGCACGTCAAGCGTCATGTCCTTCACCATGTCACACTCTTTCAGCTTCTTCAGCATTCCAGCCACTCAGTCACGTGGTCTGTGCGCGCTGCAAGTTTCATTCATTACAGTTCGGCTAACTTAACCCAAAATGAATGGAGGCTCGTCCATTTACTAAAGAACATAAAGCAGACATTTATTAATGATGTGATAATGAAATTTCCACTGTTTACCTCCCACCTTAACTCTAGTCCATGTTAGCAGTTAAGCTAGCATAGCATAAGCAGGAAAATGGCATTAATTATCATGACAAAGCAACATACGTCATGCGTTTACTGCATTAACATGCAATTTTACCAAGCAAAACATCCATATCACGTTCTACACACAATATTATTACATTTTCGGTTGTTTACGTATTGTTAAGATTAATTTCATGCATATTGCAAAGCGAATTTCCCACATGTGGTGTGTGATTGCACGTTAATATACTTACTACTTAAAAATTAGTACGTATTATAGGGGTATTCAATACAAGCAGGTTTCTTTTTGCGAATCCCCGCTCCATCAAGTGTGTAAAGAGGAGTCTTGTGGATCATTCACAAAAAGGTAATCTCTAATACTTTGAGCTAGTTCTACTTTATTTACTCAGTCTCTTGCAATATATGATTGGTATTTCCATGTACCTTCTGCTGCCTGCGCACCCGGCCCTGTCCCCAGGACAATGAAAACTCAAGACCTGGCTCTTCAACGGAAACGTCACATCCACAGCACCCAGATACCCCTAGGGGTGACAGTGCTGTGCTTTACAAATGCTGATTGATTGACCTCATAGTAAGGAGCTGTGGTCACATTTATTTCCATGAGTGCATGGTCTGAAATTGCACCCCCTTACATTTGTGCTCTGTGAAGCCTGTAGAGTAGATACTTAGGGATGAAGAGCATATCTATTCTGTGTGGGATTTATGTGCATGAGAAAAAAAGAATAATCCCTCTCGTCTAGATGCAGACATCTCTAGCTGTCAGCTAAAACCTGTTCCTCAAAACCTAAGCCTTGCACACGTGGACATGGCTTTCTATGACTGGGTTTGATGGGATGTTCCATCAACTGCCAGGTCCTAAACTAAATTCTCTCTGAGGATTACATGGTCCTCCACTGTCCCCGCCTCTCCTGTTGGTTGTTTGGAGCATAGATATTGATTTGATTGTAATGTGTTTTGTTCCCCATATTGCCACACAGGCTCTAATGTACCTCCCCTCTAGGTCTTGATTTGTGTCTAGCTGGATGCTGAGGTCCCTCCTACAAAGAACTGCCTTGCTGGCCGTTTTCATTTTCCCTGATGCTCACGTTAGGACAGGGCAGTCCTTATGCCACATCCTGAATTGGTCTTTTCTCAGTAAGTGGGTTCCTTAAAAATATATGATGTGTGCATCCTATTGTCTAAAGTGTTGTTAGACCATGCATCTTTCGTTGAGGGATTTAAGACCCCTAACATTTAGAGTAACCAGCTTGATTGATATGTCACTTGTAAGCTCAAATAAAGGTTTACCCTAAGAAATAAGTACATGGCAGTGCGAATAGTGCCTGACAAAGTAGATAGTGTACCCCTCAACTGTTAATAGAACTTTAACAACCAGAAAGAATGTGACTAGGGAGAAGATGCCCGGTCCCATCATATTAGGTAGACTGAAATCTTGGTCTTTTCGGTGCCGGGTGGTCCCCCAACATCAAGAGACATGGAGAGATTGTGTATGGTGTGCGTTTATTTGTAATTTTTTACAAAAGGATGGGGACAATGGGCTTTTGGAAAGGTCCAACGTACATGCCCTAGATAATCAATAAAGAAGAAGTACGTGGTTCCTCGGTGAATACAGAGTATTTATTGCAGGTCGTGAAAGGAAGGGGATTCTTCCTTTCGGAACTGGTGCCCTCACACACCCAGCAAGCTAGGTGTCATGCTTCATCATCTGGGCCTGCTCCTCGTCGGGTCAGCGCTGCAATAACCGACGGGCACCCAAAAAGGGGCTCTTTATCGGAGATCTTTTGTTCCTTGCCGGTGGGTGCCGTGGGTGTAAGGGCCCTTTTGATTGTGTGGATGTAGTAGTATGTGAAGTGAGTTAAAACAAGTCAGGGTGCCTTATGGAACATATTTTATTCTTGGTAGGCCCCCTGCCTGATTTAAAATAGAAAAAGGAGAGGCGTCTATCTGACTATAATGGGTCAAGATCAGGGCGCTCTATTCCTAGTGGGTCAACATGTTTCTCGCCATTGTTGTCTTAAGGATCAAAGGCAATTCTTCAGGACCGTAAAGTGAGTCTATCTACACCCAGTGGTGTGGTGAACTACCTACCACTCTTGGATAAGCGGGTTGTGCGCCCGTTGTTTCTATGGACGACCCAATCACTAATTGAATCGTGCCTCGTCAGTATCCCGCGGGCCGTGGACACATATAAGTTATGTGTCTGCTTTCAATGAAAGCCGTGTGGTTGACCTACCCCTCTCCGCTGGATCCGGGTTTATTTGTAATACCTTCTCTGTTGTATGAGATACCATGGTCATAACTCAAGTGCCTGGATAGCCAGAGAATTTGACCATTATTTCAATAAAGTAAGTCTCTTCGTATCAATAGTTTAATCTTTATGTCAAATCTTTTTTATTGCAGAACATAAACACATACCACAGTGTAAAACATATGCCAGGCAGGTGATATTAGCAATCCTTTCTTGGACATGAAAGGCATACATTAAAAACAACTGTCATCTTGCATGACATATCCAGAAGGTTAAGGATTAAGAGTAGAGCAATAGTTTAATCTTTTAACAATATTACCTTGTGCAGTCCGTACATTTTCTGCAGGCATTTCAGAGTATTGTGACAAATGTGGCAGCGTGTCCTCTAGTCCCCATCCCCTTCATTTCTAACCAGCTGCATTTCCTCCATCTTCCTCCCCTTACACACAATGCATCTGTCTCTATTGGCTCATGGAATTGCTTGGTTTCTGGTGCCAGTACAGGGCACTGACTGTAGTGTTTCAAGCTTATCGACTGTCAGGGAGGTATCCTGAATTCCGATTCTTCATTGCCATTTTGCCTGATGCCCACGAGAATCTCTCCTTTCTTTGGTGACTTGGGGCCCGATTTAGAGTTTGGTGGACAGGGTTCCCACACCACAAAGGCGACAGAATACCTGGTCTGCCAAACCCTTGATCTGCCCGCCTCATTTAGAGATGGTCAGACCTTAAGGGTAGAGGAAGGACATTATACTGCCTGCATTATTTAGGGTATATAGTTTAATGTCTTTCTTTCCTGTCTGCAACCGCCAGGAAAAACCTGGGAGTGAGGTACAAAAAAAAGAATGCCCCCCACAACCTGGGAGGAAGCTCCCAGGGTGTGGGGCCCTTTAGTTCTTTGTCTTTCTGAAACAAACTCCAGCTTTGAGAGATTGTTTCTGAAAACCAAAAAGAAATGTTTGGTGAACCACAGACCACCAAATGTTTTGTGCATTGAAAGAAACTGCAGTGACAGCACTTCCTTTCAATGTACAGAGATGACTGCTGGGCCACTGGTCATCTCTAAATGTGGTGGATGGATGGTGGAGTACCATCCGTCAAACAGTAAATCAGGCCCATTTTATTTATTTATGGTGTTTTATAAAGCATGAACATGATCTAAGGGTAGCAGAGGGCTGTACATATGATAAACATAAACGAAGATCTGATACATAAAAAAATTATAGTTCTTTCCGAGCATTTCCAAGAAAATTGCAAACCCTCTGGGATAACCTATCTATACTGTATTTGGTATATTTTGAAAACTCCAGGGTCAGTGCCGGCTGGTGACATTTGAAAGTGGTAGGGCGTTAAAGTTTGGTATGACTTATGTAGTGAGCGACCCGGGCAAGCTTAATGGACAAACGTGGGATCCAGGCTGGACCCTCCTCCAGAGAAAAAAAATGAAAAAAAGATTGGCAAATGGTGCATTTTAAAGCAAATTAATTTAGTGATAAAGCAAGGCTTATAAAGCAGTGGGAACGTATAGTTTCGAAATATTAAACACATAAAAAACTGCCCTATATCTTACTGCATTAATATATTCAACAGTTACTGTAATGTGCAAATTGTGCAACACGACAACGTCAGCCTTTTAAAGTGTGTGCTTGCCCAGTGTCTTGCACTGCATGCTGAATCAACTTTGAAAGAAAATGCTCTAGCCAGGCTTTGGGAAGCACCCACAGCTGCTGATTGCAGTCAGTCACATAGAAATATGTGAAGACAGGTCTTTGAGTGGGATGACAAATGGGAGGACTCCCAAAAAGGGAACATGTAAAATAAATTTCTGTGATTCCCATAATGTGCTGCTACCGACCGGTATTTTGGTTTCTCTCTGAGATGTAATTGCATCCAGATATATAACACAATAACTGACCTACACCTAGAACGATTGGCTTTGTCAATGGTTGTTAGCTGTTTAACATAAATGAGTAACAACAAGGATTTGTTATAAATAATTAGCCTTTAAAATGTTTCAATTCTGAAATTTCAATAGTATTGAGGCCTGTGGAAGGAGTTTTGACCTTTAGTTATGTGCGCTTTATATTAGATATTTATGTCCTTATTCTCTGCTCATCTCGTCCATCTGCACATCTTCAACCGCCTCTTTCCTCTTCAGCACCCCCTTTTCACTCTTCCCCGAATGCAGTTCGTTGCATCTCCCTCACTTCACCACTTCCAAACATACACTGTACTCACTCACATTTAAGCAATGTATTTACTTTTGCTTTTGCCCTGTACATATTTGACATCTGTGCATCCCCTTCACACACATTTTCACAAAATTGCAATTACAACTGGAATACATGACCATTGTTCTGTGTTCTCTGCAGAGAGGCCAACCCACTGACAGGCACTTTGCTTTGGCTTCAGGGTCAGCGTCAGAGCTCTCATTCAAAGCCCCTCAGAAATACCCGGCATGGCTCAAAGTATGCACAGAAACAAAATACAGAAAGAAACACATGATTAAATAGCTAACTCTTGAGGAAGGCAAGATTAAGTAAAACTTGAAAATAAGAGAGGAACTAAATCGCTGACATGCATTGCCTTAACGTTTTTTAACACATTGTTCATAAATCAATCCATGTTTTTGGCATTAATGTTGTTAAGGACATGAAGATAGGGCCAGTTTTAATGTCATACAGCAAATAACTGTCTACTGTAAGCACATATCTCTCGCTTTGCGTTTGACTTGGATATTTGGATCAACTTCACAAGGGAACAAGAACCCTCATTGTTGCTGACTAACTCATTAGGCCAGTCAGTAAAGGACCAGTCCTTTCTGACAAAGCAAAACCAAAGGGGATGATGGACGGAGTGTTGACATTGCAAGCACTCACCCCCAGTCACAGATCTGGGTTTAATCCATCATCATTCTTTAGCTCACTCTGCCGCCCCAGTTCAGACATGGCCATATACAAATCAGTCTGACCCTGTGCCTCATGGGAACAGTCCAGCCCTAACTGCCAAGCCATGTCTTCCCTGGACCGGAAACAAACATCCTGGGACCGGTTTCGGGCTCACAGCCCTCATCAGCCAGGCTATCTTGAATCCAGTGGCAAAGTGAGCAAGGGACCCACGTCTGGGCATAACCTGCCAACTTAGGGCGAACAAAGCAAAACCAAAGGGGATGATGGACGGAGTGTTGACATTGAAAGCACTCACCCCCAGTCACAGATCTGGGTTTAATCCATCATCATTCTTTAGCTCACTCCGCCACCCCAGTTCAGACATGGCCATATGCAAATCAGTCTGACCCTGTGCCTCATGGGAACAGTCCAGCCCTAACTGCCAAGCCATGTCTTCCCTGGACCGGAAACAAGCATCCTGGGACCGGTTTCGGGCTCACAGCCCTCATCAGCCAGGCTATCTTGAATCCAGTGGCAAAGTGAGCAAGGGACCCACGTCTGGGCATACCCTGCCAACTTAGGGCGAACAAAGCAAAACCAAAGGGGATGATGGACGGTCCAGGGAAGACATGTCTTGGCAGTTCGGGCTGGACTGTTCCCATGAGGCACAGGGTCAGACTGATTTGCATATGGCCATGTCCGAACTGGGGTGGCGGAGTGAGCTAAAGAATGATGATGGATTAAACCCAGATCAGTTGACTGGGGGTGAGTGCTTGCAATGTTCAACACTCCGTCCATCATCCCCTTTGGTTTTTCCTCAGTCCTTTCTGACCACAGGATCAACTGCAGACCATTGATACATTTCCTTCCGATGTTTAAAGAAAAAGGGGAATCCCATTTGCTGCCACTTTTCCATGCAGCTCACACAAAATCACAATGTTGAGATTTTGAGTTGCAATGAAATGCACCGCTGGCGATGCTACTTTTTAACCCTGCGTTTTGGTTTTTCATTCCTTCAAAGCCTGGAGCTTTGGGCAAAGCAGGATTTGAGAGGGTGAAAAACAAAAAACATTGTCAATACATTGGGCCCTTTGTAATATATATGCATGCATTCGAGAAGGGGCTGTGCAGTGTTGAGAAAAAAAGCACAGTGATGTTTACCAGCCTAGCATGGATAGCAATCATCAACAATAGTCACTACAGAGTGTTGCTCTGTTTGATGACATCTGCTGGGGTTTTGAAATGTATGGAGACATCATTCACGGGGAGGCCCCTTTAAACGTAGGCCCCTTCTGCTACCGGAGTAAAAAATAATTTGGAATCAGACAGACTATTTCTGTTGGGTTTGCACAACTCGTTTGATTTGAACGAGTGATTCTTTAGGCTAGACTCTTTCAGGCAGGGGACAGAAAAGGAGATTTGGAGCTCCGTGTCAAGCTGCAGACCTGTAATGTTTGCTAAACTCAGGCTGGCCTGCTTGTCTTTTGGATCCATTTTGTAGGGGAACAAATGCTGCAGCTTCACTTTTAATGGGGCCAGCGAAGTGCAGCCAGGGCCTGGGGTGTCACAGTGGGGGAGGGTAGGGTAGTGAGGGGTCTCAGAACAATATTCATGACCGAAGATTAGCATTCTAACACTTACCATTACCGAGGACAAGGCAGCAAAACACACGTGCTTCACAGTGCTTGCATCCACTCCTACATGTGAGAATGGGAAAGAGTGGGATCTATGCCTGTGAATGAGGTTACCTAGAAGGGTAAACCCAAAAGTAGTCACTGGGACCTGGGTATCAAACAGTACATAGGAACAAAGGTCCCAGTGGATAGTTTCATATACATGGAAAGAAACAATACTTTATCAAAAAAGAGTAAAAAAGACATATTGTAATTAGTGTACAGTGTTATTTAATCACACTGGACTCAAAATGATTCATACATTTGTTAACACAGTGTTAAAAAACAGTGCCCCAGGAGGGGAGAGGGAAGGTAGGGATGTTGTGATTAGGGTGAGGATGAAGGGAGTGAATATACGGAAGTGTGATTCATACAGTATATTATTTACACGACAAGAAGGCTCACAAATAAGCCAAGTTATTCACACAGTATCCATAATTCCAATAGCCATGATCAAATAACAAAAAACACAGTGATTCATCGCTGTTGTTGTAACTGGCTAGTGTATCAGATGTCGACGTTTCGACCCCTATAGGATTGTAGGTAAGTGAGTCCCTTACGCCGGGTCTTCCTCAGGACAGTGGTAGTGAGAAAGGGGGGAAGGGTTGGTACCTGGGAAAGAGATGAGAAATCATTTAGACCTAAGTTTTCCCAACGGGGAAAATAGAAAAAATCAAGGGTCTAGAACCACTACTTTACCCTGAGAAGGCCTTCGTGGGCCTGGGCGTGAAGAAGATGGGCGCGTAGGCTCCAGTGAGGCGAACGAGAGCAAAACAACCTGCAGAGAAATGGGCAGGTTCAGTGAGGGATCTAGGACCCACTACAATCATTTAGATAGGTTGGGCCCAAAGAGGATACTTACACAAAAGGGTCCAAATCCCTAGTGGTCTGTCCATAGGCCGGGCGTATCAATCAGCCTGGGCCTGGAAATATTCACAGTGTTTTAATATCTTCAAAGTAGGCAAAGAAGCTCCGTACAAAATACTCTCTAGACCAAACCAAAATAAGAGTAATGAATAGCAGGTATACTAAATGCCCTAAATTCATTAAAATAAAATAAATTGCACATAGCCTAGAATCCTAGCGTGTGTTCTAGTCTTAAACTTGGAACAAATGCGTGGCGCGCTTGGATAATGTACATAAAACGGGGGGGGGGGGGAAGACTCCACAGTCACAAAGAAAGCTACGTGCCGTGGGTTTAAAGGAGGGACAGCTGCTCTCACGCAGGGAGGGCGACTCCAACGCCCCAAAGCATGACAGTGAAAGTGTCACTGGCCTATACTAGTGGATACTGCCAGAGACTACAATGGCATTGATTCATTATGAAGGGCTTTTAGAACAGTAAGCCTTGCGTCGTGCATCACAGCTCAGAAAGTTGATTTACTGCCTGGCTTCCTTCTCCTGCTTCAGAGTGAGGCGGGGAAGGCAGCTTGGGACAGACAGCCCAGACTTAAATGCATCGATTTGTTTAGAGATATGAAAGGATCTCTAAATAAATCAATCTATTTTATAATTGTACAGGAATCTGAAGGAATTTTGTGGAGGCGCAGCCCCAGAGCCCTAATGGAAATTCCACCCCTGTCCAGGGTTACCTCTTTGTACTCTCTCTTTCTCTGCCAAGTTGCTGCTGCGAGGTGTTGCAATGAGGAGACTTCACATTTTTCTTCATTTTGCATGCGGCAGCCATGATGTTCTCCTTTAGTGGGGAGCTAGAGGTTCACCATCACATCCCTAGGTCTGTCCTTGTTTGTCCCTTGGTGCCTGCCTACACTCTAAGCTTGCTCTATTCCAATAGGGAAGTCTGCATCTACTCTCAAGATTCCTTTGAACAGCTCTGTGGCACAAGTTAACATGTTATTTCCCTCTATGCCATCCTTGGCATTTCTAATTTGAATGTTTTCACGACAAGATGTATTTTCCAGATCTTCACATTCTGACAACAGCCACTTACTCTGAGATTCCAGATAACACACTGTGTAGCAGATGTGTTCTTATTTCTGCTACATCTTTTCTAATATCAGACCGTCTTGGAATGTTTTCTCCAGGTCTTGGTCCATTTTCACCAGGCATGCTTTTACGTTTTCTTTGATAAACGTGTTTGCTTTTACCGCCATTGTCTCAGAGTCTTTTTGAGGTGTGCTTTCCCCTACTGTTTGCCTATGGAAAAAGTCTGAAATTGGGCTTGGCAGCTGTTTCTTATATTTGGTGAGGCATGAACTGATATTATAAGCTTTTACTACTGATGTGAATGTTAGACAGCATATGTGGCATCAGACAGCTATAAAAGTGGAACTGTGTCCTACCAGAAGTGACTTCTTTGGCTTGTCTCCCTGTACTTTATAGAGGCTGCATGGTCCTATCCCTGGGACCAATGGGGATGGGAATGTAGCCGGTAAGTAGTCCTCCTGTGAGCTATTGCAGAGCTAATTCAGAGCTCTTAATGAAAGGAAGCTTGCCTCGTAGTAGGCATTGGCTCAATACCTGTTGTAGTCGTTATGTGAGCCCCTCTAGTATTTCGCTGAGTAATGTAGAGGAGGAGGATGCAGAGTATTTTACACATGGTTTTGCGGGTTCAGCACTGCAGCACGTTGGAGTAGAGCGAATTACAGGGTGAAAGCACTCTGGCCCTCTGGGTTACTTGTTAGTTTGCGCTGTCTCTGTGACTCCATTGGTGCAGTTTTAGAAATCCAGTGTGGTCTCCTCTATCCATCTCTTTGATTATACTGCCAGTTACCATCAGCTGCAAGGATCAGCTTGGTCACTCTCTTGTATGTGCTCTCATTTACCAGTGGGTCTCCCTTTATTTTTGTGCAACAGTACAACCATCATTTTGGGCCACAAGCCGTCACAATACACAGGCCTTGCTTCGGGTCATGAGCACCACCCCGGGCCATGACCAATGGCCACTTCTCTCATGGGCAGACCTGATCGGGCTCAAGCTTTGCTGATCCATCCAGCAGGGTTTACAGTCATCTGGAAGCAATGCAATGACGATTCCTGCAGCATCATGGTTACTGGAGCATTTTACGGGTGAGGAGAATCTGCAAGTACAACCTGTGCCATTGTCATCTTGGCATAACTCCTCTACTTTCATTCTTCAGTTGTTTTCCAAAGAAGTAACCACCACGTCTGTGCCAAATCCCAGCCTAAAGCTTCCTTGAAAATCATCAAGCACACCTTGTGGTTCAAGAAAAGATTGGAGATATAACATGATTACACCCCTCTAATAGTGTTGCAGGGTAAGCAAAGAAAGAGATGGACCTTAAAATGGCAGGGAGCTTTGCATCCAGGTAGTCTTTTTCAATGATGGCTTTGTAGTAGCTCTTTTTAGGTCTGAGACGGTACATATTTGAGAGAGGTATTTATTAAATTTACCAATAGTGGGACCGTCAACTTAACTGAAAGAAAGAACATGCAAGGGGGGCACTAGTAGGCTATCTTGTGGATAAAAGCAACCTAATACTGCTGTCAGTTAGCAAACTGAACTTCTCAAAGATGAAGGAGCTAGCCCTGGGAGTACTATCCCCTATGTCTCAGTGCAAGAATAGCACTTGAAGATCAATCTTGAGTAGAATTTTACTGATACTAATTCTATCCCAAAAAATAGTAACAAACGTTGTTACTAAATAAGCTTGGTCTTGCTAGGCCCTCTAATGCTCTAAATAATGCTTTAGGCATGTTTTGAGCCAAACCTATTTTTTGGGACTAGTTCAGTTTTTTGGGATAATCTAATTTTCTGTTTATATTTCCTCATTTTCTGAGTATTGGGATTTTATATTGAGGGTCATACTTAGACTACGATTTCTTTTCTTAGGTTCTCTAGCTGGGAACACCCAGATGACGGCCATCAACTGCATTAGTTTATATATTGTTATAGTCCCTTAGAAACTCTCTTGGAATATCAGAATTACAAGAAGGAACATAGATAGAGATCACATTGTTTTTTTTTAATAACAAATTTTATTGGCATATTATCATGTATGACTGGAATCACTTCGCAACAGCGTATTGTGAGAATGTACATAGTTGTTATCCATTTTACATATTTGATATAAACACAACTTAACAAAATAACTTCAATGCAATTGTATATGTTCATTATATATATAACAGATAGATATGCTTCATGATCCCTAGTAATTCTTTTCATGGAATATGTCTGTTCTGTGCATCATAAGATCTAATTTCAGAGTCTATCTCATCAGACGGCTTCGCCGGTGCCGGCAGGACCAGCCCACGATAGTCCGCCCACCTTTGCCATATTTTAGTATGTTTCTGTGGGCAACCGCAGGCCTGGAAGACCGAGATCTCCAGGCCCATACAGAAATCCATACCATTTTTCCATGCCCTAATCGCAGGTGGTTTATCTGATTTCCAGGTCTTGGCGATGTCGCGTTTGGCGATGGTAAGGCCAAGCCAGAGGAGATGGTGTTTGTACCTATTGCCGCCTATTGTGTCAGTAATGTGAAGCAGAGCCAGTCTATGGGATCTAGGTATTTCCCATCCGAGAACTTCGGCCAAGCATGTCAGCACCCCGTTCCAAAATCTGTCTAGAGCTAGGCATGTCCAAACGGTATGTATGAAAGTGCCGTCATCAGATTGGCATCGCAGGCACACAGGAGACGCAATCATATTTGCTTTCCATAATCTATGTCGTGTATAGTATGCCCTGTGCATGTATTTAAACTGAATGAGACGTAGTCGGGAGGAGATAGAAGCTCCACGGGGAGATTCTAGGACTTCAGTCCAGTCGTCAGCGTCCAGAGGACCGGAGATCACATTGTTTAAACATAGATTACATTTATTAGTGGTCACTGGTCTCCAATTGTATGTGACAGTATTATCTGTCTTTTGATTGATAAACTTTTTATTGCCTACATTGATGACAGAGTTATTTGATCTAAAAACACTGAGTCTAGAATAAGATGATAAAATGATGCAATAATTGTAAATTTAGGGTAGACATCTTTCAACCATGTTAAACTCAGGTCGCCTACCCCTTACTCGGCCAGTCATTCCAAGAGCGCATTCCTGCTTATGCTATAACACATACTTGCAGCCACCTGTTAACAAGAAAAATATTGTTTTAAGGAACGGGAGTTAAAATTGGGTTGGACATCAACGAGGTGATGTGTATACTGAGGCACAAGTGCATAGTCTTTTTAGTGTAATTAATAACTCAGAAATAGCAACAGTAGAAACAAGATGGGCTGTGGGGCAAAGGGGGCAGTATGCTGTGGTATGAAATTGTCCCTACTTGGCCCTTTACCCACCCCTCATAGTTCACACACAATAAAATAAAGACAGTTTCATTGCTCAGGTTTTAGAATGCTTTATTCATGTAAAAAATATATTGTTGTCTCAATATGTACAAGTGGCAGATACAAAGAGATGTATAGCATCTTTTATATGTGGTTGATTCTACCCCCACAAAACGCGGGTGAGTCGCTGGGAACACCTTGGAGTGACAGTAGGAAGCCTATCTGAAGCCAGTGCTTCGAACCTCCACCCAACAGGCTTAAATTCCCCCACCTAGCAAGCGTACAAGCGTAACATTTACCTTTTAACAAGACATGGGGGTGGAAGTTTTAACAGTAGGTTGTCTGTCCTATCACGACTGCTGTTATATAGACACTAGGAGCTTTCAAGTCTGTCTGAAGACAGAAATAACTAGCACCCATGGAGTCCACCCGTCATTGCATGCCATATGTGACTCTGAAGGAACCAGGTTTCTTTGAGCCAGCGCTTCATCACATCACAATACAGAAAGGATTAAGGTCTGTAGAGTCAATCCTAAATTCAAATGAAAGGCACTACAGCCATCGAGTGTGTACATAATCATATGGTCTAAACAGAGACACTACAGTCCATTGAGTCTGTCTTGTGTAAGAAAGACAGGGGGCAATAGAGTCTGCCTTGTTTGTTGTACGTCACACAGAAGTTACCAGAGTCAAGGAAGTCTCTACTTCATCTCATGTTCTATGAAAGACAGAAGACTGAATGGCCTATTGAGTCTGTTCTACTATGCAGAACCAGAAGACAATGTCCGTCAGAGATGTCAGAGGGTCAAGCAGCACCAAGACATATTGGTATTGTTTTTATACAATCTAGATATATTGTAAAGCGCACTATGTTGCAGAAAGTTAGAGACGCAAAGAAATCAGAGCACAACGCAGTAAGGCAATAACCTAACCAAAAGGGTAAACAAAAAAAACTGTAGATATTTATTTTTTTCTTATAGCATCTCATTCTGTCAGAGGCAGTTTCATGGTACTTTTGTTGCTTGAGAATCAGAAATGAAGTAATGCCCCAAAGGCTCAAGTAGTCAGGAGCAGCAATAAAGGAAAAAGAGGGGACAATGAAGAGAGAGAAAGCAAAAATGGAGCTGGTCCAGAAAGAGGGACACTCCCTGCTTTCCCAAACAATGGTCTTTAGCTTGAGTAGTTAATCACCACCGTCAAAAGTATTTTGCTGAAGGAAAGGGACTTGGGCTCTATTGACCTCTGCTTCGAATTTTATTAGAGCAGAAGGGGCAACCAGTGTGTGCTTGGGGGTGAACCTTAGAGCTCTGATGGGGAGTTTCGAGATAAACTAGGCCCCTGCCCTATGTATCTTAGAACTAATCCCATGTCATAAAAGGGGCAAAAGGAGGCTCTGCAGAGTAGATTGGATAGAACAGAAGCTCTGTGAAGATGAGTTAATCTACTTGCTTTGTTTCGGGAGAGTTAGCAGATCGATTCTTGTTGCATCCCATTATGGATCAGATTCCAGTAATTTAACTTTGAACATGACATGGCAGTGCTGTGTATTTGTGCTTCTGAGAAAGGCAGGGATCACATTTTATGCGTTTTGGTAGGGATAATTCAAATGTTTAATCAATCATAACTTTCAGTTTGTGCACTGCAGCAAATGTTACAGCAGAGACAAAGATCACTGGCCTATAAATGGAATGAAAGTTTGGTGTGCCTTGTGCCTGCCTAATCAAACCCTGCTACTCAGTTAGGCCTCATAGACTCTAATATAGTATTCATTAATCTTGTGTGATCTTGAAGTTTCATAGTTGGGAAAAAGGCCAAGCTAGTTTGGGTTACTTACTTCATTTCCCTATTCTAAATTTGAACAACAGCAGGTTCATAACAACGTGGGGGTGATATAGTAGACTACCTTATCGTATGACTGGTCTATCCTGTTTTAGGTTTAAACCTATAACTGGTGAAACCCCACCAAAAGGGAAACAGCACCTGAAAGGATAGTGAGAGAGAATGAGTCACTTTTATATCTTCTTGAAAGGGGCAACACAATGTAACTTTGTTATACAAGGCAGCAGCAAGCAAGTCTGGTCTAACATTATTCTGCTTGAGTTTTGGTGTTTGGGGATGTCACTAAAATATTGTTTCTTTATCCTTTTGTTTTTTCCAGTTTTGTGTGCTTGGATTAAAGGTGCAGGGTTTAAAAGCATGTTTTGGTCTGATCTAGGTCTGGAATTATTAACATCATATTTGATTATGTGAGTATTTAATAAGGTAATTGAATAGGTAAATGGTTGGCTCATAAGGATCTTGGTCTATATGTATTATCTCTTTTACCCATTGACACTGAATGGGTAAAACCCTTTGCTGCATCAGCCCTCTTTTCTAACAAGTCAGTAATGATAGCAGTGAAATGCCAAACACTCCAGGCATTAAACATTCAATGCAAGGTGTAGTGACAGATTTCTGTGAATTGAGTGCTGTAACCATGCACATGAGATACTGGTGTCCAATTGCTATGTATGATCCCTTCCGCCAATCCTGTTTTTTTTACCCAGCTACAATTTACGGCTGGAGTGTTTGAGCCCATGGGGACAATGTTAACATCAAAATTTCAAGTTCCAGAATACAATGTGATGTCTGTTGACAGGTCAGGACGACAAAGTGAGACATTTGCCATGAGGCCACTCGACAGCTATCAAATGAACACACAACAGCAATCCCAACTTAATGTAGTGAGGCAAAACATACAGAAAAACAGTGGCGAGCATGCTTAAAGCACCAAGTTACATGGGCCTTGGAATGCAGGGCTACATATTATTCTGGTGGAATTAATAATTGTAAAGGTTTCAAATAGGCTGTTGGCAGGGTTGACCACCCTTACAAGGCCATAATATTCAATACAGAGTAGGTGAATGACCTCCCAGCTGTGTACAGGAAATTCTTCTTAAACACATTTGAATATATCACTTTTACAACACATTAATAATCCTGTAAACCAGACAGAGTCCTGACAGAATGAGTGTGAGAGATAATGAGATGTGAGAAAGGGTAGTGAAATGTGAGTGTGAGTGAGATTACAATATCCTGATTTTCTCTGCTTAAAACTGTCTAAAATAAGTCAATTGGACACACTGCCAATGGGAAGATGCTACATACCCTGAATTACTTCTCCTTTAAATTAAATGTGGGCTTTATAACAACATGTTTTGTAAATACTGGAAATACACAGTTTTTGTCTATTTGGGGGTTATGCAGCTGAATAAACACTGATGAGCACTGGTTCCAAAAGATTTTAGAAAACGGTGAGAAAACACCAGTGACATTCACTAAAAATAAACACTGATAACAGGATAGTGTACATATGACTCCAGGCTGTAGACTCAGAAGCACTGAAAGGAGATGGAGGTGGGAGCAGTCAGTGACAAAGCTCAAGGAATAGTTAGGAATCGGTCTAAATCAACCTACTTAGACACATATTCTTCTGTTGAAAAGATATTTGCTTGGCAAGAGCAGTACCTGGCACCCAATCCAAAATCGAAATCTTTATGGAAATAATTTATAATATGTGGTGTTGAGGCTGCTTAAAAAGTGCAACAAGTTTAATACAACATGAAGATAATCTATACTCCTTCATCCTGAGGTAATATCTCTAGTTGATGAGCATAAAAGCCAGTTCGGTCCATGAGCCAGTCTGGTCACTTACCTAAGCTTTTATTAATTTTTGTGTACGTGTAGTTGGGTAGTGACAATACATAGAATCTTCCGGCAAGATGGAGTAAGTGTGAGCTTGAACGAAAGATGCACTCCTGATATCTGTGATTCTTAGAACTAAAGTCCACTCAAATATTTGTTGTTATGGCTAGGCAGGAATTGCATGGGGAGGAGGACGGAACAAGAGAATAAATAAGTAAATGTGTTAACCTCTGCAGGAGTTACCTGTTCAAAGCTAAACAAGTCGCAAATTTTGAGGGCAGAGGCTCCTGGACTAGGATTCCATGGCTAAGAGTACCAGCAGATTCCTTCCAGAGATTAAATATTTTTTCCACAAAAATTGTGAAAAGTAATTTACTTGTGCTTGAGCTGGGGTAGGCGTAGCACTGACAGATTGTGCAGTATTAGTGAAGGTATCAATGAACTTGAATACTACAATAGGTTGAGATGTTGTGCATTTTCAAAAAGTAATGAGTAATACTACTTGTTCTAAAACATTGATTTCCTATATTGTTCCTGGTGTGTGTGATCAAGAGACTTGTGCACCAAGGAGCTTGACTTTCTCCAACTCTGTTTCAACCGCTGGCAAATGTTTTGCTTGAGCACCATTTTATCTGCTATAATTTTAAGAGATTTACTGGGAGTGGTGCTTCTTTCAGGATCAAGTAAACTTGATGTGATCAGTTATTTTTTATTGAGGAATGTAGGAGAAAGCATACGTAGTGAAACCACTGGGAACTGCTGAAATTTTTGAAGAATGCACAAAGAACAATTGATGAACGGAATGCTGAACAATGTCAAACACTCACCCCCAGCACGAGATCTGGGCCTAAATCCATCATTTTGTTGCTCACCATGCCATTCCAGTTTGGACCCAGCCTGAAGGGGAGTGTGACATTGTTCAGCATTCCGGCCATCAATTGCTCTTTTTGCATTTGTCACTCCAAGTGGGATGAGAATGCCCAGACGTGGGCCCCGTGCTCGCCATGCCACTGGAATCAGGCTATGCTGGCGATACCCCGAAACCAGCCCTGGGATGCTCGTTTCCAGTCCAGGGAGGACCTACCCTGGCAGTTCGGGCTGGACTGTCCCATAGGGAGCAGGGTCCATCTGCATATGGCTGTGTCCAAACTGGGGTGGCGTGCTGAGCAAAAAAATGAGGGCTTAGCCCTAGATCTCTGTACTGGGGTGAATGTTTGACATTGTTCAGCATTCCGTCCATTCATTTTTTTTGGGACATTTTAGAAGAGTCACCAAATTTAACAGATCTAGATCTTTTTAAACGTTGGCACAGGATTACTGCGAATGGCATCTTCCGTGTGTTTCTTTATAATAGTGAAGAACCTGAAAAGCTATGTGATCAGTTGAGAATAATTACCAAGGTTGTAAGTCCAACAATTCTATTCGTTTTGGAAAGTAAATTAAAAATGTGATTATTCCTCTACATGTTCTAGGTCGAGTAGTAGTTCTGTGCCTATGCCATCTGCTCTAGACATCCATTTGCCTCTTTGTGGTCCTTTATAAAGTATTTACTATACTCATACAATTTATTTAAGGATAAATGTCTGATTTCAAGGCCTTTTACACTCAACATCGGTGGACGTCAAATGTTATCGAAAACAGCTAGAATGCCTTCCAGCTGAACTTGAAATGTTCCTCCAAATCTGTCCTTTCCAGGCACTGTGAAGAACCATGTATGGATCTCAGGGGTATGGTCCAACAAGTCCTAGCCAGCCTTGATTGACAAGCTATTTCTATACTACGTACGTATTCTATACCGTAACTGATTCCACAGAAGGATATTTTTAACTGCAGCACTTCACCCACACAGAGCTCGAGGCCATTTTAACATGCACATATCTAACAAGGGAATGTTAGACCCGCCGGTAGGTGGGTACCTCAGGAGACTGATTTACCTGCCTACAGGCACACTGTACCTTGCAATGTGTGGGGCTATTCCTAATGACCAGACCCTGAATCGTGCAGTTGTTACTAAATATCAAACCATGTATAACCTCCTTATATATCATCATCTTTTGTATGGTCTACACCTTTTCTATAAACTCTGAAATTCGATTAGAACAGACTATGTCATATTGAGAACTGTTGGAAATTAAATATTGAACCAGAGTACTGATGCTGAATCTGTAGTTTACATATTATGAAATATCGGATTGGAACAGAAGCTTGATAGCATGGCCTGTAGATTCTGTAATGTCTCACGAAGATCTTTGGGCAGGAATCTTGGAAAAGCTCAAGACATGTTCTCCATAATTGCAATTTTCTCCCAAACAATTACAGGCAGTGGAACAATGACGAGTGGTAAAAAAGCAGGGTTTAATGTCTTCTCATTACAGCTGTTCCAGTGCATCACACTCTGGACTGTGTGCAGTTGTCCCATTGAATCTTACCCTACACAAAATGTGTTCTCAATGTTGTGCGGCTGTCCTTTGCGGTGACAGTGTGTACAGAATTTGGCTGTTTCAAAGAATTTTATCCTACCCTGTGAGTGGTAGTCCCAATGGATTGTACCGTGGACTTGGAGCCACTGATCCATAGGATCATACCTTCCACGGGTGCAGCTCTTGTAGAGGATCTACTCAATGTGTTGCATACAGCGTGTTAGAGGGCTGTACCATGCACCTGTTCTGGAGGAACCCCCCCTGTATATCATGCAGATGTTCCACAGCACTGTACAGTGCTCAGCTGTTCCCTGAGATCATGCCCATCGCGAAGCTCTTGCAGAGGACAAGTACGGCATCTAGCTGTTCCATGTAATCTTTTCATGCACCGTGTGTAGTAAAGGCATACAGCTGTTTCACTGGATTGCCACCTGTAAGGTCATTCCTTAGATCGCATCCTGAATGGGCTGCGGCTGCTTCAGAGGGTTTTACCCTTGATGGCATGAGGATTTTTCCTAGGGTCTTCACTGCGGGACATGGGGCAGTTTCTTGGAATTGTAATGTTCCTTTGGAAATTACCTGCACAAAATGCGTCTGCTTTCATGCATTATAATCTCTACGGTGTGCAGCTGTCCCCTTTCCCTAGGCTTTTATTGAAGCTGGTGTGTCGGTATGCCACAAGATGTTATCTCTCATGCAATGCTGCTGCTTTAGTCGGCCGTACTTTGCATGGCATGTGATGTTACCTAGAATCAAATGTTATACTATGTTCTAGTGACCCGGGGTTCATACCATTACCGCCATATAGCTGTTCCAGAGAACTGTATAGGGTTTGGCTATGTAGAGTATTCATATTTTCTACACGTCGATGGTTTAGATGTCTGTGCATTGTACAGGGGTTTGCTGTTCAATTGCATATTGTACATCTTGCAGCTGTTCTACAAAAGAGTATCTCATTCAACATATAGCTGTTTCCTAACCTGTGCTATAATTATGACCAGAAAAAGGCCCAGCTTTAAGTGGGAAACCACAGTTCAGTTCTGCTTTAGTGAGATTCCATTCTAAAATGGCCACCAAACATCAACACAATCCCAGTATCTCTGTTTCTGAGACAATACCCAACCTTTCAGGTGGCTCCTGCTCAGAGACCAGCCTTTTATTGTCAGGAGATTCCTGAAAAAAGATCATTATATAATGAACTATCAGTGTGTAAGTGTGTCACAACTACTTCGGCTTACTCCTGCTTTGCTTCAGTTCCAGCTCCTGCTCAGCTTCAGTCTTGGTCTGACTCCAGTTCTGCTCTGCTCCAAGCCTGCTCCAAGCTCTACTCCAGTGCTGGTCTTACCTAGATCTAAAACTTCAGCCTTGCAACAGTCCTACAATCATGACCCAGCACTCTAGAAGTTTTTTGTGCCTTTGGCTCTTTCATCCTTGTGCTTGCAGGGGATACTTTGAAGACAGCATCCACCCTGTTACAACCAGAACAGACAGTACGGCCTTTGGAATGGGTCGCCCTCTCCTCATAGCGTCTAAGAAATAGATGAAGGGTCGATCCATGCATCCAGCCTGTGACAACCCGTATGGCATGCAGTTGTTACAGGCACCGTACGAAGTAGCTATTACTATGATTATACTTGAGATGGCATTCAGTTTTTTTACTCTCCAGATGCTTCTAGGGTCTCTGGAGCAAACTAACATGTTTTTCCAGTCAGGAACACAACTTTTCCTGAGTAGTCAAAGTGCCAGCATGCCTGGGTTGACACTTTTGCTTTTCCACCGTGGAGTGAAATGGAGACTTACGTTTGTTATTTAGCACTTTTTATATAAAACTTGAACCTTGCCTTCGCGAAGCAGAGAGCCAAACAACATGAAGCAAGCAAAAATCAAATTGTTTAAAAGAATCAAATACAAAAACACAGAAGCATAATAAAATGTTTTTACCTTCATAGAGGAATACATTGTGAATAAAACTACAAGCGGCAGAGAGATGACATAACAGTTAAGTCTCTTCCATCGTAAGGAAACATATTTTCTTAAGAAACTGTGTGAATGGTTAAGCTTTAACAGACGCTATTGAGTGAAAAGAAAACAACAGTTTAGTTACCCAGACCGACATCATTAATAATCACTCAAAATAAGCATTCTAGAGTGTTTCTTTGTATGATGATGTCTGTTTGGGGTTTGAGACACAATGTGACATCATTCACCAGCTGGTCGTTTTCAGTGCTTTATAGAAGGAAATCCCAGAAGGGATGAGAACGATCAAGGTCGGGGCAGTAACACAGGGTGTTTAGTGTGAATATCTTCTTGAAAATGCTTGCATTCAGCCTCACAACTGACTTGCTCTTAGAGATGCATAAGCCCAATGCGCGTGTTTGTAGAAGAGGGGTTTTACAAGCAGTGCAGCTCAATTTAAAGAAGATGCTGGCCTCTAGAGGAGCCAGTTCAAAGTGATAGATCTCTTGAAATGGTTGTGGTGCCACAAAACCTTGATTCTTCTTGGGGATTGCATATATTGAGCATGATAACTCCCCTTGAGTTGGGAAGTCTCATACCTTGGATGAGGTACATTTTTGTTATGCAGCTGACCAGGACTGCAAGGCTGCTTATCTTCTTCTTCATCTTGTTCATCAGAACTAAATACAGCTTCCATCTGCTCTTCTTGTTCCTTATGGATGTCTTCTTCATTTCCGATGACCACCTGATCCTGTAAAATTAGTTCAAGCGGCTGTGAAGGTGTATGTTTAATGGCGAATTTGCCATGGTTTGTATAAGTAGCATCACAGGCAGTGGCGAAATCGTATCAGCAGAGGTTTTAATTCCAGCCGACGACAATCTCATTGCCGTTGTGGATGCTTTGACCACTGATGGAACATCCTATTCTCATGGACTATAAGCAACATTTTGACCCATGAGCATCTCTATGGTAAATATATCTCCAGTTGAGGAGGCCAGGTCTTGCCCCATTGTCTGGGTATAGTCACTGAGGAGCTCTGCATTGGATGTTTTTGCATCGATAGTGGAGTCTTGTTTTTCACTGGCTTTACCGGCGACGGTTTTTCTCATTCTGTCTGCTGTAATGGCATGGATGATATGTGGTGTATGGTTTGGGTCTTCTCTGATGACAAAATGGCCTTTTTCATAGGTGTCTTGTGAGTCTCTTGCGCCTTACTTAATTCTGCTGAGGCTCCACCCACCACCTTAAATGCAGCTGTAGTCTTAGTGGTTGACAGTGATGAACCAGGTGCCATCGACAAGCTTACCTTTTTGTTCATTGACAAAGATAACTTTTCCATCTTTCTTGACTTTCTGACAGAAATTTTGGCTAGTTCATGAGAAACAATTTTTTTTATAAGATTCCTTAGTGGGGTTTCTAGGAGTTGCAGGCTCATCTAGATTTGATGATTCTCTTTTCCAGGGCACTATTTCTCCAGGGCAGGCACATAATGAGATGGATAGGCTACATATACGTTCCCTAGTGACATTTACTATTAATGGAAGCAGTCGAAAGACCCAAGATTTCACATTACAGAAAGTACCAGTAATTGAAGGAATTATTGCGATACAGGAGATCCGAATTTTGCGTTCAGCTAGCCATATTACAGAGGGTATCAGTAAACGAGGGAAATGATAGGATTTAGTGGCACAAACAGCATTTATTGGTCCCTTGTTGCATCTGGTGTGAGCAAAATATTAGGTTGGTGGGATAAGGGTGCGGGTTGAGAGATTTCAATATTAGAGCAGTGATGAGATAACAGGAACAACTTAAGAAGTGGCATAGCACCCCAGGTAAGCATTGCTCACAGGTGACTAAATATAGACGATAGTTCAAGTAGTGAGCCAACGAAGGCGCTCAGTGTTACAGAGAGGTGATGGGCTGCACAGAGGAGTTCAATTAGATAGGTGCCTTGATATAGCAGTTGTTGGGCATTTAGACGTGAGACACGTCCATTCCAGTTTCTTAGTGTTACAAATAGATGATGGTATATCAAAGGACTATAAAAGGGATAATCGGATCTCTCAGAGGTCTAAATTGTTACAGAAAAGGGGATGGGGAAAAGAGGGCGCAGAGTGGGAGTTTAACTGAAGTTAAGGCACCTTGATGGATGTTGGTATTACACAGGGTGACTGGAAAGGAATTAGAAATGGTGCCAAGACCCTGTGGTATTTAGCAATTTTATAGAGAGATGATATGATACAGAGGCCCAGTCATAGGCCCCAGAGGCCAAGGTTTACAGAAAGAAAATGGAAAAGGAGGCAGCATTAGAAGAGGTTTTCAGCACCTTGGAGTGTTATGATAAGGCAATATCATGCAGGGTTAAGAGTTAAAGTGGACATTTAAGCTCCTCTGAGGGTCTCATTGTTAAAACTATTACAGAACTATTAATATAGCTCAGTGAGTTTAGTGCCCACTTCAAACTGCTGTGTGTTACTTGGATACCACAGGTTCAAATCCCAGGGAGGTTCACTCAGTCTTTCATCTTACAAAGGGTGATAAATAGAGTACCATTGAGTTGGGTAAAAATAACATCTGTTATAACAGAGCTTTAGAGGCAAGAGATATTCTTTATGAAGCTCCAAATAAATATGAGATTATTATTACGATTGTAACATAGAGGTGACAAGGGTGCCGGGGTATCTCATGGGCTGCTGCCCCATCATGTAATCATTCACCTCTAAGCCTAGGGCTCCTACTCCCCAAGGCATCCATTCTCAGGCCCTGCATGCTGGCCGTAAAAAGTCTGTAGATGTGGTCTATTCCAGGAACTCTTTGGCTGTGAGCATCTCCCAAGGTTCCACAGGTCTTTTATACACATAAATACAGAGGAGCTCTAGTTGAATGTTGGAGCTGGCAGAGCTACATTCCCAGAATGCTCCAATGACCTCAGGCAAATGTAGATGTTTTGTGGGCCAGTCAATGTCTACATCATAGATTTGGGGTTCACTGAGAGCATCTGCAATATAAGAAGTTCAATAAATTCCCGCTCAGCTGATGGGGGGCACATGCAAGATCTGTCGAACCAGCGAGGTAAATATGAGAGTTTGAGCCACCCTCGGAGAGTAGTGCATCTTCCCTCCATTAATGGGATCAAATCTTAAGGCATCTTATGGTCTTGTCAGGAGTTCCTTTAGGAGACAGGGGTGGGCAGTTCCTGCTGCACCCCCAGGAACAGCCAGTCTTGCATAAGAGGATGGCAACTCTTCTTCTGGGACAGGGTCTGGTGCTGAAACAGAGAGAGGACATTGAAGTGTGAGCTGCACTGACACGTTATCCAACAGTTTTGGCCAGTGTACTACAGTTGGGATACATGGAGGTTCCCTTTGCATGCACTTGATAGGAGACTCATTGATAATGCTGCCTAACTACAAGGAATACTTTAATGACCCGTGCACTGGTACTTCAGGAAACAACTGAGGCACATGCTTGGAGAGATTTGTTGAAGAGTGTGCTGAAAAATTACTTACTTGAGGGAGGAAATGAGATTGCTGGGCAGTATGAGAGAGATTAAAGTAGAGATACATGCAGAGTCACTCCCACAGATGGAACGAAGCAGAGCGCACAGAAACACACAACGTACAGAGACGGGCAAATTTACGGTAATTTGACATGGGCCTTCCCACTCCACCACTCCATGCCGCACTGTAGGCTCCATCGCCAGAGCATCTCAGTGCCTTTCTTACCTTCAGGGCGGCAGAAATCAGAGCGACGTGGAGGGGTTCGGTGTCATCTGGTCTTTACCCTATGAAACGAGAGAGGGAGAAGAGAGATAGCGTGAGATAGACAGAGAACATGAATAAAAGACAGTGTAAGAAAGAGCGAGAAAGAGATATGCATTTAAGATCAGTAACTAATTGGCACCTAGAGTAGAAAGTCAGAAACTAGGCAGCCAATAAGTATACTTCTTTTGTGGGCATTCTACCACTCAGGAGGCTTTCTCTGGCTTCCAGCTTCATGGACCTCTGGTGTGCCATGTGCCCTCTAATGTGTTCCATCAGTGTTGCCCCCAAAACCTTTTAATACATTCCAGTTCTGCCAGGTTTCGGCTTACTATAGGTGGGAGCTCATCCTGGGAGGCTTACAAAACAATCTTCTTCAGGACGCAGAGTAGAGCCGGCTGTATCTCCTGTGCTGGTTACAGAAGGGCAGTGTTTCTTTTCACAGGTACATTGCACCACATCCAGCCCTTTATAACTGAGGAGGAATGTGAGCCACAGATCATTAGGAAACAACCACTGGGAAAATCAATAGGCCGCTCATTTCTACCTATTGGCTTTGCCAATGCTTTTTACGCAAACCAAAGGAAAAAAGTGCAATGACTTGTATCATCACGTTCATCACCAAACATACGCACATATGCATCATGACACAACGATGGCTAGCGTGATGACATATACATGCGTTGTCACACATGCACAAGTATGACATTACGCAGCCGCCATTTTGATAATTTTTTATTTACCATTCCAAGATGGTGGATGACAATAAAAACAATTATGCAAAAGTATGCAAAAACACGTTTTTAAAAAGAGCGAGCCTACAGCTTATGGCAGCTGCTGGGCTATTCAAAAACATTTGAAAAGACATTTTTTTTAAAGTCTGTGAGAGGGGCAAGTGAAAAACGGACGATCTCTTGGGGTAGAAGACAACATGATCAGGGCAAAGAGGAAGGGTCGAGGAGCAATGTAGAAGCTTGGGGGGGGTGGAAATAAAAATACATTTAAAATTTAAAAAGTCTCAAATAGTTGGAGGAAGCAACAAGGAGTGCAACTGGGGCAGATATTTGAGAGGGAAGCAGCACATGCTGAAGAGAGCAGGAAAACACATGTACTCCTATGGAGTGCTGGAAGAAAAAGAAAAAGAAATAGTTCCCTGAATGTGAACTATGCTTCAGGGGAGGGACAAACACATGAAGAGGAAGGAAAGCCATAGAAAAGAAGCAAGCAAATGAGACTGACAACAATGTCAACCAATGATAAATAATTGATGGACCAAAGCTCATTGTAAGTTTGGTGTTGTCCACAATAGGTCTTTCGACAACAAACAGCTAAAAGGTGCCTGTAGGCAAGACCTACAAATAAATTACTAAGTTTGTGATAAATGTTTCTGTGATTATTGGAGGAGGAGCATACAGCTCTGGAAAGTGTCAGAAACTTCAAGGTGGTCTCAGTGTGGAAATCAAGTGTCATACATACTGCTGACTGATGTCCCTGTCCAAACTGAGGGATGAAGAGGGACCGGTTCTGGCTCTTTCCTCCTCCCACGTTTGTTGACCTGCTGTCTCGCTGGCTCTCACTGCGTGTGACAGCACTGGACAAGTCAGCCCCTAAATGCAAGAGAAGAGACTGCTTCATACGCATGATACCCAGGTACATTGTGTGGGGTTGAAAAGCAGACAGAGATTTCCAAAACATAACATTCAGCACTTCCCCTTGTAGCACCCTTACAGAAAGACCTGCAATATACAGGGAGGACTTTAAGGAAACACAAGTGATGGGGCAATGTAGATACATGGGGCCTCGGTAACATTCCTAAAGAGAGAGGGAAGAAAGTTAGAGGGACTATACTGAGGGACGGGATGAAGCCTGTTTAAAAACTTTGTTGAGGCAGGGGCTAAGAGTTAGAGAAAAGAAGGGAATAACATGGGCGACAGGATGACCCCAGTACCTATCAACATAGCCCTAGTCCAACAGTCCCTCTTCCTCCAGACTACCCCAGAGAAGAGTGGTCTGGAACAATAAGCACAGCAACAGAACAGAAATCGACAAGAAATTTCCTACTTCTCGGAGATTTCAATGTGCACAGTGAAAATCTTGCTAATATAGAAGCTTCTTCACTATTGACAGACCTGTCCACACTCGAATTAACTAAGATAAATAATGAACCCACTCACTTGGCAGGGCACACGTTGGATCTAATTCTCACCAACTCCCCCAATATTATTTGTGGAGCAACCTGTCCTCTGACATGGTCAGATCATTCATTGATCGAATTCCGAATTAACGGCCCTAAAGAAAACACAGCACCCAAAACATACCCTATAAGGAGGTATAGACAGTGGTACAAACTCACACCTACTCAGTTTCAAGACACTTTCATACCACCTCAGAATTCTGACTCTGACAGTACGGAGGAGCGCTTAACCTCCTTCAAGGCTAGTATGAAATCCACCATCGACCTCCTAGCCCCACTGAAACTGTACCCACCATCCACTAAACGCCCCCAGACACCATGGTACTCTCCCAATCTCCGGACCAAAAAAAGTCATTGGAAAAAACTTGAACGACACTGGCGCCTTTCCCATGACTTGCAAGATAAAGAAAGATTCAAGTATGCACTGGCACAATACCATAAAAACCTGAAAACCGCTCGGGAAACGCATATTGCCTTGCAACTTGAACTAGCAGAGAACTCCCCAAGAACACTATATCAGGTTTTAAAGTCTTTTACTAACCCTAAGGCATGCAACACCGAAGAGGCCCCATCCCAAATCCTATGTGACAACATAGCAAATCATCTTACCCAGAAAATCGAAATGATCTACAACAAGATTACTTCGGCTAACGGCTCCCGGACTGACCCTAAAATAGACCCTCCCCCGATTACTCCTGATGCCTTAACACTGGAGAACTTCCCGGCTCTTATACAGGAGGAGGTAGAATCTCTATTAAAAGTAGTCAAATCAGGGTCTCCACTTGACCTTATCCCGGCCAAGGCCACCGCTCTGCTATCCAAGACACTTGCTGCTCCCATCTGCTCCATTCTCAATAGTTCCATGAAGGAAGGCAGTCTCCCTCTTGAGTGGAAAGCAGCACAGTGTGCCCGTTTTTCCTTCTGTCTCCCTCGCTGTCCCCTTGATTCTGTGCCCGTTTTTCCTTCTGTCTCCCTCGCTGTCCCCGTGATTCTGTGCCCGGTTTTTCCTTCTGTTTCCCTCGCTGTCCCCTTGATTCTGTGCCCGTTTTTCCTTCTGTCTCCCTCGCTGTCCCCGTGATTCTGTGCCCGGTTTTTCCTTCTGTCTCCCCCGCTGCCCCTTGATTCTGTGCCCGTTTTTGCCCTCTGTTCCTTGTTGCCCCCGTAATCCCCGTGCCCTTTTGCCTTCTGTTCCCTTCGTCGCACCGTTCCCGCCGCTGCGTCCCCGCCCCCCTGACTGACCATTCGCTGCCCCTGCCTCCCGCCTCCCAGCCGCTCCTCCCTCCCACCTCCCCATATATGGCGGCCGCTGCGCGGCCGCGCCGCTGGTGCGCCGAAGGCAAGCCCGTCTGCGCCTGTCCGGGCCTGGACCGCGCCCAGTGCCAGAACCCCTGGTCCTCGCGCCCCCGCGCCAGCCACGACGACCACCGCTGATACGATGCCACCACACTCCACGCTCTCAACCCCGGACGGACACACACCTGCTTCAAGGCCGCCCCGAAACGCACTCATGGTCCCTTCACCTGCCGGAACTGCAGCTACACCAGCCTCAGAGCCGCCGAAGCGCCTGCCAAGAAGGACCTCAACCACCTCCGATGCATCCTACTGAACACCCGCTCCGCACGCAAACACGCCGTCGAGCTCTGGGACCTGCTCGACACATCATCACCGGACGTCGCCTTCCTGACAGAGACCTGGATGAACGACTCCTCCGCACCCGACATCGCCATAGCCATCCCAGACGGCTATAAGATCACCCGCAGAGACCGCACCAACGGAGTAGGAATCGCCGTCGTCCACAAGAACACCATCAGGGTCTCGACCAGCACCGACGACATTCTCTGCACCGCCGAACACATGCACTTCCAGATCCACACGGACCCCAACACCACCCTTAGAGGCACCCTCATCTACAGACCCCCTGGACCCCGACCCCAGTTCAGCGACTCCATCGCCGACTTCATCAGCACGCACGCCCTGACCTCCACCGACTACATCCTCCTCGGAGACCTGAACTTTCACCTGGAGAACAACAACGACAGCAACTCCACCACCCTGATCGACAACCTCGCCAACCTCGGACTGAGACAGCTCGTCACAACGCCGACCCATTCCGCCGGCCACACGCTCGACCCAGTCTTCTCCTCAAGCTCCCACGTCTCCTTCAGCCACACCACCGAACTCCTCTGGACCGACCACCGCTGCATCCACTTCACCTTCCAGAAACCCACCACACACCACCGCACCCAACAGATCCCACGCCGCTGCTGGAGCAAAGTCACCGAAGACCAACTACAGGCAAACCTCGCTCTCAGCCCACCCACCGACCCCTCCAACACCGACGACACTGCCCGCAACCTCAGACGATGGATAGACGACTGCGCCAACACCCTCGCCCCGCTGAAAAAACCCACCTACAGAGACACCAGCAAAAGAGCCAGCTGGTTCACTCCTAGCATCCAAGCGTACCTGCCGGAAACTAGAGAAGAAATGGCACAGTGAAAAGACACCGGACAGCCACGCAGCCCACAAAGACGCCATCCGCAACCACCATCACCTCATCAGGTCCGCCAAGAGGATCTCCTTCAAAGACCGCCTCGACAACAACGCACACAACAGCAAGGAGCTCTTCAACATTGTGAAGGAACTCTCCAACCCCAGCTCCAACACCAACGACATCCCGCCGTCGCAAGCCCTGTGCGATTCCCTCGCCACCTTCTTCCACCGCAAGATCGCCGACATCCACGACAGCTTCAACACCCAGACAGCCCCAACAGACACCGACACACCAGACCCGCCGCACACCATCGACCACGACCCCTTGCCAGCCTGGGCCAACGTGAACATCGATGACACCATCAAGACCATGAGCACAATCCACTCCGGCTCCCCGTCAGACCCTTTCCCGCCCCACATCTTCAACAAAGCCAGCAGCTCCATCGCACCCCACCTGCGCAACGTCATCAATCTCTCCTTCGAGACCGCGACCTTCCCAGAGAGCTGGAAACACGCCGAGATCAACGCCCTACTCAAAAACCCAAGGCGGACCCGAGAGACCTCAAGAACTTCCGGCCCATCTCCCTGCTTCCGTTCCCAGCCAAGGTCATCGAGAAGATCGTCAACAGACAGCTAACCCGATACCTCGAAGAAAACAGCATCCTGGACCCATCCCAGTCAGGGATCCGCAGCAACCACAGCACCGAGACTGCCCTCATCGCCGCCACCGACGACATCAGGACCCTGCTGGACAACAGTGAGACCGCAGCCCTCATCCTGCTGGACCTCTCCGCCGCCTTCGACACTGTCTGCCACCGCACTGTACGCGCACGCCTCCACGACGCAGGGATCCGAGACAAGGCCCTGGAATGGACCACCTCCTTCCTCTCCGGCAGAACCCAGAGAGTCCGCCTCCCCCCATTCCGATCCGAAGCCTCCGAGATCATCTGCGGCGTACCCCAGGGATCATCCCTCAGCCCGACACTGTTCAACATCTACATGGCCCCGCTCGCACGCATTGCCAGACAGCACGACCTCAACATAATCTCCTACGCCGAGGACACTCAACTGATCCTCTCCCTCACCAAGGACCCCCTCACCGCCAAATCCAACCTCCACGAAGGAATGAAGGCCGTTGCCGATTGGATGAAGAGCAGCCGACTAAAGCTGAACACGGACAAGACGGAGGTCCTCATCCTCGGCTCCAACCCTTCAGCCTGGGACGACTCCTGGTGGCCAACGACACTGGGGGCAGCCCCGATACCCACGCAACCTGGGAGTCATCCTCGACTCAACGCTCTCCATGGCCAAGCAAGTCAACGCAGTCTCCTCCTCCTGCTTCAACACCCTCCGCATGCTCCGCAAGATCTACAGGTGGATCCCGACAGATACAAGAAGAACAGTCACCCAGGACCTCGTCAGTAGCAGACTCGACTATGGAAACGCCCTCTACGCGGGAGCCCCGGCCAAGCTCATCAAGCGACTGCAACGCATTCAAAACGCCTCTGCACGCCTGATCCTCGACGTACCACGCCACAGCCACATCACCCCCACCTGAGAAACCTGCACTGGCTCCCCGTCGACAGGAGAATCTCCTTCAAACTCCTCATCCACGCACACAAGGCACTCCACAAGACCGGCCCAGCCTACCTCAACAGACGACTCTTCTTCTACGTCCCCAACCGCCAGCTCCGCTCCGCCGACCTCTCCCTCGCCACCGTCCCTCGCATTCGAAGAACAACCACCGGCGGCAGATCCTTCTCCCACCTCGCCGCCAAGACCTGGAACACCCTTCCACTCAGCCTACGACAGACCCAAGACCTGCTGACCTTCAGGAGGCTACTCAAGACCTGGCTGTTTGACCAGTAGCGGCACCCCCCCCCCTCCCTTTTTTCCCCAGCGCCTTGAGACCCTCGCGGGTAAGTAGTGCGCTCTACAAATTCTGTGATTGATTGATTGACAGATTATCCCTATCAGGAAACACCCTAAAGTTCCCCCGGAAGACGTTTCTAACTACTGCCCTATCTCCTTGCTCCCTCTACAGAGCAAACTTCTGGAGAAGCATATCAACAAGCACTTGTCTGAGTTTGTCGAATCCTCGAATTGTCTCGATTGTTCTCAATCTGGATTTCGACCCAGACATAGTACTGAGTCAGCGTTGGTGGCAGTTACCGATAACATCCGAATGCTAGCGGACAATGGTCAGGCAGTACTTTTGGTGCTGCTTGACCTGTCTGCAGCATTCGATACCATCTCCCACCAGATCCTCCTCAGGAGACTTAGGGACATAGGCATCCAAGGGAATGCCTTGAAATGGATGTCTAATTTCCTGACCGATAGAACCCAGACCATTAATCTGGGCCCTTTTCGCTCGCAGCCACAAGAGTAACCAAGGGAGTACCTCAGGGCTCCTGTTTGAGCCCTACGTTATTTAACATCTATGTTACTCCCTTGGCTGGGCTACTGAGGAAATTAGGTTATATTCCTATCTGCTATGCAGATGACACCCAACTTCTTCCCTCCTTTGACAAATCCAACCCCAACAGTCAGACCACCTTTTCGGAGGGTATGAAAGTCATCGCGGACTGGATGAGAGACAACTTCCTGCAGCTTAATGCAGACTAATCTGAAATTATGTTGTTTGGAGAAGCAGCAGTGAGGTGGTCCCCTAGTTGGTGGCCAGAGGAACTAGGCTCTGCCACATCCCCTAAACAGGTGGTAAAGAACCTAGGAGTTCGGATAGATCATAAACTAACTCTGGAGGAGCATGCTACCACTACCGCCGGGGCTTGCTTCCACACACTTAGCCTCCTTCGAAGGGTCTTTCCCCTCCTGCCACTCTCCACACGGAAAACCTTGATCCAGGCATTGGTCCTAAGCCGCCTGGACTACTGCAATGCTTTGCTGATTTCAGCCAAGGAAACCTCCCTAAACAAATTGCAAGTAGTCCAGAACACGGCGGCCTGCTTAGTGACCAATGCCCCTCCCACAACTGCCTCTCTCCCTCTACTACAAAAACTACACTGGCTTCCGGTGCGAAAGAGGATTAAATTCAAGATCTGTTGTATGGTCTACAAATCCCTGAATAACCTGGGCCCCAGCTATCTGACAGATAAGTTGGTCAGATATATACCATCTAGGCCCCTTCAGTGAGGATCCAAAGCTCTCCTCCATATCCCGCGCTTTAAACAAGCTTGCATGGATGGTAAAGCTTTCTCCCACCTTGCCCCACTTTATTGGAACCAACTTCCTATTCACTTGCGTCAATGCACAAACTTCCTGGTTTTTAGAAAGCTGCTGAAAACCACACTGTTCTGATTCATCCCCCCCTCGGTTGGTAATGGCAGTCATAGCACGGAGATACCCCTGTTGGGGTGATTCGGGCGCTTTACAAATTAAATAAATCAATAAATAAAGACAATAGCTCTCTCCTGTACGAGAGCTATTGGCTTTGCCAATTTCTTTTACTTGTGTAACTTTGTTTTTAAACAAAGACAACATCCTTCTTTTACAATTATTTAGTGTGAACGTAGCAGTGTGGTGTTTTGGATTGTTATCAGTGATCTCGAAATCATTCTAAGTGGTATTGTTTGTAGCTCGCAGCATGACTAATTAAAAATGGGTTTATTGACTTTACCAGGTATTTGTTTTGGCTTCAAAGGAAACATAAAACAACATATGTTGCTAGCTGTAAAACTGCCCCAAGGGTGTTAGCTCAGAGGATGAAGCAGGGAGATGTGATTGTAGGCAGACCTGAGGACTTTGGAACTGGGAAAGTAGGTTTGCATCTGCTGAACATCCTGTGATCCTGGGCACATCACTTAATCTCCCCGTGAATAAAACATGAATATGATTTTGTGATAAAACAAACTGAACTGGTGTTAAAATGATTTAAATCCCTCCCAACAGTCTCCCAGGAGAGCTGCACAAGCCTCGTGGTATGTGAGGGTCGGATGTGTTAAACATGGTCACACCAAGAAAGAGAGGCCATGTTAAATGGATACAGACATGCGATGTCACAGGAAAACTAAACCATGGCAATGAAAATGTTAATCCGCCGAGAGAAGCACTGTGCCGAAGTTCTGCTAGAACAACATGCCATGGCAACACAACACGCTCCGGGCAGCAAAGCCCCAGACCTAGCAATCAATCGGCAATTTAACAATTTGATCTGAACAAATATAACGAACATTCACAACAGTTTGCTGTGGGTCATTAACAATGGTAAACCTCCCAGCTCGCTACTTTTCGGTTAAGGTAAGTTATATGAATGTATTGCAGACTGATAGTATTCATGAACATTCAAGCATATATTAACGGTTGAAATAATGTAAATAGCAAATAAGGAAAGGCTGGTTCGTTTAACGTACCGTATGCATACACCTCCCCCTATTTTTGTAATCACTCTTCGGTCGAGGCACCAGAAGTGCCCCCATCCTTTAACTGCTTTTAAGAGGGTCAATATGGCGGAAGCAATGTTAAACTCAGTGCAACGTTCCAGAAGTATGCTTTTCTTTAATCATTGTTGCTTCATGTCCATATACATAAATCTATATATCCGCTGCAGGCATGGTAACTCTCCTGTGGATGGGGGCTTAAACATAACTTCTTCTGCACCCAACTGTATGCCCACTTTCACTCTCAAGCCACCCGAGGCCCTCTGTCCGCATGCCCCGTGGGCCTGTATTAGAAGTGGAAATTTAGACACACTGACTATCAGTGCCCAGTTTTTTCTGTTAACTTTCAAACATGCAGAACTAGACACAATTATTATACTTTTGTTTGTATACACGGTGGCCTCCCCTAAACACTGGCTGGCATGCGTAGCATTTAGGGCCTTCAAGAAGCTAGACATGCAATGACCTCTTCTGCATAAAGTTGTTTGATCTATTAATTGCAAACCGGACCAGAAGCGGTACTTTACCAAAGCACTAGTTACATTAAACATGTTTTTATTTTAGGCACGAGAATATGAAGTGATTTGCCCAGAATCACAGGATGGCGAGTCGACGCTGAGACTCTAACCTGGTTCACCAGCTCTAAAGTAGGCAGCTCAGGCTGTAATGACACTCCCCCTCCCCTGTGAGTTTTGCGCATATGTTTCCTGCCGATAAGCAAATAGATAAGATTGCTGGGGCCCATTGCTAGTGACAAATGTGGCATTTACATATACTTTTCTTGTTCAACTCAATACTGTAACTAGAGCTTGGTTCAAAATAGCGTTGTGGCTTTAAGACCGAAAGGCACATGGGATGCTGCTTACGCATGTAAACTGTGGTTCCATATAGTGCACACTATGTATGGGGACATTTTAGTGCTTCGCAACACAACACAACTACAATGTTATCAAGCGAGCGCCAAACATTACATTTCAAACATTTGCTCAACTGTTTACCACGGCGTGTCGAGCACTGTATCTCGCATCATGGAATATGGAGCTGTAGCCGGGATTCCTATCCATTAATTACGATGGCGTTGACTCTTGTCATTTTTGCCACATCGCTTGCACACCTCGGAGATGTAAACTTGTTTGCTGCATATTTATATAGCGCGAACTCGACCCGAAGGTATTGGAGCGCTTTACACGAGCACCGTATTTACATTACACATTCAGGCACGGGGAGATTAAGTGATTTGCCCAGAATCACAGGATGTGGACGCGACCCCGAGGCTCGAACCCTGGTTTCCAGCACCAAAGTCGGCAGTCTAGCCGACGGACCAGCGACAGCCTGCCTTTTCAGCACTAACATGCAAAATTACAAAGGAAACGACCAGGACATATTGATATTGCCCAGAAACAGGCAGGGGATTGGAACCCATGCCCAGCTGGGGCAATTGTTCCAAAACATTAGCAGCGGGGAATGCTGAAACAAGATAATACTTCGGATTGTACCTCCCTAAACCCCTGCTCACTTGTTAACAGTTGAAGAGAGGTTAGAATACCAATAAAATACAGCAATGCACTTGCAAGGACAGTTCAAAAATAAAGAAAAAAGTAGCCCCAGAAGAAAAGCAGTGATGAACACAGGTACTTGGGCCATGCTCCATGGGAAGGTTAAGCAGACAAAAAAAAGGTGACATCAGCAGGCGCAGACCATATAGAAGCAGGCAAATCAGAGTGACAAGGCTGCCAACCAATTGTAAGCAATGGGTGGACTGTAAGCCCACTGTATGTATACAAAATATTTAGCAAAGACGGTGCATGCCTTACCTAGGCAAGACCTAAAAAGCACAGGAGTGTGTCTGTCCTACCACTCCACCGAGATCCTGTTTGCCAATAAGGCCGCTAGGACACTCATAGTGAAATGCAAGCTGCCATACCCCTGATTCCAAAGTAGTAATAATATACCAACTCCTGAGCAAACGCCTGTTTGCACAGGGGTCGTAATTCCAAGTCAGCTGGTATTTACTCCACCCAGTAGTTACCAAGAGCCAGCTGTATCAAGATTAGGAATAGCGATTATCTAATTGCGATTTCTAAGAATCGCAATTAGGAAATTGCTATTCCTAACGCATGAAACTCATTGAGTTCATTTAGCGATTCGTAGTGGGTCGCAAATCGAATACTAATGAGGGAGGTCGCAATTTGCGACCCATTAGGAACTGACAGCATGAGGTCAGCAGACCACCATGTCTGTGATTGCTTTTAAATAAAGCAGGCTTTTTGTTTTTTTTAAATGCAACCTGTTTTCCTTAAAGGAAAACCGGATGCTTTTAAATAGAAGTTTATTTTTTTCCTTGTGTTTGTTAAGAAGAAGCAGTGGTCCCGAGAACCACTGCCTTCTCTTAAACAACCTTTTTTTTTTTTACATTCACAAATGGAAAGGGGTGCCAATGGGATCCCTTCCCATTTGCGAGTGCATTACCACTACACTTCTGTAGTCGGTAAATTATTAATGTTCTGCAACCGGAATTCGGCCACAAAACATGATTAATATACCATTCTGATTCAGTATTTGAAAGGTATGCCCCTTTCAAATACTGAATCATTATTTGGTCGCAAACCAAATTTGCGATTCGGTAATGTGCTACCGAATCGTAGTTTTGGTTTGATGCATACCAAAATGCTTTTTTGCGGTTGCAAATGGGTTGATTCTGCAAATCAGCCCGTTTGCGACCATAACAACGCTTGATACATGTAGCCTCAAGTGTAGTAAGCATTAAAATCCCCATGTTACTCCTTGAAAACTCAGAATAGCTGCTATTTATCGCACCCTATAAATAACCTCCTCCATGGTACTGTTATTTATCAAGTGTGAAAAATAGCACATATTCTGCATAACTCTGAATCAAGCCTAATGCACCAAAATCCGCATGGTACGGTACACTTTTCCCCTGTTAAATTTCACCAGGTTTGACCTGCTGAAATATAATGAAGGGTGAGGTATTCATCACACCTGGTAGTAACCACCCAACTTGGAACTTCGAATCTTGCATGGATTTGCCCTGGGGTCGATAAACTTTGTCTAGCTCAGGGCCATAGACTCTTCATTGACAATATTGGATGGATTGCGCAGATAAAGAACTGTTGAACTAGGCATGCAAGGCTCACTATCGCAAGTAGAATTAGGTTACTCACCTATAAAGAGTATGTTACTTACCATGTAAGCATCTATTCGTAGCATGTAGATCTGTAGATTCACATGCTGTGCGTTCTCCTGCCATCTAATGTTGGGCCCGGACTCCGCAAGTTGTTTTTCTCAAGGAAGTTTTATGATCGGCGTTGTGCGCCATCTCTCCTCCTGCTCGATGTATTGCGCATGTTCAACGGTTCCTTTGTTAGATAATGTTTTTTTCCTCATGCCATACATGGAGTGAGGATATAGTCTACTAAGTGAGCTTTTGCTGTTGAACATGCTGTATTTGTGTGTATTTTTTGTCACTGCCTAATACCTAGTGGAGAGGCAGGAGGGTGCATGTGAATCTGCAGCACTACACGCTACAAATAGATGCTTACAGGGTAAGTAACATACTCCATTCCCTGCATGTGTTGGCTGCAGTACACATGCTATGCATAGACTGTAAAGCAGTACCCGCCACAAGGTGGCTTTAGGCTAGAAATAGTGCGTTTGTTTGAAATATTGTTTGAAGGACTGTTTGTCCAACTTGAGCCTGCTGTCTAGCTTGAACATCCACACAATAGTATTTAACCCCTTCGCTGCGTTCGTCGGCCAACGGCCGTCGCGAGCACAACCTCGGTAGTGCTGCGCACGTCCGTTGGCCGACGCGGCCCCGCCCACTCCTTTAAACCGCCGCACCGCGGTGGAATGTTCGCCGCGGTAAAGGGGTTAATAAAAGTGTGTGGGTTCATCCATGGTGCTGTATGTTAAATGACATTGAGAGGGATATTCCCAAGAAAAGCCATGGTTTCCCTTTTTTACTTGTTGAATGAGCCCTTGGCATGGTTGATAGTGTTCGTTTTGTTTTGGCATAACAAATCTGGAAACATTTGACAGTCAATCTTGCTATTCCGGTTTTAGAAATAGCATTCACTTTCCATGTTTAACATCAAGTGTATATAAAGCACGCTGTGCCACAGTTTCTGGTTTTGGAAAGAAAACTGGTAACTCTAAAGTTTGATTTAAATGGAAAGTTGATATCACTTTTGGTAGGAACTTTGGGCTTGTGCGTACATGCACTTTATCTGGGAACACCTGGAAGTATGGCTCTTCAATAGTGAGCCCATTTATTTCGCTAACTCTTCTTAGAGATGTTATTGCTAAAAAAAAAGCTTCTTTCCACGTTATGAATTGAATTTGATAGTTATGTAGTGGCTCAAATGGTGGCCCCATGAGTCTTGTTAGTATAATTTTTAGGTTCCATGCTGGTACATGAGGTGTACAAGGTGGTTATGCTGCAATGGCTGCTAAATATAAGCATATGGAGGTATATGCTAACTGTGCTTTCTGCAAGTGTAACAGTTAACATACTAGTTGCTGTTTGTTGGAGAAGAAGGGTTAATGTTTAGTGAAGCGCAATAGTGCACAATATGTTTTAATTTTGCCGCATTGCAAGCACCTGTGGTTGGTCTCCTGACCTCTTTAAGAATAGTCATATATTCTGGAGGTAGGTTCCAGTGGCGCCTGCCACCGAGTAACACGGGTGGGGCGGGGGAGATCAAAAAATAAATTAAATAAAACTTACCTTGCTGCCGACCGCCAGACTGCCGCCTCGCGTTGTCCTCTGAAGCAGGAAGTACAGGTTCCCTCTCCTAAGCCTATCACAATGCTGCAACGCAGCATTGTGATTGGTCTGAGTGCCGCAGATTGGCGCTCAGACAGGGAATGGGCGCGTGTACACGTTCCTCACCAGGCTGCTTATTGAAGCCTGGTGAGGAACATGCAAAGTGCGCAGGACTGTTTGGTCGGCCCAAGAGGGCCGACCAAACAGTCATGCTCACTTAATGCCCACCATCTCTCCCCTTGCTGGTTGTGACGACAGCCAAGCCCCGCCCGCCCGCCCCGTAAAGCTGCATTACAAAGGGAAAATAAAATGATAATAACGTAGTGTTAATATCATTTTATTTTTCCTTTTTCCACTGCAAAAAATGTAGTGGGCGTTGCTCATCCGCCTTAGCGGAGGAGCCGCCACTGGTAGGTTCAAGTATCCAAACTTTATGACCTCAGGAGCCAGATTACAAGATTGAGCTCTTGAACATTGGGATGTCTCACCCTGCCCCTGCTGTGAGTGAGAAGATTTGGGTAGTTGGGTAGCTTCTCATGAGATACTAGGTATAGCTTTTGTAGTGTTGTGTTCCATGGTTGCTGAGTCCATGTGGGAGCTATGAGTATCAATGGTAATGAAGTCTGTCTTAGTTTCCTGACCACGTATGGAATTAGTGGGAGAGACAGAAAAGTGTAAGGAAATATCCCTGACCAGCTCATCCATAGTGCATTCTCCTTGGATTGCAGAGCTTTGGCACTTTGGAATTTCGGCGGTGGCGAACAGGTCTATTGGAGTTCCCCACGGGTGGAAGTATTGTTTTATTAATGGAGTGTGTATTTCCCACTCGTGAGCTTGTTGTTGTGTCCGGCTGAGCAGGTCCACAATGGAGTTGTCCTGGCCTGTATATATTGTGCCAGGGGAAGTATTTTGTGACTGTTTGCCCATTTCCATATGCTCTGTGCCAGCTGTGACACATGGATGGAATGGGCCCCTCCCTGTTTCTGAATGTAATAAATTGCAGTCACATTGTCTGTTCATAGAAGGACATTTTTCCCTGTTATGTTTGGTAGGAATGCTTTGAGAGCCATATAAATGGCTAAGAGTTCCAATATGTTGATGTGCAATGTGTTGTTGTGTGGTACAGTGCCCCTGAACCACAATATCCTTCATATGAGCACCCCGCCGCATGAGTGATGCATCGGTTGTGATTGTTACTTGCGGGATTGGGTCCATGAAGGCTCTTCCATTCAGTATGCTTAAGGTGTTCCACCATTGTAGTGCCTAATGAACCTTGGGCGAAATCAACATTAGATCCTCCATGTTGCCCTACACTTGTGACCATTGCGATGCTAAGTACTCTTGGAGAGGTCTCATGTGTAGTCTTGCATGTGGCACTATTGCTACGCATGATGCCATCATCGCTAGAAGGTGCATCACTGTTTTCACTGGTAGGTGACGATGTGGCTGAAAAAGATCCAGTTGGTTCTAGAGATATGTGCACTGGGGCTGTTCCTGAGACTGAATCGAGTATCGCTCCCAGGTATGGTTGAATTTGGAGAGGTTGGAGATGGACTTTGTCACATTTATTGTGAAGCCCAATTGGTGTAGTAGGTCAATTGTACTTTGTATGTCTGTTAGACATTTGGCTTTGGTTGGACTTTTGAACAGCCAATCGTCCGGAAAAGGAAAGACATGTATGTTTTCTCATCATAATTTTGAAGCTACTACCGCTAATCATTTAGTGAGCACCCTTTGGGCTGTTGTTACTTCAAATGGTAGGACCGTTAACTGGTAATGATGTCCACTTACCACAAACCGTATGTATTTGCGATGTGCAGGGTGTATTGGAATGTGGAAATATGCATCCTTCAGATCTAATGCATCATGAAGTTTCCCTTTTGTAGAAGCGGTATCACATCTTGCAATGTCACCATATGGAAGTGTTCAGACAGTAGGCGTAGGTCCAGAATGGGCCGTAGTGAACCATCTTTCTTTGGTCTGAGAAAATAAAGGGAGCAGACTCCTTTGTTGTGATGTTTGTGTGGGACTAGTTCTATGGCCCCTTTTTGCAGTAATGCCTTTACTTCTTCCTTCAGCAGATGTACATGTGACGTTTTGGTGGGATATTTGGTGGCTGTTGGGTCAGTTCTAGGCAATATCCCTGTCTGATTATTTGTAATACCCATTGGTCTGATGTGATGTCTGGCCACAACTGGTGGAAGTGTTATAACCTTTCCTCAACAGGTGTTCTGTGGTCGGATGTGTGGGTAAGTCACTTGTTTGGTGGAGTGGAGGTGCCCTTGTTGGGGGTACCTCTGCCTCTGCTCCTATTTTAGTAGTTGTCTCTATAGTATCCTCGGCTCTGCTGGTGGTACTGTTGCTGCTGGCGTTGAAAGGATGTGTTTTTAGGGGTACATGCTTTAGCTGCCCCTCTACCCTGGTAACGCCGAAAGGGCTGTTGTTTTTTGAAGTGTTGTCTGTAAGGCACCCATCAATTTTGCTGTGTCAGTGTCTTGTTTGATTTTATCAAGTTGTGTTCAGAGCGGGCCCAAAGAGGTTTTCCCCATCAAATGGGACGTTAAGAATGTGCTGCTGCACTTCAGGTTTGAACCCTGATATGCGCAGCCACGCATATCTGTGGAGCATGATGGATATGTTGATACCCCTTGTAGCAGTGTCTGCTCCATCTAGTGCACACTTGATTGTTGCATTAGATATCTGCCTGCCCTCGCTTACCAGGTCTTCCCCTTGCTTCTTGTATTCATCTGGGAGATGTTGCATGAGTTCTTGCAATTCATCCCAGATAGTCCTGTTATACCTGGGGAGTAGTCCAACTGAATTGGCAATCCTCCAGTGGTTGGCATGGCCTGCTGCCACATGTTTGCCTGCAGCATCAATTCTTTTACTTTCTTAATCTGGAGGAAGCACTTCTCCAGTGCCCTGAGCTGCAGTTCTTTTCCTGGCAGTGGTGACAACTAGGGAGTTTGCTGAGGTGTGCCCACGTATGTAAATTGAGTCGATTGGCGATATCCTGTATTTCTTTTCTATGGGAGGTTTGATGATCCTAGATTTGTCTGGGTACTTAAAGATCTCTTTGGATAAGTTGAGCGCGGACCCCATCATTGACAGCTATTGCACAGTGCACTCTGTGAACGAGTGTTTCTACCAGGAAGTCTGTTTGCTCCTCAGTGGTGTCCATTGGGAGTTTGTGGTACTCTGCTGCTCACTGTGGTATGAGGATGTGTCATCTGGTGGGGAAGCTTTTGTTGGTACAGGCAGCTCCATGTCTGGTTCCAGTAGGACCATGTCAGTCATCCCATGGGTCTGGAGTGTGCTGGGTGTGGAGTGTTCCCTGTGCCCCCTGTGTTTTCTTGTGGAGAGGGCAAGCTTGTTTGTGGTGACCAAGAGGGACTGAAAGTCATTGGGCTTGTGGTCCTGTGCTCTTGTGGCACCCTTTTTGGTGTAGCCAGTGGCAATGTTTGCTCCTGTACCTTTCTCTTGGCAACCTCTTTGCGTTTTTCTTGCATAAATTGTTACAGTCCCTCAAAGACAATGCCTTGTTCCGCAGTTGGCTTATGTGAGTGAGTTTTTTGTTTCTTTGGAGCCGGTGGAATGTCCTCAGAAACGTTGTGTGGCTTTGGTACTCCAGATGTCTGGCATTTCTTCTGGCCAGAAGAATGCCTGTGCTGTTTTTCAGTCCTCAATGTCAAAGGCTGTTTTGATTCCGAGATGCTAGAGGCGAGCGTTTCTTCGCATCCTATGACTTTAGTGGGATCACAGCCTGTTTGGCATCCTTTGGTGCCGGTGTGTCTGTCGGTGCCAATTTGCCCCTGGGTGCCGATGTGTCAGTTGATGCCAACTTGTGTTTTGGTGCAGAGCTGGAACCGGCCCCATGCTGTGGCCGTGTCGCCTGATCGCCAGCAAGAACTTTCTCGTTCCTTCTCGGCTCCGAGGCGTGCTTGTTTTGTTGACCTGAGCCGGAGGGCTGTGGCGCACTGTGGCATGGCGGGGTTGGTGGTGGTGAATGCAAGATCTTTTTTGCACATGGGTCAGCAGTACTCATGGTACGTGGCCTCATCATGGTCCTCGGCCCAGACACGGGAATTAGCGTAGTCGATGTGGGCCCCTTAACCTGCACCGGAGCGTGCTCACCCCTGGAGGATGAATCGGAAGCAACATAGTGGGGGCTGGCGATGACCACCCCGCCTCTCCTTCCAGAACATTTGTCTCGTTCTCTGCGTCGCTGTCGCATGAGAATTCCGCCTCAGCCACTAGCTCCATGTTGTGTGCCAGGTGTCCATCCCTACAGGCCCAAAGTGTCTTTTTGTTCTTGAATAATGCGCAAGCCATGCACTCATCTTCTTTGTGCTCTGGGGATAAGCACAAATGACACACTTTGTGTGTGTCAGAGTGTGTGTATTTGCCCCGCACTGAGGGCACAGTCAAAAGGTCCTTCTTCGTCTCCATCAACCAGAGATGGGCATTCTCGACGAGCATGTATGTGTTGATCACCGGGTAGCAAGTCCCCGGTGTCTAGGATCCATTGGTGTCATTCACTGGATCTCTAGCCGCGTGTATTCTGTATAATAGGTTGCATGGGCGCTGAATGCTAAAGAGCTCCAATGCAGTCCGTCTGAGCCAGATGGCGGAAAAAACGTCCTAACAAAAGAACCGTTGAACATGTGCAATATCTCAAGGGGGAGGAGAGACGGCGCACAACACTGATCATAACACTTCCTCGAGGAAAAACAACTTGCAGAGTCCGGGTCCAAAACTAGATGGCAGTAGTATGCATAGCATGTGTATCTGCAGTCAACACATGCTATGAATATATAGTTCATTAGTGCAGTGCTTAATTTATAAAAGAATAGGTGGCGGGATCCTTTCCTCATGAGCCCGCGGCTGGCACTGCTGTATGTCAGTGTGCCAAATACCAAGGCTATGTAATCTTGATTCCATGTCATACCACTTTAATCCACTAACGGGCACTCCCTTTCCCTTTTCTCTTGCAGGTTTCTGCTTTATCCCTTTATCACATTTTTCCATCTTTCTCTTCCTCCTTCTTTCTCCTGTGTGTGTGTGTTTTTCACTCTCTTGCTCTGGTGAGGAAAAATAAGTGACAGTCGCCAAAAATGAGTGCAGGTGGGCCACACCTGCAACCACAGGCTCACATTATGCACTAATTATTAGCCGTAGACTATCTGGGTTCAGCTCCTCTCTTATGTTTCTGTTTGCCCTCACCTTATGTAATGCTGGCTGTGGAGGTCTACCAAGGCTGGGCTTACTTCTCAGCAAAGAAACTGCCTGCCTCAAGAACCTTTCTTGGCCAGCTCAGCACCCATCCTACCTCTGCGCTGAAGGGGGGAGCAAAATTTGAGCCAGTAAAGGAACCACTTTGGTAAGTCGAAGTTTTCTCCTGTAATGGGCCAGGACATTTATGGGTCATCACTGTCCTTTGTGGCAGGAGTGCCAGGGCTTAGACACCTGATGCAGCACGTGGTATCCATCTTGTGTTCCTCAGATGCTATAGAGGGCTTTCAGTTGGAGGGAGGGTGCTGCTTCCGAATCGGTTTGCGGAACAGCTTTTTTTGATGACTCACTGGCAAACAAATCTGCGGCAGATGCATATTAATGTGTCTTTTTCTGATGTCTGTGCAGGGTAAAGCATGAATGCAGACCCGTTTTTGCAAAGCACAATGCCCCTACATTCACAAGCTCAACCGATGGCCTAGGCCCAGGTCATTCCATTTGGTAAATTTGTTGATGGATCTTAGACAGCAAATAGAACTCAAGCTCTAGGTGAGGGTTTATTCTGCACTAAGAAGTTCCATAGGTGTACTCCATTTTCTGGTGAATTGGAACTCCTTCTAAGACCTTCTTTTCACACATGGTGTAATCAATGTAGGTGTGTTTGGGTGCACTGCTATCGAGATGGAGGTCCTTCCATTAGTATGAACTGCAACATCTCTCTGGTTTAGATGACGTCCAGCACAAACATATATGGAGTGCTCCCCCTCCATGCAAAGAGCATGTTAGGCATTCTCCTTCTCACCGGTGTGGCACATGGTGTAAGAGGCGAAATGCACTCATTTGGTATTGGGACAATGGGAAGAAGGACAGTGGGAAAAATGACTGCCAATGACTGGGGCAATGGGCTGAACCTCTCCCCGAACATTGCTTTTAGGTGTCATGATGGATGCCAACGCTTCACATGATATTTGTGGAGACTAGTGTCGAAGAATCAAAAATGGCTGTCATCATATTAGACAAGTGGCTTAAAAAAGATAAGAATATTTCATTTTGAAAAAAAATCCATATAAAAAACATTGGAAAGGTGGAGAAAAAAACCTGGTTCCTGAGCGGATTGATCGTGCATGCTGAGGAATTGGAAGAATAAATCAAATCGCTAGCCCCTGCTTGTCTTGAGCCAATTTATTTTCTCAGTGAAGTGAAACTCAGATCAATACGTTTGAGGAGCTCTGACAGTCATTCCTGGACTTCTACATATTCAAGTGATGCAAATAACGTAGTCAATTAACAAGGGTTACATTTTCTTTTTACAAGTACTTTGGCAGTACAAGGTTTGGTGGTGTACTTGTTCACACATATTGTTGTCAAGTTTATTGTTGCTCATCTTTAGATGTGGTATTGCTCTGTTTATTTTTTTCCAGGACTGGACGATATGCATTATGTGTTATCGTATATTGTATTATTTTATACACTCCAAGAATAGTAAACATTTTAAAAAAAACAACAAAAAAAAACTGCAATGTTCAACAAATCAGCAATTTCCCAGCAGATTTCTGCAAAGGCCCACCCCACACAGGAGATGGTTTCATTGTATTTCCTCATATATCAGGAGGAGACAGAGACAAAATCTCCTCCACAAATAGAACAGACTGATGCCAGTATATGTTGAATGGATGCAGATAGTGGGATGAGGTACATGTGTTACCCTGAGTGGGTCTCTCTTGGGAGGAGCAGACAGGGCTCCACTCCCTCTGAAGACAGAATTCTGATGAAGATGATTCCTGAAAGAAAGTGATCTGCGGATCTTTCCTGGGCTTTGAATAAGATGAACAGCCTGCCTGCGGGGTGGGTCTTTTGTGTCTTTTGAGTAAGAGGAACAGAGTATCTGCTGGGCAGATCTTTCCTGCATTTTGAGTAAGAGGAACAGAGTATCTGCTGGGCAGATCTTTCCTGCACTTTGAGTAAGAGGAACAGAGTATCTGCTGGGCAGATCTTTCCTGCACTTTGAGTAAGAGGAACAGAGTATCTGCTGGGCAGATCTTTCCTGCATTTTGAGTAAGAGGAACAGAGTATCTGCTGGGCAGATCTTTCCTGCACTTTGAGTAAGAGGAACAGAGTATCTGCTGGGCAGATCTTTCCTGCACTTTGAGTAAGAGGAACAGAGTATCTGCTGGGCAGATCTTTCCTGCACTTTGAGTAAGAGGAACAGAGTATCTGCTGGGCAGATCTTTCCTGCACTTTGAGTAAGAGGAACAGAGTATCTGCTGGGCAGATCTTTTCTGCACTTTGAGTAAGAGGAACAGAGTATCTGCTGGGCAGATCTTTTCTGCACTTAGAGTAAGAGGAACAGAGTATCTGCTGGGCAGATCTTTTCTGCACTTTGAGTAAGAGGAACAGAGTATCTGCTGGGCAGATCTTTCCTGCACTTTGAGTAAGAGGAACAGAGTATCTGCTGGGCAGATCTTTCCTGCACTTTGAGTAAGAGGAACCGAGTATCTGCTGGGCAGATCTTTCCTGCACTTTGAGTAAGAGGAACAGAGTATCTGCTGGGCAGATCTTTTCTGCACTTTGAGTAAGAGGAACAGAGTATCTGCTGGGCAGATCTTTCCTGCACTTTGAGTAAGAGGAACAGAGTATCTGCTGGGCAGATCTTTCCTGCACTTTGAGTAAGAGGAACCGAGTATCTGCTGGGCAGATCTTTCCTGCACTTTGAGTAAGAGGAACAGAGTATCTGCTGGGCAGATCTTTCCTGCACTTTGAGTAAGAGGAACAGAGTATCTGCTGGGCAGATCTTTCCTGCATTTTGAAAAAGAGGAACAATTGTGTCTGCCGGGTAGATCTTTCCTGATTTTTTAATAAAAGGAGCAGGATGTTTGCTAGGTATCATGGAGCAAGAATGATGAATCCTGCATATGACAGGCGTCTCAGTGATATTGTTAGTAGATAGAGCATCTAGGTGGAGTGATTGATGGCAGTGCATGTGGGGACATCAGTGTCGGGCATCTTCTTCATGCCAACCACAAGTGCTGTCAAAGAATGCCCCGCCTCAGTGTGCCTCAGACATTGAGTACATTCACCCTGATGGAGATGTTCCAAAGGCATTGAGGAGTTAGAGAGGGATGGGGGTCCCTTAGTGCCTTAGATGGAGGCAGACATGTAGGTGTGCCTTTTTTCATATAAATCAGTGGTATGGCTAAACCTGGCTGAACATGGTGCTTGAGGAGGAAATAGGCCAAACCTGCATCAATGGCTTCCACTGCTTTCTTTCAGAGTCTTAAACTGCCGGCCTTTACAACGCTCACAAATGTTAACAAAGTGGTTTACATAAAAGACAGCACGTACGGTACCCAGTCTCTTTGCCCATCTTGCTCTCCCTGCACTTGGAGTCATTTCTGAACAGTGGAGACATTGTTCCCAGGCACAAATACTCTAATTATAGCGGGGTAGCAGTAAACAATCAAAAATTGGGAACGCAAGAGCCTCAATGTTTAGGATTTCTCTCTGGCTAAGTGGAAAATCAAATCTACAGATGGTGACTCATGCTTGGCATTCAGGACCGGAAATCTTAAAGAGACAACACCTAACTCCATGTGCAGCATCGAGAAGAACAGTTAAGTTTACAAAGAAGTTTAAAATATTTTTCTTTCTTTATTTTAAAACATGTATTTCTGCATATTTTTCAAAGAGTTTTGGAATTCCGTTGTGCCCACATGAAATATCCTAATGATGATCACAAATAATTAGGATCATAGGATGTGTAGATCATACGCCTGAATGGGCGAGCAGAACAACCTCAATTCTTTGTGATAGAGAAATGGACATGAGAGGTCATTTGTGATATGCATTGTGCACACAGGCAGGACCGTGAAACATCTATTAATCCCATGCTTAATGTTTTGGGAGCAAATGAGAAAACAGAAGTCTACAGCTAGGGAGGTTCCAGGTGGACTATTGCTGCAGGCTATCACTTTTCAAGTCTCCAAACTAAAGGCAGAGCAGACAATATCATTTTAAAGAGTCCCAACCAGAGCCCAGATTGTGACTTGTATACGAGGGGGACATGAGGCATTTAAAGGAAAACATGAACATCAGACGGTTTATGAATAGAATGAGACTCCATATCAGGAAGTGATATTTGTATTACACTGTAACCAATGGAAATATTTTACTTCCCTGCTCTAATTTTAAATATATATTTGGGTTTTTGTGACCGTTGTCCCCTAAAAGGGCATACGAGAAACATTGCAAGTGAGAGTGGTCAGTGTTCATGTTCTCCTTACCAGGGGCAATCTTGCAGGCGTTGTACTCCCAGCTTTCCTCTGCAATGCTTCCTGGGAGAGAGCAGGCTCCTGGGGAGCTGGGTCCAGCTGAGCTGTGTCTAAAGGGGAACTGGAGGTTTAGTGGCCCTAGGACTTTTGAAGTGGACGAGGAGGAGCCTGAAGGGCATGAGGTCTGTCTGCATGGTCCGCTGTGGTCAAACGAAGAAACTGCCACTGATGCACGGGTGCGAGCACCTGTAGAGAGGAACAGAGAGTGACACAGAAGTTAAAAGGCCTCAGCCAAACCACCTTGCTAATGGACGTAGTCAAACATTTAAAGGGATTCAGAAGCGACCAAGCTTTAGGGAAACCTGGATGTTTACAAAAGGGTGCTGTATCTAAAAGCTGGTTCAGAAGGACCAGATTCTCCCACATGCCAATAATCTTGACATGTGAGGGACTTTGCTCAAGCCCACTCATCCTTCAGAAGCAGTGACTTTTCACTAATAGTGCCTTTGTAAATTTCCCAGCAGAGCTGTCTTCCTCTGATCAGACTAATCAGACAGACACTGACAGACCTCCTCCAGTGCAGCTTTTGGCAACCAAGTGAACTCCTTCCTCCAGACAGAGAGTTAATATTAACTTTTCTGTTTGCTACCTGAATAGAGGAAAGCAACAGCTCTTCTCACAAATAGCTAAACCGCAAAGAAGCTTCGAAATAACATATGTGCTCAAGTGTAGTAGTTGACCAATGATATAGTAATCCCAGTGGAGAATGAGATTTGCACTGAGTGCTCAAGAATTCAAATGTTCACAGTAATTGTAGTAAATAAGGAGCACTGTTAAAACAATGTTTTAATTCATGTGGGCATGATTATGTTTACAATATCTATACTAGACATTAGTAGCCCCTGAGATATAAGGTAAATACACATCCACTGTCGCTATCTAATTACAAGGATTTGGGCCTCAAAATCACCAGCTCTGATGAGGACACTTATCCGAAGCTCCTGCCTCGCTTCTAGCTGATGATCCCTTCTTGGATCTGGCCATCCATTAGAACATCCGGTCTTCATCGCGGAAAAAAACCTACTCAAAGTGGAATGTTAAAACAACAAAAAAGAAGGAAGTCATCTGTTGTGGTTGAAGATGACTCTGGAGACTGTCTGGATTGAAGTACAAGGTTTAATTAGCAAAAAACCCTGTGATGCCCATCTAGGCCAAGGGCTAATGCTCAAATGACAAAGCAGGGTGCCATGGTAAGCAAGAATCAAACTTTCTGACGTAATATCATGCTGCTGCATTTTAAGTTACAATTCTTTTTCCTGCACAGATAAAGCAAGTAAAATAATAGACACCTGCTTACTTGGGACACAACCATTACATTGGGCACGGTGCAAAGAAGTGTGAATATGTTTTATTCCACAACTTTCCCAAAAATTTCTTAATTTCTAAAGATGTAAGTTGAGTAACTAAATTTAGTAACTAAACAAGCTGGAATACTTTCTCTTCGAAAAATCTCTCTCAATGACCCAATTATAGATTGGGTGAGAACACTCATCATAAACATCAACTCTATTTAAACCACACAACCACAACTACCACTGTATATCATGCTCTGGCAGAAACAAAAAAGGCCCAGTAAAAGACAAATCTTGTTCCAGACTACCCCAGTGCCACTTATGTACTCTTCTTAACTCACAATCCCCTAACCAACCTTCAACTGCTTCTCCGCAACTCTAGACATTTCACAATAAGAAACCTATTTCTTCGCCTGATCATTCAGACCTAGCCACCAAAACCTTACTTTGAGTTCATTTTTATAGTCAAAGGCTGCCCCAGATGTTCCTTATGGGCCAACAACTTAGACCTAACATCAAGGGGAGGCACACATCTTTCCCTACTCATCATTACAAGCTCATCACGTATCGATAATTCATTTAATATTTCGCAAAATGGCTCAACACATTCTGGAATGGTACGCTCCCTTCGAGACCCCTTCTATATGAGCCCAATGAATTCTTGTAAAGTCTTATCATTACCCATAGCTACCATCCAATATTCTGGAGATGGTATCCCCAGAACCTGACAGGGCATCTGCAGCATTAGCTACTATTTCTTCTGTGTCCCACTCACAATCACCCCCTGACACACACGTCAATTGAGATAAGCAATCAGCAACCTTGCTCTTCCAACTAGGAGCATACTCTACGTTAAAACAGTAGGACTGCAATTTTGCTGGTAGCCTCGTGAGCCTAGCTGAGTAGCTGTTCGACCCCCCAGTCCTCAACACTTTAAGCAGTGGTTTAAAACTATTTTGAGTCTCCAATGTAAGTCCTGAAAAAATCAGATCAGTCGCCCATGCAGTAGCTAATGCCTCTCATTCTATCATCCAATAAGTCCTCTTATTGTGAGACAAAGAACAAAAATCAAAAGCTTCTGTTCTCTCTGATTTGCCCGGTACCTCAGAAAGCACCACCTCAATTCCCACAGGACAGGCCTCTACTGCCACAGTGGTTTTCAAACCAATTTGGAATGGAGACACTTGCACCAGCAATAGCCATTTTGCACTATTCAAAGGGTTTTTGTTGTACTTCACCCCATTCTAAATGTTCCCTTTCCTTAAAATGCCCCTTAGAGTCTCAGTCATATACAAAATCCAACACACATTTTGAATAATATTCTACAAGATCCATAAATGACCTAAGTTTGTCTCTGTCATCAGGAACCGGAACCTCTGCATTGAATATGGCACTTGCCAAGTCATACTCTGGCCTGACTCCCTCTTAAAATTGAGTAGGCCAAATATTCTATCTCCCATTCCATAAAGCTTTTTTTAGCATTAGACCTGAAGTCAATAACCTACTTAATACTTGCTGGAGCACATCACTGCGTTGTTCTACAATTTTTCCCAAAACTAAAATTTGCTCCTGGAAAAATACAACATTTTTAGACCACCACGAATGTTAGACATTTGACTTTGAAAACACTGGCTGCAGAGGACAACCCAAATGCAGCCATGCAAATTGATAAATGTCTTCAGTAGTAATGAATGCTTTCAAATCCTTCAATTCTGAATGCACTTTGTTTTGGTGGTAAGCACTACTCAAATCCAAATTTGAGAAGTACTTAAATCAGATAACATCAATATCACCTCACTTATGTTTGGAGAAGCAAAAGAATCTGTAATAACATTCTCATTGAGGCTGCAGAAATCTACACAGAACCTCTCGCTGCCATCAGACTTTTTAGTGATAACAGGAGAAAGCCATTTGGGGCCTCTACCCATTATATAACCCCTTCAGCTACTATTTGACCCAACAAAGCCTTCATTTTGCTTCTGATAACTAATGGGATTCTCCTGATCATATGCCTAACTGGCAAAACATCATTCCTCAATACAATTTTATGAACATACCCATTTGCTTGACCCAATCTGTCTTCCAAATACCCTCTCAAACCTCTGCAAGACTTCCTTGAGACACACATCTTCTATCACCATCACTTGGTTAGTCGCGCTGGGATTTATTAGGATTTGTAAGTCATACTGCTGTATCCAGCCTACGATAGCTGGACCACTTCTGGCTATATGAACTTTACCAGTCACTTCAAGATCCTGGAACTGGATTTTTGCCCACATGTACCCTCAACATCAATGTTCAAGACTTGTTATGCGGTCTCTGCATACTCATTGGGATTCTATGTCAGGACCGGAGGTGAGAATTATGCATGAACTTTCTTCTTTATTTACAAAATCTTGCATTATCTTTTCCTTTCAGGGGCTGTTTATTGATGACAGTGGGGCCCTCATATCCTGCTCACACTGTTTTTACACAGATGTGGGTCGAGGGTTCAATTCTCCAAATCTTAGAGAGAAAATATGTGGGGCGCTAACGCAACACGGTCCTTGGACTGCTAAACAGCATGCGCATCATGCCACAGCGAGTCCTGCCTGCTTACTTGCAGGGCGTCTCGTCGCTTGCCCTCTCCAAGTGGGTTCCCCACAGTTACTCGACCCTTGCAGCGAGTTTAGTGCATTGTTCGCTCCAGCATGGTGGCCTGACGTTTGTTTCACAAACTATTTTACAAATGTAGGTGATTTCCTGGCAGGACTTATCCCTGCAAGCCTGGAGCTTGATGCCCCTGAATGGAGTGGTCGGTACTGAATACAGAAACACATCGAGAGCTGTCCAGGCTCAGCCGGTTTAGATATCCAGGGTGTTACCCCTAATTGAACCACAGGTCCACTTAAATATAAAAACAATTTCCCTTGAGGGACCCTCTGGGCTTACACCACTCACTACTCACGCCTATTTGGTGTACCTCAAAGGCCCTACCTAGCCTGAAGCTACACCAAACTACCTACATGAGGAGGAGGAGGTAGAGTTCATCCTGTGGGATGAGTGCATTGCAGAGGCAGTAGATGACTCAATCCAAAAAACAATAACATCTGCCCTGGCGCCTCTGGATAAAGCAACTCTTGCAACTGGCAGCTAGCCACCCAGAACCCCTGCCCTGGTGGGAAGACCACACCTGGACCTTTTTGGGACTTCAGAACATCCGGGGCAGCCTTCAACCCTCCCCAAGGAGAGACCCAAATGCCCCAGGGATCCTAACACCACTCAGGATGCTTTTGATGGCCTAAAAAGGTCTTCCTGTCTATAGAATACCCTCGGACAGAAAAGCACGCTCTCACCGGGGTATGACCTGATGGATTCTCCCAACTCCGATGGTGCCAAGAACCCCACAGACCTTGGCGTTCTATTGCTGACACCGCCAGTCCGGTTCATCCCAAGGACACCCCAAGAGACACCTCTCAGTCCCATATGCTGGGCCCAGAGGATCTATACGACCCCAGCTCAATAGAATGTGTCCCAGAAAAGTAGCTGCTAAGTGGTGGGCCTGAGACCTTACAGGGCTGAGCCCAACAAGCAATAATTTTCCTAGGAACGCTAACTACGCCATCTCAACAGAACTGTGCAGATCCCTGTTATTCAAGGTACACCCCCAAATGGAGGATCCAGCTTCTTTGGAAGCATGGGCAGTTGCATTTGGAGAGCACTTCAGAGACCCATTTATAAAGGAGCTCTGTAAATTTGTCTCAACCTTCACCTCCCTGGACAATGCCCAGGCCTCTTTTTAAAAAGTGCATGCCACTAGGGTTTTCTTGGGGCATGCAGAGGAAGGGGGCGCTCGGCTGCCCGCCCCTTCAACAGTCTCCAACTAGAGCAATACTCCAGGAGAGAATGCTGGAAGGATCAATGAGGATTTGGGGGCTTACTCTCCTCCTGAAGTGCAGGAAGAGCATGGGATAACAGATGTCTCTCAAGGGGCATGTCCAAAGCCAATTTATATTCCATTCCAATTGCACTTCCATTTCTTCAAGATCTAGTGGGGACAAGCTGGCAAAATTCCTCTCATACTGGCGGCAAATAACTTAAGACACCTGGGTGCTCCAGACTGTTATGGGGTTCCACATAGAACTTTATGGCTCCCCCTTCCAACCCATACTACCCGGCTCCTGGTCTTCTATGAGGCACAATCCAGTCTCATCGATGAGGAGGTGGCAGAGTTAGAGCAAAACCTGCTATCACAAGGTCCTCCTTACACCCCAGAGGCTTTGACAGCAATCTGTTTCTGGTGCAGAAGAAGGACAAGAGCTTCCGTCCAGTTATAAACTTGCAACACTTTAAGGAGTGGCTGGTCTACCACCACTTCAAGATGGTGAGATCAAAAGCAACACTTCCATATAAATTGCCTGGAACTTCTGGCGGGTTCCTTCATGATCAAGTGCTGGACCAAAGAGAAAGCACAGTTCTGTATCCTCTTAAAGATCTCAACATCTTAAACAACATCTCAGCCGTGATACATAAACCATATGAGAGGTACACGGTCAAGGGTCCTTAAAGAAATCACCAAGGGCTTCTGCCAATTCTGCCTTTAGAATCAGGTGGCATTGACAGAGGAGTATCTTCCAGGATGAGCCTACACGGTGGTGAAATACAACTCGAGGTATCGACAGGATTCAAGCTTGTGGAAACTGGACACTACAATGTTTGATACACTGAACAAAATCTGGGGTACCTTCTTGGCGGACCTATTGGCCTCCTGTCTAGACTGTCAAATACCATGGTTCTTCAGTGTTAGACCTGGCACCATTGGCGTGGGTCTCCCTTCCATTTTTTGCTGTTGCCTCTTATGTTTTTGCTGGTTTTAGATGCTTTTGGGCACTGTGCCACTGCTGTTCAGTGCCACAGTGCAAGTGCTCCCTATGGTAAATTGATGTATGGATTAGTGACTCCATGATTGGCTTGTTTGGCTTACTGTCAGACCCTAGTACAGTGCACTGCGTGTGCCCAGGGCTTGTAAATCAAATGCTGCTGGTGGGCTTGCAGCACTGGTTGTGCCACCCACCGGAGCAGCGTGTAAAGTGTGTCTCAGGCCTGCCATTGCAGAGCCTGTGGGCAGTCTGGTACTGCCATGTTGACTGGGCAAGTGTACCCACTTGCCAGTCCCTAAACCTTCCCTTTTATACATATTAGTCACCCCTAAGGTAGGGCCCAAGGGCAGGGTGCATTGTAGGTAAAGGTAGGACATGCCCTGGTGTGTGTGGCATGTCCTAATAGTGAATTACAGCCATTTTCGTTTTTCACTATTGCAAGGCTACCTGTTCCCCATAGGCCAGAATGGGCAGTTAGATTATTACATCTTATAATCCTAACTGACTCAGGGAACCAGGTAGAAATTCGAGTTTAGTACGCCTGAACTCAGAATGATAAAATACATCTTTTAGTGAAGTTCGTTTTAACATTCTGTGTTTGAAAATACCACTTTTAGAAAGTAGGTATTTTCTTGCCTAACTATCCAAGCCTGCCTCTGCTAGGTTGTGTATTCCTTGTCTGGAGATTAAGTGACAGGGCTGGGGGTGGCTACAGGAGACAGGGTGAGTCAGCGCAGGGCTGAATAGAAAGATCTGCATCCAGAGTGGAGGGAGGAGTTGCACCTGGGTCTGAATAGGGCTGTGCCTGCCTTCCACAATGCTGGCTCCACCTCCTGCCGGGCGGCTGAGCACTCTGCCCCACATTCTGAAAGGAAAGAAGGAGTCAGAAAAACAAAGTGCTCCAGGACTGACCAGAACTGGTTTTGGACTAGGCAGAGGCCTCTCTGCCTTCAGAGAACAAAGAGAAACTGTGTATAAAAGGGGACCCAGACCCCTAGGAAATTAGATCACTTCTGGGAATCAAGACGAACCTTTGCTGAGGAGAAGAACCAGGAAGCTGAAGGAGGAGACTACCCCTGTGCTGTGTGTTTGGGGGTTGGCCTGCAGTGGTTGCTTCATTGCCAAAGAAAGGAGAAAAGGACTGAGTGTGCTTTCTATCAACTTGAAGAAGAATCTCCAAGGGCTTGAACTAGAGCTTGCCTCCTGCCTGAAGTCTCAGGGATACAAGACTTCACCAACCAGCTCCCCCTGAATTCCCTTGCTGGGAATTGAAGTGCCTGCTGCTGTGCTGGGCCTTCTGAGAGACTGCGTGTCGCTGGGAGCTGGAAGCGCGACGCAACAACGAGAAGCGTGTCGCCGCTGCAGCCGCTGTCATCGCATCGCCGAGGAAGCGAGACGCCGCTGCCGCTGTCATCATCGCATCGCCGGCGCGGCGCATCGCCGGAGAAGCGGGACGCTGCCACAGAGGACATCGTCGCATCACCGGAGAAGCGCGTCGCAGGGCCTGTCGCGGCTCCCAAGATCATCGAGTCGCCGCACGGCCGCCGGGCGTGCACGCATCGCACCAACGCTGTCGCATCGCAGCCAAGACGCCATTTTTATCGCATCGCACCGGAGAAAGAGTATTGCATCGAGGTGCCATCTGTCGCATCGCACCGGAGAGCAGTAATAAACCAACGCATCAACTCCCCACACAGTAAGGAAGCGAGCATCAACTCCCTGCGCAGCAGTAAGGAACCGACGCATCCACTCCCTGAGTGTAAGGAACCGACGCATCACCTTCCCTGCGACCCTTTTGTTTTCTTTGCGTTACGCATTCAAGGTACATTGAGAGTAAAGTGTCGCATCTACAACTTGAGAGAACTGAACTATTTTATAACATTCTAAAGTCTATTTTTGAGTACAGTATTGTGGATTTTTGTCGTTTGGTCTTGTGTTAAGTCTATATAAAATACTTATTTTTATAAATACAACCTGTGTGGTGTCCATCTGTAGTGTTGTCACTATATTACTGTATGTGTTCACAAATGCTTTACACACTGCCTCTGAGATAAGCCTGCCTGCTCGTGCCAAGCTACCAAGGGGGTGAGCAGGGTTTATTTTAGGAGTGTAGCCCCTCACCCTGACTAGACGCAAGGGTCCCTATTTGTCACAGGTACCTACCTATGCCAACTAGAGACCCCCAAATCTAACATTGGTGGTCAGCGGTGAGGATTTGGACTTGCATTTGTGATTCATATACAGTGATTGGTGTACACTACTAGTGAGTGCAGACCATAACGCAACCACATACTTTTTGAGAATTTTTCCTTGGAACTTCTTTTCTATTTTTGATTCTTGAGAACTGCCAGTCTTTTTGCTACCATGAGCAAGACAGCATCCATAGTATCTCTAGACATTGTTTTGGAAGAGAGAGAATTGATACTTACACTGTGCCTTATCTCAAAGCTTTGTGCAAGAAATTTAAAATCTCTGTGAAAGGCCTCACCAGGAAAGAGGAATACCAAAAGGCGCTGAGGGCCTGGGTAGAATCTAGGAATGCCAGTGAGCATCCTGAGGAGCCAGTAATGGAGGCAGAGGATTTAAATGAGCACCTTGAGGGGCCAGTGGGCCCAACTGGAGGGAAAGCACCTTCAGGGGCGGGCAGCAGTGTTTCTTCCAAAGGGTTGTCCCCAGGAGATTTGGAGGACAGAGCAAGGGAGAGGATGCATAAATTGGAGCTAGCTAGGCTCAAAATGGATGGTCAGAAAGACATAGAGAGCAAGAAAATAGAGCTTGGGATGGAGTTAGAAATGAAGAAGTTAGCCTTAGAGGAAAAGAGAATGCATTTTGAGCATGAGAGAGGATTGAGGGAATTGGAACTCAAGGCCAAGAAGTTAGAGGTTCCTCCCTCTGGTGGCAGCACACCGCCAGTGCATGTAGAAGCAAGAACCTACATTCCCAAAGATGTAGTTAAAGATTTCCACAAGAATGAGGATATTGGTCAGTGGTTCAGGGTTTATGAAGCTGCAATGTTGGCCCACCGGGTCCCTGAGAAGGATTGGGGAGCGGGGTTGTGGGGCCGCTTTGTTAGTGATGGGAGGGACACTTTGTTGGATTTGCCTACAGAGGAGCAAATGTCCTATACCCACATGAAGGGAGCCCTAATGTCCAGATTTGGTTTGACCCCAGAGCTATATAGACAAAGGTTTAGAAATTGCAGAAAACTGGAGTCTACCACTTGGGTGGAATATGTGTCTTTCTTTTGCAGAGCATTGGATGGTTGGGTGAAGGGTAGCAAAGTGGATAATTTTGAGGCGCTCTATGATTTGCTTGCATGGGAGCACTTGTCAAATAACTGTTTTCCAGAGCTACGCCAGCATCTTATTGATAGCAAGCTGACTAACCCTAGGAAGCTTGCTGAGGAGGCGGACCGCTGGGTGAGCACCCGGGTCCAGAAGGGTCATGTGGGAGACTTCGCCAAAGGTGGGCAGGGTCCCCAGCAGAAGAGTGGGGGACAAGGGTAAACAGAGGAGTTCCAGAAAGGGCCCCAAAGTAATCCCCAAGGGAACCAAGGGAAAGGTTCCCAGCCTCCTCTGAGAAGAAGGCAGTGGACCCAACAGATAAGCCTGTTCACAAGGGGCCCAAGACCTGTTTTAAGTGTGGTCTAGTAGGCCACTGTTCTTATGATGCTAGATGTCCCTTGTATGGGAAGACAGCACCCACTGGTGCACCACCCCGGCAGTTGGCTAATGTAGCCCTGGGGGAGGAGATGGGTGCCCAAGGTGGGTGGGGTCCCGCAGAGATGTCCCTTGTCTCTTTAGGAGACTGTGAGGTGGTCCCCAAGACCCAACTGCCTGATAACACAAAAAAATACAGGCAGTGGGTGACCATCAATGGCAAGAGGGTGGAAGCTCTTAGAGACACCGGAGCCAGTGTGACAGCTGTCAGTTGTCGGTTGGTGTCTGAAGAGCAGGTAGTCCCAAATGCATTTTACCCAGTTGTTGCCGCTGACAACACAGAGAGCCACTGCAAGGTGGCACAGGTTCCCTTTGAGTGGGGGGTCTCAGGGACTCTTCAAGTAGCTGTGAGGCCAGCCATGCCTGTTGAATGTCTGTTAGGTAACGATTTGGAGAGCTCCCCTTGGGCTAAGGTGGAGCGGAGAGCTCATTTAGAGATGTTGGGTTTGCCTGAGTGGGCCTGCGTGACCACTCGGTCTATGGCAGCCAGTAAGGGTGTTCAAGAGGACCTGGAGCCTGAGAAAATGGCCCAGGTGCCTGCCTTAAAGAGAAGAGGTAGGGGCCCGGGAAACCGGCCCTGAGGTTCCCACGGCCCAGGAGGAGGCGGACCCTGAGGGGGATGCCCTGGAGCCTACCGGGGAAGAGATTGCTGAACTGGGAGACCTGCCTGAGCTGACCCATTGGCAGCAGGAAGGAGGTCCCTCCAGGGAAGAGTTCTGTGAGGGGCAGAACAAGTGCCCTTCTCTTGTGGGTTTGCGGCAGCAGGCTGCAAACCAGGCAGCAGGTGATCAGTCTGGATCACATTGGATCTACTGGGAGAATGGTCTCCTGTATAGTGAGCCTAAGGTTGCTGAGCCTGGGTCAGCCCGTGTGCTGGTGGTACCCCAGCGCTTCAGAGCCTTCCTACTGGGGCTGGCTCATGATGTGCCTTTAGCAGGACATTTGGGGCAGGACTAGACCTTTGAAAGGCTTGTCACCCATTTTTATTGGCCCCAAATGCGCAAGAGTTCAGACACTCATTGCAGGACCTGTCAGACTTGCCAGGCAAGTGGAAAGAGTGGGAGGAAGCGCAAGGCTCCTCTCCAGCCATTCCCTGTGGTCAGCACCCCCTTTGAAAGGGTGGGCATTGACATTGTGGGGCCTCTGGATCCCAAGACAACCATGGGCAACAGGTTCATCCTAGTCTTGGTGGACCATGCCACCCGGTACCCGGAAGCCATTCCTCTCAGGACAGTGACGGCCCCCGTGGTGGGACGTGCACTGATGGGGATTTTCTCCCACGTGGGGTTTCCCAGAGAGGTGGTGTCAGACCGAGGTACCAACTTCATTTCCAAGTATATGAAGTCCCTTTGGCAGGAGTGTGGTGTAACCTACAAGTTCACCACTCCTTACCACCCCCAAGGTAATGGGCTGGTTGAGAGATTCAACCGGACCCTCAAAGGCATGATTATGGGTCTTGAGGAACCCATGAGGCGTAAGTGGGACGTCCTCTTACCATGCCTTCTCTTTGCTTACCGTGAGGTGCCACAGAAATGTCTAGGGTTCAGTCCCTTTGAGCTTGTCTATGGACACCCAGTGAGAGGACCTTTGAGTTTGGTCAAGGAAGGCTGAGAGCAATCTCCCAGGAAACCTCCCCAGGATGTATATAGCTACATGCTGGCCTTTAGGAACCAAACTAGGCGATTCAGAAAACTCGCTGAGGCGAATCTGGAAGCCAGCCAGGAGGAGATGAAGCGGTGGTACGACCAGAATGCCACTCTGGTTGAGCTTCAGCCTCGTCAGAAAGTGTGGGTCATGGCCCCAGTGGAGCCCTGTGCGCTCCAGGATAAGTGGACCGGACCATTTGAGGTGGTGGAGCGCAAGAGTCCGGTTACCTACTTGGTGGACTTGCGGTCTCCCAGGAACCCCTTGCGGGTCCTGCATGTCAACCGCCTGAAGCCCCACTCTAGAGAGGTCCGAAGTGGGCATGCTCCTAGCAACAGATGCTGGAATGGAGGAGGAGACTGAACCTCTTCCTGACCTCCTGTCTGCAACAGAGCAAGATGGGTCAGTGGATGGAGTGAACCTCTCTTCCACCCTGACCCCTGAGCAGCAGAATGACTGTCACTAGTTGCTAGGACAGTTTTCTGACCTGTTCTCCCTGATTCCCAGTGTCACTGATTGGTGCGTCCATGATGTAGACACTGGGGACAGTCCCCTGTCAAGCACAAAACTTACAGGGTGACTGACAGGGTGAGAGCTTGCATCAAGGAGGAGGTCTCCAAGATGCTTGCGTTGGGGGTGATTGAGTCCTCTAACAGTCCTTGGGCCAGCCCAGTGGTCTTGGTCCCAAAGGCTGCCGCACCGGGTGTCTCACCAGAACTGCGGTTCTGTGGACTACCGAGGGCTCAATTCAGTCACCAGGACTGACGCGCACCCCATCCCCAGAGCTGATGAGCTCATTGATCGGTTAGGGGCTGCCCGGTACCTCAGCACTTTTGATTTAACGTCTGGGTACTGGCAGATCGCCTTGACTGATGGGGCAAGAGAGAGGTCAGCATTCTCCACACCAGATGGGCACTACCAATTCCGGGTTATGCCCTTTGGGATGAAGAATGCCCCTGCCACCTTTCAGAGGTTGGTCAACCAGGTGTTGGCTGGACTGGAAGAGTTCAGTGCCGCCTACCTGGATGACATTGCAGTGTTCAGCGCCAGTTGGGAAGAACATCTGCGCCACCTCTGGGAAGTGTTGATGGCGCTGCGGAGAGCAGGCCTCACGATCAAGGCGAGTAAGTGCCAGATCGGGCAGGGTTGCGTGGTGTACTTGGGACACCAGGTTGGGAGCGGCCAGGTGGCGCCCCTACAACCCAAGATTGAGACCATCCTGACTTGGGAACCCCCCAAGACCCAGACAGAGGTGAGAGCCTTTTTAGGACTCACTGGGTATTACAGGAGGTTTGTCAAGGGGTATGGCAGCATTGTTGCACCCTTGACAGAGCTGACTTCCAGGAAGCAGCCCAAGAGAGTGATTTGGACTGACACCTGTCAGAGAGCTTTTGATGACCTGAAGACTGCCATGTGTACGGCGCCCGTGCTCCTGGCACCCAACTTCTCAAAAGAATTTATTGTGCAAACAGACGCTTCAGAGCATGGTGTGGGGGCTGTTCTATCACAGATTAATGAGGAGGGCCTAGACCAACCTGTAGCCTTCATCAGTAGGAGGTTACTTCCACGGGAACAGAGGTGGAGTGCAATTGAGCGTGAGGCATTTGCTGTGGTCTGGGCACTGAAGAAGTTGAGACCATACTTGTTTGGGACTCACTTCCGGGTTCAGACAGACCACAGGCCCCTCAGATGGCTGATGCAGATGAGGGGTGAGAATCCAAAGCTGTTGAGGTGGTCCATATCCCTACATGGGATGGACTTTACGGTGGTACAGAACACACCAATGCTGATGGTCTGTCCAGATTTTTCCGCCTTAGTGATGAGAACTCCCCGGAGGTAGGGTAGTTCTCCCCACATTTCAGCTGGAGGGGACACGTGTTAGACCTGGCACCATTGGCGTGGGTCTCCCTTCCATTTTTTGCTGTTGCCTCTTATGCTTTTGCAGGTTTTAGATGCTTTTGGGCACTGTGCCACTGCTGTTCAGTGCCACAGTGCAAGTGCTCCCTATGGTAAATTGATGTATGGATTAGTGACTCCATGATTGGCTTGTTTGGCTTACTGTCAGACCCTAGTACAGTGCACTGCGTGTGCCCAGGGCTTGTAAATCAAATGCTGCTGGTGGGCTTGCAGCACTGGTTGTGCCACCCACTGGAGCAGCGTGTAAAGTGCGTCTCAGGCCTGCCATTGCAGAGCCTGTGGGCAGTCTGGTACTGCCATGTTGACTGGGCAAGTGTACCCACTTGCCAGTCCCTAAACCTTCCCTTTTATACATATTAGTCACCCCTAAGGTAGGCCCAAGGGCAGGGTGCATTGTAGGTAAAAGGTAGGACATGCCCTGGTGTGTGTGGCATGTCCTAATAGTGAATTACAGCCATTTTCGTTTTTCACTATTGCAAGGCTACCTGTTCCCCATAGGCCAGAATGGGCAGTTAGATTATTACATCTTATAATCCTAACTGACTCAGGGAACCAGGTAGAAATTCGAGTTTAGTACGCCTGAACTCAGAATGATAAGATACATCTTTTAGTGAAGTTGGTTTTAACATTCTGTGTTTGAAAATACCACTTTTAGAAAGTAGGTATTTTCTTGCCTAACTATCCAAGCCTGCCTCTGCTAGGTTGTGTATTCCTTGTCTGGAGATTGAGTGACAGGGGCTGGGGTGGCTACAGGAGACAGGGTGAGTCAGCGCAGGGCTGAATAGAAAGATCTGCATCCAGAGTGGAGGGAGGAGTTGCACCTGGGTCTGAATAGGGCTGTGCCTGCCTTCCACAATGCTGGCTCCACCTCCTGCCGGGCGGCTGAGCACTCTGCCCCACATTCTGAAAGGAAAGAAGGAGTCAGAAAAACAAAGTGCTCCAGGACTGACCAGAACTGGTTTTGGACTAGGCAGAGGCCTCTCTGCCTTCAGAGAACAAAGAGAAACTGTGTATAAAAAGGGGACCCAGACCCCTAGGAAATTAGATCACTTCTGGGAATCAAGACGAACCTTTGCTGAGGAGAAGAACCAGGAAGCTGAAGGAGGAGACTACCCCTGTGCTGTGTGTTTGGGGGTTGGCCTGCAGTGGTTGCTTCATTGCCAAAGAAAGGAGAAAAGGACTGAGTGTGCTTTCTATCAACTTGAAGAAGAATCTCCAAGGGCTTGAACTAGAGCTTGCCTCCTGCCTGAAGTCTCAGGCATACAAGACTTCACCAACCAGCTCCCCCTGAATTCCCTTGCTGGGAATTGAAGTGCCTGCTGCTGTGCTGGGCCTTCTGAGAGACTGCGTGTCGCTGGGAGCTGGAAGCGCGACGCAACAACGAGAAGCGTGTCGCCACTGCAGCCGCTGTCATCGCATCGCCGAGGAAGCGAGACGCCGCTGCCGCTGTCATCATCGCATCGCCGGAGCGCGGCGCATCGCCGGAGAAGCGGGACGCTGCCACAGAGGACATCGTCGCATCACCGGAGAAGCGCGCCGCAGGGCCTGTCGCGGCTCCCAAGATCATCGAGTCGCCGCACGGCCGTCGGGCGTGCACGCATCGCACCAACGTTGTCGCATCGCAGCCAAGACGCCATTTTTATTGCATCGCACCGGAGAAGAGTATCGCATCGAGGTGCCATCTGTCGCATCGCACCAGAGAGCAGTAAGAAACCGACGCATCAACTCCCCACACAGTAAGGAAGCGAGCATCAACTCCCCTGCACAGCAGTAAGGAACCGACGCATCCACTCCCCTGAGTGTAAGGAACCGACGCATCACCTTCCCTGCGACCCTTTTGTTTTCTTTGCGTTACGCATTCAAGGTACATTGAGAGTAAAGTGTCGCATCTACAACTTGAGAGAACTGGAACTATTTTATAACATTCTAAAGTCTATTTTTGAGTACAGTATTGTAGATTTTTGTCGTTTGGTCTTGTGTTAAGTCTATATAAAAATACTTATTTTTATAAATACAACCTGTGTGGTGTCCATCTGTAGTGTTGTCACTATATTACTGTATGTGTTCACAAATGCTTTACACACTGCCTCTGAGATAAGCCTGCCTGCTCGTGCCAAGCTACCAAGGGGGTGAGCAGGGGTTATTTTAGGAGTGTAGCCCCTCACCCTGACTAGACGCAAGGGTCCCTATTTGTCACAGGTACCTACCTATGCCAACTAGAGACCCCCAAATCTAACATTCAGCTAAAGACTGGATCTAGAGGCAGTGGCAACAGATGCTTTCCTGCAGGACTGGCATTGGGAGAAATCAGATGTGGTGCTCATCACCCCGATTTGGAGCTCTCAAGCCTGGTTACCAGTTCTTCTGGAACTTTCTTGGGATTCTCCAATCTGTCTACCCCACCATCATCTAACTCAGAGGAATACGGAGGGACTTCTGCACCAGCTGGTGCAGGAAGGCAGTCTACATCTATAGTATGGAGGATTACAGGAGATGCCTGAAATCCCCAGGCCTATCAGAACACACTGATGGGCTCATCCACAAAGCATGGGCAGAGAATACGACCGGAAGGTATAGATGTGCTTGGAAGAGATGGTGGGGTTGGTGTGTGTGACAACACTTGAATCCGATGGGGTCAGACATCCTCACAGACCTGGCTCTCCAGGGTATGGCTTACAGGTCGTTAAACACTTTTAGATCTGCCACATCAGTGGGGCACTTACCCGTTGAAGGGACCCTGGTGGGGCAATATCCATTAGTGTGTAAACTATTTAGATGTATCAGATTGTCACTTCCCCCAGTACCAAAATATTATGAATTATGAGATGTCAATAAAGTATTGAATTTTCTCCTTTCCTGGCCACACAACGAATACTTGATCAGGAAAGACTTATCTGACAAGTTAGCAATGTTACTATGCTTGATTTCTTGCAGGAGAGTGTCAGATGCAAGGGCACTAGACATTACAGGCAGGATGTATACTCCAGACAGGATTACCTTTACTGTCTTCAGAAGTACCAAAATGCACATTTGAGTAAAATACCCAGCATTTAGGGACTAACCAAAGCTATGTGTGATGGAATGCTTGAAAGAATATCAGAGGGTACCTGATGAATGGAGGCCAATGGGAAAGCGACAACGTTTCATTCCTCTTCGCAGACATCTCAAGGTCATGCAGGATGAAGGTATTAATAGCAACATTTTTGGAGCTCATTCATCTAGCGGTGCCTTGGTGTCCAAAGCATTTTCACCAGGGGTGAGGCTGGAAGGCATAATGAATGTGGCAGACCGAGCCTAAGATTGTACATTTAGAAGGCTTTATTTCAAACATTTTGTGGACGTATGCTCGTTGGTGCTAAGTAAGCTTTGAACATGTATAATCCTCACCTCAGGTCCTGACAGAATGAACAAATTCCTAGCAGTCGTAAAGGAAAGCTTAAATTCTATTAAGGACACAAAGGCAAGTATTATCCCTCCTCACAGAATCCTAGCATTCAGTTTGTGATCTTTGGATGTTAAAGCAGATGATGACCTTTAGGACTACATCACTCTTGTTGTATAGTAAATAATCTGATTACAATGGTTAATACAGTAATGGTATACAATACATGCATTTGTTGGTAATATCTAGGTGAGAATGGTTGGTCATGGTGTCTGACAGTGAAATATTTGCTGATCAGGGATGAACAAAGAACGGAGTGATTCGGCGGATTCAAAGTTCATGAGGCTGTCATGCGAAGAAAGTGGAGGGGTAGGAAGTGATCACATTTATTGAAGGGATAGCTGGCTGATGGTTGGTTGGACTAATGGTACATGTGAAGCATGGTTTATGGTTTTGACTTTCAAGAAGCTTCTGGAGAAAATAAAGAAAAAAGTTGATGCATAATCTTTGTCTCAGTGTCCTTAATAGAACTGAAACTTTTCTTTACGATTGCTAGGAAATTTTTAATTATCATACACAAGGAATCAGAGTCCACCATCAGTGTAACTTCTTTGCCTCTTATTGTGGGCACTGCCTTAGGTCTGATTCTTCTTTCTTGATGATCCACTGCATTTACATATTCTGCCTTTTCCTCAGCTTCTTGTCCCTCAATACTGAGCACTCTCTGCTGACTGTCCACTGAAACTTGGTTCCTGCCATCTCCTCTGCACATTCTGGCAAAATGGCCTCTTTTACCACAATTGCGACATTCTTTTCCCACTGCAAAGCAGTTTTTTGACTTGCCCGAATGAAATATGCTTCCACATCAATGACAAGGCTTAACCACTGTCCTCCCAAGGGTGCGTGTGCTCACATTTTGTCTATTGTGATTTCTATTTGAAATAAACCCATTATTCTCCTTCTAGTATTCCCTTCATCTGCCTTTTCATCAGTGTAGGTAATTTGCTTTTTCTCCAGGGTCACCCCGGATTGGCTGTAGGTCTCTCTGCACTTTCCCCTGCTAACCAGTGATAAAGTAGCTGTGCTCCTCCTTTCAACATTGTGAAATTGATTGGCATATCCCTGATTGGAATATTTAACTTATCTATATGTCCCTAGTATATGGCACAAAGTGTACCCAGAGCTGTAACTGAAATGTCACTAGTGGACTGCAGAACCCATTGTGCCACCCATTACAGTGACAGTAGCATGACTGGAGGCCTAGCATTTGTAGCCTGACTGTTGCAGTTTTAAACTGTGAATTCAACCTGTCAAAATAACCCCTTTTGATTGATCAAAGTCTTCCTTTTAAATATTTATAAATATCCCCTATGTAGGGCCTTATTGCCCATAAGGCAGGGTTCATGGTATTTAAAAGTAGGACATGTGAAGGGGGGCGTGGCCTGGCGCCGAGAGCAATGGCGGTGTAGCTCCCGAGCTCCGTCCGGGCACCTGACAAAGCCCGTAATATCCGTCCAAAATCCTGCAGACTGAGGGGAAATAATAACGGGGTTAGATCCCCGACACTGCTCTGCGTCTGAGGTGAGGAAGTTTCGGTCCCGGTGACGAGGGGTGGCGACGGGGCCGGCAGGAGGCCCTTCACGAAAGCGGCGCGAGTCTTGTTGCCGGAGAAGGGGGCGGAGTCCAGTGATACGCCGGCCTGGGACGAGACCGAGCGGCTGGGGCTTCACGCTACGCGAGACCCGCTGCTCCTTCCCTGGAGATTGCGCAACACCGGAGAAGGGCAGCAAGTAGCAGCGAGGTGAGGGGGCGCGACGGGACTCCCTTCCCCCCCCCCTCTTCCCTCCCGGATCACGAGCGAACCTGTGAGCCCAGGTAATGACGAGTGCGGCTAGGGCCTGGAAGACGCGCAGCGCATAGGCGCGCAACACGACCGAGTGACCTGGGGCCCCACTTCACGCTGCATGATGCCCGCTTCCTCTGGTTGGGAGCCCGCGAGGTACTGGTGAGGCACTGCAGCCAGTGGGAGACTGTGAGACGACGGCGACGCGAGGGCTCTCATTCCTCCCCCACCCCGGATGGAGAGAGAGCGCGGCAGGCACAATACAGCAGCAGAGGTCATCAGGTGATAGCGGCGCCGGACAGCGGGCGGCCCAGGCTGGTGACTAACGGCCCTCGGTCCCTGACCCCTGACTAAGGGGCTGCAGTAGGGGTGCCTGATGAAGGGCAGTGAAATAAAGAAAAACGCAGAGTGAGAAACTGGGAGAGGCCTGACAGCAGGGAAAATCATACAAGAGCAAATAAGGGCCCCTGACATCTCGTTGCCTGATTGCGCCACCGCACGATATTGAGAGGGAGAGACTCCCTGGCCCCGAAGTGACATCGGGGGAGAACATGACTGGACCCCTGAAGGTAACACGCTGACGGTTTGCACGGATGAGCTAAGTCATGACGAAGCCGAGAGGAACCGCGGCCGCAGTCCAAACTAACAAAATGGACAAATATGCGATGCCACGACAGTCGCCCCTAGAGATAGGGGCAAGCGGCGCAGAGGCCCCCACAGAAGAGCCGTCCCTCAGCTCCATCATGGCGGCGATACAGACGGTGGGGACGAATCGCGAAACCAAAATTGACAAAGTCACGATCGAGATGAACCTCATGCGAGCCGGCATGCGGAAGACATCGGATAGAGTCACAGCGACGGAGGAACATATAGGGGACTTGCAATCAACTACACGCAAGTTGGAGGAAAGGGTTCAGAAACTAGTCCATCAGCATAGGGAAATGGCGCTCCACCTCGACGACCAAGAAGGAAGGGCCCGCCGCAACAATATCCGAGTGGTGGGAGTGCCTGAAGGGGCGGAGGGCCCCAGCATGGACCTTTTTCTCGAAGACCTTATCCTAAACCACCTTAAACCCAAGAAATTATCACCGCTCTTCTCAATCGAAAGGGCGCATAGGGCCCCAATTTCCAAACCACAGCCTGGTGCACCACCCCGAACCATTATTGCACGTATACTAAATTTCCGGGACCGGGACGCTATCCTGCAAGCGGCCAGAAGTAATGGAGACCTTCACTATGAAAATGTGACGATCCGCTTCTTTCCTGACTTTACGCTGAAGGTGCAGCGTGAAAGGCGCTCATTTGAGGGGATTAAACGGGCCCTCCGAAACAAGGGACTCAAATACATGATGTTTTTCCCCGCGAAGATGAAGATGGTAGACGGCGACAACTCTTGGTTCTTTATGACGCCAGAAGAGGCGCAGCAGTGGCTGGATGGGGGCCCCCCCCGGGAACGCTGGTGGCAGAGGGGCGGGGGCCGTGGGTCTGCGAACCAACACCCCCAGGACTCGTCGCAAAGGCGGGGGGAAGAGTGCGATCCGCATCAAGATCCAGAAGTACACCCTCCGTTAGCCCAGACGGCGACACGACACGTGCTGGAATTTGAAAAAGCCATACATCTGTACTGGTTCGAGGCTGTCTTCTTCCTTTGCCCCCTTCGGACGTGGGAGGGAAGCAAGGGCCCCTTTATCGGAATGTAAGACGCCCTCCTCTAACATTCTATATACTGCACTGCTGTAAGCGGAATGAACCTTGGACTACGAGACACTAATGGACCCTCAATGAAGTAAGGGCGAAGTTGCACACCTAGAGGGAGGGAGATTCTGGGAGCCGGAGCAGCGTAACCCTACAGTTAGTACCAGTTTAGGGATGATAGGCGCTCTGCTATTGGGGATGTGGGTAGTTCTAAACCTACTAGGCAGGGATGCAGGGAGGGGGGAATTGTTGGTGGGGTGGGAGGGGGGAAGGGTAAAGTTAATATTGTTACTAGCCATAATAACGGAACTGCGGACTAGCCGCAGCAAGACTGTACAATATGTCTCCATGCTACTAACACGGCTACACATGCGTACAGTAAGAGAGAAAGAATTCTTATTTATTGGGGCTATAGTTCTACGATATGGTGTTGGTTTAGTTATTGATGTTTTAATAGTTAACAATCTGCAAACGCCAATACAGTGTCAATTAGGAGACACGTCAGAATCGGACATGAGACGTACAGCCGGGGAGATAGACTCACACAATAGATGGACTCACCTGACTTAATGGCACAACACGCATCTAGACCCAAGCTTCCGTTCCTCTCATGGAATGTAAACGGGCTGCAAGACAAAATAAAACGAGGGCTGGTGCTGCAATACCTGAGACGCAGGGCCCCGGCAGTTACAATGCTGCAGGAAACGCATCTGATGGGATCCACATGTAGGGCACTAGACCGGTGGGGGTTCCAGCTCATAGTACACTCAGAGTTCACCTCAGGCTCCCGTGGGATAGGAATCTTAGTCAGAAAACGGTTCCCACTCATCGTCCATGGCACCTTTAAAGATGAACAGGGCCGCTTTGCCGCAGCTTCGATACAATGGGAAGGCCGCCTACTTAACGTGGTATCCGTTTACATCCCGTTTACATCCCACATTCACTCATCAGCATTTCGGGACCTGGGGAGGTTTCTACTAGCGTTACCGGCAGGTGACTTGCTTCTGGGTGGGGACTTTAACATGACGATTAATGACGAATTAGATCGTACACCTGCACGCCACCAGCACCGCCCTAGCTCACCCCTAACTGATTTCCTAGAAGCGCATGGCCTACTAGATGTGTGGCGATTCCAGAACCCGCACCAGTGACAATATACTTTCCACTCCAGGGCACACAATAGCCTTTCCCGCATAGACTATATCATTACAGCATTAGACAACGTGGGAAGGATGGGGACTGCCTTGCATTTGCCCAGGGGGATCTCTGATCACTCCCCACTGATGGCGGAAATTGGTGCGCATGGCCCAGCCCAACGCCGAATGTATCCTATATACCCCGGGTTCCTACTCAACTCTAAGATTAGGAAAGGTCTACTGACCGCTACAACGCTATACTTCCGGGAAAATGAGGCATCGGTTGCCTCTCCACTAACTCTGTGGGAGGCATACAAACAGTTGTGAGGGGGCAGGCCATCTCCCTTATTGAAGGGCATAAAAAAGAAAAGAAAGTCGATATAGAAACCCTGGAAAGAGAGATACAAATATTGGAGTCTCAGCATGCTAACGACCCCTCAGATGCTAATACGCATGAGCTACGCGTTAAAAGACAGGAATATAAGGAGTACCTCTGGGGAGATGCTAGAACTCGCATAACGGCGGTTCAACACAAGATCTACGAAACAGGGGATAAAGCAGGTAAATTGCTTGCCTGGTTAGATAAGAGAGAGCATGCGAATAGATGGATAGTACAGATCAGGTCAGAGACTGGGGACATAACATCAGACCCACAGGAAATAGTGACGGCACTGGCAAAACACTATGAACGAGTATACACATCCACCAATACGACTACAGTCCAGGAAGCACTTGCATTCCTTCATGATATCCAGATGCCCAGACTAACGCCAGCAGAGGCGGATAAGCTTGAAGCAGATATTACGGTGGATGAGCTTAAGGTAGCCATCTTCAAGATACAGACGGGTAAAGCTAGCGGCCCTAATGGCATCCCAATAGAACTATATAAACGCATGGCAGGGACAGTTGCCCTCACATGCTGAAAATGTATGAGACAAGTCGAAACCAAGGAATGCTCCCCAAGGACCAGCGATTGGCTACTATAGTGGCCATTCACAAACCCGGTAAACCCGTAGGAGAGTGCACATCATATCGCCCAATCTCCTTAATAAATGCAGAGGCTAAGATCCTAGCCAAAACGTTAGCACTCCGACTGATGCCCCATCTGGCTAAACTGGTCCACCCAGACCAGTCGGGGTTTATGCCTGGCAGGAATACGGCTCTGAATCTCAGACGCCTACATGGAGTCCTGGGTCGGAAACATACAATACGGGAGGACGCAGCGGTCCTATCACTCGATGCCAGAATGGCCTTCGACACAGTGGAGTGGGCTTTCCTGTTTTTAGTCCTCCAGCATTTAGGGTTTGGACCGAAATTTTGCTCCTGGATACGCCTACTGTACACTAATCCCATTGCACACATAGTCGCTAATGGGCACATATCGCAGGAGATTACCCTGAGTAGGGGAACACGACAGGGCTGCCCACTGTCACCCCTGTTATTCGTGATGGTCCTGGAGCCGCTGGCGGCATGGATCAGATGGAGTCCGGTCATCAGAGGTCTAAAATGGAGGGAGGGATGTGAAGATCGAATCTCCCTTTACGCCGACGATGTTTTACTATATATAGCCTCACCCACTCGGTCCTTGCATGCGTTACTTAACATCTGTGAGGTGTATGGATCGGTCTCAGGGTATGCAATTAACTGGGACAAATCCGTGCTTTACATACTCAACGGCCCGGCCCCACGACTACCCAGAGGATGTATGGTTCAGATAACAACACATAGTTTTAAATATCTTGGGATTCATATAACGCCCGACCAGGATGAATTCCTAACACTTAATCTGCAACCACCACTACAAAGGCTGAAGGGACATCAAACACTGGAGAGCGCTGCCACTCACCCTGTTGGGCAGAGCAGCCCTCTTTAAAATGATGGCCCTGCCCAGATTCCTATACGCCCTGCACAACACGCCCTATCGAGTCCCGGACGCATACTTTAAAGCAGTAAATTCGGAGGTAACGGCCCTCCTTTGGGATGGCAAACCGGCACGAGTGGCAGCGCATAAATTAACCAGAAGCTGGTACGATGGGGGGATAGCCTTACCTGACATCCGTGCATACTACTGGGCCTCACAACTCACAGTCATTAACCAATGGGTCCACAGGCCCGACACTGAGCCAGCCTATCGATTAGACAGATTGACTCTGGGTATGGGGGGGGGTTAATAGGGCACTTTACAATACGAGAGGGATACCTGCCCTTCTAGGTCCAGCGGCACACACAATCCGCATCTGGCATACAGTAACACAACATCTGGGCTGGGCAGATAAATTAACGCGACATACTCCATTGTGGGAAACGGGAAAACTAGGTACTCTGGGAAAAAGCAAAGGATTCAAGAACTGGGACCTGTTAGGGCTTTCTCGACTGGGGGACCTTTGGCAAGATGGTAAAGTAGTCAGCTTCGACCACCTGCAGGAGCAATACGAAATGGCTCTGGCAGAAAAGTTCCGATACCTGCAGATTAAACACGCGATTGACGCAGTCCTCTCGCAGTCAGAAACACTCCCTGAATCATCCCCCTTAGAGGACCGACTATTAACTGACTATCTGGAGAAAAAAGCAACCTCACTCACATATAGGAAAATTATCAACAACCAGACAGATCCCCTCACTCGACTTAGGACAACTTGGCAGATAGAGGTCGGAGGCATGGAAGACACTGACTGGCTCGACGCAACACCATCACCTAGAGAGGTGGCGATATCCTCTAGACTACGGCTGGTGCAACTGAAGATACTTCACAGGGTCTACTTTACATGGGTAACATTGCATAAAATAGGGAGGACTCCAGACCCACACTGTCTGCGTTTGTGTGGGGAATTAGGAACATTCTTCCACACCCTGTGGGGATGCATAATGATTATACCCTACTGGGAGGCAGTGATGTGTACCATTACAGAAGTTAGTGAGAAACAAGTCCCATATGACCCTAAGTGCAGCCTACTAAACGTGTGGGACCCAACTGACCTTAATCATGCTGAACGTCAATGGGCGGTGACTGGAATGATGATAGCCAAACGTAATATAGCGCAGAAATGGGGGTCAGCGTGTGTCCCAACCCTGCTCGAATGGAGCAGGGACATGGACATGGTCATGGTGGCTGAGAGGGCTGCCTTCACACACAGAGGGTGCCCAAAAAATGGGGAAGAGTATGGGGCAAATGGAACATGTACAGAGGGAACATATGCACACCCCCGATAATGGAACATAGCTCAGATGAGGAGGCTTAATATCACTGAAGATTACGAACGAATGAATACAAATGTGAGTACAGTAACCTGGCAGAATGTATGTAATAATAAGTCAATCAAAATGTCCATGCAGATTGTAACATTGTTTGATAAAGTTAATAAAAATTAAAAAAAAAAAAAAAAAGTAGGACATGCAGGAATTTAATATCAAATATGTCCTTACAAAGATGCAAAAGCTATTTTCACTATAGCAAGGCTGGCAGTTCCACCGGAAAACACCGGGCTACATTGTTACATTTAATAATGCTAATTTTGGTCACGAAACCGCTAGATAAATAAGCAGCTATTTTTAAAAGTTATTCAAAATCCAATTCAATAGTGAAGTCGGATTTTTGATAAATATTAAAGCTAGGGTAATTTTAGAAACCTAGCTTTTACCTGCCTTAAGTCTATGGAGGCCTGTTTGCATTTGCTCTCCCACTTCTGCCAGCCAGTAATAAGCATTTGAATAGATGTGAATGGGTGTGAAATGCCCAGGAACAAACAATAGGCTGACCCGCATGGGCAGAGAAAACCTCTCTGAACCTGACAGAATATGCAGCATCTTTCTTTGACATTACAGTGTCACAACCTGCTTGATTGTGAAATCCTGCTTGACAAGTCTGCTGGGTTTTACATGTAACACTTGGAAAGCACTTCAAGGGACAAAAAAAGGATGCCAAAACAATTCTTGTGTATTCATTGATTGGTTGCTGGAAAACCCTGCTTCTGATTTCTGACTTTTGCCTCTGGGGGTATCAAGCAAATGTCAGATATTATGTTCTACCCTTCCCAGATAGGGTGAGTGAGAGCACAATACCGCGTGAAGCAGCTGAGTGAGGCCTGACTGTCTATTAGGCGCGAGGATGTGCTTGTTACCAGTAGTGTGTAGCATGAGAGAAGTCCAAATGAACAGTGAAATTGTTGAAACTAATAGTGCAGGGTGGCGATGTTTCAATATAATAAGGCAATAACGAAAATTGTAAGCAAGATTCACGGACAGTGTGGACATACCCAGTTTCTTTTTAAGAAGTGTGGGCTCTTCAATTCAACTAGGTTGTTCGCTATCATTGTGGTTTTGGCATGGTTGTCATGAAGTGGTTGAGTTGAAAGATGTCTCCTGAGACTGTCTTGATTGAAGTAGAAGGATTAATCGGGAACAAACCCTGTGAAGCCCATCTAGGCCAGGCACAAGTCCTCAACTAACACAGAAGGGTTTCATGGTAAACAAGAATGGAACTTTCTGACATAATAACATTCTGCTCCATTTAAAGTTACAGCACACTAGCACCTCAAGATTGGATTGGAGATTACAGACCTCACTGAAAAGAGTGATCGTTTAAAGAAAAGCAAATACTTTTCACAAGTAACGTTGAATACCTTGAACAGCTTGCAAAATAAACACTCTTGGCTAGGGTTACTGAATGTCACAGAGGTAGACAGCAGCAGGGCTACACTTTCACCCTATTAAATAATTTATTTCTACTGAGCTTCACTTCACATTAGAAGGATCCCCAATGCTTTCTTAGTGGTGGAAGGTGTAGGGCTTCCTTTAACTTAAGGCATCCATGAAAAGAGAGGTAGGAAGAACCTTTCAGATGCGTCTAATTTAGCTGCTCTGCCCAGCTTACAAGCGAGCAGCCTCAGAAAGGTGGAAAAATTGGATCATTCTTTATAGAGTTCAGTTATGATTAGATACCTAATCAGGCTGTGTACACGAAACATAGGATGGCAGAAAGAAGGGTGCTTTATGTTTCGAACAAGGTTTGGGAGCACATTTTATGCAGACGGTTGTCCAGGTTTACCTCTCGCTGTCAACAAAGCATTGATTGTCCTCTCGCTGAGTGCTCCAAAACTTGCTTTGATATCTAGGAAAGGCTTGCTGCCCAGACCTACGGACATCAACTCTGGAGAATGACGCTCTGAACAGGGAGAGAGAGAGGAGAGACACCGGGAGGTTACAATTCAAGTGAATGAGATCAGTGAGATGGAGATGATGGACTGAGAGAGAGACATTGTGCCAGAAAAGACAATGTAAGAGCAGCCAATGAGAGGTGAGGTTAACCAGGGAGAGGCTGGGGAAAGGACCGAGAAATGTGTGAGTAATAAGACAGGTGAAGACAATATACTACATATATAGTTCAACTGTCCATCCAATTCATGGTGGACAGAGGATTCCTTCTCTAGGAGTATACCACCCAACCATCAACGAATGGAGAGCGCTTGTATAACAGTGTGTCTTACAAACATTGTTTTTTCTTGTGATGGGTTATATCATAGCTGATGCTGAAGGCTTTATACTATGTTTTGTTACAGGCTATGTTCTAGGTATGATTGTGGGTTGTGTTACTGATGACTTTTTTGCAACCCCTTCAACCCTATACGTGACCTAGTGTCATAATGTGTGTTACTTGAACAAACTGCCTCACCTTTGTTCTCAGTGGCCTGGTGCCACAACAGCTGGGCAGTCACAGTGGTCCAGCGGTTCTTGGCTTCCACGCTGCCTGCCTGGAAGGTGAAGGACTCTCTGGTTTTCCGGCGCCTGAACCAAAGCTCGAATCGGAGACCACTGTCACCAATGTTCTCTGTGAGACCCATGTCGGCAGTCTAGAAGAGCCAGAGATGAGGAATGAGAGACACAGTAACAAACAGGGATATTGAGAAACAGATTGGGCAGAGGGTAGGCTGGAGAAGGACTCAGCCAGGGAGAAAGAGCGAGATAGACTTGGTTTAAGAAACACTGACAAGGAGAACACGGAAACAGTGCTTAAAGTGAAGGCCACAAAAAGAAAAAAAGAGATTGATGGGGAAACGTTAGGCAAGAAGAGAGAGCAAAAGAAAAAAAAGGACAGGAGTGGTTACGAATAGAATCAAAGGGTAGGGAGACGTAAGACTAGGGAAGCAGAGAGCATGAGGGACATGCAAGGAGAATGGATTAACCAAATAATGATTACTTGAAGGCTGTTCTATGATGGACTGCATATAGGAACACAGTTACTTGCCTGTAACACCATTTCTCCAAGGTTGCATATTTTATAGATTAATTTGCTTGAGAATGATCCCCAGCCATCTGAAGAGGACCCAAAATAAACAAAGTATTCTAATTTCTAGCATGAGAATTTTGCTTTACACATGAGGTTAAGCCATATAAAAAGCATCTCCCCCTGCAGAATAGTGCAGTGAAATTATTAATTGTAATGAAATAATTATAAATATGTACGCAAATGGGTAGAAAAGCCACAAATATGCATTCCTAAATGTAAACATAAGAAGGTAACCTAGAGTGATCATTCTGTAGTTTCTTTGACATCCTTGTCTCTCAAAGTGAAGTTCACTGGCTATGAAAGGGAATACATTTGTGTTAATTTTGAAAGTCTGTTACCTTTTCAAAACATTGGGGGAATATTAAAAATCCTGCAGAAATTTTTGAAGCTACAATGCTGGGAACTAAAGAATTTTCAGTTCTACGTTTCAGTTTTTCATGAATGATGGCTATAGGGTGGGTAAGCCTACATCTTTTAGGAAAGATTTTCCATAGCCCTTGAACATTTAGATATTTTAGGAAGAATAGCACATAACAACGTGGTTTTCGGTTCTATGCTTTTCTATTAAGTGAGGGTGGCACAAAAAGCCTTCCAGATCTAGGCCTTTCTATAAAGAATCTGTATGAAAACAGTATGTTCTTTTGTAGTCTTTCCATTAAAGCACCATGCTATGATAACACCTGTGCTGCCCACTTTACTGATGAGGCCATAACTAAAAGGATCCTGCAGCTAGCCTCCTTCGAGGAATGTTGCAGGCCGGTTCTTTGTTTAGTGAGAGCTCACAGTTTGGAACGCTTTAAGTGACTAAACCTAGCACCAAATAAATGGTGCTCGAGGACGCCCCAAGCAAGAAAAAAAAAAAAAAATTCTATTCCGGACCCAACCACTAGATGGTGGAATAATGCACAGCATGTGAATCCAGAAAAGGATTCATGCTGCAAAACTGAAAGTACTTCTTTTGCAAGAGCCGTGCATTTTCAAGGATTTAAACTCAAAGTAGTTGGAGTCTGTACATAGTGAGCACAGAAATCAGAAAAAGGCAAGTGGAGGTGTGGACGTTTCCTGAGAGGACAGTAACTACAGATGAGGGAGAGGCTTTTGAATTTATCACCCATCAGAAGACCAAACGATTACTATGGATACGGTGAGCATCCGATAGTCTGATACTGATTGAGCTCAACATCCCCATAGGCAGACTGAATGAGTTATTTCCAAATGACACCATTTTGTGGAGATATGATATGAATGCCAAGCGTTTTTCATTGGGAGAGCATGCTTGCTCTTGAAGGAGCTTGAATGGGTGTTTTGGGGGCGGGGGCCCTTGATGAGAGCTGGAACATTGTGATTCATTCCTGAGGACTTGCTGCAGCATTTTTACCAGGCACAATCTTGCGATTTTCAGTCCCAGGGTAAATTTAGGTATGACTGGGATGCTTTCTGTTTTTTTCAGGAGCTAAATGAGGCCTTAATTATATCTACATCTTGGGTCAAAATTTCCAGGATTGTTTGGGGTACTATCTTGACTGTGTGTTTGTAGATGGTTTGGGACAACTTACTCAGTGGTAATTAGGACTGAAATTACCACGAAGCACTGCTGCAACTCTGTCACAACTTAAAATCAGGGGAAACATTAATACATTAACAAATAAGGGGGCGGGGGGGTTGGCTTAAATCTGTTGTATGTCAAATATCTAGTTTTTTAATACAACCAACAAAAATAGTGAATCCAGAATAAGAACTACCACAATATCGCAATGGTAAGTAGATGTGTAGTTAAATGCTTCAGTTCCCTTGTGGAGTATATATCATTTCAGAAAAGCTGTACCCAGGACCCCTTTATGCTAAATATATATATGCGTCAGTATCTCCGTGGTGGTGGAAGATTAAATACTGTTGAAAGCAAACAGGGAGCGGCCTGTTGGTTTCCTTATTTACATTTGAAGACGGCTCTTGTACGAATAGCAGGCGGCCGGTAGCCCCGCCCTCAGTGGTGAGTGTTTCCTGCCGGACTTTTGAATGTGAAATGTAAAAATACATATAAATATATCTAACTAAATATTTGCCGCCCCAGGCCTGGTGAGTTTTATTTCTTTAAGTTGTTAAAAATGGTGGACAACATCCTTTTGCTGCTGGTGGTGGATGTCTGCCATTGTCCGATCCCTTCTGGGCTGCTTCACTGATATGCATATGGCCCTCCAAGGTCCTTAGTCAGTGATCGGGCTAATGGAATGGGGCAAGGGCAACTCGCAATGCACCTAGCTCCTCCCTAGAAATGCTTAACTGCCAGATCCACTTTTTCTGTCAATAGAGAGGGAGGGAAAGGGAAAACAGGGTGGGAAGAGCAGCCCAGCTAACATTCTAATTCTAGATTCTAAATACAGCAATGTGTTGTTTGTCTAGCTTTCTCAAGGATTCCTAAAATGAACTCATTTTTGAAGTCAAAACATAGTGAATATAAGTAGGGAAAATAGAAAGGGGTCACAAGGTTTTCACCTGTAATTTTTTAAACAGTCTAAAAAAAATAAGATACCATTCCATCCTCAGACTCTTAGGGCCTCATTACGATGTCGGTCGGAGTTGCCTCCAACCGACACGTCTCGGTCCCGACCGACCTCCAGTTGGTGGTTCCGCCCGCATGATTAAGATGCAACCGAACACTATTCGGTCGCATACTCCCTTTTCTCTATGGGAGCTTGTGTTACGGCCGTGCACCGGCCGTAACACAAGCTCCCAAAGGGAAATGGAGGGAAATGGAGAGGTGTCGAAAACCCTGCCCCCTGTATGCCACACAGTGCAGGGATTTAGAGGGGGGGCCTGGGTACTCCTTGGCCCCCAACCGTAGGCTGCAGATGCAAGGAGGCCCTGCTAGGGGCCCCCAAAGTCGCTTTCCGCCATCCTTTCCGTGTCGGAAAGACTGGCACAGAAAGACTGTCGGGAACCGACATCGTAATCCTGGCGGCAGAAACGCCGTCCATAGGGGATTACGGTGCAGTTCCGACCGGCCGGAAGACTCCGATAGCCGGTCGGAACCGCGTCGGAATGACCGGCCGGTTTACGCTCCGACCGCCGACATTGTAATTCGGCGGTCAGATTGCATATCGACTGTGTCGGTCGAAAAGCCTCCGATGCAGTAGGAAAGCTTCCGACCAGCAGTTGGAGGCTTTCCAACTGACATCGTAATCCTGACTAATTTCCTGACTGACATCGTAATCAGCCCCTGAGTGTTGCAAACATGTACAGCGTACACTGTGGTAAACATTCCATGATACCCAGAGTGAACATTTGAGTCTTGCTCGACAATGAAAGGTCATTGCCTATTGCCGTATTTCCCTTGACTTTGAAACATCTAGTGAACAGACATTGTGGGTGAATGAAAGCTATGTATTTTAGAAATGCAAAGATTAAGAATAATAACAGGTTATTCCAAGGAACATTTTTTCAATAAGTGTTTTTGAAGACCCTGACTTGCAATAAATAGGAAGACAAAAAGATAGAGACAATCAATAGATAACAGGAAATGCCCTATCATTCTGCATTGCCACACTTCTGCCAATTTAAAGTTACCCCGTGAGTGTGGTGGGTCTATTGACCAGGACAGGAAAGCTCCAAAAACGTGACTGTGTAAAGAGCATTAAAGAAGCGTTAAATTAAGTTTTTATTTGAGACGTAGGATGTTGTATTTGATTCTGGCATAAGCCATCACATAGTTAAACCTACCAACCCCAGACATTTCTGAAGACTACACTCGGGAGAGACCTGTGTGATGTGACTTGAATGGATGCCATCACTTTTATTTAACTTTTATATAACCAGAATTCCATTCAAATTTTCTGTGCTGCAAAGTTTCATAATTTCTGGGGAAAAGCAAACTTTTCACCGCCAAGCTTGCAACACTTCTATCTGCAAAAACAATATCTTACTGGCAAGGGTGAGTCTATTGTAATTGACAAATATAGTCCACAACTGTGCCCCTGCGAAGTAAATATAGTGTTAAAATGGTCTTCACATAGTTAAAGTATTTGTCCATTCCATTGCACATGGTCCCCACACACACACACACACACACACACAATCATCGAGATTTGTGCGCACATACATCTACATTTACAGGGGAATCTGGGTAATCAAATGTGGCAGGATTCATCATCCATTCTCCTGAATCTCCAGTTTTCTGAAGTACCTGGAGTTCCAGGTCCATTTACTAAAGACATGCCCCTTAGAAGCTCCCTGAGTCAAAAGCATTCCCTCGTGACTAGTGTGTTGTTCCTTGCTCAAACCTATTAAAAACCCACATGTTTAATACCCTCACAACTAGAAGACGCAGGAGAACATAGATGTGGGCCAAACGTTGGCAGGGATATGTTCCTTTAACCAAAAGAAAAGTGACCAAACTAGCATTTTGCTTTCATTTACTTTTGAAATTTCCCAAATGCACTGCACCCAGTTTATTAACAGTGGACACCCTGAACTCATAGAAAACACACACTTCTTTGGAATCCTCATGCTCAGACCCCAGGAGGACACACATGAGGGTCAAAACTTGGCATGGCTATACTCCTGCAGAAGGCGACTGGAGGGAATTACAGTTTTTTTGAGAAAAAGATGCTAATAATCTGACAAATATAATGGTCAGTGTGTCTGCCTGCCAGCCCAACAGGGCAAGGGAGGTTTGTCTACTATCCTTAATGTTTTTATTATTCCACATTTAGTTATTAATTCCTTTATCTCAATATTATGTTCATTTTTTAGAAAACTGTATTATAGAATTCCCCAATAGTAGAGCTTTGGATATATACAAGCAATCGGTCTCTATATTTTCTTATTACAACATATCCCCCATCATAGTAGCATCAGAGAAACTCTTCAACAGTGTGCCCACAGGACAACATTTTTATGCTGTGGGTGTGACAAGTGCTTCCTATAATACAGTTTAATAAAGAATACTTTGTCCCTCATTACAATGTCGGTCCGAGTTGCCTCCAACCTACACCGTTTCGGTGAGGGAACTGCCCAACCAAAGGTTGGCGGTTCCGAACACCTGATTACGATGCAACCGCATCTAGTGCTGTCGGAAAGGAAAATGCTACTTACCCAGTATGCATCTGTTCTTGGCATGTAGAGCTGTAGAGTCGCATGCTATGCATAGATCGCCATCTGGTGTTGGGCCCGAACATTTGCACTTTGTTTTTGTTCGACAAAATCTTTCCAGTCACGAGGTAGGTGACTCCTCCTTTCGGTGATAGTGCGCATGGGCATCGACTCCATTGTTAGATTGTTTTCCCGCAGAAGGTGAGAATGGAGTAAGTAAGAGTAGAATAGAGATGTCCATGTGTAATTATCTAAGTAAGATAGTACTAGAACAGATACAGGTAACCGGGGAGGTGAGTGGGCGCATGTGACTCTACAGCTCTACATGCCAAGAACAGATGCATACTGGGTAAGTAGCATTTTCCGTTCGAGGCATGTGAGCTGTAGATCACATGCTATGCATAGACTATACAGCAGTAATCTCCCAAAGCGGTGGCTAACCTTTAGCTGTTGCAGTGGTTTGAAATATTGTACGTAAAACTGCCTGGCCTACATTAGCTTGTTTTCTGGCTAACACATCTACACAATAGTGTTTTGTGAATGTGTGTGGTGTAGACCATGTTGCAGCTTTACAGATGTCATCTATGGGAAAGTTTCCTAAGAAAGCCATAGAAGCCCCCAGTTTCCTAGAGGAATGCGCTCTAGGGGGAATTGGTAAAGTTCTCTTTGCTTTTGCATAACATATCTGAATACATTTAACTATCCACCGTGCAATACCTGATTTAGAAATGGGATTGCCTTTGTGTGGTGGAGCAAAAGCAACAAAAAGTTGTTTAGTCTTACAAAAAGATTTTGGCCCACATGCATCAAGCTAATTTGCGCCCGGAAAAATTGCGAATCGGTAAAAAAAGCCTTTACCGATCGCAAATTAGCTAGTTCAGATGCATTAAGCGAAACCGCAAGAAATAGTAGTACTCGCAATTTTAGCGCTTCATAAAATACAGAATCGGTAATACCAAATCTGTATTTTAGGAAGCGCAATTAAGAAATCGCAAAATGCGATGAATCAAGTTTTCGCTAATACAGAACCAGCCTAAATTCGCAATTTGCATTCCTTAAACTAGAAGACATCACATCAGGTGGTAAAAATCACACATAATCAAAAACAGGTGTAAATCATCAGCAAACTACTTAAACAGTCCCAGAATGCATCCCACAGACCCACCATGGCAGCGCTCTACGTTGTGGCGAGGAGGATGAGGCTGAGAGCAGCAGCACAGAGGAGAAGGAGGATCCAGGAGAGAATCTTTAGAGTGCGCGTCACATTGCTAGGGCAGACGGAGGAGGAGATCTATGATAAATATAGGCTGAATGCTGCAGCTATCTTGGCTCTAATTGCTGAGTTAGACCCTATACTGCAGCGGCAGACCCGCAGGACACATGCCATACCCACCCATGTGCAGGTCCTGTGTTCCCTGCATCTCCTAGCTTCAGGGTCCTTCCAGGGAGTAATTGCAGCAGCTGGCGGGGTCTCCCAAAGTGCCATATCCCGTTTTTAACAGTTTCCTAAATGCCATGTTGCAGAGGATACACAACCACATCAGGTTCCCCACCACACCACAGGGGTTGATGCAAACCAAATTAGATTTCTATCAGGTTGCACAGTTCCCGCATGTGATTGGTTGTATCGATGGGACGCATGTACCCATATGTCCCCCTGCAGTGAATGAGTATGTCTACCGCAACCGGAAATCTTACCACTCACTGAACATACAGGTAACATGCAACTCAAAAACACTAATCACTGACATTGTGGCAAGTTACCCTGGCAGTGCCCATGACGCATACATCTTCCGGCACAGTGGAATACACAGACGTCTACTTGCGGGGAGTTCGGAGAAGGATATCTACTGGGTAAATCAATGTAATACTGTAATTTAAAAATGTACACCATGGTGACACATTGCAGTGACTAATGTATGTTGGTGTCTCACATCCTGTAGGTGATAGCGCATACCCTGTGAGGTCTTACATCCTCACCCCATACCTGAATCCTGCCACTCAAAGGGAGCGACGTTACAATCGTGCGCACATTGCGACGCGCAATGTTATTGAAAGGACATTTGGGGTACTCAAATCACGATTCCGCATCATACACAAGAGCGGTGGGGCATTACAGTACAGTCCTGAGAAATGCTGTAAGATTGTGGCAACGTGCGCTATGTTGCACAACATAGCCACCAATAGAGGCATCCCCTTGGTGGACTCTGACAGCGAGCCAGAACAGGACATACAGCCGATACAACCACCCCATGCAGCAGGCGGACCACATGCAGCAGAGGGCAGACGTAGAAGAGCAGAAATCACGCAACATTACTTCTAAGGTGAGTAAGCACATGACAACACAGAATTTGGTTAAAGGTTTAATGTGACAGTTGTGTGTATGTGTTAATGCACAAGTTACTAACTTGTGTAACGATATATCTGTAAGAGACAGTAGTTAGTGACAGATTCCTTACCTTAGAATATCCCCAGGCGTCAGGCTTGATCCGGAAAGTTTTTGCGTAGCAGTACCCTTGCGCGTCGGTAGGCTGCGTCGTGCGGCTCCGCGTCCGTCGTCGGCGTCGTGATCGCCGGGATGACGTCGCGGGCAGTACTTAGGCGCCGCCCCTGCGCGCTGACGTCAGTTCTGTACACGACTTTCCGCGCCAGGAACGCAGAGCCATGCAAGAAGCTGACATAGGTGTCTGAAAAATACTAGGGCCCTGAAAGGGATGTCCTTAACCCTAGAAATCAGTTCGCAGAACGGGGAGGATGGGTGGGCGGTAGGAATCTGTCACTAACTACTGTCTCTTACAGATATATCGTTACACAAGTTAGTAACTTGTGCATCTGAAAGAGACACGTTAGTGACAGATTCCTTACCTTAGAATAGATACCCCAGCAATACCAACCCCGGTGGTGGGTCTGCGAACAAAGATCAGACAAGGAAGTCCTGGAGGACAGAACGGCCAAAGAAGCCGTCCCTCCGGACCTGACTGTCAAGGCAGTAATGCTTTGTAAACGTGTGCAGCGAGGCCCACGTAGCTGCCTGACAAATAACCGGCAGCGGAACACCGCGGCCCAAAGCCGTGGTAGCAGCCGTTGCCCTGGTGGAATGGGCCCGCAGCCCAACAGGAGGCTCCTTCTTAGCCAAAGAATAGCAGGTCTTGATGCACAAGGTAACCCAGCGGGAGATGGTCCTCTTGTGCACCGCCCGACCTTTTTGGCGCCCACGTAGCCAACAAAGAGCTGGTCATCCACCCGGAAGTGTTTTGTGCGGTCAATATAGAAGGAGAGCGCACGTTTTGGGTCCAGACGGTGGAGCCTCTCTTCCTCTCTGGAAGGATGCGGAGGCGGAAAGAAGGTGGGCAAAGTGATGGTCTGCCCAATGTGGAAAGCAGTAACCACCTTTGGCAAGAAGGACGGACGCGTCCGAAGAACAACCTTGTCCGGATGAACAGACAGAAAGGGAGGTTTGCAAGATAGAGCCTGGAGCTCACTCACCCGCCGAGCGGAGGTGATGGCCACCAGAAAGGCTGTCTTCAGAGTCAGAAGACGAAGAGGACAGTTATGTAGAGGCTCAAAGGGAGCGCACATTAAAAGGTAAGAACCAAGTTCAAGTCCCACTGAGGCATCACAAACGGAACAGGAGGGAAGAGGTGAGTAATGCCTTTTAAGAACCTGTTAACAACAGGGGACTTGAAAAGGAGGGCTGATCAGGAAGCCTGAGGAAGGCCGAGATAGCACAAAGATAACCCTTGATGGTACCCAGGGCAGAACCCTGTTGGGCCAGAGAAAGAAGGAACAGAAGGACCTCAGAAAGAGGGGCAGAGAGGGGATTCACAGCCTTTGCTGTGCACCATGCCACAAATTTGTTCCACCTGCAGGCGTATACCACCTTAGTGGAGGGACGCCTGGCTGCCAGAATCACATCACAAACTTCGGGAGGCAAGTCGAAAGGAATCAACTGCCGCTGCTCAATCTCCACGCAAGCAGGTGTAGACTGGACAGGTTCGGGTGGAGGACCGTCCCCTGCTGCTGCGACAGAAGATCCTCCCGAAGAGGCAGACGGATCGGGGATCTACGCTCAAATTGAGTAGCTCGGGATACCAAACTCTTCGAGCCCAGTCCGGAGCCACAAGAATGACTTGGGCCCGGTCGTGCCGAATCTTCTTCAACACTCTGGGTAGAAGTGGTATAGGCGGAAAGGCGTACAACAGACCGCAACTCCACTCGTGACGAAAAGCGTCGCCGAGCGAGTGCCGCCTTGGAAATTCCAACGCGCAGAACTGATGACATTGCGCGTTCTCTTCGGTGGCGAATAGATCTAACCAAGGCTCTCCCCATTGTAGAAAGAGTCCTTGCGCCACTTCCGAGTGAAGACGCCATTCGTGATCCATCATGCACCTGCGGCTGAGTTCGTCCGCCCTGGCGTTTAGGGAACCTGCCAGGTGTTGAACCATCAGGAACATGCCCTGATGTTCCAGCCATGTCCAGAGGCGCAGAGCCTCCTGACAAAGGGTCCAAGACCCCACCCCGCCTTGTTTGTTGCAGTACCACATGGCGGTGGTGTTGTCTGTGAACACCTGCACTACCTTCCCTTTGACAGAGGGAAGGAATGCCTTGAGTGCAAGTCGGATCGCCCGTAGCTCCAGAAGGTTGATATGGAGCCGGGACTCCGCCGGAGACCAGAGGCCTCTGATCTCCGCCTCTCCCATGTGACCGCCCCATCCCAGAAGGGACGCGTCCGTCACAACTGTGTGCTCTGGCTGGGGAAGGGAGAGGGATCTGCCCATGACCCATTGCCGGTTCGAGAGCCACCACTGCAACTGTCTTGCAGTCCCCTCCGAGATCTGGACGTGATCGGACAGGTTGCCCTGGTGCTGCGCCCACTGGAACTTCAGGTCCCACTGCAGAGCCCGCATATGCCATCTGGCATGATTGACCAGCAGGATGCAGGAGGCCATGAGGCCCAGCAGCCTCAGGGTCATCCGTACCGAAACCCAGGATAAAGGCTGAAAGATCGGAATCATAGCCTGAATATCCCGGACTCGCCGTTCGGGAGGATAGGCCCGAAACTGCGTCGTGTCCAGAACTGCTCCGATGAAAAGGAGCTGTGGAGAAGGAACCAGATGCAACTCGGCACATTGATGGAGAACCCCAGCGAGTGCAGGAGTTCGGCCGTAGTCTGGAGGTGGGAGACGACTGCCTGGGACGAGCCCGCCTTCAGCAGCCAGTCGTCGAGGTAGGGGAAGACTGAAACCCCTGCCCGGCGCAGATGAGCTGCGACCACCGCCATCACTTTCGTGAACACCCGAGGGGCACTTGTAAGACCAAAGGGGAGCACGGTGAACTGAAAATGCTCGGGGCCTACCGTGAACCGAAGGTATCGCCGGTGGGCCGGCAGGACGGGGATGTGGAAATATGCGTCCTGCAAGTCCAACGCTACCAACCAGTCTCCAGGGTCGAGGGCAGTCAAGACCTGAGCTAGGGTGAGCATCTTGAACTTCTCCTTCCGGAGGAAGCGATTGACGTTCCGGAGGTCCAAGATAGGACGCATGTCCTCCTTGTCCTTTTGGGCACCAGAAAGTAGTGGGAGTAGCAACCACGCCCTACTTCTGGGGTCGGAACACGCTCGATGGCCCTCTTGGTCAAGAGGGCCGTGACTTCCTTCTGTAGAAGCACCAAGTGATCCCCTGACATGCGGTGGAATTGAGGTGGCATGGCTGGGGGTGGTCTCGAAGGGGAGGGAGTAGCCCCTTCGGACAATGTCCAAGACCCACCTGTCCGAGGTGATGGTACGCCAGTGGGGAAGGTGATGGCGGACCCTGCCCCCTACTGGCGTGCTGTGCACCTGAAAGGAGGGACTAGGAGGGCTTGGAGGCCGCGGACGGGTTGGAGGTTGTGGCCTGACCCGCACGCTGGTTGCCCGATCCGCCACGGCGGAATCCACGTCCTCGGCCACGCGAAGACGCCTGCTGCGCGGGCCGGTGGCTGGGCTGCTGACGTGAAGGGGCGCCTCTACCGTGGCCACGATAGGGGCGAAAAGCAGAAGTCAGCGGAGGGCGTGCAGCAAAAAGGCCCAGGGACTTGGCAGTAGCCCGTGAGTCCTTAAAACGCTCCAACGCATGGTCTGCTTTGGACCCAAAAAGACCGACTCCATCAAAGGGCATGTCCATGAGAGTATTCTGGACATCCCCTGAAAACCAGTGGTTCTCAGCCAGGCGTGGCGTCTGAGCGCCACCGTCGTTGCAATAGACCTGCCTAGCGAGTCGGCGGTGTCAAGGCCACAACGTATTGTGTATTTAGCCGCATCCCTTCCTTCCGCAATGGCGCGGGAAAGCAGTGTCTGGACCTCCTCAGGACACTGGGGCAAAACATCCGCCACCGAATCCCACAGGGAGTGGGTATATCGGCCCAAAAGACAAGCGGTGTTAACGGACCGCAAGCCAGCACTGGAGGAAGAAAAACCTTTCTTCCCAAACTGATCCAGGCGTTTGGATTCCCTATCCGGAGGAGCGGTAGGGAAGGCGGTTTGGGAAGCGGAGGCTTGGACAACCAAGCTCTCAGGAGTGGGGTGGACAGAGAGAAACAGGGGGTCGCCCGGAGCTGGGCGATGGCGTCGTGACACGTTCCGATCCACAGGAGCCCCTGTGTTGGGCCTGGACCAGGCGCCCAAAAGAACGTCAGTGAGGGCGTCGTTAAACGGCAGCACAGTCTCCGCAGAGGAGGCTGCCGGCTGAAGCACCTCTGCCAAGATGTTAGGCTTGACCGTCAAAGTAGGGAGTTGGAGACGTAAGGCCCCAGCTGCCCTACGCAACACCGTACCAAAATTGGCTCCCTCCTCCGTAGCCACGGGAGGAGACAGCATGCCAGTGTCAGGGGAAGTATCCAGACCACTGGCCTCCCCTAGACTCACTGTCCAGTCCTCATCGTACTGACAGTGTCGTGTCAGAGGGTCATCAGACCCCTCCCAGTCCAACTGGTCCTCCTCTGGTTCAAAATAAGGAGGAGGAGGGACAGTTGGGACCCAAGGTCCCATCGGCGCCGGAGCCGGCGTCGAGCGACGTCGGTCCGGATCCATGTCCGGAGCCGGAAGGAACTGGGGACGACGCCGCCCGGAGCCCAGGGCGGCGTCGAGAACGGCACCGGAGACATCGGCGCCGGCGGAGGTGTCGTTAGGTCGACCGGCGTCGATGGGGGTTGTGGAGCCGGGATCGAGGCCGGGGCCGGAGCTGGGATCGAGGCTGGAGGCACGGGCGACGCCGGGGCCGGAGCTGCCGGCGACGCCGGAGCAACCCCATCAGGGCCCGCGGGGCCCGAAGGCGCACCGGAGGGGCCTGGAGGCCCGAAGAGGCGGGCCATGGCCGTCAGGAATTCCTGCACTTTGGCCGGATCCGCCCCGAACCCGGGAAGGGCGGGTATGGCGGGGGCGACTCCACAGGCATGTCCGGGGCCGCGGGGCGGGGACGGTGCCGGGAGGGGCCTCAGCCGAGTCGCGAGACCGGCGAGGCGAAGTCCTAGAGCGATGATGCTTTTGGACTTCTTGTGTTTCGACTTACCGGACGAAGAAGACTTCGACGCCGACGACCGGTGTGGACTCCGCGATCGACCCCTGGACCTCTCACGCGACCGGGGCTTCCGCGGAGCCGAATGCCGGGCCTCCAGGAGCTTTCGAGACCGCTCTCGCAAAGCTTTCGGGTTGAGGGCCTGGCAGTCGGTACAAGACTCCGTGTCGTGGCCTCGGCCGAGGCAGAAGAGACACTCCCAATGCGGGTCGGTGACGGACATCATCCGCGCACAGGCGCCGCATCGCTTGAAGCCGGGCATCCCTACGACACCTTGAAAGATGAAAAAACAGTGAAAAAATTCACCAAAAAGTATGGTCAAAAAATGACCAGGGCACTGCTCTTCCCGGATCTGCGCTTGCTGGCGCGGAAAAAGAAGAACTGACGTCAGCGCGCAGGGGCGGCGCCTAAGTACTGCCCGCGACGTCATCCCGGCGATGCCGACGACGGACGCGGAGCCGCACGACGCCGCCTACCGACGCGCAAGGGTACTGCTACGCAAAAACTTTCCGGATCCAGCCTGACGCCTGGGGATATTCTAAGGTAAGGAATCTGTCACTAACGTGTCTCTTTCAGATGCACACATACCATGTACAGGCAATTACATTTCATTGCCTTGGGACTGCAACGGCAGTGCGTATAGGTAACACATATCTGGTTACATCACCAGATTGTTTGTATGTCCAAATGTCTAACGCTTCCTGTGACGCCCCCCTGTGGCCCTTGTAGTAGGCCCAGCTGCATCTGACATGGTGTCTTCTGTGACTGCCTGACTCCTGCTACTGCGCCTCCTGCTATGTGCCACAGGCACCAGTAGGCTGCTAAGGCTGGAGGCCTCCTCACTCTCCCCCCCTCCATGCATGAGATTCCCACTGGCTGCTGCTGTCTGCAGCCCTTCCACAGCAGTGGTGACCTGGATTAGGCCCCTGGCCACATCCCCACAGCAGTGGGTCATCTCGACCTGCATGGCGACTGCACGCCTGTATAGCTGAGCTGTCGTAGTACTCAGCCTGTTGATGGCCCTGGTATTGCTATGCGCCCCATAGCATGTTGTTGCCTCCTGGTATTGGAGATATGCTCAGCCTGCATGACACTGCACATCTGTTCAATGGCTGTTGCAACACGGTCAAGTTTGTCACCGTGTGCCCTGAACCCCTCAACGAGTGCAGTCGTCTGCTCCTTCATGCAGTCACGAATCCCACCCATGTGTGTGGCCATTGTTCCCAATTGCTCCTGCATGAGTCGCATGTTCTTCTGTTGCAGGCGCTGGACCCTCAACATCTTGGTCTCAAGCACACTGCAGGCAGCTTCACCATCGTCCACAGCAGACCTCAGAAATGGACTTGGCCTTCGCCTGCGGAACGGACTGTGACGTGGTGGTATTGTTACCTCTGGTGGTGGGGGTGGGGGTGTATGGGCAGTTCCCTGTGGGTCTGCTCCTGTTTGTGTGTCCTCCTCACTATCCAAATCGGGCAGTGGCAGTACTCTTCTCCTGCGTTGAGTGGGAACAGGTAGGGGCGAGGATGCCGGCATCTCTTGTCCCTCATCTTGCTGGTCTGTATGTCCCTGTGAATCGTGGATGTCTGCCACGTCACTCTCCTGTGATGCATCTGTGAGGGAAACAGTGCAAGATCATTTTGTTTTGTAAAATGTAAAAAATCTATTTTTTGCACATGTTTGTGACATTGCGCTCACAGAGGTGTAATAAATTAACTTCTGTGATGTAGGAAGTCTACTGTTGTCACTGCCTTGCTGTACGCTGTTGCATTTGAACTGTGCTACTCCCCCATGCTTTGCCATTACATATGTTTGCATACAACTCCCACAATGCATTAGGGGGTTGCAAGTAAGAGGTGGACTGGACTCATGCCTGCTACACTACGCAGGGTATGCATTTGTTGCACTTTGGCTTACAATTATTTTGCAATATGTTTGGATGTGCTCTTACCTTGGGAGGTCCCCGCATGTCCTGAGGTGTCAATCTGCGTGACCCCGACAACTGCCTCGGGCTGCAGAGTGGATTCCACCAAGTCGTCCATTGGGGTGTTTGCAGGCTGAGTGGATGTTCCCCCTCCTGTTTTTCTTGCAGATGCCAGCCTTTCAGCCACTCTCTCTTTTGCCCGGCTGCGAAGGTCATACCATCGCTTCTGTAAGTTGCTGATGTCACGGTGTGTGACCCCCACAGAATTGACCCGGGCTTGTATCCCAAGCCAGATCTTCCGCTTGACTGACTCTGCAACATGCAGGGATTGTTTCCCAAACAGCTGGTCATTTTTTGGACGACTTCCTCAGTGAGTATTTCCAGTTCCCTCTCACTGAATTTTATTTTCCTCTTCCTGCCTTCTCCTTTCTGCTTTTTGTTTCCTGGGTCCATTGTAATTGTTGGTCTCAGATTCTGCTAGGAAATGTGTTTTCCAGGCTGTGCACCAACAGTCTTCCTCCTCCTCAGTCTCTAACTCTGCACAGGTGTGTGGTATCTGGGATTCACTTCCTGGTATGATGTCATCTCCATGAGACGATCGGCGCTTTCGCAAATACCGATTCGGTATTTGCGAATTCGCAGATACCGAATCGGTAAATAAGTAATCGGTAAATATTTTAGCGATTTTTAAGGAATCGCAAATATTTACCGAATTATTTGGTGCATTCCGTTTAGCGAATCTGAAATAGCGAATCCTTAATTTTCGCTATTTTGGAGTCGCAATTTATTTCTTTGATGCATGTGGGCCTTAGTTCTTTCTATGTAATACATCAATGCTTTTTTAACATCTAAAGTGTGTAGAGCACGTTCTGCCACAGAATCTGGTTGAGGAAAGAACACAGGCAACTCAATAGATTGGTTGATGTGGAAGGCAGAAACTACTTTAGGTAGGAATTTAGGATTAGTACGAAGAACCACTTTGTTTTGGTGTACTTTTAAAAATGGTTCTTCTATGGTTAGTGCCTGAAGCTCACTCACTCTCCTGAGTGATGTGATAGCAATGAGGAAAGCTACTTTCCAAGTGAGAAACTGTAGTTCACATTTATGTAAAGGCTCGAAGGGTGGACCCATTAGCCTGGTAAGGACAATATTAAGATTCCACACTGGGGCAGGTGGAAGTCTTGGAGGAATCACTCTTTTGAGTCCTTCCATGAAAGCTTTAAGAGCGGGCACTCTTAAAAGGGACAGGTGTTGTCTATTTTGAAGATAAGCAGCTATTGCAGCGAGATGTAAGCGTATAGACGTGTACACTAAATTTGAACGTTGTAAATGTAGCAGAGAACAAATGATATTTTTAATAGAAGCATCAAGTGGATTGACATGGTTGTTATTACAATAAATAACAAACCGCTTCCATTTTGCTGCATAACAAGCTCTTGTAGTAGGTCTTCTAGCCTCTTTAATAATATTCATACAGTCTCTTGGAAGATTTAGATAACCAAACTCTATGACTTCAGGTGCTAAATCGCAAGATTGAGAGGTTTGGGATCTGGATGTCTTATCTCTCCATGGTTCTGCGTGAGGAGACTGGATGTGAGATGTAGCTTTTGATGAGGAACTACTGATAGTTCTAAGAGGGTAGCGAACCAAGGTTGGCGAGCCCAAGTGGGAACTACTAGGATTAGTGTGAGGGATGTTTGCCTGAGCTTCCGAACCACTAGTGGAATGAGTGGGAGAGGCGGAAAAGCGTAAGCAAATATCCCTGACCAGTTCATCCATAGAGCATTGCCTTTGGATAACGGGTGTGGATACCTGGAGGCGAAGTTTGGGCATTTTGCGTTTTGGTGTGTGGCGAACAGATCTATGTCTGGAAAGCCCCACATCTGAAAGAAGGGGAGGAGAACTTGAGGGTGAAGTTCCCATTCGTGAATTTGGTGTCTCTGTCTGCTGAGGAGTTCTGCGATCTGATTGTTCACTCCTGGGAGGTGTTCCGCTAGGAGATAAATCTTGTGATGAATGGCCCATCTCCAAATGTCTTGTGCAAGGTGTGACAGTTGGAGAGAGTGTGTTCCTCCCTGTTTCTGTATGTAATACATTGCTGTCATGTTGTCTGTGCGTATCAGGACAGCTTTGCCTACAAGGTGAGCTTGGAAGGCTTTGAGCGCTAAGAAGACTGCTAACAGCTCCAGATGATTTATGTGGAGAAGCTTTTCCTTTTGACTCCACAATCCTTGAATTGTGTGAGTTTGGAGATGAGCTCCCCAACCAGTGAGCGATGCGTCTGCTGTTAGCACTGTCTGTGGAATCGGATCGATGAAAGGCCGCCCTTTTGTAAGGTTGTGTGGATTCCACCACTGCAGAGAGCGATGAGTGCGGCCGTCCACCAACACCAGATCTGTCAATAGAACGTGAGACTGATTCCACTGACGTGCTAAACATTCTTGAAGGGGACGCATTTGCAGTCTTGCATAAGGAACTATCATGATGCAAGATGCCATCATTCCTAGTAGTTGCATGAATACCCGAGCTGGTAATGAGTGATTGGGTTGAAATTTGGAAATGAGAGCCTGAATATTGTGAATTCTGGTTGGATTGGGATAGGCTAGAGCTTTTTGTGGATCTACAGGGGCCCCTAGATATGCTTTTGTATTGGAGGGCTGAAGATGGGATTTTGACAGATTGACTGTAAATCAGAGGTTGTGCAGTAAGCGTACTGTTGTTTGAGTGTGCTGTAGGCACTTTGAGAGTGTGCTGGCTTTGATAAGCCAGTCGTCTAAATATGGGAAGACGTGAACATGTTGTCTTCACAGATGCGCAGCGACTACTGCCAGGCATTTGGTAAATACTCTGGGAGCAGTAGTTACTCCGAATGGGAGTACTTTGAATTGATAATGTTGCCCCGCTATTACAAACCTGAGGTATTTGCGATGAGCGGGATGTATTGGAATATGGAAGTACGCGTCCTTTAAATCTAGGGTGGACATAAAGTCGCCTTGTTGTAACAGAGGAAGTACCTGTTGGAGAGTGACCATATGGAAGTGATCTGATTGAATGTAAAGGCTTAATTCTCTGAGGTCTAATATAGGCCTCAGAGAACCGTCCTTTTTGGGAATTAGAAAATAAAGAGAGTATACCCCTGTCCCCTGATATTGTAGTGGGACAGGTTCTGTAGCTCCTTTTTCCAGAAGAGATTGTACCTCTTGTTTGAGTAGGTGTAAATGTTCCACAAGATAGTTTGTGTGTTCGTGGTGGAATGTTTGGAGGGTTGCTTGTAAGCTCCAGGCAGTAACCAGATTGGATAATTTGAAAAACCCATTTGTCTGATGTGATTGAATTCCCGACTGGGAGAAATTGAGAAAGAAGTCTCCCGACAGGTGTGGGATGATCGGGGGAAAGGGGAAACAAGTCACTGCTTATTTGTGGCTGGGGAAGTACGGGGTGTATTACCTTTCTCTCTTCCTTTGCCATTGTTTCCACGAAATCCACCTCGAAAATAACCTCTGGTAGAGGGTGATTGACTATTGCTCTATATGAGGTAGAGGACCCGTCAGTAGGGATGGACTTTGAGCCTCCCCTGTAAAAGGATCGGCGAAATGAGCCACGGTTGGATGGTGTTTGCAGCGCACCCATAGATTTGGCTACTTCAGTGTCCTTCTTCATTATTTCTAATGGTGTCCACTGTATGACCAAATAAAAGCTCCTTATCAAAGGGTGAATTTAAAATGGATGTTTGAACCTCTGGTTTAAAACCTGATACCCTAAGCCATGCGTGCCGTCTGAGAAGAATGCTGGTGGTAATAGCACGTGAAGCCGTGTCTGCTGCATCTAGAGCACACCTGATTGATGTATTAGAAATAAGTTTCTCTTCCTGAATGAGGTCATGAGCCTTGGATTTATGTTCATCAGGCAGATATTGCATCAGTTGCTCTAGCTCATCATAATGAGCTCTGTCATATCTTGCCAATAGTGCTTGCGTGTTAGCTATGCACCAATGATTGGCTGCTTGTGCTGCTACTCTCTTGCCTGAGGCATCTATTAATTTAGATTCCTTATCGGGAGGTGGAGCGTCTCCCGTTGACTGAGAATTTGCTTGTTTCCAAGCATTTGAAACCACCAACGAATCTAGTGGAACCTGACCTCTAATAAAAATTGGGTCTATAGGAGCCGCCTTGTATTTTTTGTCCACTCTAGGTGTGAGTATCCTAGCTCGCACTGGATCTTTGAACACCTGATCTGCATGCTTTAACATACCCTTGAGCATAGGTAGTGAATGTGTAGTTTCTTGTGATGCACTTAGTGTCTCAAATAGGAAATCTTTCTCAAGAGGCTCCTTATGGAGTTGCACCCCATGATACTGTGCAGCTCTATTAAGCAATTCTGTAAACCCCACATTATCATCTGGAGGAGAAGGTTTAGATGGGTATAGATCTGGATCGTTGTCGTTATTAGGATCCGTGTTATAATCTACCCTAGGGCTCTGGAGCATAATCTTGTGGTACATCCCCGTGTGCGTCATCATCTAGATCCCCATCCCCATCATCCTGCTTAACTGGTGATTGTGGCTGAGGGGAATTTGTGGGTGTTATAAGAAGGTTAAGGTTAATAGGTGGAAGAGGTGAGGAGAGGAAGGTGAAAGAGGTGGAGGAGAGGTATTAGTCCCCATATTCTTTCTCTTTAGAGGGATATGGTAAGATTCCTCAAATTCTGGTCTTCTTTTCCCTGGCAGCTTTGCATAAAGGTGTCCTGTTTTTGGGTTTATAACCAATTCCTTTTGTTTGGGGTCCGTGTTAGCAGGCGGAACGTCCAAACTAGGCTCCTTGGGTGGAGGAGGAACAGTCTTTTCCTTTGGGGCCATAATTTTCGGCGTCGAAGATTTTGGTGCCGACGTTTTCGGAGCCGAGGATTTTGGTGCAGAGGATTTCGGCTCCGATGATTTCGGATCTGAAGTGTGTTTTGGTGCCGAAGTTTTGGAGGGATCAGTTGGCTTATCTTTCGGCGCCGAAGTCTTGGTTTCGGGCCCCGAAGAAGGTCGACTCGGTCCCAAGCCGGAAGGACTTGTTTCGGTGCCGAGCCCGAAGGCGGGGCGATGGAAACTTTATCTCGGTGCCGACCTTGGCCCGAAAGCGGAGGTGGGACCGGAGCCTTTTTAAAGGGTCCTTTTTGGGGCAGAGGAGTATCTTTACTCACGGTACGCTGGCGGGGTGGGATGTCTTCCTCGATGTCGGAGTCTTCCTCGGACACGTAAATTTGTTGTTCCTCCTCTGCCTCGGCTCCATGTGCTTCGAGGATCTCTTGGTCGACACCTTCTCCATACAGGTCTGGAACGGAGTCCTTGTAGTCTTTATGTTGATACATCACGTGACGTCGATACCCGACGGTCATGGAGCGCTTTTTCGATCGGAAGGATCGGCAGGCTTCGCAGTTGTCTTCGCTGTGTTCAGGCGATAAACACAAATTGCACACGTCGTGAAGATCAGTGCGGGGGTACTTGGAGTGGCACCCGGGGCAGAATTGTAATGGAGTCCGTTCCATCTACTGCGAATTCGGTCAACGCGGCTAGGCCCAAGGGCCTCGCACGAGGTTTTCCGATCAAAGTTGTGAAATAGATACGATACGCTAAGGCAGGAATACGCGATCGAGAAACAATACCGTCGAGGGTAGTGGATTGTGCACCGAGGGGAATCCCAGGACGGTGTCGAACTGAAGCGCAGCAATTCACGTCCGAACCCGATGGCGGAAAAAACCAATCTAACAATGGAGTCAATGCCCATGCGCACTATCACCGAAAGGAGGAGTCACCTACCTCGTGACTGGAAAGACTTCTTCGAACAAACAAATTGCAAACGTCCGGGCCCAACACCAGATGGCGATCTATGCATAGCATGTGATCTACAGGTCACATGCCTCGAACATTCCATTTCTATATGGCAGCTTGTGCGGCAGGCAGAAACCGCCCGCACAAACTCTCATTGAAAAACTGAAGTTTTTGAACATCCCTGCACCGTGTAGCAGGCACTTCATGGTACCTGCCACACGGTGCAGGGATTTTGAGGGGGTCACCATAGGTGCCCCCCAGGCCCATATGCGGAAGGCCAGAGGGCTCTGCTAGGGGCCCCCAAAGTCAGTTTCCAACAGCCAATCCATGTCGGAAAGGCCGACATGGATTGGCTGTCGGAAACCGACATCGTAATCCCAATGGCGGAGCCGAGCCTGGCTCAGCCATCACTGAAGGAATTACTATTCTGCTCCTGTTCCGACTGGCTCACAGAGCCCGTCGGAAGAGGGGCAGAATCCCCTTGCGGTTTTTCCTCTGACCGCCATAATCAAAATAAGGCGGTTGGAGGGAAACCTCAGGATGTCGTGCCCTTAATAATTAAGAAGCTTTTATCATTGTTTAGCCAATATATTTTCCCTACAAAAATGTTCCTGGCGCAAAATGACCCATTCACTATTACATATCGCCCATCAGCATCTACTACAATCTCTGTTTAGGTAATATGTGAGCATTTCACAGCAGCCACTTGTGTGGAAGGCATCGATTCCCTTTAACACATCCATGGGAGGAACAGCATAAGCAAGAGTTGCGCCATCTACCTACTGTGATACGAGCCTTCTACCCCAGTGTGTTTCTCTTCTCTTCCCTATTCCCCATATTCCTCTTTTATCAACCTGGAGGCTGGAGATTTCCTGTCACTCCACTTACAGTTTTTACTTGGTGGGTTAGCGTTGGAGCCCACTGCCTCCACACGGTTCATACTGAGTAGCACGGCCGGACTGGGAACAGCAACCAGCCCTGGCAGATTGCTGCTCGACCTGCCCCGGGGGAAGCCCCGGGGGGCGGAGCTAGTGAGAAGCACCGCTCCCGCTTTTTTTACAGGAGGCCGATATTGCAGCACTGCTGCAAAACTGGCCCCCCATAACAAAACCGGCCCCGCGGGTACAAAACCGGCCCCCACCCCTCCGGCCCACCGGGGAAACCCCCGGTGTCCGCTATGGCCCGGCTCCCTTATGTAGCATTGAATTGAATACGGACACGAAGACACCAAGCATCCAGATTTGGGACGATTAACAGAGTTCAGCTGTGGAAACCTGCTGGACCTCATCAATAGTGAAAAGATTTCTAACCACATTCTTCTCCCTATAACTCAATCTCTGACTGCGGTTAAGGCTCAGAAAACACTCTTCGTACAGTAACCGCTCTGCATGCGCAAGTGTTTGATTTATCTGTTTGTTGACACTTAAATTAGCTGTATTTATCTATCTGTATTTTTATGTTATTTAACCCTAGCCATAGCTTTGGACCTGGAATCATGTGACTCTTTCTTAAGCTCAAACTGTTATTTTTGCAATAACACTTTGCTGACTCGCTCTGTAGCACAGAGTGCAGAGTTTTGCTGCTGGCTCCGTTACAGACCTATTTGATTAGCTTACATGCCTGTATTTCAGATTTGTTTTCCGGATGTTCTCACTGCTACCTTTATGCCATTTATTTAATGCGTAAGTGTTGTGTAAAGTGCTGGGTGTCTTTCTGTAAGTTTGGAGCACTGAACATACAGTGCAGAGCTAGAGTATGGACCTTACCTTGAACGCCTGCTTGTAGCTATATGTCTCCTGACAACCTTCTGATGTTTTGAGTTTGCTGAAGAGCAGAAGGTGCTCAAACAGGAACACATGCCGCAGGGATTTCTTCCTTCCACAGAAGATTGTAAACTCGTCCCGAAGAAGCAGCTGCCCATGTTCCTTCATATCCACCTAGCAGAGGGGAAGGGGAAGGAGAAGGGGCAGGGTGCAGATAAATTGGTAAAGGTTTGTGTCATCGCCACGCCAACGCTACTGCCTCACCAAGATGACTACTGTAGCCACTATTACACTCAAAACGTCATCAACTTTATCATAACTATCAAAGACGACAGATATTGATACAAGAGCTTGCTTGCCTGTTTGGTGGGGATGAATAGGAGCCTTACTGATTTTCCCAAGGAATGTACCGCTCTCTCATTGGGCCATTGGATCAGCTCCCTCCCCTAGATTTCAAAGGGAGATGTGCAGCCAATCATCCCACTGATCTGATTTAAAAAGGAACCAGGAAACCTATGTGCAGGTCTCTGTGTTGCCTTGAAGTTCTGTTATATAATGGAATGCTACAGCATCACTGTCACGCATCTTTGTACGGTTGTGGTCATTGTGTTTTATTTGAGACAGTTAAGGATACATTGGGAGGGAGTCAGGAACACTGGGGTTAATTCAATCAAATACATTATTACTCTTTTTTTTTAATGACAATTTATTGACTTTTGTACAGTCAATACACCAGACACCACATTTAGAATCGTACATAACAACAAAATAGCAACTAGTAGAGCTCTCAGTTTAACATTGTATGTTAGTGCGGATATGCATAGGAACAAATACATAATCCACCCCTCCCCAAGACTATCCATCGGCAGATGCCATAACCCCATTGTCTTCTTTCCTGTCCTATGGTACCTCGAATCAGCTCCTGCCTTCATAAGACTGAATCTCCTCCTCAGGGAGTGGCCAGGATTCTCGGTTCTCTGCTGGACGATGCCTTACTATTGACACTATGCCGCCCATATTGTATAATGTTTAAGAGGGCAACCTCTGCCCTTGTATATAGGAATATACATGCAAAAAAGTCCACCCCCTATTTCCACCGATCCAATGATGGGAGGTTGCTATCCTTCCAGGCCCTGGCAATGCCCCTTTTCGCTATCACCAGCTCCACCACAGCAAGGCAGTGTGATATCTGTCAGCATCTAGCTCTTCTATTGTGTGTAGAACAACCAACTTAAGGTCACTCAACCAAACAGTCTTTCCAGGCATGCTAACACCGAGGCCAGTTGATCGCATGTCCAGGTCGTGAGGAGGATGTTTCCCCTGTCAAACTGGCATCTTAGGCAAGTCGGTGTGTCCACAGCCCCCATCTTCCAAGATCTCTCCTGTGTGTATACCCTGTGTAAATATTTCCACTGTATGAGGTTGAACTGCAAGGTAATCACTGCCTCTCTGTTAGTTGTCCCAGGTCTCCTGCCCAGGCCTCTCTCAACCGAACCAATGAATCTGGGGTATTAATCATTAATATTTAATACATCTGTGAGATTTTGTGGTTGGTTAGCTCTTCTGTACATATTGTGGCCTCTAGGAGATGGTATTCCAGTAAGTTTGTGACTCCTTTGATCTTTTGGGTGAGAGTGTATCTTAATTGCAGATATCTGAAAGAATTATGAACAGTGTAGGTCAAATTCTGCCTGCAGCTCCAGTAAGGATTTAATTGTGGACCCTGACAAGATGTCCCCCAAACTACTGATGCCTATGACATCCCAGGACTTAAAGCCCTCTAAAGTAGTAACCTGTGACAGGCTGGTCCCAAGCCATAACGAGGTTTCTTTTGTCAGGCGTTCTTTCCAGCCTAGGGCTTGGTGAGAGTCCACCAAATCTGCAGTGCCACTTCTGTGGCTGCTGGAAGATGGTCCAGAGGGGTCCCTCCATATAACAGATGCGGGAGAGGGGTTCCCAGCATTGCCCATCGCTCAGTTGCAAAGGCGGGATTAGCTGCGCTGTTGAACCACCACTCGTTTATGACAATAAGCTGAGATGCTCTGTAGTAGGAAAGTATATCCTTGGCATGCGGTGCCGCTACAGAAAGTCCCTCAGTAAGGATTCTAGTCTCTTAAAGACCGAGAGGACAGTGGGAAGTAGTAGTTCTGCAGCTCATATATCAGGCGGGGAAGGACCACCATTTTCTATATAGCTGAGCGCTCGACAATGGACAACGGCAGTGTTGCCCATAAACCCATGTCCCGGGTTTCCCAATCAAGATGGGGTTGGATATTTTGTTCCCAGGCCCGTGTGGGACCATTGGTCATGTACACTCCCAGGAATTGAAAGCCCTCCCAAAGGACCAGTAAGTCTGCTGCCCAGTCCAGCGTCCTCAAAGCACATGCCATGGGGTACACTGAGGATTTGTTAATAATGAGCCCAGAACAAGCACCGAAGATGTTGACATATAGCGTGACCCTATCACAGACCTCCGGTGCCCACTCATGACCCCTCACTAAAGGCATCCACCCTCAACCACGCCACCAGGGGCTCATTCACGAACAACATGGGGGCGATAGGGGGCAGCTCTGCCTTGTCCCTCTGTACATCGGGAATTGGCCGGAGAGTGAACTACCCACTCTCACTCTTGCCTGAAGATTGGTGTACAACAGTCGCATCCAGGAAATAAATTTAGGCCCAAAGTTAAGCTTCTGCAACAGGTAAAACAGGTAGTCCCATTGTACAGAACCATATGCTTTGAGAAAATCCACTAGCAGGAGCAATTCCTGGTATTCTATGGTCTAGTGCCAGTGCATTATGTACCCGCCGAATATTGTGTTGTGTGGCTCTCTTAAACATAAAGCCAGATTAATCTGTGTGGATTAAGGTGGTGATCAAGGAACGTAGCCTATCATCCATTGCTTTTGCCCAGATTTTAGCCTCTGTCTGAGAAATATGGCCCCCTCCCACAGGAGCGCCCTGTGCCACTACTTGGCAAGTTGCAGTGCCAAGGCCTCTGCCAATGCCCACTCTCCCGCAGGCTGCCCAGCTCGTGTGGCTGCAGGAGGAGGAGTCAACGCAGCCACTCTGCTCAGCCCTAGGAGCGATCCGCACGCTGCTCCCTCGGCGTCGAACCCACCGCTAGGCACCCGCGGAGGTTCTTGGTCCCCCCCTAGCCTCAATCATCCAGCTCCGGGGCTTCAAGTGTCCTAGGGCCTTCTGGCCTGGTATTAATAGCGGAAAAGTGCAACGTGGCAGCAGAGCTGAGAAAAGAGCAGCCACCATTTTCGACATCCTGACCACGCCCCAAATGAACGTACTCTTGACCAATACTATACACTGCCAAGGAGGAGATCTAGACGCACCCCACATGCCATGTGGTTACTCAGTGTACAGTTAGTAAATGGGTGAGGTGGGCCTGTCTCGACAGGGTACAGAGGACTACTTACTATCGGTATTAAGCTGTAGGTCTGTACAAGTGCTGCAGACTGAAGAAACTTCTGGGCAGTGTTGGACAGCAACTGAAATTGACCTCTATCTCACACAAAGGAGCTTTAGTAGCTCGTACCAAACAGTTGTGTGAAGTTGCAGGGTGGAGATGCAAGGGTGGTTGTGTAACGTTTGTGGTATATTCCAGCATGTTTGGTCGAACCACCCTATAAGTAATTGGGTGTACGAGGAGCTGTTGATTTTGAATTTTTTAGCAGTGGGCCAATGTCATCTCTGGACCTGATTCACAAAGTGCTTCCTAAGAGGGGTTGCATTTCATGCCAGGCTTATGTGAGACATAATCATGAATTTCTGGTAGTAAGACATAAAGAAAAAAAAGCTTTAAGAATTAAGCTATCCGTGAGGGGTGTTCATACAGATCATACACAGGAGGACGAATGAGTACATTGTTGTAGTGGGATATCTATGTGGTCTAGTACGAGTGGTGTATAGAATACAGTAGTGTGGAGGTAGGAGCGAGAGCCAATGTGCTTCTAGTGCCAGTGCTGTTTGCAGAAATGAAGCGCTGCTTAACTGAAAGTAATAATTGACTTGAGTGCACACTAAATCTTTCCCTGTATATATATTAAATGTATGTATTGTTATGTTATTGCTTAAGACCTATCATCTTCTCTATATAGCCACCCAAAATTGCTAATGACACTGTTGCCATGTACCTCATTTTTTGTTAAAACATTCTATAGCTGAGAAATAGGTTAAAAACATGAAATAAATGCCATAAACTGGATTAAAGGTAATTCCTCATTTGTGTTATCTGTTAGTGAGGACTTTAAGTGCAGCAGGGAGATCTTTCTACTAAAAGCAGCCAGATGGAGAATTTAATCTTGAGAAAACTGATACAATTGTGTGCAGGGCCTAGCAAGATGCTGTTTTTCTGGGTTTGTTTCTAGGTGCATCTACCAGAAATCTCCTCTCGGGGTTTGCATCTGCATGTGTCACCTTGAAAGGTCCTCGTGGTATGTCCATTTGGTTTGATTACCTTGAATTACCTCTCTGTCTTCTGCTCTCTGAAATCTTCTTTCAATGTCTGTAAAAGCATAGATCTCCCTGAAATACAATCTCAGTGTGTGCATACCTGTGCGGGTCCTTGAAATCTGCTTATTGTCAGCAGCCAGCATCCGCGCATTCATAAAATCTATTCTAACTGCTTTGAGCCACATCTGCAGCGTTCAAGTGTAGTGGAGCAAGCAATCGGGTTTAAAGCAATGGCAGTAACATGCCACATACCGAGCGGCCAGAGTTGTCACGGCCACAATTATTTTCTTCACTGTCGCAGTGAGCACAGCCACCATTACACCCTCCGCTGGTAATTGACATGATGCATTTTCAGAAGCTTACCTCAAATCCTCTAATTGCATCCACGGCCAGCAGGTTCCTCCCATGGTGCACCTGGGAGAGCAGCAGCTCCTGCGCGGTGCAGAGAGCCTGGCGTTCCTGCACGAGCTCCTGGCTGCACTCCTGCGCCATCTCGTCCAAGAAGCGCCAGTACTGCTCCAACTGCTCCAGCGGTTTCTGCAGATGCTGGAGCATGCTGACCTCCGCGTCATCCTGACCGGCCTGCAAAGGAGATGGAACAAGGGAAATGGGACTTGGGTCTGCCACTTCCAGTACTACACACAAGCGGCACTAAATCTTCTAAAGGCACTTTGATGTGCATCTCTCAAAGCCCACTCCCAGGCACTAGTAATGCATAGGCCTTCTGTTTTTAGAGGATCAGTGTGCACTCCAGAGTCACTGACTGGAAGCAGGATGCAGCCAATATTCATACAAGAGAGAGGCAGCAAGCGCACTTAGATAGCTCGCTATACATTATTAACCATTCCGTGAGCTCATTCATGGATACCTGCAAACGAAACAAGAGGCCGCTACAAAATGTATTAACATTTAAGAGAGTTACTGAGTGACTGTGCTTATAAAACTCAGTATATTCTTGACCATTCCTAGGAACTCACTTTACGCACACCTACAGATTATGTAGGAGGCCAATAGACAATTATTCCACAGTTTGGAACCCTCTTTAGAGATACTTTGACCCATGGCTAGAGTTCCTCTTGACAGGTTGTGAAAAGAGTAAACTGGCTATAGCAGAGTACAATTGTACCTGGAGATCTTTGCTTGGTACTTGATTACAGTAAGGTGGGGGGGGAAGGTTTGTGAAGACATCTGTGCATTGAGCAGAGGCACTTAAGTCTGATAGTTACCTCTCACACTAAGGGGTTTATTACTGTTGCCGTCTGGAGAGGCTCCGAGCGGCATCCGATTCGGTCGAAACCGATTCGGAAGCCTTGTTTCAGGCTGACTCGGACACATTTCCGGATGACCGATCATGATGTCCCGAAAGTGTCCGAACTGTCCGACTCGGTTCCGAACGGCATTCGGAGTAACGGTGTCATTCGGAGCACACTCGTACAGGTCTACGGGCCGCGTTTCTGTACGAGCGATTAGAATGTAGGATTCGGACAGCCTTTCCGAGTCGGTTGTTCCAACACTGATCGGCTGCCGAAATCTGACTTTGGGGGCCCATAGCAGGCCCCCCTTCACTCAGGGGCCTCCGTTGGGGTACCCATGGGTCCCCCCTTTCCCTGCATGCATAGTGTGGCAGGCACCATGGGGTGCCTGCCACATGGTGCAAGCTTTTCCCCAACCACCCCTTTTCTCAATGGGAGCCTCTGTTCTCGTTCGGAACATAGGCTCACATTGAAGTCAATGGGAGTCCGACCGAACGGTGTTCGAACACACGGTAATCGGTCGGTTGGACTCCCCGAACCCGAGTCGTTCGGAAAGCATTCCCAAACCGATTCGGTTGGACTGCTTTCCGGACGACATCGTAATCGGGCCCTAAATAGTGCAGAGAACGACACAGTGATGATAACTTGTCAAATATCCTAAGTCGTTTACCAACACAGACACAGGTGTCAGTATTTTAGTCATTTGAAACCTAGTTATCAATTTTTTAGGTTCAATATGATCACTTTATTTTTAATTTACATAACAAAATAGGAGATGTTTTTGGTACCTTGGGGGAAACACTAACTACTTCACTGACATTTTGGTTGCCTGCTCTCTCCTAAAAGCTGTGAGTGCAGAACCCTTTGTACTTAAACAGCAGCAGGACTCATCGGAGGTTCCACGCACTCGGGGCTGCAAAAGACTTTACCTTGATGGTAATTCGGTGAGAAGCGAGGCTACTTTCAACTTTGTGTCGGTTCTTCACATACAGGGAGTACAGACTTATCTGATCGGCCTGTAGACAAACAAAAAAGAGAGGAAAACAGAGGGAGATTGATGAAGACGGTGGAAGGAAAAAAGATACATAAATTAAATCCACATCTTGAAACAGGTCACTCTAAAAATGCTAACTTTTTTAACATGAATGGCCTGAATTAGAATTGAAGTGAGGCAAATTACAGTACCAAACAAGGCAAACATCACAGTAAATCCGGGCCTACCTGAAACCCATTACAATTAGATATTTTCAGCATTGCGGCATAGTGGCAGGAACTGTGGTGGTGAAAGTAATATCATTGGGAAATATTCTCTAGAGAAATTTCTACCACTGCAGTAATATTCTGAAAGACACTCTTCTTCTGATTATGTAGGTTAACCACATGCACATCCTTTAAAGACTGCATTTGAGCTAACATTTGGCATGTCTCCCATCTTGGTTTATGACAGCAGGCCACATAGTGCCTAATGTGGTGCAGTAGTTATGTTGCACCTGGACACTTGATTCCCACTCCATGTACTTGCATCCGACAAAAGATATAACAGATGTATGAAACCAGTCATTTGATTTTGGTTAAGTACATATCCTTGTGCTCTGTGAACATGTCAAAAGCTGCCCTGATTACAGGTTTCCATCACCGTCACGCACACAAACCCGCACAGATGTTACTGCTTACTACACAGAAATTGTCCAGGTCTGAAGGAAGAGCACCTTTGACCTCATCAACAACGAGGGAGGTAATGATATACACTCCAGGGACGAACAGCAGTTAAATGACCAAACAAACACAATGCCTCACTCCTACTGGGCATGTGTGCTGAGTTACACACCTTGCAAAAACCATGTAATAGATATTCACTCTTTCATTTCTCCCGTGTTTTTGTGAATTCAATTTTTGGCGCACTTTGAGTTGGAGTTTTTTTTTCCCAAACATATGTTATTGCATGTTTAACAGATAGCAGAGCCGGAGTGGCCTATCGGGCAGTGCCCGACAGGCTGATCTGACAGGTAAGCACGTGGGCCGTTTTTTGGGCTGTTTCTGGGCCGCTCTTTTAGGAAGCTGGGTCTGTATATACTATACCAAAATGAGGGATAGTGTGCACAGAACCCAGTGGAACCCCAAAGGTAGGCAGAGGTAAAAATAGATAGCACCTTACTCTCTTTTTGTGGTAGTGTGGGCAAGCAGTAAGGCTTTATCAGAGGGTAGTGTGAAGCATTTTTTTGTACACACTCAATCAGCAAATGATGTCACACACTCAAAGACTGAACTCAGACCAATTTTGTTTGCATAGAAATATTATTAAGTTATTTTATTTCTAGAACCAAGCCAAGCCTGGCACAGGTAAGTGAAATAAATGCTTTGCAAAATCTTATGCAGTGTTTTACAATTGAATGCAGGTTCAAATGCAGTTGATTGAAATACAGGTAAGTCAAAATGTCGAAATTACTTTTCAGATTACTTTTTAAGTTACTTTTTCTACTCAGCGTGATATGCCTAGATATCACACTGGCACATTTCCTAGAGAAAAGGTAAGTAAAATCAGTTTTGTAAAGGTTGTAGTTTCTCAGGTTTTCATGCAAATCAACTCCACACTTAGAACAATTTTCAAGGGAAAACAGTCACTGTATTCCTATGGAGAGAAATGAAGTTATCGGTTAACTCGGTCTTTGGGGTTGGGTTTCTGGGATAAGAACCAGGGTTCCCCCAGGGTCAAGGATCCACTATCAAAGCACCCTCAGCAGCACTAGGGCGGCCGGGCGCAGAGTGCTGAGGCCCAATGTTATCCAATGGGGATAGGAAGCCTCCGGTTGGTGGCTACTCACGAGCAGGCCACAGGGTTGTGGGAGCAGAGCTCCTGGTGTTAGGCTCAGGGCAAAGGGGGATCCAAGTCAGCACCCATAGTACACCTGCAGCGGCGCAGGGGCAGCTGGGTGCTGTTTTGGTGTTGGGTGCCCTGTTGGTTTTAATGGGGATTCTCCGGTTTTGACAGTGCAGGCTCGTGGATGAACATCTTCAGGAGGTGACCACCGGCTGGAGAGGTAAGTTAGGATGCCTGGGGATGCTGGTACACCGTCGGTTGGGCCACCCAAGGCTGTGGAACGCGGTGCAGGGGTGTCTTTAGGGGTCGGGTTTTCTTACCAGCTCCGGTCGCGGTTGGGGGGATCCTCCAGAAAGAGACTGCAGGTGTCGTGGAGAGGTTCGAAGCAGGTCAGAGATCACCCGATCTCAGGTCAGGATCGCCGGGGACACCTCCTTGTGGTGTTGGGCCACTCGAACTCGGGCCGTGGGCATAGGGTGCAGAGTGGTGTAGACTTGCGGATTTGACCGGAGCCAGAGTCTGTGGGTGAACAAATCAGGTGTTCACTGGAGACAAAGTCTTTGGGGTGGAAGGCAGGGCAGGTCCTTCGGGTTCTTGAGGCTGCAGGATACACCGGGATTTCGCTTCTGCAGGTTCGAGGAGGGGACAGGCCGGAAGGGCTGGGGCCAAGTCAGTGGGCATCCTCCTCTTCTTAGCTTTTAGCACAGCTTCTTCGGTCCTTCTTCTTCTTAGTCGGTTCTTGTCTGAGGAGGCAAGGTTCAGGGGTGCCCCTAAATACTAGATTTAGGGGCATTACAGGTAAGTAAAGGTTGGGACCAATGGGTCCCTTCCTTGGGGTAGGTACACCCCCTACTATGCCACCCTCCAGTGGGAGGGGGGCATATGCCTCAATCTGGTTGGCTGGGTCCCCCCATCTGCAAGATGGCGGGGACTGAGAGTTGTGCTTCTTCTCGCCTCCCCCACCTGAGGGGTGGGCTTGGTAATGGTGGGCACACCTCTCTTCCTCACTTGGTTTTACCGCCGATTCTCCCGCCCAAAGTGGGGGTCAGAACAAGTGGGGGCCAGTTGCTGGAAGCAGCAAAAGGCCTGGAGAAGCTCACAAAGGCGGCAAACCTTTGAAGCTTCCCCTATGTGGACCCTGCCCATCCTGGGGGAGGAGGCTTGGCCCAGTCCGTTCCTGACAGAGAGCATATAGAAATGTACAACATTTGAAAGTACAGTTTCTGAACGGAAACAATACTTCAAACAGTTCAGGAAGTAAATAAAAACAATCACATCACTAAGCACAACAGGTGCCCTCAGATCAGTGCAATGAATAACGTTCATACTGGATGCCTATCATGGGATGACAGTGTTAACTATGTTCACCATCCAACAGGTATCACAACTGAGAATCCTGTGCATTCAGGCCCAAATACAGTGTTTCAAGAGGGCAAATCATCTTATTTTTTTCTGAATTCGGGAAGAGCAGCTTTTCATGTTTGAAGTGAGGTACGTTTAGCTGTCCTCGTGCCTACGATACATGGGAAGGCTATCTTAGCTGAAGTCCACCTGATCACAACAGATCGCCATGCCATTATTTGTGGTGCACGGCAGGATTCAGGAAAATTATGCAATGTTAAGTGCAATTTATGTGAAATGCAAATCCATCATTTAGCACTACATTTTAGTGTGAAATGTGTCCTCATGTCAATTTTTGGTGCAAATATGCATTTCAGGGTAAAAAAATAGGACAAAAAACAAAAGCGGAGCGAGCAACAGCCCCTTGTGTTCTGGCCGCTCGGTTTATTGGCTGCGTTCTTGCTGTAACCTTTTACAATGAGCATTGGATATTTATGCAACGTGGTGTAATGGCATAATTTCAAGAATTTTGTATAGGAAGCACAATGCAAAATTCCTGAAATCCTGCAAATTAGTTTGGCAAAATTTAAATTTTGTCCGTGCCTAGTCAAGAGAGCCTGTAAAAAAGACGTCAGTCATAAGCTTAATACTGCCTGCATTCCAAAGTGTTTTGACAAGAATTATATCACAGAAACTGCACCAGTGGCACTCCATAGTTGCTCTCCCCCCAAAATTATTTTATTACCGTTTTATTTTTGGCACTTTCTGCCAGCAAATGGAGTGCGAGGGCAGGGCCAGAGCATCACTTCTGCCAATGATTGGCAGCAGTGAGGAGTGGCCACTTAAAAATTCAAATTGCGCATGCTGGTTTGGCCGGCTACCTTGCTATGGCCAAACCGACATGCGCAATTCAAACATCTCCAACCTGGCTGTCTTGGACAGCCGAGCTGGAGAGCAGGCACAGGCCTACAGTGCCTTTTGGAGCATGGAGCCAGGCTACTCAAGCCAATCAAGACGCTTTAGAACAGCATCTTGATTGGATGAGAGTTGGCAGTGGGCTTCGTGCTCGGAGGACGTGCTGCAGAACAACCAGGAAGTACTGCACAACGAGCTACAGTGTAAGGTAAGTGATTGATTTTTTTAATGTGCATATTGTTGTGTATTTGTTATGTGTATTATGCTTATGTGTTTTATGTATATGTACATAGGTGTATGTGTATATCTTTTAGCCCCCCAGTGTGATTTGCCACCAACCACCACTGGAAAATACATTTTGATGGTTTTGTTGATCAGTTCCCATTTGTACTTCTCTGAATCAGCCACATAGTAGTGATTAATGTACTTATTCATACAACGTTTTGCACAGCACTGTTGGGACGGGACTGTCCACTACATGGTACATGGACGTGCACCCTTGCGCTGTGCGATCCAACTGCATGTGAAACTGGTATCCTGACTTTATACTGGCCCAAGCAACATGCGATTCCAGCATGTGCACTGCCACCTAGGCCAAGGTCCAGAGATGGTTCTGTGACCTGAAAGTGCGCACCAAGGATGCCCTCATGTCAGTATGCAGCAACTGTCTATGTCCAGGGTTAATCATGTAAAGAGTGGTGACAGAGTACTGATGTTTGCAAATAAATAGTTATGAACTGATCTTTTTTCTGTGCCTGAGAGGAGTGCAGCCTACCAGCCCAACCCGTGTAAAAGTTCAGCTTCCAAGTAACATCCAGACCCTCGCACTGACATTACACATGTGCATGTGTTCCTTGTGTGTGTGTGGCACATACATGACAATGAGACTGTGTGCAATGTATTATGTGACCCCTGGTTTAGCAGGACACAAGATGGGGAGTGAGTATAGTTTCTCCAGACAGTGGAAGTGCGTTGCCTGCAATCCTGAAACTGGAGGGTGGAGATCCAGACACAGGCGTGAGGGAGAACAGAGACTGGGCTACTCTTTGCAATTCTTTGAAGACCCTTTTGCAATGGATTGAGGATTAGAGAGTCCTGTGCACTGCCATTTGGTGGATAGTAGAGGATAGTCAGCAGATGTGTCTGTTCTTGGTCCTACTTTAGGAAGGCTGATGACAGGCACTTGTGGAGGCTTCATACACTGCACCCCTGTTTTGGATACTCCTGCTTGGAGCCAGCATCATCACTACCTGCTGTGAGAGCCATCACCTAGCACATACAATGAGGTATGAAAGGGAACCACTTCAAACAGGTTTCAGGGCCTTATAGAGGGAATCTACATCCCCCGTCTGGAAAAGGAGTATAAAAGGGGGACCCACTTTGTTCAAATTCCAGGATCTTCTTGATGTAAAAGGGGAGTGCTCTACAGTGTGCTTGAAGAGCTACTGTGTGTCCCAGACTGGTGTCTACATGATAGCCTCCCAGAGGCGAGGGGACTTCACTTGAAGACTGGGAAATTTACTGGAGAAGCTGTGGATCTGCCTAGTGCCTGGAAGTCTGCATGCTCAGAGATTAAAAGGACACTGCCTGACTCTGCAGGAGGAGAAAATGTCCAGGAGAAGCCCAAGCATGTTCCTGGTATGTGGGTCACACAGAAGAAACTGACTACCAAGCGGGAGAGTCACGAAGACTAACCTAAGTCATAAGGGATCGTCTGATCTCCCAGAACATGATTCATGCAGAAAACTGCATAAAGAAACTCTGAAGCCAAACTGTGTGCCTTCCAACACCACTGCGGCATGCCCAAAGGGCCTGGTGCAGCTGCCGCCAAAGTGTGGTGAATATCCCCTAGGAGCCATTGTTCCCCACGGACGCATGAGACCTGTCCCCGGACCGGTTGCTGCAACTGCTGAATAAGAGCACATATCAACTTAGCCTGCTACGCTGAAACCTCAGCAGCCTAAGTGTAGAGTCAACTGCAGCAGCAGTCAAATAGTGGCGAAGAAGACGCTGACGGTGCAAGCCTGACAAGTGCACCATCCAGCTTCAGCCAAGTCGCAACCCCCGGCATAGCAGGTAATGCAAGTCCCAGCCTCACAAGAAGAAAAGACTGTGTGGCAAAGCACAGACACTTTTGCCACCTGAGATTACCCATGCCAATGAGAACTCTTAAGGCTTAAGAACTTTTTAACTGACCGTCAAGTTGATGATGTGGCAACAGCTTAGCAAACCTGTGTCTAATCTTCTCTAAGACTGAATCATAGAGGAAAAACCATAGACATTGGTAGACGCCGTAGAGTGGGAGAAGGGCACTGGTGAGGGTGTAGTACTTAACTAAGAACCCATAGGCATGATTGTTAGCCTAGTGGTTGTACCCCATCTACTTGTGTAGTATTCTGTTCTGTGAAATTTAAACAAGTTTCTTTTTACTTTAAGATAAGCACTGGGCAGGCTTTAAATTATTGTTCCTATCTGACTGAGTTCTGAGTCAAGGCCACCCCCACACTAACTCCCTGAGAGCCTTTGACTGCTCTTCCTCACTACTCTGCGAGGCAAGTATAGAAAGGGTGTACCAGGCTACTGTGTAGAGTCATAGTAGAACAGGCAAAGCACATCCCTGACGAACAAGGTTGAGGCCCCAGTAGTGCTTGTCTGTGCAGTGGCCTCCGCGAATGGGGTCTGACAAGCACTAGCACATAAACCCCTGTCACAATCAACTGATGGAAAATGTAAAACAAATGTATTAGGCTAGTTAGAACCCAGCTTAATGTAAGTGAAGGTTCGGCTAGTGTTGAATTGCTCCCCGAGGTCCAGATGTTTCTAGTTGCACGCCAGATGACAAGCTTTGTTTTTCAAAGGTTTGCTGAACTGAAGGCCTTGCCCTTTAACTTGCCACCGAAGGCTGAAGGAATTTCAGAGTTTTGGGCCCTTTCACTCTTAAGGATCTTCTGCCATGTTTCAGCCTCTTGAATGTACGTTGTCGGATCAGCTATGAAAAAGTCAACCAGAGGTACCTGCCTGGTACATAATGTTTATAGAACTAATCGAGGTAGTCACAGGGCCGTTTCTAGGTGTTTTGCCGCCCTAGGCGAGAATTGAAAAATGCCGCCCCCTCCCTTTTACTACCAAGCAAAAAAAATACGTGAAGGAAATAACACTGTCTGAAAGTGACAAGGAATGCTTTTTTTTTTTTTAAACAATACTCCAAGCTCCACGCTCAGAATTATTGCTGCTAAAGAACTGTCCCTTCACAAACATTTTTTATTTCTATCTAGATCAGGTCACATTGACGGACCCTAAAATGTTCCTTTTTACCCATTCCAAATTTCAGCCCTTTTTAGTGACTGTACAACCTTCTTCTGCATTTCCCTTTACCTTTCCAATCATGTTTCCGAGTCTCGGTTGGCGGACAGAAGACAACTGTGTTTCACTTGGAGTCTGCGTTGATATCCCTCTGACACTCATTTGGGTGTAAGGGTTGCACTCTTTCCATGAAACTTAGGTCAGCAGACCCCTAAAACATGACTAACGTGATAACTTGGAATACAATGGCTACTGTCACACTAATATCTGAAATGCGTTTGGTACATATTAAAATCAGCTTACAAATGTTCTGTGTACTCTACTTGTTAGTTGTAGGTATAAACAATACTCACTGAGGTGTAGGCCACAAGGTGTGACCTGGAACACTCCACTTCTACCATGGACACCTTACAGTTTGTGGTACTCAGAAGGTCACTAGCAATAACTTCAAAGAGCTACTAAAAAGAAGAGTGTGTGAAACGTACTCAAACGCCCGTCTACGCTCGATGCAAGAAACCCTCTCAAACCATGCCACTGTGTGCGCGCCCGGAACCGCCATCTTAAGTAAACACACGCACGCAGACACTCATCTTGGCGGCACACATGCAAGAGGCCAACAACTTACTTGCCTTTGCAGAACGATAGTTTCTTTCGCAGGGATAAGACGTGCAAATGGCAGACCTGCTTCACTGCAGCGCTACAGCAAACAGTCTCTGCACACTTGGACCATCACCCTGCATCTCCGAGGACCAACCGGGTCAGATGCCAGGTGCCCATGGCAGGGCAGTGCGTCGTCTCCCAGCGTTGGCGGAGTCGGAAGTTCAGACGCAAGCACCTGAGCGCCTGTTTTGCTGGTTTTTGGAGGACTCTGATCCTTGTGTGGCTAGAACAGAGTTACCGCCTTCCCAAAGTGCCATCTTCGGAGCTTACTGCAGGCAGGCATGCAACCTACTCAAGAGACACTCAACCGCGGCAGCCTACACTGCCCGTCTCCAGCAGCGAGCTTCCCTCCAAGGGCAGGCTTGCTGCACTTGCATCAATAGATCTCGCTGAATCACTTCTGCAGCCCCTCGACCACTTTCCTGAGAGTGGCTTCGCCCAGCAGTGCTCTGACCCAGTTCCACATGGTGGGGATGGGGTTTTGCAGCACACGTTTGTAGTACCTGCATGCAACGGAGCGTGGGACGGGGAGGGAATGGTGGCGTTTGTGAAAACTCTGTTTCTGGCGTGCGGCCTGCCAGCCCTTTTCCAGAGGGCCACGCTCAACTTCTCCCTGTCAGCAAAAATCAGCAAGAGAAAGAAACTGCGCGATCACCTCACCTGAGCCGACACACACAGTTCATCCCCCGCGCGCCGAGAGAGAGGGTGGTGCGACGTGCGAGTCACCGTCACTGGCTAAATGATCCATGGCCGTCATTGGTAGCGCTTTCCCGCGCTACAAGATTGACGGCCCTGGGGACCCACACACTGGTACCGCCGGCCCGCTCCACACACCACTATGCTAGGGTGCGCTCAGCGCTGCGCAGCATGTACAAGCAGGTGCGCTTGCACTCACAATCAGGTGCTGCTGCCTTCAAATTAAAAAATGTTTCCCCCTTTTGCCGCCCTAGCCCTTTTGCCGCTCTAGGCGGCCGCCTAGTACTGCCTAACGGTAGAAACGGCCCTGGGTAGTCAGTATATCTACCTAAGTATGTTTTATGCTTGATGAAGAGTGTGTTCAGTTCTTTTCTTGAGTCTCTGTAGGGCAATGGAGCTCATTATAGGGTGGCTTGATATGGCTGCATGCTTGTAAGAGTAGGCACATTCCTACTCCCTGCTTTGCGCTCTTACAGACTATCTTGCAGACTAGTTAACAGTAGTCTGGGGGTGCCCTCATCAATGCTCGAGTGAGCGCTGATTGGTGATTACTTTGAAAGAGGAGGGGGATTGTATTTCAAGAGAAAGTTGAAAATGTATTTCCTTGAAGACAACATCGATCTGAGGAAAGACATTGTTGACAGAATAAAAGAGCATTATCAATGCCAATAGGGCTGGGTCTAAGGTGCTAACGCATGCAACATAAGCACATGAAAGCCAGACATATATATATTTTTTTTAATAAACAATTTTTATTGAGCAAAAGGAAAAAGACATGGTACATTGCTTGGATACTTCGGTATACGGGTCCACTGTGAAAACATGGCAAATACAACTTATATAGTACGACTCGAGTACAGTCCACCACCCCGCCACCCCACACAAGCGTGAATAACATATCTATTAGGTCGCAATCCGCACCCGGGCACTTAATCATGCCCGATAAGAGTCCCTTTCCTTTCGTTGACATTCAAAGGAGCAAGCAGGGCACTCTCATCAGGGCGGGAGTGTGTCTTCAAATCCGGAGACCTCCAGCAGAAGGCATCGATCTCGCTTTAGCTCAATGGTAGGGGATACACATAAGTCACCTCTGTATTTGTTCCACCTCCCCCACTTATGGTCCCATTTTTGGGGGCACCCTCTGTGCTTAAAAACATCTTTTTCGGCAATCATTGCCCTGTCCATGTCTATAGCCCAGTCCCTCCGGCATGGGGCCGTCTCTACTCCCCAGTTCTGCGCAATATTCTGTTTCGCAAGTGACCACCCAGTTGAAGCCCAAGCCTGTTCTGCCTGTGTAAGATCCGTGGCGTCCCACATGTTGAGTAGACAGAGCCGGGAGGTAGCCTTCATAGATTTACCACACGCCCTCTCCATCTGCTTCGTGATGTTCCCCCAATATGTTTGCATTGTAGGACATTCCCACAATATGTGGAAGAAAGTGCCTGGCAAATTACATCGCCGGAGGCACAGAGGGTCAGGTCGTCTTCCCATTTTAAACAGTGTGCGTGCGTCAAAATAAACGCGATGTAGGATTTTCAGTTGTACCAGACGCAGGCGCAAGGGAATGGCCACCTCCCTAGGGGACGCCAGGGCATCACACCAGTCCTTGTCCTCGATCTCCCCCAGATCCACCCCCCAGCGCTGGCGTAATTGGGTCATGGGGTCAGGTCGGTTGTTTAGAAGCTTCTTGTATGTGAGGGATATGGCCTTTGATGGCATGGGGTCAAGTAACAGTCTATACTCCAGCGGGGTGGATGCAGCCAGAGGGCCCTCTCTAGGCAGGGCGGCAGCAATCGCGTGGCTAATCTGTAGGTATCTATAAGCCTCTGTATGAGCTAAGTGGTATTTAGCCTGCATATCTTCAAATGTTGCTAGCTTACCTTTCACCCACATGTCGCCCACCGACGAGATCCCTATCATGTCCCACTTATCAAATCCAGGGCACTGACTAAGTTGGCCCAACATGTCGGGCTCCCAGAGTGGGGTGGCCTTAGTGAGTGTGTTATTCCAACCCCATTTCTTGTTGATCCCATGCCAGGTCTCTACTGTACGCGCCGTGGGCCCTGTAAGTTGAGGTTTGCGTGGGTTTGTGTAGAGGGCCCGATTATAACCGCCCTTACCCAAGAGCCAACGGTCAGTACGAAAGTTCGGGTCATCATGCTCGCCCTGCGCCCACTTATTGATGGCGATCAATTGAGAGGCTTGATAGTATAGCTTAATATCAGGCAATGCAATGCCCCCATCATACCACCCCCTCGTCAGCTTATTGAGGGCGATCCGTGGGGCACGTCCCTCCCAGAGCAGTTCCCGCACAGTGGCCTCCAACCCAGTGAAGTAAACGTCGGGGATCGTGTTGGGGGAGTTCTGCAACACGTAAAGAAAGCGCGGTAGCGCCAGCATTTTAAAAAGGGCAGCCCGTCCCAGGAGAGTAAGGGGAAGAGAATGCCAGTGCTTAACGTCAGAGCGGAGGCGGGTCAATGGCGGGAGCAGGTTAGACTCATGGAACAAGACCGGGTCTGGGGTGATAAAAATGCAGAGGTATTTAAAACCCTGTGAAGCCACTGGTATGTTGTAGCCCCTCGGGTTACGCGGTGGGTCACCCCAAAGGACGTACAACTGCGACTTGGACCAGTTGATTGTGTATCCAGAATGGGCTCCAAATACCCGGAAAATATTTAAAGCTCGATTGAGAGATCGCGTGGGTGAGGCTAGGTACAGGAGGATGTCGTCCGCGTATAGAGAAATATGGTCTTCATGGTCGTCAGTCCATTTCAGCCCTCTAATCATCGGATCTCCCCTGATCCAAACCGCCAATGGTTCGAGAACAAGCGCGAAAAGAAGGGGTGACAGGGGGCATCCCTGCCTGGTACCCCGTTGCAGTGGAAACGCTTGTGACACATGGTTATTGACCACCACCTGTGCAGTCGGCTGAGAATAAAGGAGTCTAACCCATTTGATGAATTTGGGGCCGAACCCCATCCGGGCCAAAACCGCGAATAAAAACTCCCATTCAATGGTGTCAAAAGCCATTGTTGCGTCAAGTGACAGCAAAATGGCATCTTCCTTTATGGTGTCAATTCGTCCCAAAACCCCATTCAAACGGCGCAGATTTAAGGCAGTGTTGCGGCCTGGCATGAACCCAGACTGGTCAGGGTGTACCAATCCGGTCAGATACGGAAGGAGCCTGGTGGCCAATACCTTGGCCAAAATTTTAGCCTCTGCCGTGAGGAGGGAAATCGGACGATAAGATTTGCAGTCCGTTGCGGGTTTGCCTGGTTTGTGTATTACCACGATGGAAGCCATCCTGACTTCAGGGGGTAATACCCCGGTATCAAAACTCTCCATATACATGCTTAACAGGTGGGGGGAGAGCTTGAATGCCATTGGCTTGAAAAGTTCAATCGGGAGCCCATTGGGTCCCATGGCTTTACCGGGGCGCAAGTCTTAGATGGCCTTCTGGATTTCCGTCACCGTGACATCGCCCTCGAGGGAGTCCCTGTCAAGTGTAGACAGACAAGCTACTGTAATGGTAGACAAAAGTTCTGAAGCCATGGCAGACTGTGAGTTCGCGGCCGGTGTGTACACCGGGGAGAAATATGCTGCAAATGTGTTAGTGATGTCTTGGGGGTCGGTAAGGAGTGCACCATCTGCACCCTGAATTGAATGTATCCACCTGGATGCTCGTTCTTTCTTTTCCAACCAGGCCAACATCCTGCCCGTACGCTCGCCGTATTCGTATACTTTATGTCGAATAGCAGTATATCGGGCCGTAGCAGCTTCATTTAGAAGCTGACGATAGTCTATTCTCACCATGTCCAGGAAGTGTTGAGCCTCTGCGTCGGGCTTCGACGCTAGGGCCTTTTCTCTTGCGAGGATATCCTCCTCGAGTTCAACCACACGTTTGGTGAGTTCCCTCCTGTGCCCTACCATGAGTGACGGAGCCCTGCCTTTTATGACCGCACCATATGCCCCCCAGATCACCGACAGCGACGAAACCGACCCCATGTTCTCGTTGAAATAATAGTCAGTGTCCTTAAGTAGAGCCTCTTTGATATGAGGCACCTTAAGTGCCCATGGGTTTATTGTGAGGGTGGAGCGACTCTTAGATTGCCCCATGGCTAGTGTCGTCAGAATCGGAGAATGATCTGAAATTCCACGGGCTAAACATTCGGAGGCCACAAAAAACTGGATATCCTGAGCAAGCGTGAATATATGGTCGATGCGGGACTGGCTGTTATGGGCACCTGAATAATAAGTGAATTGTGTGGTGGTAGGGTTGAGCCAGCGCCATATGTCTACCAGACCCAGTGCGGACGCAAATCCGGACAGTTGGGATCCCCCATGGGGGTCACTCCTGGGTGGGAGGCGGTCACGCGATCCAACCATTGCGAGATTAAAGTCGTCGCCCAGCACCAGCACTCCTATTGGAAGTTCGAGCAGGAGCACCCCGATATCACGCAGTACCGGTCGCTGAAGACCTGGTGCGGCATATACGGACACAAGATTGATTACCTGCCCCTCCCAAGTACCAGAGAGCGCAAAATATCTGCCCTGTGCGTCATCCCAAGTCTTATTCACAATATATGGACATCCCTGCGTAGAAGCACCCCTGCCCCTCGCGAGCCCGAGGTGAGCCCTGAGTGTCCAACCATGCAATATCCCCATCTGTTCAGTGCACCGCATGAGTTGCCAATCAGGTGCGTCTCTTGAATCAGTACTATGTCCGGTGCCTGACGTTTAATGTACTGAAGAACAACCCCCCGCTTGATCCTGTCCCCCAAGCCGTTAACGTTCCACGTAAATTTTTTTAGCGCTAGATTAGACCCCATGAGTGTAATGGAACTAGGTGAAAATAGTGTCGGAGATTTGAGGATGGATGTGTTAAGCGACTACTGTAGCCCCCTGGGGAGGATGCAATGCGATGTGTGGGAGTATGGAAACCCCCTATGCAGGGAGTTACCCGCCATGGAGCTGAAGTAAACCCAGGAATGGAAATTGCAGCCCCCGACCACGAGGGCCGAAGCCCGCCATGCGAGTGGTGAGCACTGGTGAAATAGCGATGCGGTATCGACCCAGTGGACCCTATTGTGTAAGACACAGCAAGAAACAACATTGCACAAGTACCATATACAATAAAAACAAAACACCCTTCCCCATGCCCCCCTCCCACCCCAACGTCGTCCCCCCTCCCTGCTTGGCGGGAAAAGAACCTCCCGCCTCCCCCAACTTGCAGAGTGCCTGTCGCCCACCCTTAACAGCTCGGGGAACGTGAAACAACCCCACTCCCTAGAGCAACTGTAACTAAGAACGGTGATCCCCCCCGGCCGACCAACTCCGAAGTGAATAACGTAAACTATCCCCCTGAGCATGTTACGGTAACCAACTCAACCCTCCCATGTCAAGGTAGCCATCAATAGCGGGTCCATATAAATATAAAACATGACAAACAGGACTAAATGCGGAGTAATGCAATCGAAAACAGTCATCTAAATGTAAGGCCGACTCTCATACGTGCAGTGTCATGCGACTCATCCTTCCGGGCTCTGAGTTGTCGATGTATCAACGGTCGGTGACCCCAGCCGATTTCCTCGGCCGCCGGGGCCTCCAGTTCTGCCTGCCGACCCGTGGGACCTCTTACCAACAGTCCTCCAGCCCTCAAGCCAGTCCCAAGCGTCCTCCGGCCTAGTGAAGAACCAGAGTTTGCCCTCAGATTCGATCCATAGTTTGGCTGGGAACATCATAGCGTACTTGATATCTTGAACTCGCAGGGCACGCTTCCCCTCCAGAAAGCTGCGACGCTGTTTCTGGACCCGCAGAGTGAAGACGGGGAAGAACGTAACCCTGCTATTGTCGATAACTATTGGCGGGGCCGCCCTTGCCGTCTGTAAAATAGCATCTCTGTCGCGATAGTTGAACACCCTTGCCAGGAGAGGGCGGGTTGGCGCCCCAGGCTTAGGTCTGCCTCCGGGGACACGATGTGCGCGTTCGATGGAGAAACAGTTGGACAGGCCCCGCGGCTGGAGCCGCTGAAGAATCAATTCCTCCACGAAGAGGTCGGCCGCCTGCCCCTCAGCCCGTTCCGGAACACCTAGGATCCGAACGTTGTTGCGTCTCATGCGGCCTTCATAGTCATCGAGCTGCAGTGTGAGGGCCTCCTGCGCCTTTTGAAGTTCGGTCACTTGCTTTTTGAGGATGTCGGAGTCTGTTTTCAGTTCTTGCGTAGTTTCCTCAACGGCCCCAACGCGATCCGACACCTTCATGTCTGCTCGAAGCAGGGCCACCTCCGTGGACACTGTGGCGATGTCAGCCTCAAGCGAGGTACGCACGGTCGTTATGGCAGACAAAATGTCCTGCAAGGTGGGCCCCTTTTGCTCATCGGGGGGCGTCGGGTGTGGTTGTTCTCCCTCTTGGTTCTTGTGCCACGCAAACTTCTCGAGCTTGGTCTGGACATTACCGCGACCGCTACGGCCGGTCGCCATCTTGGTGGTGCGAGGCACAAATCAATGACACTAGAGAAGAGGGCGGTAGGCTACACCCCACCGGCTACTCGCCGCCGCCTGCAGTGGGTGTCAATACCACACCGGCCTGTCGGTTTCCACCGGCTGAGCTCACCCACCCCGCTTGTAGGGATGCGGAATCTGGCAGCTCCAAGGCAATGTGTGACCATCTATTCAGAGAAGGAGGAGGGGGGGTCGCTCTGTAGTGGAATGTTTATGCATGGGCCACCCCGACCCTTGCCAGTGAAACAGGGCGCCGCTGTACATGAAGTCCGTCCCCCCCTCCAATTATCAGAGGATCCACAGGCTCACGTTCGAAGGGGCAGCGCTGGTAAGTTACCCCCAAGTCCTGCAGAAAGTCAAAGCATGGGTAGTAATAGCCGGGGGCCAAATAAAGCGGGGCCAGTGCAGACTCACCGCTGATCGTGGATTGAAAATGCTCTCTTTGAAGGCGCCGCTATATGTAAGCGTCTGGTGCGTCGGGTGCTCCGATGCTGAGGCCGCAGGGCGCCGCTGTAAGCGCGGCGGTCAATTACGGGCCCGCAGGGAATGTCGGCCCTGAAGTGCAAGTCTCCGCTTCCTCAAAGTGCGGAGACAGGAGCGAGCACAGCTCCGGTGCAGAGCTGCGGTTGAGAAGGGCCCGGCCTCAGATTACCGATGTGCGGCCTGCACGCCACGCCGCGACCCCGGCGTCGAGTTATGCGCACGCCCAGGCAGACGAAGGGCACACGCCCAGCAGCAGGAGCCTCCGTCGCGAAGCGTCACACGTTTCTCTCCTCCGGAGCCTCCGAAGCCGACGAAACCTGGCCCAGACGTGGCGCCCGAGGCACGGAGCTGCCAGGCACGAATTCAGGAGTTGGCGGCCGGGGCACACTATATTTTGCAGATATTCCGGGAGTGGCGCAACGGAGCTCGGCTACCGTGCGTCCATCTCCCTCGGCAGTTGGCCACGCCCCCCAAGCCAGACATATTTGAGAAATAAGAAGTTGTCTATATTGAAGCCTTCAACACAGTCCTGTTTTTGTTTCAAAAGGTCTGATGGCAAGGGTGCCTTCACTATAATCCTTCATTATAATCCAACATTTCACTTAGTGTTTTAAAAAACACATTTCCCTGTTTGAAAAAAACGGCCTCAAAATAAGCATGTAATATACAAACTGAGTAACCTCTATTATGGTCCTGTATCTCGGGAATCTGGTGACATTTACAATCCACGCAGCTCTTGGCATTGTGGTTATAAGTATATTTTTTACACCACCAATACTCTTTTCTTGGATGCCACATTATAAAGCACACTCCAAACAAGCATAGCCAGACGGCATTGTGCACTACCCTCCCAAAAGCCCGAGGCCAAGCTAGCGGAAGATATATTCAAATTTAATGTAAGGGGTGTTGAGCACTGGGGTGGACTGGGAGCTTATGGAACAAGCATTGGCAGAGCCAGAAGGTCTCGCCTTTGGGACCTTAAAAGTGTTTAGCCTAATATAAACGCAAACAGATCTAAAGTTGCAGTTGTTTTTTTCTTCAGTGGACACGACTAATGTGTGGTACAGAGATGAGTTCATGGATACGTTTTGAGGGACACACAAACCGCATGTGCTATTATTCTTTCTTACAAACGCAGCCATTTTCCTCTTTCCAAATTTCTAATGGCCCCTTTTCGCCATTATATACTTTTAATTGTAACGCAGATTTTTTTACACCTCCGAAATGTGTCTCTTTGCTCTCCTTAAGAATGAAATTACTTAAATGTAGCCACCCGCTCGTTTTAGTTTACGTGTGAAAAGTATTGCTATGTGCCACCATGGGCTGAGCAGACTGTCTTTGAGATGTGACCAGTTATCTATCTGTTTATTTTGGTTTGGTGTGCATAAAATCCAGAAGTTCTGTGGTGGAGTTTGTTGTACTTAGCTCTGCTTGTTTGATGTTCTTACCAGAACTTCCACATGTTGCCATAGTACCCTTGTGTAGGGTATTCCACTAATGACAGTTGGTGCCTCTCGCCTGTTGTGAGAAGAGCGGTGGCTCGTTGTTCCCACGAATAAAAGGCTAAGACTTACCTGCTGTGTCCTGTAATGGTATCCTGTGTCCAAGGGGCACAACATCCTTTTGGCGACGAGCGGGCGAGCCACTGCAACATTATAGAAGAAAAGAGTGTGATGAAAGAGCTCAGCAGATTCAAAAACACAATTGCTGAAAATTTTAAGAGTTAATATCCTGGCATCCGTGCTAACCTCCTCCAGCGGCTGACTTAATTACTTAGGGGAAGGTGATTTATTTCACTTCTCCAGCGGCAGAAAGCTGAATCCGCAAAGGAAGACTTGGGTGAGGAGGTGTGCGGGAGGGATTTGAAATTGACCGTGTGAGCTGCTTGTCAAGCTGGGTCTTGTTAAAAGTAATTGCGGTGTGTCTGCATTCCGTTAAACTTCAGATCGGCTGCACAAGTTGAACGTGTTCGTTGGGAGCAGGAGCTCCTGCTCCAAGCTGTGCAAGTAACTACTGATGACGCATTCGAATGCACCGAGGGGATTGGTGATCGGCGGCGTCAGCGTCTCATCTGTGCTTCTATTTCTCTTTGCGTGTGGCAACCCATGACGCATTGACACGCTGTAGCGCTATTGGTTCATTTCATGGGATTAGCTTCGCGCATTGAAGGGTAACGGGGATTTTGTTTTACAGCTGTGGAGATAAAGTGATCTTTGCGCTTCAGAACCTGCTAGAGAAAAGTCATTCAAAAGTTATTTTTATTGAAGGGTAACGGAGATTTTGGAGAACAGCTGTGAAGATAAAGTGATCATCGCGCCTCTGTGTCTGCCGGTAACAAGTCGTTTAGCAAGTATTTTTCTGTATTCAAAGTATTGAAATCTTAAAGGGATAAAGCTGAAAGATATTCTGCCTGCAGTCAAGGTTGGGACGTGGTGAAACATAGTGATCATCAATCATTGAGCTATGTAAAGTTAACAGATTTTATTCTGCAACTGGAATGTTACTCTTAAGCTTTATTAATGTTCTAGTGTCAAATTATTTTTGATCTTTAGACCTGTGTTGTTTGGGTAACAGTGCATATACTCCACCATACTTAATGTATGATGTGGGTGTATTGAATCTGTTTTAGGTAGACGTTCCGTTCCATTTTATTTACTAAAATGCAATCTGTTAATCCTCCACCACCATTTTTGGAAAGTCCTGGTGCTCCTCACATTCAATGGAGGCAGTGGTTTGATGCATTCGAAACGTATTTGGGTGCTATTGGAGCTTCACGTTTCAGGGCAGAAAGGAAGAAGTGTCTTCTCCTTCACTCTTTAGGTTTTGAGGGAAGAGAAGTTTTTAAACATCTCCCAGATATTGTGTTGGGGGAGGGTGAAGTCATCGATGAATATCAAGAAGCTGTTAAGAAATTAGTGATCAAATTTGATGTGCAACCCAGTATAGTTGTGTTAAGGCACAAATTTTTTAAACGCATACAGTTACAAAGTGAAAATGTAGATACGTATTTAAGTGCTTTGCGTAAATTGTGTGCTGAATGTCATTTTGGGGAATATCGTGACCAGCTCGTAAGAGATCAATTCATTGCACATTGTTGTGACAAACAGATTCAACAGAAATTGCTTACTATGGGCAACTCTAGTTTGGAAGATGCTATAAAGGTGGCAAAGAGTGTTGAACTAGCACAGTTATCGGTGAAAGAGCTTAATGTGAACTGCACCCCAAAGGAACCCGTTAATGCGGTTGCAGCAGCAAATGCCACTAGCAAAAATGTGTATAAAGACAAACCATATGAGAAAGGGGCATTAAAAAAAAAAAACATTTGCTATAGATGTGGATATTCTCCACATGGTAAAGAGAACAGATTTTGTCCTGGTAAAAATGCTAAGTGCCACAAATGTGGTAGAATAGGACACCTTGCTAAAGTGTGTCAGTCTAATGTTAGTAAAAATGACAAAGTTAACTGTATTGTACAGGATGAACAGTTATGTGAAAGTGATCTGGTCAAAAACTTTCAAGACATGATTGTGGCGGTCACGGATGAAGGGGTAGTCTCTGGTGATCCGTCTGAGTGTGTAGACCCCTATGTAGATGTGCTTGTGGGTGAAGTTTGTTTGAAGTTACTGGTAGACTCTGGTGCCCGCATAACAATCATTTGTTCAAGAAATCTTGGGGGGACAGATCTCTCTTTCCTCCCGATGGAGCATTTGTCTCTTATGAAGGACGTAAAATCGATTTAGAGGGGTTTATTGAGGATGTGTTGGAATTCAGGGGGAGAAAAATTCAGGGGAAAATTTATGTGGCTGTCCGTGGACTAAACATCCTTGGATGGTATCATCAGGGGCTATTCGGAATGGTGTTAAGACCTGGTACCAGCGAACAGGTCCTAGTTATTAAGGACAATCCTGATCCTCTCTGTTTGGAACATGAGTTTCCCAAAGTGTTTTCTGACTCACTTGGAAAGATAGTGGGATTCAAGCACAAGATAAAAGTTTAAAAAGAAGCTATACCTGTGAAGCACAAGGTCAGATCTGTGCCATTTAGCCTTAGGGGAAATCTTAAGACAGAATTGGAAAAATTACAAAGTTGTGGGTTCATTGAACCTGTAGAATCTAGTTTGTGGTTAAGTCCTCTCGTCGTCGCACGAAAACGGAATGGAGGTATACCTTTGTGCATCGACCTAAGAAGTCTTACACAAAGAAATTTGGGTAGATGCACATCCTCTTCCTAAAATTGGAGACCTGTTGGAAGAACTGAAGGACGCAGAATGGTTTTCAAAGATAGATCTTGCCTCTGCGTACCATCAAGTTTTGTTGGATGATGAATCAAGACATTATACTGCTTTTAACTCCCCTTTTGATACTTTTCAATTTTGTAGGATGCCCTTTGGACTTGCCTCTGCGGCCTCTGTGTTCCAACGCATAATGCAGACAGTGCTACACGATGTAAGGGGTGTAGTCATTTTTCAAGACAATGTGCTTATTTTTTCGAAACATTTAGATGAACATGATAAGGTCTTGAGGACAGTACTTGGCATTTTTGAAAAGAAGGGAATTGTTGTGAAAAAAAATAAATGTGAGTTCTGGAAGAGAGAAATAACATTTCTGGGACATCTTGTTTCCGCTAATGGTGTCAGCCCTAGACCAGGTCTGGTGAAAGCAGTTGTCGAATGTCCTCGTCCGAAAAACAAGGACGAGTTACACTCTTTTTGGGGCTGTGTGAGTTCTACTCACGTTTCATACCTGAGTATGCCAGTAAATTGAAGGTCCTTTCAAACATGTTAAGGACGAATGTCACCTTTGATTGGGATGTGAACTGTCAGAATACTTTTGACTTGATTAAGTCAGAAATGGTTAATGCTAAAACCCTTAGTGCATATGACCCGGCTGTTCCCTGTACCATTACTGTGGATGCTAGTAACTATGGTTTAGGGGCAGTTTTGACTCAATCTTCTGGCGTGAGTGAAGTTACCATCAGTTACGCTTCCAGAGTACTGCGTGATCCAGAGCTTAATTACTCTGTGATCAAAAAGGAGCTTTTGGCGTGCTACTGGGCATGTGAAAAGTTCAGGACTTACATTTGGGGCAGAAAATGTGTCATCCAAACTGACCATAAACCCCTAGTATACATTCTGGGGGGGGAACATCTCAAATATGCCACCCCTCGTATTGCACGGCTGACCACCAAACTTCTACAGTATGATTTTGTTGTTAAACACATCCCAGGAAAGGAAAACGTCAGAGCTGATTTGCTGTCCAGACTTCCTAGAAGTGAGGATGATGAACTTGATGTGGAGGAGGACAAGGAGGATTGTTTTATTGCCTTTGTTGATGCGGTTGAAAATAAGGCTTGCAGTGAGAGTGAATGGAAAGAGGCGTTGTGTGAAGATCCTACTCTTGCAAGAGTTAAAGAATATATCGTGAAAGGTTGGCCTAGAGAGAGGTGTGTGTCTCCTGAAATCCAACCTTTCTGGAAAGTGGCAGACAAACTGTCCATTGAAGATGGGGTGATTATGAGGGATGGTAGGTGCATTCCACCTCTTAATGTACGCACCAAGTTGGTTGATTGTGCACATGATGGACATTTAGGGACAACCATGACTAAAAGGCGTGTCAGACTGCACTATTGGTGGCCTTCTATGGACAAGGACATTGAGTTAAGAGTCAAGGAGTGTGTTGTCGGTTGTGGAGCTGAAAAGGGTTTTAAAGTCGTCACATCTCCTTTACAGCCCATAGCTTTTCAGGAAAAGCCATGGCTTAAGGTGGGGATTGATTTGGTGGGTAAGTTTAATTTTCTTCCTTACAACTTACGCTTTGCGTTTGTGTTGATGGACTTTCACAGCAAGTGGCCTGAAGTCCGATTTTGTGCTTCTCCCACGGCAAGAAGTGCGATTCTCTTCCTTAAAGAGATTTTTATGAGAGAAGGTTTTCCAGAAGCAGTTGTTTCTGATAATGGTGTGCAGTTCGTGAATCAGGAAATGAGTGAATTTTTGAATGAATCTGGTGTGAAGCATTTAAGAAGCTCAGTTGGACATCCTCAAACCAATGGTTTGGTTGAGAGAATTAACAGAATTGTTGTGGAATGTATCAAATGGGCAAAACGCAATGGAAACGATGTAGAAGGTGCTGTCAGATCCATGCTGTGGTTTTACCGCACAACGCCACATTCTCTCACTAAGGTGGCATCCTTTTTGTCGCTAAGAGGTCGGGTACCCACATCTGCTTTATACCCGGCTTGGCTTTTAAGAACTGTTTGTGACAAGGTGACGTGCTGGATTGATCATGTTGCCTTGGAATCCAGGGTTGAAGTGGCACAGAAAAGATGTCTGACAGGTATAATCAAAAGAAGTCGGCAAAGCCTGTTGATTTGCATCCTGGTGACATGGTTCGTATCAAATATGCAAATTTTGTTAAAAAAAAAAGGGGATGCGTCCTATGGTGATCCTGTTTGTGTTGAAAAAGTTTCTGGGGGTGCTGTTATGGTAAGAGGTGGACATTGGTGGAATGCATCCAAACTAGTGAGAGTTCAAGCAGCAATCAATAGTGACATGGGCTCTTCGAACTGTTCTTGGAGAAATGATGGTGTGTCATCTTACACCACTTCAGAGTCCACTGTGACTAGTGAAGCGCTGAGGAGGTCCCGTCGAGTTAGACGTGTCTCTTGGAAGCTACGATAATTTATTATGGTTTACTCCTACCTGCATTTCTCGTTTTTCCTTTGATGCTATTCATGTATTCTTACAGTCATTTGTTCTTACTTGTAAGTTTCCTTTCTTTTGTTATTTTTGATTGCCTTGCTGTTGCTCATCTTCTGGGCTGTTGTTCTAACAGCATTTTTTTATGTCTTTGTATTTATTTGTAAAAAAAAAGAGGTAATATGTTGTACTTGGCTATGCTTGTTTGATGTTCTTACCAGAACTTCCATATGTTGCCATAGTACCCTTGTGTAGGGTATCCACTAATGACAGTTGGTGCCTCTCGCCTGTTGTGAGAGGAGCGGTGGCTCGTTGTTCCCACGAATAAAAGGCTAAGACTTACCTGCTGTGTCCTGTAATGGTATCCTGTGTCCAAGGGGCACAACAGAGTTGGTCATGCTTCTGTGCTCTCAGGTAAGTTGTCGTCGGCAAAGCACTTAGCAAACACAAGGTTGCCTCCCAGTACATCAGTGCGGCTGCTTTTTATGACCAGGCGTCAACACTTAGGACCGTTTGAAGAACGGCGTGTACTGGATGTGTAGGCAAAGGTCTGTGCTATGGAAGCATGTGTTACTTATGCCCTATGCAAAGAAATGGTTTACCCTAAGAAGTGATACTGAGATTTGAAATGTTGCTGTTGTTTTAAGATTTAATGGTATTATTGTTCTCTCACATGAGTCACAGTACAGGTGTAAAATTAACTAACTTGTAGCGTAGCATCTAGTGACGGCGACCGGTGCCGAAGCACTAAAATTAACAGGCAGCGACGCACGGGAAGTGGTGGTGGGGGAGGGGATGGCACGGGGATCTTAAGTGACTGCAACGGGTACTGAAGCACTGAACAATAATAGGCAGCGATGGGCGCGGAGAGAGGGGACCACGGCATGGGATATTAAGTGACGAAACATTGAAAATAACAGGCAGTGACGGGCGGGAGGAGGTGGGGTGGCAGAGGGGGGAAATTCTTCAAAAGAAACATTTACAGACTTGTTTTCAAGCCGGGACCAGCTTTGTTTTTGATTGCAATACAGACTGAAAGAAGAATTGCGGCGTCCATGAAGCGGGCGCCGTGCTGATACACGAGCCGAGGGAAAGAATAAAAACATAATGAAGGCATCAGTGGCCATCTGTGAGCCCTAAAGATAAGAAACGCGTCAAAGTCCTTCCGGGGCTGCGGAGCACAAGGTTAAATAAACAAACAGCTCAATAGGAGTAGTGGGGGAGACAAGGAGGCACTGCAGCTGCCGCCCTGCGCGCTGCTGCTCGCTCCCGCAAGCAAAACCCTGAGGGAGTGAACATTTGCCAAAAAGGTGCGACATGCGCCCGCCTTTAGCCATTTGCAGGCTACAAAAAGAAAATGACACAGGCAACAGCCAACCAAATGCGTGGGGGGAGTCAGACCCACACAGAAAAGTTTAAAGTGATTACAAGAAGCCTCGCAGAGCAGCGCATGCGCGCTGGCTCAGGCTCGACCTAACAATGGACAATACTTACCAGAATAATCACAAACCATCTATACAGTATAGAGTATTGACAGTATATTAACCCAGCATAGTTACTAAGGACCTATTCAAACCAATCGTAAAAGTCTGGAGAGTTCACACAGTAAAGACTCTGAGGCGACACCGCACAGTGTACGGCGCTGCAGCGACAGTGACAACACAGAGAACACTAGGAAGAAACTCGGAGTACAATGCTTCAGTGCAGCTCCCAATGCACAGAATATTCTAGAAATACTAACACTGCATACGACACACCAATGTTACTCATACCGGGGATGCTCAAACAGCACAAGATACTCAGGATACATGGACAGAGTACCGTCTAGTAGGCAGGAACATCTTAAAGATTTGGGGGGCTGGGCTAAACAGATATTGGGGGCCCCTGTTCAAAACAGCTTTGCATTTATGATCCAATTTCAGCTGTTTGATGTCCTTTTCAGCCAGGTCACTGACAGGCACACTCGTCCACATGTTTTACATCTAATATTTAGGGATAGTGACTTGCGTTTTCAATATTTAACACAGCAGCAGCTCACTAATATTACTGCAAATAATCTCTGTGACACCCTCCCATTATTCATACATATGTGAGGCCTTGTTTTGATCTTAAAAAACGATTTTGTGGATGTTACATGAAACAAACACAGCATTTCTCTTAAAATGTCCCTAATTGACTCACACATCATCCACATTAAAAATTAAATTAAAGGTAAACTGCATTTAAAATAATTGTTTTGAGAATTACTCAAGGTCATCAGGGCAAGACTCTCTGCAGAACACAGTAGGCTCTATAAGGGAGGGGGCCTGCAAGGCTGGGGCCCTGGGTCAGAGCCCACTTTGCCCATGCCTTAAAACGTCTCTGCTACTAGGGTGAAACTCACAGTATACAACACTTATACTAATACGGTGTATGGTAGTGCAGAGCATCCCGGAATTGACATGGTAGAGAATATCCCAGATTTCCAACTCAGGAGGTAGTGGAACATTCTCCAACACTATATATGTGGTGGTACTCACATATCGAATGAAGCACGTGGCCACCCGCAGGGGGTGGGACTGGCAGCCCTCCAGCTCCTGCAGGAAGTACCCGCTGTGGAACGCATGCAGCTTCTCCACGTTCCCCCAGAGGGCGCCCCATTCTTGCCGCTGCTCCAGGGGCAGCTCGCGCCGCTCCAGCTCTAGCGGAAGCATCTCCAGGAGGAGGCTCAAGGACGCCACGTAGTCCTGCTCGCAGCCAATGACCTCACTCATGAGTCGCTGCAGGTTCCTGAAGAGAAGGGATGACAGATGCAGTTTAGGGGGAGAGAGAGAGAGTGCTGAGGGCGAAGGAAGCAAGAGGAGGTTGGAGCGAGGACCGGCAGAGAGATGTGAGAGCATGCATAAAGGGCGACAAATATACTCACTTCCAACTCCCCCTGCGCTTCTACCATTACACTACAGTGCTTTTACGCCCTGCCCTATACCTGTGCATTGCTTCTATCCCATGTATCTATGCACTGTTTTTATGCCTTGTCTTTGGATAGTTTGTATACCTCACTATTGTATGCACTATCTGTACAATAATTGTGTGTGTATTACCTACACAATGCATGGAGGTTGTGTCTATGCGCTACTTCTTTGCCGTAAAGCACTGCACAGATTTCATATCCTTTATCAATTCACTGCAATTGACACCATGTGCCTTTGCACTGGTTTCATGTCTTGCAGCTATGCACTGGGTTTATGTCTCCATTCCATGTACTGTTTTTGTCTATTGTCCGTTCTTTGCTTTTATTCTCTTTTGCTATGCACTGATTTTACACACCACGCCTACACCCTGTTTTTATGCTCCATATGACTTCAATGCTTTTTTGCCATATGTCTTCATGCAGCATATGCACCCATTACCTATGCATTGTTGTGTTGCTCTGTATCTATGCACCACTTTTGGTGCTGAATCTTTGCATCTTTTTATATCCCGCATCAACGCACTGTTTCTACAGCAGGTATATGAGCTTTTTTTAACATGTTTTTATTGACATTATGTTCCTTTATACACATGTACATGAGCTGGTGTTTTATATTCTTATTATGCAATATGTCAATACCCTGCATCAATGCGCTGTCGTTATGCCCTGGAGTGTATATGCACTGCTTGTATCAACTAAATCTATGCATTGCTTTGATGTCCTTTATTTACCTTGTATCTGCAAACTGTATCCACGCACTGCTGGTGTACCTTGTACTAATGTGCTGCTTGCATTACATATATGTATTTTCTATCAACATATTTGCATACCATACCCAATGCCCTTGGTTGAACCACTTGATTTTAGACCCTGTACTTACGCCATGTTTTTGCACGGCTTATATTTCCTGGATGTATGCACTGCATGTTCTCTGACCGTGCACTGCATGTATGTCCTCTATATGTCTACTGTTATCCATATAGTTCTTCTTGACCTGGTTCTAGGAGGTAATTGTTGGTGTGCATATGCACTGCATCTGTGCACTGATTTTATAAATTATCTATGCACTGCTTGCACACTCCACGTCTATGCACTGTCATATGTCTTGCAGCTATGCACTGCTTTTATGCATCGGATATGAACATTGCTTGACTCCCCTGTGTCCTATTATGCGTTGTGTCCTATTATGCCTTGTACCTCTACCCTGCTAGTTTGCTCTGCATATGTGCTTTTCTGTTGTTCCCTGTAACTATGCACTGTATATATGGCCTGCTTCCACACTGCATTCATAGCATCTATGAAGTGTTTTTGCCTCATGCTCACTCACTTTTTTTGAACGCTGAAGCAATGAAATGCACTGCCTTTTCCCTGACCATCAGCCCACTTGGATATATGGATCAGAAATCACAAAGTACCCACAATTTACAAACAGCTATATAAAAAAACGACAGTGAATAATTAAAAAAGTGATATATTGGACGATGTACCAGGGTCGCTTCCCAGATGGTGGGAGAGGCGCGCCTGGGAGTAACTACAGTCTCCTGCTAGAGAAGTACAGTTTTTACGCCTACATGTTTGTTATTTTGCCACAGACTTAGTCATAGCTTCTTCAATACGCACTTTTGATGCGTCCTGCAAGGGTTGGTTAATGATCATTAGGGTGCAGTTAGACTTTCACTTGGGCACTTGTGCCACATATGGAGCTCCCGGGGGACGGGTCTGTGGAGCCTTCTGTGCTGCTTTTTACAGTACAGCTAATCATGTAGAGGTGATGGATGAATGGCTATAGATGGTACCTGGGTGGGGTATCCTGTTCTGAGTCTTTGAAGGTACCAGATGCTTTTCAGTTTTCCTTCAATTTCCCTCCAGTTCTCCTTTGTCTTAACACAAATCTGCAGACATGAGGTACATTGTTGACATCAGCGGAACATCCACTGGGGGCGCTGTGGGAACGTGACCGTGTATTGGAGCTGGTCATTGCTCAGAAAGTGCCCTGGTCGATACAAAAAGAGGTGCCCTCAACCACTTGACATCTTTAATTGTCAGTGAATTGGGTAAATGGGACGGGCAAGGGAAAATGAGGGGGGCGAGGGGGAGTGAAAGTAAAAGCAGAGACTTCAGAACAGTGTCTGCTGGACTTTTACTTAGAGCCATGTTGGTGGGAGAGTGATGCAGGCTGCTCCTGCGCCCCTCTGAAGGTCAGGGTCTGAGCGTGGGCCCAGCTCGCCCATGGTGCAGGCTGTATGAATTGCACGTCGACTCCCCTGGCCAATGGGATGGTGATTCCATCACAGGTCTTACGTGCCCCAGTTCCATATTTCCTTGCCATCAGTCAAACAAAGTGTGACCAAAGAAGACAATAATAGGCTGTGCTTCCCCTAGAGGGTCTTTTTCACCTTGCACAACAGAAACCTGCAGTCCCACCTTCATCCCCCACCGTATAAGAAAGGGCTGCTTCAGAAAGTCTAACCAGCAGCCCCTTGCTTAAAGAAGCCTTCTTGAATTTGTCTAGGGAGCTGCCTCACCCCTGTGTCTGGATCTCCACCCTCAGGAGCGCAGGCACTACACTTCCACTGTCTGAGGAAGCTGTTCCCACCCCCCATCATGCGCACTGTCACAACCAGAGATCCTGAATTGATCCCATGGTGCTTAATAATGAATACTGAGCCAAACTTGAGTGAGCATCAGTAACTTTCGCTCCAGCATTTGCAGAATCTCCTTTGAAAGTTTGCATCCAGCCATTACTTTCCGTGTCCACGCTCCTTGCTAAAGCTGTGTTCTAGCGGTGACCTATCAAAGTGCCTGCTATACTGCTATCTTCACATGCAAATGATGTTTCTTCTTTCTACTGTCTTGCATCCTCAAATGGCACGCTGTACCCTCACCCTTATTCCTAAAACCTGCCATGGGAAATGAAAACCGGGCTTTACTTAGAATGTCTGATGGTTACCTTTCATTATCTCCATGCCTCCTTCTCGAAGTCACGGCATGCTCACCTAACACACATCACTGTATTTCTGCAGACTGCCCACAACTCATTTCAGCCATCACAATGTCTCCTTTTCAGGAAACTGAAAGCCCTCCAACCTAACACGACCCATTCTCCTCTACCTCATGTACTAAAAGACCTGCAGGAACTCATATAGGTGCCTTACCCTATAACGATGACAACTAACTCTTATTAGTTTAATCTACCACTAAGAAACTGGAGTGCTCGCAGGGAATGGTCTGCTTCAGGGCACAATAACACAGGACTAACTAACGACCTTGGGTTCTGGAGCAGCGTGCTGCCGGGATTAAGCGCTTCAGATGTACTAAGCGCTATATAAAAGCAATTACAATTATGTGACCTTTACAGTTCAGGTTCTTGCTTCAGTCTGTGATTTTTCCTGTTTATTTCAATCTAAATTTAGGACTGTAGGTGCCGTAATGCAAAGAAAAAACCTGGACTGCATGAGCTACTCACATATGGAATCAGGAAACTTGAGAAATGTGTAACAGGCCCCTAACAAAGACAGCGGCTGAGCCATGGAGGTCAGAACCTGGAAGGAAATCTGTCTTCAATCACAGGGTCTTAAGTCGCAGCCAGCTGACAATGACTCACGCTATCATGTCTGCCAGGAAGTGAGTCACTCGAGGCAAGTGTATTCAAGCACTTTCAGCTCCCTTGCCCTATCGCGTCACCAGGAGAACAGACCAGCCTTCAATTAGAATAAAAAAACACGAAATGACAAAATAAAATATTAAGGAAACGAAAAAGAGAACGATCATGCAAATGTGTGCCCTTGGCCACTAGATGGCAGAAAATGTACACCGTCCAGCCTAAAGCCTAGTGGTGTTTAAAAATGCTGCAAGCTGAACATACTTGGATCCTGGCACCTTCATGTGTTTGCGTGTTGGTACATGTGGCATGTTGAACTACTTACTGCTGGAATGCCGAGAATCATTATCGTGGCCTCATCTCACTTCTAGGCACTAACTGTAATATGTTCACTAGTGATCGAAAGGCCTAGGTAAACGTGCCCTCCCCAGGCCTCTGCCTCAGTGACCCTACCTCAGGCGGATTCCCCTGGGCCCCCGTGATATTACTTGGCTGTAAGTCCTGAAATGAGGGGCTGCCTCAGTGATGTGCTTTCAGCTCAGCTGTGACCACCGAGAGGCCTTCTCTCTAAAGGCCCCGTTGCTTTGCTTCTGTTCACGTTTTTTTTTGCCTTGCTTTCTGTACTTAGGGCCAGCTTGTGACTTCTGGGTGGTTCATGTAAGGCTATTTGGTCCACACACAATGGCACCGGTGCAGCTAATTAGTGACAGGCTTCCCTTCACTCCTGTTCATTTTCTGGGAGGAATTCCATAAGCTCAGCCAAGATAAAAGGGGTACATGAACAGATGAAGACAATACCCTTTAAACAGTACGCTGTCCGTGCTGGGTGTTCCCCCCGTGCTCCACCAGTCAGAAGTTCTGAATAAAGGGTGATTTTACGTCTATGTGCTTTCGGCAGCAGGGTATATTTTGGTACACTACGTGTCTTTCTGGCCTTGTAGCTAGCAGCCTGGTACTGAATGGGTTAAGGGATTACTTTTTTCAGCTGAATAAAGTAGTCTAGAATTGGCGCAAGGAGTTTTGTGTCTTTGTGTGAGCACTGGTTGCAAGGCCTCCAGCAACCACTCCTTGTACTATTATATGTATATATATATATATATATATATATATATATATATATATATATATATATATATATATATATATATATATATACTATGTATTGGTGCAGGAACTGCATACGACGCATTGTCTCTTTGCACGAGGGTCTTGTACGCTGCCCTCTCATCTAGAGGGATGGCCATGGGTGGGCTACACCTTACATTAAAATGGAGTGCCCATAATCTCATTTATTTTATTTGTTAGGTGCACAAATTATCCCGAGGGGATCTCTCTGCGCCGAAGCCATCAGAAACAGTTCAAAGTGATAGACAATGATTAGAGATCAAACAGCCATGTCTTCAGAAATTTCTTGAAAAGGATTAGATCTAAGCAAGAGCGGATGGGCAAGGGTTGCTGATTCCATTGATTTGGGGCCAGGGAAGAGAAGGAACAGCCCCCAAATCTGGCTGTATTGATACGTTTGGGGCATAGCAGTAGTAGTTCACTGGATCTAAGCTGGCGTGCTGGGATATGAGGCTGTAGTTTATTTTTAAGATAACACGGTCCCCTTCCGTGCAGTGGTGTAAAAACCAGACACAAAAGTTTGAATAGTGCACGCTTTTTTATAGGCAGCCAATGAAGGGAGCGCAATAAGGGTGCGGATGGGGATCGCGGAGGAAGATTACAAACAAGGCGCTGCTGTATTCTGCACCTCCTGAAGTCTGGAAAAGAGGCCTTTGTTCATTCCGACCATTAGTGAATTTCCATAAACCAGGCGGCTCACTATCAACGCATGGACCAGGGTCTTCCTGGCATGCAGAGGGGCCCCATGAAAAGCCTTCCTAAGCATTCGCATCAGGCTGAAACATGTTCCAGAAAAGGTTTTAAAGTGTTCATTCATAAAAAGATTATTATCCAATAATACACCCAGATTTTTGACAAATTGTTTTGGTGTCGGCGGTGATCCAAGTTCAGACGGCCACCAATCAGCAGACCCAACTGAATGAGCCTTCCCAAATAATAAGACCTCTGTCTTACTGGTGTTAAGCTGAAGGAAGTTAGCAGTCATCCATGATGCAATTTTTAACATACAGTGTTTGAATTTGACTTTGGTGAGATCTGTATTAGAATCCATGGTGATGACAAGTTGCATGTCATCAGCATATGAGATAGTGTCGAAGGCACATGACCTGGTAAGTTTAGCCAGGGGAGTCACATATATGTTAAAAAGAGTGGGGCTCAAGATTGATCCCTGTGGCACTCCTTTGCCCAGGACCGTGGATTTTGAAAGGTAGGGATCCATATGTATGGAATGGGTGCGTTCTGAAAGAACATTTTCCCTCCATTTCAGGGCCTTGCCACTGATACCAATCTCCTCCAATCTTTGAACTAGAATTTGATGGGAGATGGTAACAAAAGCCGCTGATAGATCAAAGAGAATAAGCATGGCTGAAATCCCCTGATCTAAAGCGAGTCTGATTGTGTCAGTGTCGTCCATTAATGCTGACTCCGTGCTATAGGAGGCACAGAACCATGACTGAGAGGGGTCCAACAAATAGTTGGATTCAAGATACGACACCAATTGGTGACTCACCAGTGACTCTGAAACTTTGGAAATGAGAGGAAGCAGTGATATAGGTCTATAATTTTGCATATCCGTAGGATCAGCCATAGGTTTTTTAAGAATCAGTCTAATATGTGCAGTCTTCCATTTAGATGGAAGAGTTGCTAGCTGTAATGAAAGATTGCATAAATCTGTGAAGGGGCAAGAAGGACAGGAGCCAAAGTGGTAATGACGCAAAGCGGGGCGAGATCCAGAGGGCATCCAGATTTAATCTTATTTAGCCGATCCAGTACTTGATCAGGGGTAGCAAAAATACAAATTTCCAAGGTGGGGGACTGGGAGTTAACACGGACTTCAGAAGAAGCTAGTTCTATCGCTATCGTGTTATTTGAGAGAGAATGGTAGATATTATTGATCTTTTGTTCAAAATGCACTGCAAGATCATCGCAGAGCATCTGGGATGTGGGGATTGTAGAACTACAAGTAGTTGGAGTGGTGAATTCTTTTAAAATGTTAAAAAGCTCTTTTGAGGAATTCTTGGCAGAGTTAATTCTGTCAACTATATGGGTCCTTCTTGCGGTATTGCAGTTTTTTAACTATTTCCTTAATACTGTTTTATAGATGAGTTTATCCTCATCTGATTTTGATTATCTCCATTTTCACTCATGTTTCCTACACATAGACTTTTCCTTTTTTAGGGATACAGTATACCAGGGAGATAGAGGATTTTTGTTTTAATTTTGCTCAGTTTCAGAGGGGCAATGGTATCTAAGGCCTGTGTAAATGAATCCTCAAAAGGTTTTAATGCAAGATCTATGTCTTCATAGTCCCTCAAAACAGGAGGAGTAAAAACAGGGAAGAAGGTGGAGGGGACAACCTTCCTCCAAGGTCTAGTACATTTCAAGACATCGTGGTGGACAGCACTAGGTTTCTGAACGTCTAAGAGAAAATTTAGAGAGAAGTGATCAGTCCACACCAGGACAACTGGGGGATGAACCACTAAGTTAGGGGTATTGGTGAAAACTACATCCAGGGTATGCAGTCAAATGAGAGGGTTTAAAAAAAGGAAGTGGTGGCGCTCAGCTTAGTTAGCGTACATGTAAGTAAAAAGCTCAAGTACATACGGTGCTAACCAGGTAGGGGAGACCCCTAAAACCCCTATATGCGTGCAGGAAAATTCCTGCAACAAAGTAGAACAAACAAATCCTAGGCACATGTATAAAATGTGTATAAATAAGTTAGAAATTGACAAAAGTCCATGGAAAAATCAGATGAAGTAAAGTTCGCAGAAGAGTCTTGTCTTTTTTCTTTTATTCAAACCACGATGAAAAATGATCAGCAGAAAAACCAACAACCAGCCAACACGTGTTTCGTCTAGGAGGTTACTCCCACGACTTCTTCAGGGCTGTAGTTATTGTGAATGGAACAGTGAAATCAAGATGCCGGTGATAATTCCAACCCGGCAGGTCTATACTGTAAATTGAGTAAAGGAATACCTAAGTGTACGGATAATCAAAACTTATCTAATCGTATTGAGCTCAAAGCATGCCACGAGTAGGACACAGGTATGTATCGTGCAGTAAATGATTTCATGGGGTGAAAAAAAGCGGATACGCCAGGCTTGAGTCCATAAAGTTAAGATTAAAAGCAGATATCAGTAACAAGACACGAGTATGTGTCAACGATTTCCATTGCTGTAACGAAAAGTAAACCGTGGCTTGCGTCGATGTCCTTCCGGTGTCACCGGAAGGACATCTTGATTTCACTGTTCCATTCACAATAACTACAGCCCTGAAGAAGTCGTGGGAGTAACCTCCTAGACAAAACACGTGTTGGCTGGTTGTTGTTTTTTTCTGCTGATCATTTTTCATCGTGGTTTGAATAAAAGAAAAAAGACAAGACTCTTCTGCGAACTTTACTTCATCTGATTTTTCCATGGACTTTTGTCAATTTCTAACTTATTTATACACATTTTATACGTGTGCCCAGGATTTGTTTGTTCTACATCCAGGGTATGCCCAGCTACGTGAGATGGACCCACTACCTTTTGGTAGAGGCCAAGGGATTCTAAATCTGCAAGAAGATGGATAGAACCAGAGTCGGATTGATTATCCTTATGGTAGTTAAGATCCCCCAAGAGCAAAAAATGATCTGCTGCTAAGATATGTGGGGCTAACCATTCCATAAGCTTCGCGCTGAAATCTTTCTTTTTGCCAGGTGGGAGATAAACCAAAGCCCCCTTCCAGTTTAAATTGGAGGGTTTTTTAATTGAAATATTATCATTTACATCCACAGATTCTATGTTTCAGTGCTCTCCCTTTTATATGTCTCTGAGGTTGAAGACTTTCCCAGAATTTGGGTCCCATGCACTCAAAGAGGTGCATGATTTTTCAGACTGATGTGGTCAAATAAAGGTGTTTGCATCAGTTCTGGTTTGACAATGCTTTAATGGAAATGCTGAGCTGTATTAAGCTTTGGTTCGGATTCGGAATCATTTTGAAAACAGGTCATCCAGCTACATTGCCACCTCTTGGTGACTGTTTCCCCCCCCATTTGTGCTGTAAACTACAAACACTCTAATTCAGAGATGTCCTCTCAGCACAGCACTGGTGTTTGGGACAAAAGGAGATGGAACAAAGAACTCTGAAGATGGCGCCCAGCAGGCAGGCTGCTTGGCACTACATATGTGCCTGATCTGACAACATCGGGTGGAATGATTTAAAAAAACAAAAACAAAAAAAAATATTTTACAACACTCAGGTGTTCCCAAGTGACTGCATCTTGCAGTCTCTCCTAGGTTTCCCTCAATTATGCACAGTTTCCCTCCTGGATTCTGTAAAGAACAGTTTTCACGTTATGATTATTAATTTTGTTGTAGTATTTGACTGTGTCTGATTATTCAACGCATTTGCATTCCTGCTAGCCTAATTTACAGCATATTTTCATCCAACCACTGTGTGCCCACTTCCTTTGTTTTCCCAGAGACTCCCTGAAAGGCTAAATGGTGAATGTCTCAGTCGTGCCGAAAACACCAGAGAACTCAGAAGTTCTTCTGCTGACTCTGGAACCATAGGTCACAGGCTAACCGCAATACAGATAGATTGTTGCTATTGTGATACTAGCCCCAGTGTGTTGCTGGCCCAAGTTAGATAACACTAGCCATATTAATGGTCACCGTTCAATTGAACACCACTGTGTGCTGCTGGGTCCAGGGTGATTGGATATGGTGTCCTAGCTGTGCCTGCTTGGACCAGACACCAGTGCAGCAGTAACCCCATCAACTGCAGGTCTGGTTAGACCTGTCTTACTCACCCAATCCTTCTCTTCCTCTCCATTCTTGGGGTTCCCCCCCAGGGGGCATCAGCGGAGAAGGCCCCACCTCTGCCTATCATCACATGTTCCTTTGGCGAGCAGGTGCGGTCCACCACCTCCGTGCTGCTCACCTCCAGCCCCCGAATGTACACGCCAACCTTTCCCTGACCTGGGCCGGGCTCGCTGATTGACCTCTGACCCTGTGGTGGAGGAGAGACTGTGCTTTGAGACTTCTTCAGCAGCAGCCCCCTAGGGGAGGGGAGTCGAGGCTTCGGGCACGGGGAGGCAGAACCCTCCGATGCAGCGCCCCTGCTCCGGGGGTCGCGTAAGGCTTTGTCACATACTGGCAGAGTCGGCGCCCAGGACGCGGTAGAGCCCAGGCCCACGCGAGAACCGTCGTACCTCTCGCTGTCCACGAAGACTGTATCCCAGTCACTGTCTTCTGCCAGCGCCCCCGACAGGGCATCGGGAGAACCCGTCGTACTGCTTGGGGCTTGGGGAGCCAGCAGCGAGGTCATGCTCCTGGAAGGGCTGAGCATGGAGCCCAAGCCCCAAAAACGTCTGCTTTCCCCTTTTTCTGAAACTGTGCTGATGCTGTCCGATCGCTTCCGGTGGCCCTCAGAGCCGGATGGACTCTTCTCAGGGGCAGGTGGCTTCTTTGCCTTGAGAGCCTCTTGGCTAGCCTGGACTTTCCCCGGAGAAGATGGCTTTTTGCCTTTAAGGACTTCGGGTCTGGTCAGGACTTCCTCTGAGACAGTTGCCTTCTTACCCTTAGGAGCCTCAGGGCTAATTTCAACTTTCTCAGTAGTAACTTTCTTGCTTTTTATTAGTACTTTGGGGCTAAGTTGCCCTTTATCTGAATGTGTTGGCTTTTTGCCCTTTAGTGCTTCAGAACTGGATTCCTCCTTCTCGTTGGCACAGTTTTTCCTGCCAGCCAGGGCGTCAGGGCTGACTGGGGCCTTTTCAAAGGCCTTCTTGTCTTTTAGGGCTGCTTCCATCTTCTTGTGGAAAATCTTCTCCATCTCCTGGCACTTGGACCAGCACTGGGCCCACTCTCTCAATGCCTTCTGACTCTGGAGCTCCAGGGCAAGGGCCTTCATTTCTTGGAAGAGCTGCTCTGGGATGACTGGGTGCTGCTGTTGATACTGCGCCAGGGATGCCAGGACGTCTTGGTTCTGTCTCGCAGTGCCCGACCCTTCGCCAACAGCTGCTAAGCGCTTTACGCCCTCTAGGGTCCATTTGTGGGCCTACAGAAAAAAATGGAGAGAAGGTCAAAAGTTATTTGCTCCCAGCCAACGTGATGGGAGTAGATATTGTGAAGCAAAGCAAAAGAGTACCTAATACTACCTCCGACAGGGGTATCTCTTAACTCACAATATTGCATTTGCCAAGTTAGTAATCCATCTACTTCCCTACACTTACTTTTATTTCCATATTCTATGCATATCATGATATGGGTCTCGACAGTTCATCAAGTTATCCTCTTCTAGAGAGGTCTGGCCACTTCTCAGGGGTTTCATTCCTTTTATGGCCTAGTTCTCTGAGGGGGTCTTGTGAGTTCCTCCCACTGCGGTTTCTTTCTCTACCCTACTGACATGGCTTCTGTTTCTCACTCACCCTCTTCATTATTTGGTTTCTACATGAATATATGACATTTCAACGCATGCATTCACAACGCATGCCTTTACAACGCGGTCGTTACAACGACCGCGTTGTTACCACGCATGCCATTACATCGCAAGTCGTATCAATGACTTGCTGTAGGGGGCGCGCTGGACTTAGGAATAGTATTAATTACTATTCCTACTCCAGTTTGTGCAACAGCAGGGAAGGTGTTGGATTTTAAATCCAGCACATTCCCTGGTGTTGCATGCCGCCTACAGCAAGTCGTTGATACGACTTGCGATGTAATGGCATGCGTGGTAACAAAGCGGTCGTTGTAACGACCGCGTTTTGGAAACAGCGTGTTTCCCCTCTACATATCCAGTGTATCATCCTCCAAATTACCCAGGTCACTTTCCTCCCAAAAGGGCTCTTTCACTGAATTCCATCCTTCAGACAGGGTCTCTATTGGAAACTACAAAAATACGTCTGCGGAGGACTCACTTAGTCAAATCGGAGTTTCTTCTCAGTTCCAGTCTCTGCCTGTATCCGACCATCTCAATATTCCAGCTCTTCTTACCCCCCCTCTGCTAGGATGTGCTGTCACAACATCGCCCCTCCCAGTATCCCTCAGGTGCGTATAGTCCTTTCACACAAGACCCTCACTTTGAGATACGTTAGTATACCATCTCTTCGTTGTGGCTTAACAGGTGATACGTGGCCTTCTCAGCACCCCGTCTCCTAGTGTATCGCTCTCTTGGCAGTCACCTCTCCCTGCAACCCTCTAGTCTAGAAGTGCCCTCTTTCACTACGCGCACTTTCCCTAGCCCCGTCACTAGCCCGGCGTGCTTACCCTCTGGAAGAACTCCTGCAGAAGGATGGTCTTCTGAATCTCCACCTCCTTCCTCTCCAGGCCCTGCAGAAAGCTTTCCATCTTGGTCTTGCTGGCTTGTGGGTCAGGCTTGGTTGTTAACACACAAGAATCTACCTGCCCCAAGGCTTCACGGCCCCTCCGGATTTTCTCCTAGGAAAAATAAGAAGGCCATCACCAGTAAACTCTTATCCAAATCACTATCACCTCTGAACTATGGCCCAACACACCATCATCTCTAAACTCTGACGAACTATTACTACAGGTGAACCCTGGCATAAACCACAATAACTTCTGGTGCACTTAGTCCCCTCCCCACACTTCTGATGCACAATTTCTCTGTTCTTTCTGTGCGTCACCTCTGACCCCTGGCCTACCCTCTCGATCCCATATCCTGTTGCCACTAGTGAGGTCCAGTCTCCCCTCTTTCATCAATCCTCAAGTATTGCCCCGGGTCCCCATAATTCTCTCTCCTATCCATCCCCTGATTCACCTCTGACCCTCTAATCGTCAGTCTATGTCCTTTCCAACATAGACTGACGAGTAGAAGGTCAGAGATGAACCCGTAACTTCCACACCAGAATGTCATTGCCATCCCTCTTTCACCTCCACTGTCACTGCTGGGCTTCTCCTCTTATTGACTCATTTCTTAATATCTCTGCCAATAATCCCTCTCTCCCCCCTCCTGCCCCTGCTGTTGACTCTGACCCATGATCTCCATCTTGGTCACCAGGCGTCACCTCTGACCCCCTGGTCTCTCGCTTATACCTCCATCCAGTTACCTGATCTCCATCCTGCTGTGCATACTCTTGCTGTCTCTCTCATCTCCATTGATATGATCTCTAGGATCCTTGCATCCTGTATCTCCTCACAGTTTAAATAGTATTTCTTGTCACCTTTGATGTCTTCTCTCTCCCATTTCCAAGTGAAGGCTGTGAAGCCCAGACATTTTTCTCTAACTCTCCAGTGTCATCTCTGACCGCGTCTCCATCCCAAGTCTCCATTCTCTTCTTTTCCTCTGTGTCACCTCTGACCCCCAGTTGCCCATCTCCCCCTTCACCGAGTGTCAAATGTCATCCACCCGCCAGTGTCCCTCACGCAGACAGCCTTTGGCAGTTAGCCGCATAGTCCTCTCACAAGTTACTGCTCTGCGTTCCACGGTCTCTTCTCTCTATTGCTCTGCTTTCCCCTCTCAACAAGAGTCTACCTATCCCTACCTACCGTCGTTGTCACCTCTGACCCCTCTAGTTTCCCTACTCCCCAGTCGTTTCTCTTGCCCATTTCTGCTCCTCCAGGGCCACCTCCCACCTAGAACCTGGCCTCACCCATCCTCCAGTGTCCTAGTCCTACCTAACTCCTGGTCTCCCATCGCCTCACCTTGGCTAGGGCCTGGAAGGCGTGAAAAGTCTCCTGTATCTGCCGGAGAACTATGAGCGAGTCTCCTAGCTCCGAGTATCCAGCCAGCATCTTCTCGCCAGAGCCGGAGATCCAAGCCACAGCCTGCAGGGAGCATCAACCACCAGAGAGACACAAGGACATCATTCAATGAGCATCTGCAGCCACGCAATGCAGCAACCGAAGTGCAACACGGCTAGATAAATGAGCACAGAAATAGTCATTTGTTTATTTATTGGAAGCTTCTCATGCACTATCCAACACTCATGGGTGCGACGGAGACTAAAAACAGCAAAAACAATTCAGCCGGCTGTGGGAGAGGCACAGGCAAGGATATACCAATGACCAACACAGAAGTGGCATTAGCTCACTGTGAGATTTTGTCAGCCGCCTCCAAACCTGTTGTGCTAATAGGCACCAGGGTGGAGCACGTAGCTGGCACAGTATAAACTTGAAAGGGATCTTCTGCTACGGACCAGCCATAGAGCTGTGGATCTCCTTGACCAGGGGCAATCAATTTATAAATTTACTGAAACAAGGGATACCTGGATAGGGTGCCAAGCACTGAGAAATATATTCTGCTTGCAGAGGCCGTGGTGCCATCCACAACTGTCATGTTCGCTGTGGTATTTGCTGATTTCTTTGGGCCGCACCATCACCCCCAAAAATGAGGAGACAGCACATGACATTTCCTTGATCAGAGATGTAAAATTAATAGTGCATTAAGCATACCATATTTCCTCTCACATGTTCTATAATCATGGGTACTCATAACAGCAGCAACAAGTTTGCGGTGACACGACAGACCACGTGTGAGAACCTCACTTGCCACAACCAACTCTTCACACATTGGACATACTACAACCACATCCCCGCTAATGAAATCATACAGGTCTGCCTGTAATAGCTTCGGGCTACTTGAGAGCAATGATGCAATACTTATGGCAGCTGTGTGCTATACAAATGCCACATAACACAACTCAACACAACATACCCATATATATCCCAAAAGTAATCAAAAACAATTTGCCATAAAACAAGACAAATTTTCTCTCCCACTACGTTCTAAAAACTCCCAAAGAATGAAACAAAACTATCTCTGCATGCAAACCAAAAAAGACCAAACCACTGCACATTTGAAACCCAGGCATCGGCACATCTCTTGCTTGTCATCAGGCTATCCAAACAGAACCCCATCATGGTTCCGCACCTCAAGCACCACCACATTGGTTGTCTGTAGTCTCAATTTCATAGAAAAACATACCTTCGATAATCACATTGCCAGATAATGTCACTGGTCATCAATCGTGGGCTGTCCCATCTCAATCACTGCAACTCGCGGCACCCGAGCCAATCCAGAAAACCCACTCGCAAATAGCAACCTGTACAAATCTTTGCGCAGGAAGTCTTTAGCAGAAGCTGCACATCTAAGTACCCCTGCCTTTGACACCCTCCACTGCCTCCTCGTGGAACAGATGGAGCCAATTAAACAGTGGCGGGTCCTCCGCTAGGGCAGAGAAGCGTTGCCCCCACTGCGCAAAAAGTAAAAGTAAAATGACTATAACGTATCGTTATTATCATTTTATTTTTCCTATTGCATGCTGTCAGTGGCATGTGTGCAGTGTGGGGCGGGGCTGGGCTGGCCAGAGCAGAGGAGGAGTGGATTGCACTCCCAAAGACCGCATGAACTGTTTGGCCGGCCCTCTTGGGCCGACCAAACAATTCATGCGCACTTTGCATGTTCCCCACCAGGCTACATTACACAGCCTGGTGAGGAACATGCACAGGCTCCCTGTTACAGTCTGTGCTCCAATCCACGGCGCTCAGACCAATCACAACGCTGCAACGGGTGCTTCCGGCTGCCGGCCGAACTGCAGAAAGGAAGAAGGAAGAGGATGCAGGGGAGGCGGCGGCAGTGCTGTTAACACAGGCCCCCGCAGCACCTGTCGTGCGGGGGGGCCCCCCGAGCTGCAGGTAGCCCCATCAGCACAGTACTCTGGCCTGAGAGCTCCCAATTGAATCCGGAGCGGGGGCCCCTCCATGTACCTTGCAGGGGGGGCCCCTCAAGTTTAGTTAAGGCGGCCGTTCAAAGGTAAGTGTTTTTTTTTGTTAATTAACCCCCCCAACCCATTACCCCTGTCCGGTAGCAGCCGCTACTGCAATTAAAGGTCCTTTGTCTCACCTACAAAATCACCCACCGGACCCTCGGAATGGTTTCACCCATGATTTGACCAAGTTGTCAGATGCAGTGATAGCATACGCAGAGCGCTTCCCCCCCTCCCCCCAAAAAACCCATGATGAAAACACCAGAGGTGGACAGCACTGACAACTTGGGGCCTATTTCTCATGGAACCTCCTGCCTAAGCAGAGTAGGTAACCTAGGTCATGTGACCCTAAGAGGCCATTCGCAGCTAGACTAAACTGGTGCCAGCTTATATGGGTCCGCATACTGAGGCAACGAAGAGCTGGGATGGCAGTGCTATCAATACCCAAATCGCCACACTAACTACAAGCAGAAAATAAGCATGAATAATGGAGAGCACTTATTGAAGCTAAATGTGGAAAACTGTAAAGTGCATTTCACAGAGAAGATGCATAACACAAACCACAAATAGCTGAAGGAAACAAAAGATATCTTAGATCAAGGCCTTGCACTGTGCTCTGCTGAATACTGGCTTCTTCAAGCACGTGGTGCAATAGAAATCACTAAATAAAACAATGTAAAGAAGAAAACCGGAGAGCTGCCGAAATGAATCCCAGGCTCACTGTCTCTGACAGCCAGACAGACAGACACACACACGCTTCCGCCGCCTGCCCCTCATCTATATCACACAGTTAATAACTGCGATATGTCCCTCATACGATCCAATGCTCAGAAGCACATTTGTTTACGCAAAAGCAGCTTGGTTCAGCAATGCAGAAAAGTCTTCATATATCCTTAGCCGAGATGCGTTTGATGCTGTGGCTACTTCAGGAAGGCAGAGGCTCAGTCCCTACTGGGGCAACTTATTTACATTTTTGGCAACAGCTGGGTTATGTGTCGAAATATCCACTGCAGAAACGTGCTACTAAAATATCATGGCCAAAATATCGAGCATTCAAAGTATTGAGAAGGTGAGTGCATATAGGAAAGTATAGATTTACTATTCTTAACTCCACAGCTACGTACCTTGAAACTATATATATATATATATATATATATATATATATATATATATATATATATATATATGTATATATATATATATATATATATATCTAGGTATATGTGTGTATATATAGGTAACCTGCACTTACCTATATATACTTACGTGGTCGACATTTTGTTCCTTGATATTTTGTCCACAATATTCTGAAGTAGATGTCTAGATGGAAAACCTACTGCCGCGTCAGATTACTACCGCCCTCTAATAGACAGCTGCATGTCAATGCTCCATTGACCACGGGCTTCTACCAGGACGCGACAGACAATTCCATACAATGTTACATCTTCAGATAGAGATTTAAAAATTACCCATGATCGTCGCTATCTAATGAAACTCCAAAAGTCATTACTATAAGGCACTGCCCTTTGAGGTACCTATTGATGGTAACATAGGGTCAGATATAGAGATTGGTGGACCGGTTACTCCATCACAAACGTAACGGATATTCTATCTGTGGTATTACAAGTGCCACTTGATATAGTGCCCTTTTATACACGTTTGTGACAGAGTAACCCGTCTGCCGAACTATAAATCAGGCCCATAGTTACACATCCTTATATTTAACAGAGTTCTAAATCCTAAAACTATCCGCAAGGGTGAGCTTTTTGTCCCTATTAACTTTAAAGTCACAGAAAATTCCCATTCCAATACTTTCAACCAGTGAGTCCATTTTTAAACCAACCAGACCATCCGAAATAAAGCAGTACACATTTAAAATATATACACTATGCTCCATAAGCCCTGGATCCATGCACATAAGTGAGCATAAGGGGGCCTGGCACTACACACGAACATTAACATCAACCATGTGAACAGATGATTAGATGGAAGAGACTATTACCCAAGCACATGTGCTGTAGACAATGAATCGAAAGCCGTAGGTACCTCACTGCTAACCACCCAGGACAAGACCACTATAGAAAACTACAAAATAAATTACAAACATTTCAGATACAAATATTGGAAAATATAACACCATAATTTAACATTTGGAAACAAAGTGTTATAACAGATAGTCTTTCAGTGCTTTCTTTTTAAAGACAATCAGGAGCACTGGAGAGGTCCCTGTGGAGGAGAGACCTGCCCTGGAGAAGGGTTAGGGGCGACTGAGGAGATAAAGATACAGTCGAAGCCAGATCCAGTCACCCCCTTAACTTCGCGATACGTAAAATCCCAGAATATAGATAGGTATCCAGCATTCGTTTTCTTAAAAACACCACTTAGCATTATACAGTGACACAATGTGAGTTCTGTGACTACTAGGCTGTGGACCATGTAGGGCACCAAGACTAATACAAGATGTTAAAGACAAAGGACTCACTAGCAGTGATGAAGGGCTCCAGCGTGCCTCCTACGACACTGCGGACAACCAACTCCTCACTGGCCTTGCAGTAATGCAGACCCTCTTTCCTCAGTCTTGACTCAACGCGTGCGTTGTTGTGCTAGGATGACCCACCAGGAGTGGTGAGAGGACCCTTAGGGGTGGATGGGCAGATGGGACAGATGACTTGAGCCACATTTGGGCTGTGCTCCCGGAAGTATCTCTGGTCCCACAGCGCCTCAGCAGCCTGGGCCATGGCTGGACAAGAGTAGCCGACAGAACCCTGCTATGATCAGGGAACTACATACTCACAGCACTGGAGGACGAGCCCATGCGCTACAAATCTTGCCCAGGCCTTGAGAGACCTGGCATGAACAGAGCTCTGGTGTGTTAGCCTGGTATAATCAGAGCCATGGCATAGCCGGAGCCTGGCCACGGTACAGAGTATGACATCATCGGACCCCTGTCATGGTCGGAGCCACAGCATAGCCAGAACCTACCCACGGTACACGGTGTGGCACCATGTGAACCCTGTCATGGTCAGAACCACGGCATAGCCAGAGCCTACCCACGGTACACAGTGTGGCGCCATGTGAACCCTGTCATGGTCAGAACCACGGCATGATCATTATGGTGGGAAATTGAACCGAGCCTACTGCATGCCGTTCCTCCCCCTGATGCCACTAGTGTCACACAGCCCTCACTCATCACACACTCAGCCACGCTCTTACTCACCTCTAGTATTCACACTTGCACACATCTCCAACAGACGTCCCACATGACACTCAAAGGATCATTAGACAGAACAGTTCTCAAACATCCAACACAATGCAGATGTGCCACGTTTGGTATTACTGTCCTCACAAAATTAATAGCTCCAGGTCACTAATACAGAACGCTCAACCACGTTTATCAGGACATGTAACACATTCAACACAGCACGTGCATGTGCTATAGTTGGGAAGTGCCATGCCCGTAGCAGCAGTTCTGAGCAGGTCACGTTATATATCTGCTTATTTCTATTTTTAACATTTGTAGAGTGGCTACCCAATAGGGTTTCCCAGTGCTAATGCACCACTAATGCCAGAATCAGATTAACCAAGTCTTCAATTCCTTACGTAATACTTTCTCTGTGTAACAGAGGCAGAAAGGGAGGTGAGAGGGAATTCAATATTCTTGGAGCTAGGTATCAAAAAGAATATCCTCCTTGACTGGCACAATGAATCCTCAGTACTTGAGCCAGTCTAAGATCAGTATCATGCAGGGTTCTCGAGGGACAGCAGAGGGTTACCAGCATCCTAAGGTAGCGAGGTCCCGCCTGTGTGAGATCTCTATACACAAAGCAAAATGCTTTGAAAAGTATGCGCTTAACCACAGGAAGCCAGTGAAGGTCCCTGAGCTGAGTAGAGACCAGAGACTATTTCAGGATGTGGCCTAAGAGACACTGCAGTCACATTCTGGATCATTGGGAGCCTTTTAACTTCCATTTTAGAAGCTTCCAGGTACAGGGTAGTTCCATAGTCCAGTCCCGCTATGATCAATGCCTTGGCAATGATCCTTTGAGTAGACACAGCCAATACCCAAGGAATTTTCTTGATGCCGACACCCTCTCTATGGCTCCTTTGGTAAGAAGGGCCTGCACATCCTACTGTAAAATGGACCGCTGGTCCTCTGTCAGTCATCCTGAGGCTGGTGGAAGGTGGAGTTGAGATAAACAGGAGTGCATAACCCTGGCAGACAATTTCCAGAACCTACTTGTCTGAAGGGATTGCTTCTCACCCTGGGAGAAAATACCGGACCCTGCCTCTGACAGAATGGCTGTGTAACTGGAAGGATCCACTAAAGAGGTTTTGCAGCTGCAGCAACTTGAGGGTGTGGAGATTGGGTAGCTCCCTGCCACTGCTGTTCATATTGTCTTTGGGTGTTGCGCTTGCGGCCATGAAAAGGCTGCAGGGTATGCTGGCCTGGGCAGTTGCTGGCGGCATTGAAAGCCGCTACCATAGTCATGGAGGAGGTGACACTGCTGGTGGAACTGACACTTGAAAACAGACAGGCCCAAAAAGTGTACTATGGCCCTGCTGTTGTTAAAGTGTTTAAAGGCTGAGTGCTTTTTCGCTCAATAGACAAAAGCCATTGAAGGGCATATCTAAAGGGAAGAGTACATATCCCGGGAGAAGCCTGTAGATCTCATCCAGGGATGTCTCCGTAGTGTCACACTGGTGCCTATCGCCCGACCAAGGCAATCAGTAGTATCTAACCCACAGCAAATTGTGAATTCTGCTGCATCATGCCGTCCTGAACAGCTTACAAAACTATACATTGGAAAAAGCTACTTCCATCCATGTAACAGCCCAGATATGCCAGCAGCTGCTTAGCTGCATTAATCAACAGCACCTGCAATCATCAAATGCCATTTACACTTTACTCAGTGATCATATCTACTCATCAAGAAGAGGCCTGCGCATTAATAGAAAGACATACAGTCCCTTCCCTTAGTCATTAGGATCATACTCCCACAAATCCCTAAGGCTTTGCCCTGGCTCCTACATCTTTAACTTGTACGTGGTAACCCTATCTCCCCTGATTAGTGGAATGGCACCCTGCCGCCAGATGTTTGCGGACAACACCTAGCTTCTGGCTCACTGAAGCATCACATTGAACGAAATGCCTATAATGACCAGCTATTTTTTTGTGATTACACTTTGAAAGAAAGTGAATGGCCATTGTATAAACAGTGATAAACCCCAGCATCCTAGTTGATGTGTTCTGCCCTACTCCAGGTAGGTCAGCTGCCTGATCTGGCTGAACTGGCACCATATTGGGAGTTCTTGTTGACTGTACGCTATCATTTAATCCACAGATGCAGGCTACTTGACACTCTCCAAATGTACACGTATATCCTCTATCAAAAATGTGCCCCTTGTTAACATTCAAACTGCGCAATTTACTGATACAGGAATTAGTGATGTCCAGATAACAAAATGATATGGCAACAGATTTAAGCCTCCCCAAACAATCTAGCCAGAGCTATGAATGCCCTCCCCTACAAGTATACTATGGCATCTTGTGCGGTTTTACCACGCGGGCGTTGACATTCTCTGCGCCACGTACTCTTGCATGTGTCACTGCCTTGTTATGATATGAAGTAGTCACGAGTGACATCTCGTGGTCACTCATGGCTATTTCATATATAGCAGTATTGAGGGGGGAACGGGTTTTGCTCCTGGGATGTATTGTTGTTTGAATGGGGTGGGAGTGTATATATATATATATGGGGCAAATGTCAGTTAAGGTATTACGACTTTGTACTTACTAGAGACAGTACCTGTGATGATGGAATAAAGGTTACTCTTTTTACAAAGAAGAATTCCTCTTTGTGAGTATTTATTTCTATCCTCGTCCTTCCAAGTATGGGCTTTACAACACTGGCGATGAGTGGGAGTGTATCCACATCGTGGTTGGTTTGTTACAGAATTGTGGAATTTACATTGACACCGGATTGGATTAATAAGGAGCTCATCGACACCGAATTGGAGTCCTACGGAGCTCATTTCCCGTTGAGCATCTTACTATTATTGGCGGAGCAATTGTCTTCTCCTATGGAGAATTACGGAAGTCAGCAGTTTTGCGTGCCTATTGGATGTAATATTTTAGCCACGCTAGTGCTGACTGCGCTTCATCTATCATGTTCTTCAATACCGAAGCGGTTCTGAACAAACCTGGTGAAGTTTCCTCCTCTCTACCATAATTACCAGAGCAGAGCGGTGTTTATACATACACCGCTGAATCAGTTTCCTTCATCGATCCTTAGAGTGTTCTAGTGAATAAGCGTGTTGTCACTTTAAAGTACTGTACTACTTCACGGCAATTTTGACAACGCTTTTCACTGTTTTGACAGTACTTTGTCACAATTTCTGCAATATTACACATCAAATTTCCAAGCTGTTATTTAAGTACTTCCTCCCAATTCCTGGTCAAAATACTATTGTGACTATTAAGTTACATTACCAGCCTATTCATTGTTATGGCTGGGATTGTTCCTCCACCTTCTTTCCTTAATGCCCCTGGGGAACCACCCATGGATTGGGAGATATGGGAGGCTATGTTCCTAGCATATGTCGAGGTATTGGAAGGAGAGGAGTGTGAACCTGAAAGAAAACTTGCTTTCCTTAAACATTGTCTCAGTGGGATCGGTTTGAAGGAATTCAAGAGCTTACCTGTTTTAGTCAACCCTGGTAATTTAATGTTTATTAATATGCCTCTAAACAACTTAGTTTAAGATATGGAAAAAACCAACATTGTTATGGAAAGATTTATATTTTATTCCAGGAAGCAACGTTCTGATGAGTTCATTGAGGATTATGTGTCCACACTTAGATCTTTAGCGGCAACATGTGATTTTGAACATATTTCTTACGAGCAAGTACTTAAGAGACCAAATTTCAATGAGAACTAATAATAAGAAAATACAAGAAAGGTTATGGACAAGTACTGACATGCCGCTCAATGCTGCCATTGAAATAGCGAAGGCAATTGAACACTCATAAATATTTGTGCACGAGATAAGGGGTGTAGAAAAAACTGATATACATGTAGTACACAAAGATAAACCTAACACGAGGAATACTTTCACACAAAAAAAAGATAGACCACAAAATAATGACATGAAATCCAAATGGCAAAAGCAAGATGGAAAGAAAAGCGTACTTTTATGTTATAGATGTGGTAGTGATTATCATTTAGGAAATGCAAGAATATGTCCGGCCATGGATAAAATATGTTCAAAATGTGGTAAAAGGGAGCACATTAGTAGAGTGTGTAGACCTGCTCATAAAAAAGTCAACTTAATACAAAGATATGAAGAGTATGATAGCTGGAATGATAGAGGTGAACCTGATATTAATACAGTATTGACCATAGGTGGAGGAACGTGTTCTACAAAGTTTCCATCATGTGATATTATTATCGATGTTGTTGGAGTACATGTGCTGGTGGATTTTTGTGCATGGTACACCATTATTTCGCAAGTTGTGTTTAAAAAAAATTGGCCTAATGAGGAACTCACACCTCCTGGTGTTGCTCAAGGTGGGTACACTGATCATAAAATTGAATTGATGGATTTCTTTTGGGCGAGAAAAGAATTTTCGGGACGTCACACAATTGGGAAAATTTATGTTGCCAAAAAGGGGCAGTCCTTACTGGGTTGGCCCATCAAGCAAAAATGGGAATCAAATTGGACCCTACTGCGGTTCCTTCAGTGTATATTGCTGCTGACAAAGTCGCAGGGAATGCCAATACTACCATTTTAGAAATCAAGCAAAAATTTCCAAAATCTTTTAGTGATACCTAGGGGAGTATCGCGGTTTCAAGCACCGCATTAGGTTATGTGAGAATGCTGTACCAGTTCACCATAGAGTGCGTAATGTCCCTTTATCATATAGGGGTAAGCTCAAAGACATTCTACATGACTTAGGCATTAAAAAAAATTATTGAGCCTGTCGAATCTTCCCCAGGGGTTTCTCCGGTTGTCATGTCGGTTAAACCTTCTGGCGAACTGAGGCTTTGCATTGACCTGCGCAGTCTTAATAACGTTATATGGGTTGATGCTCATCCCTTGCCCAATCTACATGAGATGGTGACTACCTTAGTGGGGGCAAAAGTATTCTCTTCCCTCTATTTGGCAAGTGCATATCACCAAATTGTATTGGAAGAGGAATCAAGAAATTTAACGGCTTTTGTAACTCCAGAAGGTTTGTTTCGTTTCTGTCGCATGCCTTTTGGACTTACCAGTGCTGCTGCGGTATTTCAGAGGCTGATGAAATAAACTTTAGAAAGGTTGGATGGTGCGGTTGCGTTTCAAGACGACATACTTGTCTTTGGTAAAGATGCCAATGAACATGATCACAACCTGGAGAAAGTCTTAACAGCCTTAGCAGATAAGGGTCTTACATTGCGATCTGATAAAAGCAAATTCAAGCAAACTGAGGTTGAGTACCTTGGACACTTAATTATTAGTTCTGGCATTAGACCTAAAAAGAACCATGTTGAGAACATCATGACGGCACCTCTCCCTATGTCAAGGGAGCAATTAGTAGCCTTTTTGAGACTTACAGAGTTTTACTCTAAGTTTATTCCCAATTATGCTGATAAGGTAGAACCATTCAGATATTTGTTAAAAACAATGCACAATTCATATGGGCTGACTCAATGTCTACTGCATTCCAGAGTTTGAAAGAGTTTGTCAATGCTCCTTGTTTGCAACCCTTTGTTGCTGGGAAACAGTGTGTGGTTATGGTAGATGCCAGCAGTTGTGGATTAGGAGGAGTCCTTATGCAAAGAGATTGTGGTAAAGAATGGATAGTGGCGTCTGCTTCCAGAACATTGAGAGAGGCAGAAAGAAATTACTCAGTTATTGAGAGAGAACTGCTGGTGTGTGTGTGGGGTGCGGAACACTTTAGAACCTTTTTGTGGGGTACTAAGTTTATTATCAAGACAGACCACAAACCCTTGATTTACATGATGGCACCTGGGGGAGGTCGTTTTATGTCTGCAAGGTTAGCGAGGTTAGCATCCAGGTTACAGAATTTCCAGTATCAATTAGAATTTGTACATGGGAAGAGCAATGTGCACGCTGATTGTATGTCCTGGTTGCCTATTGATAATGGTCAAAATGACAATGGAATAATAGATAAAGAGGTCTGCGAGGTTGCTTTCACTTTGCAGGACGTTTTAATTTTTCAGGATTGGAATAATCCATTATCTTAGACTCCAAGTGGGCAGAAGAGATGGACAATGATAGTGAACTCAATAAAGTTAAATAGTGGATTCTGCGTGGTTGGCCAGAGGAAATGAATATATCTGGAGACATTATGGGATATTCCAAAGTGAGGGAAGAGTTAGCTGTTGAAAACAACATCATTGTACGTCGGGATACATTTATTCCTCCATTTGCCCTAAGGAAAGTGATTGTTGACATAGCACATGAAGGCCATCTGGGCATATCTTACACTAGAAGACGGGTCAAGGACAGTTTCTGGTGGCCTGGTGTGGACATGTTTGTTGAGCACCAAGTGAAATCATGTAGTAATGTGTTTCTAGTGTTAAGTCGGCCAAACCTCTATGTACTGAACCTCAACCGGTTGAGTTACCCCGGGCTCCTTGGCACAAGTTGGGATTAGACATTATCGGGCCATTTGCTGTGCTGCCCAAGCACCAAGCTTTTGGATTAGTGCTTATTGACTATTACTCCAAGTGGCCAGAAGTCAAAATGGTGAAGGAAGTTACGTCACAGGTGGTCATAGAATTTTTAGATGACATTTTTTGTAGGGCGGGCATTCCTCACGAACTGGTGACAGACAATGGCCCCTATTTTACCAGTACCCTTATGGAGCAGTTTCTGGGAAAGTGTGGCATGACACATAGAAGGATTTCCGTGTTTTATCCTGAGGCCAATGGTCAGGTGGAAAGGTTCAACTGTGTGGTTAAAGAAGCAATCCAGCTGGCTGTAAGGGGGGGCTTAACTGGAGGAATGCATTGCAATCAATGCTGTTAAGTTATAGAACTTCACCCAATTCTGTAACTAAAGTGAGTCCTTTTGAGCTGTTGAGAGGACGTAAGCCTAGTACCAAGCTGGTTCTTTGCTGGTTGCGAAATAAAAGTAGTGATGTAGAGGAAGCACCTGAAGTAGATTTCACGGCAATAAGGCAAAGAGCAGAAGAATACAAAATGAAAATGAAACAAGAACTGAAGAGGAGGAAGGGTCCTGCAAGCAAGTTATTAAAGTACGTGATTTGGGTTTGTGTCAAGAAGGGGGAAACTGATGGAAAAGGGTGTGCTGTGTGGTCGGATCCTGTCAAAATTATTGAAGTGTTCACGAATGCTGTGCGGATTGATGGGGGGAGTGTCTGGAATTTTAACAGGATTTCCGCATTCAAACAAAATATGACGCATTTAGACTCATATGAAAGCAATGTTTTTCTAGATTTGGAGGAACGAGCTGATGAGACAACATGCAGCTCTGGTGTGAGTAACATGGTCAAGGATATGACTAAGAGCGTCCGGACCCGGCATCCACCCAGGAAGTTGCAGGATTATATTGTAGGGTGAATTTTCCCTTTTCATTAATAAAGGAGGGGAGGTGTGTGGCATCTCGTGCGGTTTTACCACGCGTGCGTTGGCATTCTCGGCGCTGCGTACTCTCGCATGTGCCACTGCCTTGTTATGATATGAGGTAGTCACGAGTGACATCTCGTGGTCACTCGTGGATATTTCATATATAGCAGTATTGAGGGGGGGGAGAAATATATATATATATATCTCAAATGTCCGTTAAGGTATTCTGACTTTGTACTTACAGGAGACAGTACCTGTGATGATATAATAATGGTTAATCTTTTTCCAAAGAACAAGAATTCGTCTTTGCGGAGTATTTATTTCTATCGTCATCCTTCCACGTATGGGCTTTACAACATATACTATTCCATGTGAGGTGAAGAACCGGTTTTGTCTACCACTCCTTGCTTGTTTCTCAGCCTAGGTGCTTTTCTATTCATTATTTGATGTTTCATTGTAGCACTTCTCATGTTACTGCGGCAATATCCTTAATTATAAGTAAACAACGAAAGAGAGAGGGAAGACAAATGGAGCCACTCTTGGTCCCCCTGAACAATATCAACTTAACAACGAAAGAGTGCACCCAACAAGAGGCGGAGTCAGCAAAGAAAGACACTCTTATTTAGTTAAAAAGAACCCTCACTCACCAACCTAGTTGGTGACATGCTTCATCATTGGGTTCCCACCAGAGAGGCTGAGTACCTCTCTGGTGTGCTAAGACGCCTGACTACAGCGGAGCAGGTTTTTTTGTGAAAAGTGTAAGTGCAATAGGTGAGTGCAAAAAAGTGATTTAAAAGGTGCCTTTGTTTTATCCCCAAAAATGTTAATGGTGGAAAACTAGGCATCAATAAAACCAAGTGCTTTGGATGTTGTCTAATAACTGGCTAAATTGACCAGATACATCCTACTGTGAAAAAAAGTTGGTCAACATGTTTCTGCTTCAAATGACTATTCGCGAAGCATTCTTCAGGACCAGCACACCACGGCGGTTTGTGCACGCTAAGGCGCACCCTAACCTGTGGTGGAATGAACCGAATAAACTTACGGTTATGTTGTTCAACCTTCAGGTTTTCTGAAAGCCGTAAATATCTGTGAAAACAAAAGGACATACAGACAAACAAAAACAAGTCACATGGCAAGTCATACATAGTAGCCCTAGTGCTTGATCGTAAACAAGAGTGCCTTTTTAACTAAATAAGAGTGTCTTTCTTTGCTGACTCCGCCTCTTGTTGGGTGCACTCTTTCGTTGTTAAATGTCCTTAATTATTCCTTTTTAATTTTATTTTACTAAGCCAACTAACTTGGTATTTGTTTTGAATACTAAAATGCAATACAGGTCAATGACTATGACACCTTTAAAAGGAACGGACTCAAACACAATTATAGCATCACCATCGAGCTCATAACCAATAGGGCAGACAGCCCCTGTTTATGCTATGGCATGGCATGGCATTGGACTAGTAGTGGTCTCTTCCCCAGCTCAGTTGTGGGCACGTTGATACTTGGGAACTCTACCAATCTGACAGCAGGCTACAGCTTTTCTGGCAGCCCTACCGTCTTTGTATGATGCCTACCACACTTTCATTAAGACAGAAAGCCCTCGGTGCCTGCGTCTAAGTGAGCCATTAATACCACCCCGGAGCCGCAGGGTTTGTCTAGCCTGAAGTTGACAGGTACCAGTAACAGCGAGTCATCAGCTGCCAGGGTGAGCTGAACCAATGGAGGCTCACGTAGGGCGGGCGGAGAGCATCACTTCCGCTGCGCCTGCTGAGCCCTGACAGCACCGCTTGGACTATGAAGATGATTCACGTGCCTTCCACCTGGATCTATGCATCATGGCGGCAGAGAGAGCAGAAAGTAGGCGTTCACTACAGGAAACATCGAAACGCTCAAACCGGCTCACCACAACGGGCAGTGTGTCTCTGACTGTTCATGTAGAAGAAGTTTACTGTGCTGTTTATAAAAGCTCCGACAATCTTTCTGAGGCTGCTTGCAGCTCACGCAGTGGGCCACCTAAAAGGGCGGCCACCTTAGTGCCACTTAGGCACACCGCCACCCCTCTAGTTGAGGAGACCCCATGAGGAGTCCCCCAGCCCGACGCGCCGGCCGCGTCACTTCTGGTGCGCAGAGGGTAGGGGCGAGATATTTATACCTGCCCCCACCCATCTGGCGCCTTCTTTGGCGCTGGACACGCCGTTGTCGTAGTGCGCCTGAGCGCCGGGCTCCAATGCGTCGTGATTCTCCGGTGAGTCTGGGCCGCCCCCTCCCTGGGGGCGGTGATTGCGTTTCCCATTGTTAGTGAGCGCCTCTGTTTGCATGCAAACAGATGGAGGGCTGCCCATCAGTCCTCAACTTACCACAACTTAGGCGTGTTGTGTGTGTTTGTGTGAGGGAGGCGTTCGGACGTTGCCGGGGGCACGCAGGGCGGTTAAGAAAGCAATAAGGTTTATTGCACCCGAGTTGTTGCCCGATTGTATGGTGGTACCTTGAGCTCCAGATTTCATTGCTGGGGCCTGAAAGGTAGTAGTGCGTCAGAGTGCGATATTTCTGCCACTAAATTGCTTGGGCGGGATGACCTTCCGGTAGCCTGGTTCCTTCCGGGAGCAGCCGAATTAGTAAGTTGTAAGAAACAACTGGGAGTGCAGCCCTGGTGGCAGGTCTTTGGGTAGAAGTTCTCAATCAGCCTACAGCTGTCTGTGCCCCTTATTTCAGCCAGTGAGTGAGGGGCCTTGGATCACAATAAGGACCCCCCCCCCTTAAGGAGCTAGTTACCCCAGCCTTCCAGTATTTCCTGCCCCTCCGGTGTTCTCGAGTAGAACTGTGGGTTTAGCCATGCCAACGGTTGGGCCCTCTGGGTCGCATAGGAGGGGGGTCTAAACACTTGCATCCCCCGCACACCTTGCTTGCAGGGGCCTTCGCGTTGGTAGCTCTGCCCAAAGGCACCCCCCCACCACAATTGCCTTGGACGGCTGGGACCGGGCAAGGGCCCGCAAGTGTGGTCCCGGGAGGGTTGGGCGGTGCTTCACAGCTCACTGATGTTCCGTTCTGGCCTGTGGCGAGCTGCATGCTTGATCACGGGCATGTCGCACCGGGACGTGGTGCCGCCTTCAGCGTCGGCCCTTCCAAAGATGTCAAAAGATACTATCGGGTCTGCGGGTGGTGCGCTAATGTATGGCGCTATGGCACTGAGCCGAGGGGGGGCGGCGGGTTTAGGGGACCTTTTGCTCGTGCCACCGCCTTACTCAAGAAACCCAAGGCAGACCCCAAGGACCTCAAGAACTTCCGACCCATCTCTCTGCTCCCGTTCCCCGCGAAAGTCACCGAGAAAATCGTCAACAAACAACTGACCCGCTACCTCGAGGAGAAGAACATCCTGGACCCTTCCCAGTCCGGCTTCCGCAGCAACCACAGCACCGAAACCGCCCTCATCGCCGCCACCGATGACATCAGGACCCTGCTAGACAACGGAGAAACAGCAGCCCTCATCCTCCTGGACCTATCAGCCGCCTTCGACACGGTCTGCCACCACACACTACGAACACGCCTTCACGATGCCGGGATCCAAGAGAAGGCCCTGGACTGGACCACATCCTTCCTTTCCGGCAGAACACAAAGCGTCCGCCTCGCCCCCTTCCGATCCAAGGCCACCAAGATCATCTGCGGCGTACCCCAAGGCTCCTCCCTCAGCCCAACGCTGTTCAACATCTACATGGCACCCCTCGCCCACGTCGCCCGACAGCACAACCTCAACATCATCTCCTACGCCGACGACACCCAGCTGATCCTCTCCCTCACCAAAGACCCTCACACCGCCAAAGCCCACCTCCACGAAGGAATGAAGGCCGTCGCCGAATGGATGAGGACCAGCCGCCTGAAGCTGAACTCGGACAAGACGGAGGTCCTCATCCTTGGTTCCAACCCTTCAGCCTGGGATGACTCCTGGTGGCCAACATCACTGGGAACAGCCCTGCCACCCACCGACCACGTACGCAACCTAGGGGTCATCCTCGACCCCACCCTCTCCATGACCAAGCAGGTCAACGCCGTTTCCTCATCCTGCTTCAACATCCTCCGAATGCTCCGCAGGATCTTCAAGTGGATCCCCACCGAAACAAGAAAAACAGTCACCCAGGCCCTCGTCACCAGCAGGCTGGACTACGGAAACGCCCTCTACGCAGGAACGACGGCTAAGCTCCTGAGACGGCTGCAACGCATCCAGAACGCCTCTGCACGTCTTATCCTCGACATCCCCCGACGCAGCCACATCACACCCCACCTGAGAGACCTGCACTGGCTCCCTGTCAACAAAAGGATAACCTTCAAGCTCCTCACCCACAAAGCACTCCACAACTCCGGACCAGCCTACCTCAACAGACGACTCCGCTTCTACACCCCAACCCGCCAGCTCCGCTCGACCAGCCTCGCCCTCGCCACAGTCCCCCGCATCCGGAAAACGACCGCCGGCGGCAGATCCTTCTCCCACCTCGCCGCCAAGACCTGGAACACCCTCCCCACCAACCTCCGACAGACCCAAGACCTACTGGCCTTCAGAAGACTCCTCAAGACCTGGCTCTTCGATCAGTAGCAGCACCACCCCCTCTTCCCCCAGCGCCTTGAGACCCTCGCGGGTATGTAGTGCGCTTTATAAGTGACATGATTGATTGATTGATTAGGTCCTGAGTTCGATCCCTGAGTGGGGTTTTTATTATTCAGGAAGCGAGCGCTTGTTTGGTTGCCCGTGCTCGATCGTGCAGCGTGCTCATGCTTGCCGGTCTGGAAGAAAGCCAATTGGGGAGCCCCTCACATACTTTTCAAGTAATAGAGAGACACTTCGTGCCTGCTGCCTGGGGGATTTCGAGACTAGGTTGTATGGTTGGTTATGACCCAGCGCACGTGGGACCCCATCCTCAGCCAGGAAAATGGCTCAAAGGAGCACAGGGCATGCAAATTGCCAGGTGGATCCCTTCGCAGCGTGGTTTTGCCCCACTCTAAGGCTTGACTTTATTTAGCGAGGGTTGGCTGTCTGGCAGGGTGCCCTGTGAATAGGGATTGCCCTGCATTTCCTTGTGCGGCTGGGATTTGCTTCCATGTGCATTTCAGATTTATGGTGTACCGGACGCGGGGGTGGAGCGGAACAGTCTAGTTCGACAAGGGCGAATACGGGTCACTTGAACCGAGTTATACTTGGTGGCACTGTTGCTCACTTTGGCTAAACGAGGAGAGAGCCTGTTGTTATGGTCTTTTATCTTGTCTTGAACTATGCGTTTGGTGCTGTCTTTTATATAACTAATTTTATACCTCAGCGTGCGGCTGGGACAAGACAGCAGATCCTCCAAATACGGTCGCCGGCGCCGCATGGGGACATTGCGCCCGCAATTACAGTGAAAGGGATATTCAATCAACCCCTTGGAGAATGCTGCCCCGGCCCCCTTCTGATGCAGACAATGTTTACACTGGAACAGGGGCAGTTTTCAGAGCTGGCACCAGAAAACTAGGTTTGAGGGCCAACTGTGCTGTTGGGTGACTGGTGCAGACATAGGCCAAGGCACACGTTCTTGGTGCCGTCTGCCACAAGTGATAATGCTGGAAGAGTAGGGCTGTTAATTTATTGCATTGATCGAATGCGTAGCTTCTTGGCCAACATGGTCCTTGTAACTCCAGTGGTTATGCATGTTGTCCTTGCATTTACTTATTGGATGAATGCTGCTACGGCTGACACATGGAGCAAAACGGTTGTCTGCTCTGGCCTGAGCAGCAAAAGTATGGATTAACCTTTCTCACTATCATGTTTAGACACGTGGTCAGGAAATATAAAGGATGGGTTTGGACCTTGATTTTAAGTACACGTAACATCATTGGTGCATAAGGTTTGGACCACCAGGTGGCCCTGCTGCACTGTGTCGCTCCCTTCGCCAGAGTTTTCATGTTTCCAGTTGCGAACATTGCGGCTATTAGGGGCAAACCTTCGTTGGTATATTTGTCGCGTTAGGTTCACTGGGTCCACGCAGCGGGACGGTAAATGGTGGAAGTGGACTGAGAGTGAATTTGTTATGGCATTGTCTGGATGGTGGGCCCTGCAGGACGATACTAGCTGGGGTTGGCTTAGGCATACATGTGTGTCTCAGAGCTGAAGTACATTTAGCCCACAGGGAAACTGCAGCTGCTTCTCTTTGGCTTGAATAAAAACTGGGGCAGACGAATGCTTGGGCTCGAACTCTTCTTGCCGCATGTCACGGGGGCATACTGCCAGGAGAGGGGGAGTGTGGTCTAATCATTTGTTGACTGGATAATTCGATTAAAAACTCAGAAGCTGAATAAACTAGCGTGCAAGTTTAGAGTCTTCAAACAAGGCCTTTTCCAAGACAGGCAACCTGACTGCAGAGCACTGAGCCCAGCCAGCACGCTATTTTGCTGTTTGCTTGCTGCGACTCAGTTCAAAGTGTGGGATTTGTCAGTGCTCCAGGAAATGGACCCGGTTCTCCTTACGGACAAAGGGGTTATTTGCAGACAGGGTTGCAGAGTGTTTTAGCAAGAAAAGAGCTATGTGTGAGCGCCTATCGTTGACCTCGCTGGGACTCTCTTAAGGTGTTGTCTTGCGCTGGTATGCCTAGAGAATTTTGCCTCAAAGATATTGTTGGTAGGTACGAGTTATATAAAGATAATCAATATTTCGGGTCATTTAGTCCAGTCAGTCGGCAACTGCCTCCATTGACTTGAATTAAAACTGGGGCAGACGAATGCTCGGGCACAAACTCTCATGCCGCACGCCATGTTGGCATACTGCTGGGAGTGGGGGAGTGCTGTTTAATCTGTTGGTGACCGATAATTCACTGCTTGGCCAACTAATTGTTTGTGCCACCACGGGGGACCGATCTTTGTCGTCATTTACTTCATTGAAGGTGTTGCCATTGTACAAATGGAGCAATCGTAACCTGCTGTGGCCAAGAGGGCCCGGTAAAAAGGGATGTATCTTTCTCACCGTTGGGTTGTAACTTGTGACCAGGAGATGTGGAAGGACGGGTTTCAGACCCTTAATTTACTTTCAAGTAACATCAGTGTTGAGCGATATTATACAGTGCTGAAGTTAAAAACTCCTTGTCTTGGCAGGCAAAAGGACTGCAGAGTTCGTATGATGGTAAAGTGGCCTTGACCTCATTGGGTTGGGCGTCAGTTATGTTATACCCATGGATATTACTAGGTGTGTGATACAGGTGCGTAGGAACCCAGATGGAGCATGGGTAGAGTAGTTGTCTGTAGGTCCACAGCACTCCTCCAGTCCGCACCCTAGCATTGGTAGTTAATTACCCATAGTGCATCATTAGGATATTAAAATTCATATTGTCATTCCCCATTGGGTCAGCAAACTCACATCGCAAAGTCTCTATAGACATAGTAGAGTGCACAATGGTCACCTTTTGCTGATCTGTCTAAGTTCCCAAAAGGCAACAAAATGACAGCAACGCCTACAGATATAGTTGCATTTGCCAATCACAGCGCTGAGCTGACTAAGCATGGTCTGAAGCCTAGGTAAAACACACTGTATTCAGAAAGCTGGAGTTGCACCAGCATCAGCGGCAAACACCCCTCCCCCCCCCCTTGACCCACCTAAATACAGAAGTACTTCCTATGTAGAGTATTCTGGCCTCTCTCAGAGGGCATCAAGCAAGTCAAAATGGAAAAGTAACGGAACAGGTTAAGCTCACAAAATTATAGTACAATCAGCAACACAAAGCCTTAAAGGACAAGAGGTCACAGGTATCACAGACAGCCAGTCTTTAGGCAATCAATTAGTGTGCATTCTGTGGCCCCTTGTGGCACTTGAACTTGGCATACTTTTCACCAATGGGAGCCTTGATACCCTCCCTGGCGAGTCAGTTAACACAAGGAACCCCCGCTGGTTGTTATGATAGAGGGACAACAGTATAGTAATAATTCAAACACAAGAGTATTGGTAGGTATGGCCTCTAAACTCCAGAAGGCCACGCCTGCACTCCTGGGGGGCATTGTGCTCAAATTCGGTCCCCTCAATAGGAACTTGGCCGGGCAACGTCAATAGTTTTGGTATTTCACATAGCTGCAGGACCTCAAGTAAATATTAGATGTCCCCCTCTAGGGGGAAGCAACTGCAGTCAAGCGACTAATAGGTCCCGGCCATCCACACGTTAGCAGATGCCCCCATAGAGTTGGGTGCTACGGATTGTCCCCTCTACCAGCTGCAGCGCGTCAAGTTGTTGCTAAGTGTCTCTCCTGAGTGACATGCAAGCGCGTCAAGTGAGAAGTATATAGGTTACTCTCAGTGAGGCAGAGGGGGCCTTGAAGGACCCTCAATAATGGGGGCTGCGTTAAAACAAACTGGGAACCTGTTTTTTTTTACTTGAGGTCATCGGAACACTCACATTGTTAATATTTATACAGCCCAGGGAGGGTGAACAGATCTGTACAGTAATTTGCTGCATGTGGGGAGGGGGGCGACAATTCCACCACAGCCAGGCAACACTTGGACAACCCACCCACACTAAGCTCCGGTCTTAGTTCTATTGGGGTACTTATCGTACATACGTGGTTCTGGGTGGTTCTGTTTATGCACTTGCACTGCATAGAAAAAATTGATCTAGGCGACCAATTTAAGTTTGGCGGAAGAGTCCTATAGGTTTCTCTTTTACGGTACGTGTGAATTTTTTCTATTGCCTGTGCATCGTCTATTCATATACAGTGTAGTCACTGAATTCTCTAGTGCAAGCAGCGGAGTCTCGCACACCAGGCAGCTGCAGCAGTGAGTGTTGCTATGCTGTAAGGGTATGAAGGATAAATAGGACTGACAGGCACTGCTTGGGTGTCAGCCATATGGCAACTTGCAGGTGAAATGGTGAGCTCACAAGGGCACAGGAGGGGTCATGGGAATGGCAATAGAAACCCTGGACCACACTCACCGGGTTCGCCAACTTTCTACCCCCGCCTGACGTTGGTAAATGAGTATCAGTGAGAGGGGTAACAAACATCTTATTCAGCGTCAACTTGCCTAGCGGAGCACATGCGCTTCACAAATACACAATTATGTTAGGCTCGCCAAGCACCATACACAGATATCTGAAAGAGAGGAAAGTGAGGCGGGCTAGATGTATCCCTTACTTCCACCTGCACTGGCACATCTTGTAGGGAGTTGCTGGGGCAAAGGATTGCACCACTGCCAGGAGACACTGACAACCCATCCACTCTAGGCCGATTGTTTAAGTCATCCATGGCCGCATACACACTGCCCTGCAATAGGCTCCTGCGGGTCAGCACCGTGGATTACAATATTATAACTGGATAGGTGCTGATGGGTTAGCCCAGCTAACAGAGGTGTCACAAGAGGTAACTATGGGCACATATGGGTTTTCTTGCAGCACGGCCCTCGCCGTAGACAACTTATGGATTTACTACTAGTTACCACTGAGGGGGAGCAATTTAGGTATCCCAGCCAGCAGATCTAGTCTGGCATCCCAGCTGTAGTGGTCGAATGGGAGTACATGCCCAGACATACACTGCAGTAAATTCCAATTAATTTTAACACTGGGACTGGTGCTGCAAACTCCTCCATGGTACAGTCGGAGAAGGAAAAGAAAGTGTGTAGATACCGCAAGTTTTAATATGCTTAAACTAAACAAGGGACCGACTGAGTGAGGCACAAAAGGCAAGTACTCACAGGCACTAGATTATGACACAATATTGATTCAATGGGTTTTATCAAGAAATCGGGGGAGGTACAAACTTAGTGGCCAGTCATTGGGATTGTGCTCTTTGCATAACCAATGTGCACCACAGGACGCTTCACTCATAGATAGAGTCTGCCTGCCCTTTGGCTGGTCCAGCCAGGTGGTGGAAGAGTGATTGCCCTGTAAAGGGGGCATGGTTCTCAAGGGCGGGGAACACTGTTCGGAAGACTCTGGCAGACTTGGTTTATTAAAGCAATGCACAATCCATAAGCATTGGTATATTTTGCGGCACCCGGGATACCTGCAACATAAGCTGGCTATGGGCCTTTTTGCTGGGTGGGGTCACCAGCCTGGCGACACAGCATCGGAAGAGCGCAGTCAGACCGAGGGGTGGTGCAGGCAAGAAGGACATGAGATGTAGCAGAACATTGGGAGCACCCCTAGAGGTCCTCAGGACCCACCCCTTTGTGATTAGATCCACTTTTGTCTGGTTAGACGATGAGGTCCACCTTGCGTCCTAGGAAGTCATGACTAAGCACAATTCGATAAGTGTCATATGTTTCAGACTGGTGAGAGGGCCATGCCAAGGTGCTAGTCAGGTGGGGGGGTACCATCGGTCACACGAATCCACCCTGTCCTCGCACAATGACCCTCTCCAGGGTGTCTTTCAGTGACAGGCAAGTGCTTTAAGCGAGCTGCATTAGGTAGCGAGGTTACTTGCAGTGAGGCAGATGGGCCCCAGCGGACCCACAAAGGGGGGCTGCGACAAAACATGAAATTGAGAATCTTAGATTCCAACAGTATCATTGTTTAATAATACGCAAGACTCTCTGGTTATGCCGGGCATGAATGTTCCAGCCTGAATTACAAGGTGACTAGAAGGTAAGCCGAATTCGGCTTTGATTTTGTGGAGGGCATTCAATTCAGAGGATAACGACATGAACTAGGTCTATAGCTGGATTGAGCACCTAGGGTCACACCTGGTTAGCAGATATGTGTGTCTCTGTGATCGGGCTTTAGTTAAGCAAGCCTGGTGGGCGGCGTAAGTTGTCACTCCAAAAAAGGGTGCTGTGCCTGCAATAGTGTGCACAACACGAACAATCCCTCAAACCAGATTTGACACCATTAAGGTGTTCGCCATGGTTTAGCAATCTAAAAGGTCTGTGCAAATGTCTGGTCAAATTCAGCAAAGTATGTGCTCTCTGTTCGAGGGCATGTTACAGGTTGCTCCAGTTAAGCGAAAAATTCCCCGCCCTGATAGCCATAGTAGATAGGCTGGTTGTGGAAGCTGTCATCTAATAAGTGTGCTGCTGTCCCAAAAGTTGGGGAACCAAGGTGTTAAGGCACATAAAGTGCTAGAATGATTGGTAACTACAGGTTGCAGGAGGCTGGAGACTGCATTAGCTTGAAGGGTAATAAAGCTGTGGTTAAGAATAGAGCTCCCTCCAGGGAGGCCATCACATTCCTACGGAAAGGAGAATAAAGCCAGGGTCAAGCCCACCAAGCGGGAGGGCATGGTTCAAATCAAATTCAAGTTATAATAAGAATGGCTGGTTAATTGGGCGTGGCCTCTTTGTGGAACACCACGTGGTAATGATAGGGACGGGGTACACCTATCAGAAGTAGATAAGGAAATGGTCTACCTAGAAGGGCTAACGGCAGGTTGCAGGTGGTTTAGGAGAATGCCATGGTGGGGGGGGGGGGGCCCGGATATGACGGTGGCCACATCCTGGGCATTGGCGGAGTTACAGGGCGATCCGGAGGTGGAAGGGTACACGGAAGGGTACCTCTTCAGGAGCACAATAGGGGTGCTGTGCCAAACCCCAGGAGTCTTTACGGCAGGACCCTGGAGAAAGAATTGTCGGCGCCCCGCTAGTCCTTGGGGCGGTTGGAAGCATGAGCAACCGGGGGCTTGCTTGCAATGCTCCGCCCTAGAAAGGGCATGAGTAATGTGGTGGACCAGTGGTTCACGGTAGTCAAGGGGGGAATCCCCTCACAACTGGTAGCACCGATTGGATTGGCCACAGTGCAATTTGGCTCTTCAGGTGGGCAGGGCAGCATAGGTCAGTCACCGCTGCCTGCCCTTGGATCGCCCGTAAGTTAACCCACCACGTTGGCATACTTTTGTATGGAATAAACCTACAGCAAACTTTTCCCAACAAAATTGTGTTGTGCGATTTATTTATTCCATTTGCATGCTAGGTTCTGCAAAGGTGGAGAGGGTTGCCTATATAGGCACTATGTGTGTTGCCAATCAACAGCTTAGGTACACGAGTGCATCGTTAATTACACACACCCCTACCACCTCGTCTGCAGTGCTGTACCTAGAAGTTGTCCCACCCCCGTCAAACAACACGCAGAAGTGCCGTGCATGTGTAGCTTCCTCTCCGAGGCTGTCTTGCCTCTCTGAGGGTTTGCCTGCCATCTCCCCACTCGCTCTCTTTTGCCTTTTTCTTGGTGGTGACCTGCTTTTGACCATGGCACGGGCCGCCTACTCCGTGATTTGTTACTCTCTTCTGCGTTGGGTGGTGTGCCAGAATATCACACTCAGAAATATAGTCTAACACAAATATCGTGTCCTAAATCATTCGTGCTAACATTTGGAAGGAGGAGGTGTTTGAAAAATAAACAGAGTGAATTTATTTGTCCCACTAACTTCCATTCCAGTAGTGAAATTTTAATTAGTAGAAATCTAAAATAAAGCCATTGTTGGCTTTGAAAATCGTCAGTCTTGTGCCTGAAGCAGGCGTTTTGGCATGAATGCTAAATATTGTTTAAAAAAACATATCTCACTGGGTATTGGTTTCCTATTTTTAACTCCAATGGTTGATATTATATAAATAATTATATTTAGAAAACAATATTTATGTCAGACGCCAGTCTATGGTATTCTGGTACCAGTGTGATGCCTCTGAAAAGCAAGACCAGACATGTGGCTGACACTGCCCCAGCCCTGCCAGCTTATTAAAGGAACATCAGTCAGGAAATCCCAGGAAGTGTTGTCAATGTGGAACGGAGAGTGTTATACCCTAATCACTTATATTGAAAATACCTTCTGTGCAATTCTTTAATTTTTTTCTTTAACAATAATTATCATTTTAAGAGGCTGTTGTGTGCGTCATTGTCTCTTAACACTTGAATAACAGGCCCTCTCGTTACCCAACCCAAAGGGACACATTTTATCTGCTGAGAAGGATTAACCCCTTGCGTGCTGTGCGGGCGAATTAATGAGTGGGCGGGGTTCGCACGGCCCCCGGCCGTCCTCCGCACACGCCCACCGTGACGTCGGACGGCCGGGGGCCGTCCGACGCATGCAAGGGGTTAAAGCCTGGGTCAGCCCTGGACTGATTGAGACATGCAACCGGACATGTAGCCTCCAGGTTACTCTCTGATCTGTGCAGCATGTAATGAGCCTACTGAGGAATTTAATGCTTTAACTTGTGTTCCACAGAAACGACTTGCGATGTAATGGCTTGTCTTTTAACAACGCGGTCGTTGTATCGACCGAGTTGTAATCGCATGCGTTGTAGCGCATGCGATGGAAGGAAAATGCTACTTAACCAGTATGCATCTGTTCTTGGCATATACAGCTGTAGATTCATATGCGTTAGCATAGATCGCCATCTGGTGTTGTGCCCGGATGTTTGCACTTTGTTATTCTTCGAAGAAGTCTTTGTAGTCACGGGGTAGGTGACTCCTCCTTTTGGTGATAGTGCGCATGGGCATCGACTCCATCCTTAGATTGTTTTGCCATAACGGGTGATGATGGAGTTAGTAAGAGTAGTAAAGAGATGTCCATGTAGAATGTATCTAAGTAAGATATTACTGTAACAGCTGTAACAGATAGAGGTACCCGGGGAGGCGGGTGGGTGCATATGAATCTACAGCTGTATTTGCCAAGAACAGATGCATACTGGGTAAGTAGCATTTTCCGTTCGAGGCATATGAGCTGTAGATCATATGCGTTAGCATAGACTACACAGCAGTTATTTCCCAAGCGGTGGTTAACCTGTATCTGTTGCAGTGGTCTGAAATAGTGTTCTTAAAACTGCATGGCCCACACTAGCTTGTTGTTTTGCTAACACATCTACACAATAGTGCTTTGTGAATGTGTGTGGTGTAGACCATGTTGCAGCCTTGAGGATGTCATCTAAGGGTATGTTCCCTAAGAATGCCATAGAAGCCCCTAGTTTGCGTGTAGAGTGCGCTCTAGGGGGAATTGTTAAGTTGCGTTTAGCTTTAAGGTAGCATATTTGGATGCATTTAACTATCCATCGTGCAATACCTCCTTTTGAAATGGGATTGCCTTTATGTGGTGGGGAAAAAGCAACAAAGAGTTGTTTAATTTTCCTAAAAGATTTGGTTCTTTCAATGTAATAAAGTATCGCTCTTTTCACGTCTAATGTGTGAAGAGCACGTTCTGCTACTGAGTCTGGTTGAGGAAAGAACAGGGGTAACTCAACAGACTGGTTGAGATGAAAAGCAGAAACGACTTTGGGTAAAAATTTTGGGTTAGTCCTAAGAACCACTCTATTTTGGTGAATCTGTAAAAATGGTTCTTGTATGGTTAGTGCCTGGAGCTCACCAACTCTTCTAAGAGATATGATGGCTATAAGGAAGGCTACCTTCCAAGACAGAAACTGTAGTTCGCATTTGTGCAAAGGCTTAAATGGTGGGCCCATGAGTCTTGTAAGGACTCTATTAAGATTCCACACACGAGAAGGTGGAAGTCTAGGAGGAATGATTCTTTTGAGTCCTTCCATAAAGGCTTTGATAACGGGTACACGAAACAAGGACAAGTGTTGCCTGTTTTGTAGGTAAGCCGCTATTGCGGCAAGATGTAATCGTATAGATGTATATGCTAAGTTAGCACGCTGTAGGTGTAATAGATAGCACATGTTGTTGGGAAACAACCTTTAGAACGCATGCCTTACTTCGCATGCCATTAGATTGCGGTTTTTACAACGAAAGTCGTTACAACGACTTGCACTGGAGGGCGCTATAGGACAAGGAGTAGTTTAAATTACTATCCAACACCTTCCCTACTGTACGTAGGCTGGAGTTGGAATAGTAAATTAAACTACTCCTGAGTCCAGCGCCCTCCAACGCAAGTCGTTGTAACGACTTGCGTTGTTAAAACCGCGATCTAATGGCATGCGATGTAATGCATGCGTGGTATCGTCATACATCCCATGTTGTTTTGAGTTGAAGCATCTAGCAGATTGATTTGATTGTTAGTACAATAAATTACAAATCGTTTCCATTTTGCTTTATAGCATGCCCTTGTGGTAGGGCGTCTAGCTTCTTTAATGAAGTTCATGCAGTCTGGCGGGAGATTAAGGTAGCCAAACTCTATGATTTCAGGTGCCAGATCGCAAGGTTGAGTTGACTGGGATCTGGATGTCTTATCTCTCCATGGTTCTGTGTGAGAAGCTTGGGGGAGAGATGTAACTTTTGATGAGGAACTACTGATAGTTCCAACAGGGTTGTGAACATGGTTGTCGAGCCCATGTGGGAGCAACTAGGATCATTGTGAGGGAATGTTGTTTGAGCTTTCGAACCAGTAATGGAATTAGCGGGAGAGGCGGAAAAGCGTAAGCAAATTTTCCTGACCAATTCATCCATAGCGCATTGCCTTTGGACAATGGGTGTGGATACCTGGACGCGAAGTTTGGGCATTTAGCGTTGAGGTGTGTGGCGAACAGATCTATTTCTGGGTAGCCCCACATGTGGAAGAATGGGAGGAGTACTTGAGGATGTAGTTCCCATTCGTGGATCTGTTGTCTTTGACGACTGAGCAGATCTGCGATCTGATTGTTTACTCCTGGGAGATGTTCTGCAAGGAGATATATTTTTTGAGGTATGGCCCATCTCCATATGCTAGGAGCTAGGTGTGAAAGCTGTAGAGAGTGTGCCCCCCCCTGTTTTTGTATGTAGTACATTGCTGTCATATTGACTGTAAGGACTAGGACAGCTTTGCCTACTATATGTAGTTGAAAAGCTTTCAATGCCAGAAAAATTGCTAGCAGCTCCAGATGGTTTATGTGGAGTTGTTTTTGTTGTAGTGTCCATATGCCCTGAATGGTATGTTCTTGAAGATGAGCTCCCCAACCAGTGAGAGATTGCGTCTGCTGTTAGCACTATTTGTGGAACCGGGTCGACGAATGGCTGCCCTTTGGAAAGGTTTTGTGTATTCCACCACTGCAGAGAGCGATTGGTGCGGCCGTCTACCAACACCAGATTGGTCAACTGACCTTGAGCCTGGTTCCACTGACGTGCTAAGCATTCCTGTAGGGGACGCATTTGGAGTCTTGCATAAGGAACGAGTAGAATGCAAGGATGCCATCATTCCGATGAGTTTCATGAACACTTGGGCTGGTAATGAGTGTTGAGGCTGAAATTGTGATATCAGGATTTGTATGTTGCGTATCCTGAGAGGGTTGGGGTATGCTAGAGCCTTGCAAGTGTCTATTGTGGCTCCCAGGTATGCGTGTGTGTTGGAGGGTTGGAGATGAGACTTGGTGAGGTTTACAGTGAATCCCAAGTGGTGAAGCAGTTGAACTGTTTTGTGAGTGTGTTGTATGCAGCTGTGTTGTGACTTGGCTTTTATTAGCCAATTGTCCAAGTAAGGGAAGACGTGAATGTGCTGTCTTCTCAAGTGTGCTGCGACTACTGCCAGACACTTGGTGAACACTGTGGGTGCTGTAGTTACCCCGAACGGGAGAACTTTGAATTGGTAGTGTTGACCTTCCACCACGAACCTGAGATATTTCCTGTGAACCGGGTGAATGGGAATATGGAAGTAGGCGTCCTTTAAATCTAGAGTGGAAAGGAAGTCGCCTTGATGAAGCAGTGGGAGCACCTGTTGAAGTGTGACCATGTGGAAGTGATCTGATTGAATATAGAGGTTTATCTTTCTGAAGTCTAATATAGGCCTGAGAGAGCCGTCCTTTTTTGGAATCAAAAAGTATAGGGAGTATACCCCGTCCCCCGATGGTGTAATGAGACTGGTTCTATTGCATGTTTTTGTAACAGGGAGAGAACCTCTTGTTTTAAGAGAGTGAGGTGTTCTGGTGACATTGCACGCTCTTTTGGAAGGAGAGTTGGGGGAGTGGATGTAAGTTCCAAGCAATAACCATACTGGATAATCTGTAATACCCACTTGTCTGTGGTGATTGAATTCCAGACAGGTAGGAACTGTGAGAGACGTCCCCCGACAGGTGTTAAATGATCGGGGGGTAGTGAAGGGAAGTCACTGCTTATTGGCAGGGGAAGTGCGGGTGGAGTTACCTCTGCCTCTTCCCTTGTTATTATTTCCCCTGTAGCCTCATCGAAAATAACCTCTGGAGGAGGTGGATTGGTTGTTTTTATAAGAGGAGGAGGGAGTCCCGACGACACTTTTTTGAGCCACCTCTATAAAAGGAGCGGCGAAAGGAACCCCTACTGGAAGGTAATTGTAAGGCCCCCATGGACTTAGCAGTTTCGGTGTCCTTTTTCATTTTTTCAAGAGTTGTGTCGACTGTTGGCCCAAAAAGATGCTCTTTATCAAAGGGCTGATTGAGAATGGAGGACTGGACCTCCTGCTTGAATCCAGAGATTCGAAGCCAAGCGTGCCTGCGTAATAGTATGCTGGTGTTGATGGCCGAGATGCTGTGTCTGCTGCATCCAGTGCACATTTTATGGAAGTATTGGTGATAAGCTTCCCTTCTTGAATGAGGTCGTTAGCCTTTGTCTTGTATTCATCAGGCAAGTGTTGGATGAGTTTTTCTAACTCATCATAGTGAGCTCTGTCATAGCGTGCTAACAGGGCCTGAGCATTGGCGATTCGCCAATGGTTAGCAGCCTGTGAGGCCACTCGTTTGCCTGATGCATCTAACAATTTAGACTCCTTATCAGGAGGAGGGGCGTTGCCTGTAGTTTGAGAATTAGCTCTCTTGCGGGCGTTAGATACGACAAGAGAGTCTAATGGCAACTGTCCCCTAATATATACAGGGTCTGTAGGAGCGGGCTTGTACTTTTTATCCACTCTAGGGGTCAGTATTCTGGCTCTGACTGGGTCCTTAAATACCTCGTCTACGTGTTTTATCATGCCCTTGAGTATGGGCAAAGTATTAGTGGACTTTTGTGAATGAGTGAATGTCTCCACAAGAAAGTCCTCCTCTGGAGGGTCTGAGTGTAGCTCCACCCAGTGGTATTGAGCAGCCCTGTTAATAAGCTGTGCAAAGCCTATATTGTCATCAGGTGGAGGGTCTGGAGGGATACATGTCAGGGTCATTATTGTGATCTGGTTCCTTATTGTAATCCTCCCATGGATCAGTGTCATGTGGAATGTCCTGGTCTTGTGGTATGTCCTGATCCTCGTCCCCATCCCCATCCCTGTTCCCATAATCATCATCATCCTGTGGTTCAGGTGAAAATGTGGGTGGTGGTGAATTTGATGGTGTGATTAGCAAATTTGGGTTAGGTGGAGAAGAAGTAGGTATGTAAGGGGGAGAAGGGTTAGTACCCATGTCCTTTTTCTTCAGAGGAATAAGAGAGTCCTCTGAGAAATCCAGCTTCCGCTTCTTTGGAATAGTGGCTGTAAGGCGTCCAGTATTGGGATCAATACTGAGTCTCTTTTGTTTTGGGTCCAAAACTGTGTCTTCAGAAGGAAGTTCTTTGGAAGGAGTGTCCTTCTCCTTAGGAGCGGGTTTCGGCGTGGAAGATTTATGAGGGTCTTTGAGCGCCGAACATTCCGAGTCCGAATGCTTACTTTTGCTGTGTTTAGAACCAGAATGTTTCGGAGCGGGATGTTTTGGCTCCGAATGTTTCGGTGCGGAGTGTGTCAGCTCCGAGCTTTTAGGTGCAGAGGATTTCGGTGTGGACGATTTCGGTTCCAAAGCGTTTTTCGAATCGGAGGCCTTCGGTGCCGAAGGTGTCTTCTGTGCCGGCGGTTTAGGGGGTGGCACATGAGGCGGCTTATGTTTCGGTGCCAAAGGTGTTGTTTTGGTACCGGAATGGGGCCGGCTCGAGCCCGAGCCGGAAGGCTTGTTCTTATGTTTCGTAGCCGGGCTGGAGGGCGGGGCATTAGAAACTTTATGTCGGTGTCGACCCGAGGGCGAGGGTGATGCCGGAGCCTTAGTTTTCTTGGGTTGCGTGGGCACATGGGGGTTTGTACTCACGGTACATTGATCCGGGGTGATGTCCAGGTCTTCCTCCATGTCGGAGTAGGCTTCGGAGACAGAGACCGGTTCTTCTTCCTCGGCCTCTACGTCTGTACGGGGAACCTCTGAATCTTCGCCGAAGATGTCCGGTACGGAGCCGCTGTCTCGTTGCATTTCGTGGCATCGAGCCCGACGGTCACGAAGAGTTTTCTTCGATCGGAACGATCGACACGCTTCGCAGTCCTTCTCGTTGTGTTCCGGGGATAAGCACAGGTTGCAGACCAGGTGCAGGTCGGTGCGTGGAAACTTAGCACGACACCCGGGACATAGTTTAAATGGAGTCCGTTCCATCGACTGCTGGCGTGGTCGGCATGGGTAGGCCTGATGGTCCGCCTCGAATTTCCAGATCGAAGGATTTCACAAATTATACGATGCGCGTCGAATGGAAAACCGCGATCGAAAGACAATACCGTCGAGGGTAGAGGATTGCGCGTCAAAGGGGTTTGAAAACGATACCGAACCGGAGTGCAGCAATACACATCCGAACCCGATGACGGAAAAAAACAATCTAAGGATGGAGTCGATTCCCATGCGCACTATCACCAAAAGGAGGAGTCACCTACCCCGTGACTACAAAGACTTCTTCGAAGAATAACAAAGTGCAAACATCCGGGCCCAACACCAGATGGCGATCTATGCTAAAGCATATGATCTACAGCTCATATGCCTCGAACACGCTGTTTCCCGTTCCGCACATTGTCTGTCCTTTAAATTTCACTCATATTCCCTCTCCCTTTGGTTTTATTTTACCACAGTTCTTCTTTCTGCTACTTGGTCATTCTACTCCTTCTGTGTGTCCCTCTCTTCTCGTTTGCATCCTTGCGCCTTCTTGACTAAGTCTCACTTGTCCTCCTGAGACATGCAATGAATCTACCACCCACCCTCCTCCTCATTTTGCCCTTTCTCTTCTACCTCTTTCCAGTCCACCACATTCTACCTTTTTCCTTCTTTCCACATTCCTTTTCCCTCCTTCCTCTTTCCTACTTGACATTTCTTCCCTTCCCTCACCCTCCTGTTGTCACTGCCCTCACACTTCTTCATGTTTTCTTCCCTTTTCCTATTTTCTGCATTTGCCGCCCTCGTTTTATCTACCCCTAATCTCCAGTCCGCAATTAAACCTGCCAAATAAATTATATTTGCTTGATGCTCAAAACAGGAATTGCTAAAGCAAATGTATCGGTTCCTCGAATCAAAACAACATTTAAAGTCTGGGTGTATTCCAGCCTTCTGGATTCTATGTCACCAGAGACTTCATTGGAGGAGACATCTGGGGGTAATACGGCATATTTCTCGCGTCCTAGAACACTCAAAGCCAACAGTACAAGTAGCTGTGGTACGACCCAGGCAAGAGGAAAAGGAGAGGAACAGGACACAAGGGATACGGGTATATGGGGAGGTGAACAGAAGTTGGTGGGAAAAGATTTAACCAAAGACACCCCAATGATATAACAGCAGTACTGAGCTCTCTCCTACCTCTGATGTCGTGAGGCGTGAAATTATACATTTCTTAATTTTTCCACCACACCCCTCCAAGGAGACTCTCACTCATAGTTTATGTCTCTAAATCTACTTGTAAGGGGCAGGATGGACACATGAAAGGATGTGAAATGCAGAAGTGAAATGCTATGAAAAACAATGGGCCATTTGCAATTTCATTTTCTCAACTAACTTTCTCACCTAAGGCTATTTGGGCATTTTAAGTGAAATTTGTGCAAGAAAACGGACCACGGGTTGCACCATTTTTTCAAAGTTTTTTAGGGTAGGAAAACACTTGCGACCCAAAGCAAGGGAAATCCTTGTTTGACACACCATGAACGAATTTAAATATTATATATAATCGACGGCACGACCTTAGGGTTTCCAGCAAATTTACTTGAAATTAGTGCTCGAAAATACAAATGTATCCCAATTTGTAAACTTAAAAAAAAAAAATCTTTGACATTTTTCTATCTTGCCAAACACTTTGGTCTCTCACTTCACATGGGTAAGACATCCTATGATCTGATGCTGTCGTGAGATTTTCTGAAAAACCAAGATCAACGAAAGTCCACAATGTAATTTCTGTTAATGATATTAGCATGCTAATTATTAAATCAACGTAGAGCTTCATATCTGCAGTTGGTGATGCTCTCAATCGCCACCGGGGGGCATCAGTACTCCAAGGACGACGACGAGACGGCTTAATAAATCACACACAGCGTGAGAAATAGGATCTAGGTCCAGAAACCACTGGCAGAGCCAGAAACCACTGGCAGAGCCGGAAACCGCAGGCAGTCAGTAAACCAGAGACAGCACAGGAAGCGACTGCGAGCCCCGGAAACCAGGGACCACCTAGGAACGCGAAGGGAGGTTCAGATGCGGAACCTAGAGGCTGCCCCAAAATCCCTACACTTAAAACTAACCATACCCTGCCACAGAACACACAGGAACTAAAGAAACGGCGAGCACGTCTTCCTTCTTTGCAAGTTTGCAGCCAGGCTGCACTTCGTAAATCTCCGTCTGAAATCTCATGTCACAGATCGGCATAAGTCAGAGTTTAACGAACGTCCCCCAAGTTCAAATCAGCCAAAGAAGCAACGATGGGCCCGGCCGGCCGGCCCTCAGCCGATCAACACGGGAATAACTATTCCGTCTCGTAGGAGACAAACTGGCGGTTAAGTCTCGGCTCAATTAAAAACATGAAATGCGCTATAAAGGGAACTGCTCCAGCCCCAGGAACAATAAAGTCTTCTAAATGTCAAACCCACGATAGATAATACAGTATGGTTCACGTGGGTTAGGGACAAGCGGCCAAAGCTGATACACTAGGCATGGGCACGTCTGAAAAAATAAGAAACAGATATAAGATAAAGTTGTCTATTTGCTGGAAACACACAGCATGCTGACAGAAGCCTTCCTCAAATAATGACAAAGGTAAGGGTGAGCAGCATACGACAGGAAAATCAAGACACCCGGAGGCAGGGCGAGCAGCCTTTGCAGGTTATATTCACTAATACACATAAGCAACAGGACTAGAACAACCAACATCTTTATCTAAGAAAGTGCTGGCAAAGTGAATGGTTGTATTACATACAGGAATTCAAAGAAAATATTCACACTTACTGAGTGCACTTACAGCAGTTTGCAGGGACACAAAGGATATGTTTGTTACACCAAATCCAAACCTACAAAAGGTTTCTGGGGCAAGAGAGGGTAGCTACTGTGGCAAAAACTGGGACTACCTGGGGCCGTATTACAATAAGTGCCCCGGGGGTGCAATGGGAGTTTGCGCCCGTTTTGCGCGCCCCTGGGGCACTTTGGAATTACAAAAGGGGGCGCAGACGCTTGTGCCTCCCCTTCTATAATACCGATAGCACTGGCGCACTGAAAGCGCCAGCGCTACCTTCAGAGGGTATTCCCTCATTTGCATAGGGGCGTGCCCTATGCAAATGAGGGAATTCCTTTGACTCTGCACCCGCGCCATATTACAGATGCGGGCGCAGAGTCAAAGAAGCCCTCAGGAGGCTCACTGACAGTGCACCATTTATGGTTTAATTCTTTTATTGATTTTCAACAAAGAACAAAGAGACCCTCAGCTCCCTGAGGACAGCACAGTGAAGACCTCAATGGTCGCTAGAATTGGCATTAGCAAAGTAAGATGCGCGGAGCGGGTCCACAGAAAGAAATCATACATGAGAACAAGAAAACAAAACAAACAATACAAAACCCTTCCCCACCTCCCTCCACCCCTCCCCTCTTCCATAGGAGCGTTCCGAAAGTTAGCGTGGGTGCTTTGGTTTACCCGAGGAAGAAGCTTGCGGGATTTGTGTGTCCGCAAGGCGAAGAAGACGGAGGTATCTGGGGCACGTCAGTTCTCGGAATTCTGCCGTGAGAAGGGTCAGAAAGGGTCGCCATAGTTCCGGAAAGTCTGACCCCCTGCCCGCAAGAGTGAGGGTGGGCTTTTCCATTCCCAGCACCTGCCAGAGCCTCTGTAACCACCCGGAGTGAGTCGGCGGCTGACTGGAGCGCCAATGCGAGAGAATATTCTGTGTAGCAGCGCCCAGTGCGATGGCGATCAGCCGGCCCCTCCTAGACCTAAGAGGATATGTTAGGGGGTTGGGCAATCCCAAAGGACGTAGGCCGGGAAGCGAGGGAGTGTAGTGTCTAGGTGGCTGTCGACTTCGTTAAGTATATGAGACCAGTAGGATTAGATGCTAGCGCAGTCCCAGAGAATGTGAGTAAGGGTGCCCACTTCCCCACAACCCCTCCAGCACAAGGCACTTTGTCGGGCGTCGAATTGGTGAAGACGCTCCGGCATGTATTACCAGTAGGTGGCCACCTTCGTCAGTGTCTCTGTGAGTCCGGAGTGGTAAGCTGAGTGTCGCGCCCTATAGTAGACGCCCTCCCACTCCTTGTGGCTAAGTGTCCTCCCCAGCTCCCGCTCCCATCGCGCCCGACCGGCGTTGTAAGTGTGTTTAGTAGTCAAGAGCAACTGCTTGTATAGGTCAGAAATAATTCGTTTGTCGGAGGTGCGGGTGAGAAGCCATTTTTCATAAGGGGTAAGAAAACGCTGAGCGCCGGGTTTGGTGTACGGTTGAAGCGCCCAGTGTCGTAGTTGGAGATAGGGTAGGCGTTCCGTTTCTGCAATGCCATAGAGCGTTTTGATTTGTGGGAAGGGGATGATCCCTTCTAAGTCGAAGAGGTGGCCAAGGGATCGACACTCCGTGGAGCGCCAGGCTGCGAAGGCTTTGGGATCGGTGCCGGGGTGGAAATCTGGGTTATTAAAGAGGGGCGTCAGTGGGGAGGGGAAGGAAGTCAACTTGTGCGCGGTGTTAGTGCGGTCCCACGCCTCCATGAGTGTGCCCGTGATCTGTGACGCGTAGAGGTTAAGTGGCCTGTGTTTCTTCCGGAGGAAGGGAATGCCCTGAAGGGGCATAGCCGCTACCGCTTGATCCTGAAACAGCCAGTGTCTCTCTGATTCGAGACGCTGCCATTCTACTAAGTACCGAAGCTGGACGGCGTAAAAGTAAAGCTGTAAGTCCGGGATCCCAACTCCCCCCTGTTCCGGCGGAAGAACCGCGACCGCTTGCTTAAACCGTGGCTTGCGGCATTGCCAGATGAAATTCGCTAGGTCCGCCTGTGTCTGCTGGATCCAGCCCGTGGGAGGACAAAGGGGCAGTGTCTGACAGATGTACAGTATCTGGGGGAGCACTGTCATCTTAGTGGCTGCGATTCTGCCAAGCCAGGTAGGCGTGTGGTGCTTCCACCGCTCCAATTCCTTGCGGACCTGCTCCCTAAGTTTGGAGTAGTTAAGCTCAATAGTGGCGGACACGTTGGGCCCCAATTGGATTCCCAAATAGGGGATCGATGAGGCTGACCACTGGAAGGCGTGTTCCTCCTGCAGATGAGCCAGTGTGGCGGGGGAAAGCGAAAGGTTAAGTGCAATGGATTTGTCAAAGTTAACCTTAAATCCAGAGGCTTTAGCAAAGCAGAGCAATTCTATAGAGAGAGCGCGCATCGCGGCTACCGGGTTGGAGATAGAGAACATAATATCGTCCGCATAGAGGCTGATGGTGTGGATGTCCCCGCCGAATTTGATTCCCGTGATAAGGGGGTGCTGTCTGACTCGCAGGGCGAGTGGCTCCATGTAGAGCGCGAATAGGAGGGGGGAGAGAGGACACCCCTGTCTAGTGCCCCTACCTATGGAGAAGCGCGAAGACGTCCGGCCATTTACACGCACCGTCGCTTTGGGTGAGCGATAACAATTGAGGATCCGGGAGCGTAGTTTGTCGCCGAAACCGAACCGTTGCAGCACTTGTTCCAGGTAGGGCCAATGCACTCTGTCAAAGGCCTTTTCGGCATCGATGGCCAGTAGCATGTATTCTCCTACCGTGCGGGACGCTTTTTCTATCAGATGGAGTATTCTCTTGGTGTTATCGCTCGTTTGACGCTGGGGAATGAAGCCAGCTTGGTCTGGCTCTACTAGTTGTGCCATGTACGGGGCGAGGCGAGTAGCTAGTATGCTAGTGTAAAGCTTAATGTCGACGTTCAAGAGGGAGATCGGCCTATACGCGCTGCAATATGTACTATCCTTTCCAGGTTTCGGAATGACCACCAGTGAGGCTTCCAGCATCTCTCCTGGAATGGCCCCATCCTGAGCAAAAGAGTTGAATAGGTCACGCAATATGGGAGCTATCTGGGAGCAGAAGGTTTTATAAAAGTTGGCCGTGTAGCCGTCCGGCCCCGGTGATTTACCCAATTTAAGACGTGAGATCGCAGCTATCACCTCCTCCGTGCCTATATCCCTGTCTAAACTGTCCGCTTGCGCCTTAGTAAGAGCGGGTATATGTGCCGCCGCCAAGTACTCAGCGCTATAGTGTGTGTCCAGTGCAGCGCCGGAGTAGAGTGTTGCGTAGAAGTCTCGAAAGGCTTCCTCGATCGCCGCGTCCTCCGTTACCAGCTCGCCTCCCAGGGCGCGAATGGTCTGCACTCCCCGGGTCTGCCTAGTCTCGTGCAATTTGTGGGCCAGGAGGCGACCGCATTTATTGCCTCCAGTGTAGTAGGAGTGACGGAGACGGAGGGCCGCGTACTCGGCCCGGTCTTGGTCAAGCGCCGCAAGTTGCTTCCGCTCCACACATAATTGGCGCCAGGCCCTGTTGGCTCCTGTACGTTGGTGCATCTGCTCCAACTCCGCGACACGCTGGGTGAGCTCGGCCCGTTTGCGGCTACGTTCTATGTTCTCAGCCGCTGATATGGCTATAAATTCCCCCCGTATCACCGCTTTGAGGGCAGTCGATTGAGTCGCCCGAGAGGTAGCTGTGTTTGCGTTGAGGGCGAGGTAGTTTGTGATGGCAGCGTTAATTTGGTCAACTGTGGAAGTCCGGTGCAATAGGGCGTCCCTTAAGCGCCAATGCCGTGACGGTGGTCGCGAGTCAGGGAGCCTGAAGGAGGCAATGACTGGGGAGTGATCAGAGAGGGACGCCGTCAGGATCTCAGAGCCGATCGCCAGCGCTTGAAGGGGGGCGGAACAGAGAAGGTGATCTAATCTGGCATACGTCTTATGCGCTCCCGAGTAGAAAGTGTATGCCCGGCTGTGGGGGTGGAAGTGTCGCCATAGGTCCACAATGTCGAGGTCATGTAGGCGAGCTAGTCCTGACGGGGAGACCGCTCCCACCTGGCCCGTCCGTTGACACGAGCGGTTGTGGATGTTGTCAAACACCAGATTTAGGTCCCCTCCCAGTAACAGGCGCCGCTCCGAGTTGGCTGTCGCCTCAGTAAGTGCGTCATGGAGAAATTTTTCCTGGCCTTCATTGGGGGCATATATGGAACCCGCTATAAAGGAGACTCCCGCTACGTGGAACTGATATGTGAGCAAGCGGCCCTTGAGCTCTGCTTCTTTCTGGTATTTCTAAAGACAGTGGTCCCCAGACAGAAAATAAGTTATAAATCAATAAATATAGACCCAATCAGTACTATATTGTATATGGGGAGTATGCACTGGAGTCAAGCTTCCGGTTAAGGGAGTTCCATTGTGGACATAATTCCTATGAAAAGCAAGCCGCAATGGCGGTCTTGAGCCGTAATACAGGCCAGTGCGTATGTAATCTAGGGTCCGTCACAGCCTGGGTGTTTCCGGTCCCCAGGATTATAACTAAAACCACCATCCCTACAGATCCTATGCCGGTGGCCTTCCGTTCTTCTTGATTCTCAAGACCTTTTGTCACAGCTCCATTCTTCACGTTGGCAATTTAAGCCATATGAAAACAGGCATGTTATTTATAATGTCCTGAGGATGATCCCATTATTCCTTTAAGGGATCGAAACGCCGTCGACACCTTGTACACCATATACACCCTTTGAAAATTTTCTAACTTCTATGTAATGGTGTCTCATGTATATTCTGTTTGTTCTATTAGAAATGTGCTTGAAACAAACAATTTCCTTTGCCTGAACCCCTTACTTTATGTTGTACGTCTTTCTTGCTAAATTGGATGCAGGCTTGTGTCCCACTTAAACTGTTCCATGTTTATTGTCTGTAAACATTATTTGACTGCATATTAAATATCTGTCCGGCTGGACAGATGTCTACAATATAGTACTGATTGGGTCTATATTTATTGATTTATAACTTATTTTCTGTCTGGGGACCACTGTCTTTAGAAATAGTTCAATTACCCAAAGGTCCCTGACCAATTGTATTTGGGTCTCCTTGTTTTTTCATAGCCTGCTTCTTTCTGGAGCACCTTCCCTGGGAAAGAGCGGGAAACCAGGCTGGCAACCCCGGCTGTTTTAGTGTGATTGGAGGAAAATAGCTGTGTGGGGAAGGCACTGGACTGCATCCTATGGTGGTCTTTGGCGACAAGGTGCGTTTCCTGCAGCAGGCATATGTCAGCTTTAGACTGTTCCAGATAGTAGAGAATCGCCCTGCGCTTGGTGGGGTTGTTTAAGCCGCGTACATTAAGTGTTAAGATCCTAACATGTGTGTGTGTCATGGAAGGCGATCGGGAGCGCAAGCTGCTGTACTGCCCAGGCAACGGCATGGGTCCGGAGATGCATAGCCACAAAAGGTGTCCCTCAACCACTATAAATTTGCCTGCATAACGGAACAGAGTAGATGGACGAGGGGACCCACCCCAATAGAAAAAAGAGGGAAAAACCCCAAAACACCCCAAAAACAAAGTCCCAATACAACAACCGATTGGAAACAGTTCGGATGGTCAAGTTCGTAGAACAATGTCCGTCATCTCGGGATGACTGGTCAATCATCGAGGGGGTTCATGTGGTGACCAAGGGGCGAGGCGCCGTTCCACCCGCCGCCCGCCCAGCTCTGTAGAGGAGCAAGGAGAGGATCCGCCGTTTGAGTTCTTTATTTGGGGCTGGGGCCCTCTCCCATGAGAGCCTCAGACACCGCTGTGAGCGCCGCTTGCTGGCTTCTGACGATTTCTGATTTGGGAGGCTTCCGGGAGCGTCGCCTCCCGCCCTGTCGCTGCCATCCTGAGGGGGAGATCTCAGGTCCCGGCTCAGCGCTGTGGCCGTCATCGTCTTCACGGGGTAGGGTGAGGCCCAACAGCCGGCAAGAGTCCTGCAGTGATCGGAGCTGGTGGAGCTTGCCTCCATGACGAAAGATTAAGCGGAAGGGGTGACCCCAGGAGTACGGGATCCCTTGCTGTCGTAGGTGGTCGGTTACGGGACGAAACTGCCTGCGAGCGCTGGAGTGTGACCAGGGCTAAGTCCTGATACAGTACCGGAGAGTGGCCCTGAAAGGAGATGGGATGTTGGGTCCTCGCCCTGGCTAGAATGGCCTCCTTGACCTTAAAGTCCTGCACACACACCAGGATATCCGCGGGGGGGCATTGGGTGCCCGGGGCGGACCGACTCTATGCGCCCTGTCCAAGTGAACCTCGGAGGCATGGGAGTCGCCGAGAACATGGCGGAAGAGGGCCGTGGTGAACTGGAACAGGTCTTTGGTGTCTTCCGCGACTTTCACCCCCCGGATCCTTGTTATGTCTGCGGGACCTGTTCTCTAGATCCTCTAGATGTACTTGGATGTCCAGATTCTGGTCCTGCAGCCGGATGACCTCTTGCTGGAGTAGCGTCAGTTCAGTGGCCGCCGTGTCGTTTTTCTCCTCCAGTGCGGCAACCCGGTCCCCAACCTCCTCCACGTCAAGCCGTATGTCCCTGACCTCTGCCGCAAACTCTGTCTTGACCGATTGTATGTCCTCCCTCAGGGTGTGAAACAAGGATTCCAAAAAGGCCTTTGTAATTGGTTCGTCGCCCGAGGACGCAGCGGGCCCGGCGGCACCGACCTCAGGGGCTGCGGCCGCCATGTTGGGGATGGACTGCGATCGGCCAAAGATATCCTTCAGGGGTTTCACCTTCTTGGCCCTGGATGTGGACATGCCCTTCCTCGCCCCGAGACCATCCACAGGGGGAGGCGGGCACCGGTCAAGATGACGGGTGGTGGGAGCGTCTGAGACCCCGTGCAGTCCCCCCTTGTCTCACACCGCTGGACCGTCAACTGCCGTGGGGAGTGTGAATCGACCTGCAGGGGGTCCTCCGGGCCGGGGAAAGCAGTCAAGCAGGGGCCACAAAGAAGGAGAGCCCACTTCCCAAGTAGCAGGCCGCTCTAGGGGGGGAGCCAAAGGCCAGCGCCGCCCGGTCAGGTGGTGCTCCCCCCGAGCCCCCAGAGGTCCCAAGGACTTGTGCTGCGAGGTCGGGGCCACCCCCGCTCAGCTGTGATGTCTTGTCCTGTGGACCGGGCCTCGCCGCCTGCTCCACCCGTTCCCACTCCCGGCCCCGGCACTGCTCTCTCACTCACCGGGGTCGCGGGGGTTGCCAGCACCGTCGACGGCCGAGCAGGCACTGCCGTGTAGCGAGGGCCCCGGGATCCCAGTAGGGCGTCTGCTGTGTCCGCTGACGCTCGGGGCCACCACTCCTGAAATCGAGGCCGGGGATCTTGCGGCCTGGCTCACGTCCCGCCTCTCTCCTCTCGGCTCCGCAGGGCGGATCGGTTCTCTGCTGAGGGGCCCCGGCGGCGCTCACTGTTCTTCCGGCGCACTGCCTGAGAGCCGGAGCCCGCCCACGGTCTTCTGTCTGCTCCCGCTCCGCTGTGCGTCACCAGGACCAGGCCCCCAGGTTAGGCCGAGGTCCCAGGTAATCGGGCGGCACCCCGGGCAGCGGGCGCCACGCCTGGGCTGTCTCCGGGGCGGCCTGGGCAAGAAGACGCTGGCCTCGGTGGCCCGGGCCGCCGCGTTGTTGAGGCCGCCACCCAGTCGCCCTCGTGGGGGAGGCCGCACCGCCTCGCCCGCGGCTCCGTCAGGGTCCGCCGCTCGCAGCAGCTGCCGCGGAATCACCGGCTCTGTGTGTTGGGGTCCCGGTCAGTAGACCCTCCGGTGCTCTTCCCCAGCCGTTTGTGCTCCTCCGGTGCCTGGAAAAGCCAGTTTACGGCGGGCGGCGGGCAGGAGCTCAAAGCCACACGTCCTACGCCGCCGCCATCTTGGCCACGCCCCCACAGTGCACCATTTAAAAGGTGGCGCACTGTCAGTGCGCCTCCTGACAGCAGCCCTCTGCAGGGGATAAAGGGGGTCCCATGCAGGGCCGGTTCTAGGATTTATGGGGCCCCAGCCCAAAAGGGAATTTGCGAGGCCCCTCTAATTTATATAAGTGACACAGCTCAGGAAGCTGTTGTGTGCAGACTCCTCCTGGGCCACAGCTCCTCCTCCCAGTCTCCTACACGCACCTCTTTCACAGCGCCTGTTGGGCTGAAGGTGTGAGAATTGCTTGTGGGCTGAAAGTTAAAACTGTGGGGGCGCTAAAATGCTAGACAATGGGCGTCCTGCCGTGTCTCTGAATGGTCTCCTTGCAATTGGGACAAGAGGAACTGTCTCCCTCCCCCTGGGCCTCCCGACACCATCCCTGACAGGCCCAGGGAGGGGTCCCCTCGTATGGACCCTAATTGCAAGGAGACACCTTTCTCTCAGTTGGATCAGCAGGGAAACAAGAGGACACACCACCGTGCAGGGCCCCATGCTGGTGGGCTGAGTGCGAGGCCCTGGGCAGCTGCCCACACTGCCCAAGCCTAGCGCCGGCCCTGGTCCCATGGACCCCCCCAGACATCTTCTTGCAGGAGGTTGCAGTCACTGACTGCACCCGCCTGCAAGGGGATCTCTAAACCCCTTTGAAAGTGCAGGCGGGTGCCGCCTGCACTGTGAAAACACGGATCGGCTGTTCTGAGTTTTCACATGAATGCACTGCCCTGGGGGCTGCGCGAGGTCACGGCTGCCCTGGAGGCAGCGCATACATCGTAATAGGGCACATTGTGATCGTTTGCGCCCGGCGCACCTTTTAAAAGAATCACAATGCATAATACGGCCCCTGGACGGGAACATTCCTCTAAATGAATGGGAAAGTTAGACGTTTTGTTCGACTGGACACATAAAAAGAGTCAAAATTAATGAAATATTATGTAATTGGGAAAGAGATGTTCTTTAAAAAAAAAATCAGACGAAGGAAGATTTAGCGCTGGAAAACTGATAAATATAATGGACAGGGAAGCTGAAACATTAATGAACAGAATGTAATCATAATCGTGAAAGGGCATGTAAAGTTAAACAAACCTATGCATAGGACTGGTAACTGTTGCAAAGAGCGTTGTGGGATGTACAAAATTGCAGAAGACGCAGAACATTTTTAATGGAATAACAAAAAAAATCACTGCAAAGGAGGGAAATTTTAAGCTACTTAGAGTAGTATTGGAATCACAGCCAGAACAGTAAAATATATCGTTAATGAAAGAAATGAGGGTGTTCGAGAGAGTAAAATTTATGCAAATAAAATGACAGGGATAAATCTGTGAAAAATACACAAATGAGAAAAACAGCATAGGATGCTATTCCAGATGAGAAGCGTCCTGGCGTTTTTAGAAAGATGAAACAGCAAGCAAAAGGCCTCTACCAGCTCCAGTCTAGAAGGGGTTGGAAGAGAAGCATCAGCCATCAGGGGTCAAAGGTGCAACTCCTGAAACTTATTGAAAGCCAAAGTGGAAACCACTGTCCTACCAGGATTCAAAGGACTACCACGATCCCTAGTATGCCAGCAGACAGAGGGTAGTACATGTCCAACAACAGTCGAAGGAGCAACCACTGACTCTAGTACAGTTCCAGCCAAAGGGACAAGCACAAGCCTCCATCTACCAGAAGCTAATGGACAATCACTAACACAGGTGTCAAAGCGGCAGCCATTGGCCATGATTCACCAGCAGTCTAAGGACTGCTGTGCCCTTTAAATCACTGACAAACCAGAGTTATTCATACATTTTCCTTGTAAAACTGGGGAGACTATGGCCTAATCATGTTGTTAATCATGCGATTGACCGGGATTGTTGACCACCAATCTGAAAGGCAACCACCAGGCTACCTGCAGACATAGGGGACATCTATTTGGCTCATTTCAGGGTCGTCTTACCGCTTCCACCTCCTCCTGACTTCGGCACCGCTCCAGGTCAGACTCCAGACTGCGTAGCCGCTGGTTTGAGAGTTGCACCAGACGGTGGATGGTGTTGTCGACCTCATTATAGAGGCCAAATGCTGAAGCCACATCTGTCCTAAGAGATCAATATGTAGAGGGTAAAAGTCTACACAAGTTACAGCACGCCACTTACATCGCACAACCTCACACAGTCTACACCACCAGAGTTTGAGTGGCATCATAATGTTGAATATTGTCTGACCTATATATGACGTTACGAATATCGTTTACAAAAATATTACTGCATTGGAGTTCATGGTCCTTAGTCTATGCCCAATGGGACAATATTTTTTAAACGATATTTAGGACACAATATTTATGTCAGATAATATTTATGTATATGATATTCCGAAACACAACCTCACAGTTCACACTCCAAATAGGGAGCACCTGTGGCAGTGAGCTGTTGGAGATGGGGGCTCTTTGTGTGGGTTTATGTGGCATTCACTAATGTGTTGTGTGTGCTGCAACCTCATAACCACACAGTGACTAAACAGCTCTACCAACATCACTGCCAACACATAATATATATGGTACTATTTCAAAAATCACCTGCACACAGCATCTATGAACCACAATAAAAAAGGCCACACCACCCACTGCTTTAACAGAAAACATACCAGGCTCACCGGGCAGATTACAAAACCCACATCTTATCCCAATCATAGCAGTTACAACCACACCACCAGTACATGCCACCCAAAGAATTTGGAATCCAAACCAAAAGCACACTTCACCCACATCTCTAATATCTCACTGCCACAGATCCACACTTTAGGGGAGCCCACATCGCCGAAGACCATAACACAAGGAACTCAATCCTCCCATATCCATCACCAAGAAGAATCTACTCTTACCAATGAGCCCACAAGATCCTAACCACACAAATAAAGTCCCACATCATCCACAACAAGTTACACCATCCACACTTCCCCATGCTATGCTTTAGTCCACATCTCCAGTTGCCCACACGTCCAAGAGCCCATCCCCCGCAGCCCACAACAGAAGCAGACAATTACAAGTGTCTACATCTCACAGACCAACTGCTAACAGCTCACAACATTCTAGCCTAAGCCAATACAGCTCACATCACTTACACCTCGTGCCCACTGAAGCTCACACTGTCCACGGTTAACAAAGGCTAAACCTTCTCGACCCCATTTCACTAGAGTCCATACACTTTAGAGTCAACAAAGTCCATAGTCCACACTTCCAAGAGCCCACACCACACAGATGGCATCCCACCAAAACCAACCACAGATAACATTAGTGCACACTGTAGGACACACTACCCAGAGTTCCTCCCTCACCACTGCCCGATAACCAGAAACTTCACTACCAACAACTGAGAGCACCAAAAGTCCCCCCAAATCCCTCGTACCACAGCAAAGAGTATCCACTATCTATAGGGACTACTTCACATATAAACCAGACCAGATAGTTCAAGACACTATGACCAACACCTCCCACAGCCCAGACAACCAAGAGCTCCGAAGGCCCACAGCCAATCGGAAGCCTGCACTTCGCACATCTAACACCATCCACATCCCATACCATCAAACCCCACAGCACTCAAGCCCACACCCTCTAAAGTGCACACCAAACATATCCCACAGCTACCATTAGTCATACTATCTACAGCCTACACCATAAACAGCCATACCATCTACTGCAGCCAAAACCCACATCACCTAAGCCCATACCTTCTATAGCCTATAACAGACACAACCCATACCTCCCAAGGTTACCTTTGCACTAAATATAGTCTCTTCTGTGTGGAGGAAGGACTGTGATGAGGTAGGGATTCACTTCAACCTGCTTTCAGGGCAAGGATTTTTTCTTTTGCTCACTTTAGGAAAATTGGGCTAGCATCTATCATATATGGATAGTTAGCGGTTCTTAGGGTAAGAAAATGGATGGAGAAATGGATGATGGAAGACATTCCTTAATATCATATGATCACTATGGTAGCATTGCACTGATTTAGAACCTCTGCATTCAAAATTGCCAAGATAAGGACAGAGTGAGAAAGGAAAGGTGGTGGGGCCCATTCCCTCCATATCATACATTAAGCCTGTAGGGGGAAACATCACAGTAGGGGAATCTAAAATGCAGAAATTATACACTAACCGATGGAATGGCCTTTTCCCACTATAATTTCTAGCTCTTGATGAGAAAGGGAAAAGATCTTTCTTGCCCAACAACCCTGCACTATTGGTTCTTCTTTGACTTTACCTGTATTGTGTATTGGTGGTTGGACCTTACCTTGAGATACTTGTAAGATGAGGGGCATTTGAAGTAGATTTGTTAATTAATTTTTAAAATAGTTTTAAAGAGGGATGAACATGATGACTTACGGTCACCTCAGAGTGGTTGGAGAATGATAATTATTTATCAGCAGTGGCTGAGTGTGACAGTGCCCATAGATGGAGAGAGACTATGTGAGATGAGCTTTGGGTCACGCCTGTTAGATGGCTGGGACTGGTTCGGCTTTTATTTTATTTTGATGTCAGTGACCTTCAGATTGGCACAGGTAGCAAGCAGAAGCTACAACACCCAAAGCCCATATCTCCTGGAAACTCAACCACTACAGCCTACAATACCAAAGACTACTTCCGCAGGGCAGACACCACTTACACCACCGCAGCCCAGCTTTATACATCCCACAACATTCGGGCCCTACCACTGCCCATAGAGTATTCAACTAAGAAGCCAACTGCACTTGGATCCCTCACCACCCAGGACGCGTACCATTGACAACAAACACCACCTAGAGAGCATAGCACTCAAAAACGCACTAGCCAGAGGACGCATGAAGCTAGGACTCGCACTACCCACAACTCAAACTAGATTAGCAGGGTCATCTACAGCCAAATTACACCCACAGCACACACCACAGAGAGACAACACTGCTTCATCCATAACACTTACCACCAATTGCTCATATGTCCAATGGCCTACACCTTCCTGAGCAATCACCACAGTCACCCTTTATTACTCAGAGCATACCTTACACACAAACCACACTGCCTGCAAACATTCTTTATTCATTAGAAACTAATGTACCAAAGCACTCAACATAAAGTAAATCAATGGTATTGTGGCTATATACAGTATTTTTCAAACACCAAAATCAGAGAACCGGAGTCCTAGATTTGTTGTAGAAACTTGTATTGTAGTCCAAAAAAACAGCCGACTTGCGTTTCGTCACACAAGTGACTTCTTTAAGGCTATGTGGAATAATACTGTTATCACGATCCCGTGGGTCAACAGGCCTGGGTAAAGAAGATATTCCTGAAAGTCAGAGCCTGGAACGTGTTCCACTGTTCCACACCATGAGAATATCTTTCAGCTGATCAGTATATTGGAAATTTTGTAAAAAAAAGAAGCGGAAAGTGATTCCAATGTAATCCAAGTAGTTCTGGAGGATAGGTTTCTTCAAAAGTGACCACCGTAATCCAAATGTAGGAGAACCAGTACTAACTGGTTCTAAAGAATGACCCTAGTTGATATTTTAATGTTGTCTCGTCGAGGAGCGCCTTGATAAACCTCCTCAATTCTGCTTGCCGCGTCTCGATGTGTCTCACCTCGTACAACCAGGAAGTAACTTTTACGGTACGGTGTGGAACACGTTCTGAACACCTGGGATGTCATTGCCGTTCCAGGGTCTGACTTTCATGAATATCTTTTTCACCCAGGCCTGTTGACCCACGTGATCGTGACAACAGTATTATTCCACATAGCCTTGAAGAAGTCACTTGTGTGACGAAACACGTGTCGGCTGTTTTTTTTTACTACAATACAAGTTTCTACAACAAATCTAGAACTCCCGTTCTCTGATTTTGGGGTTTGAAAAATACTGTTTATGGCGACAATACAATTGATTTACTTTATGTTGAGTGCTTTGGTACATTAGTTTCTCATGTGAACGGAGGTGTTTCACCAATGTATTTGATGCATATTGGGTAGTCTGATGCATCTGTACCTCTTAGCACCACAATCAGATTACTCTTTGTGTAAATCCTTGATAAATATATTGCCACATGCCAAATATTGGTGCGACCAAATAAAACCATCACTACCCAGCCTATGCTTTATCCATTACCATGTGCCCCTGTCAATGGACAAGGTGGAACAGCGAGGGGAAAATGCAACAGAAGGGTGTAATACAGAGCTCTGGTAACTTCCTTCTCTACCTATAGGACAATCTCCCTCTTTCCATATCCTCTTCCTCCCATAGTCCTCACCCCACCCGAAGGTAGTCCTAACCTGTGATTGCAGGATTTCTGCAGTCGGGCGATAAGTGATCCTCCATTCCGCTGCAGCTCGGATAGCCGCCCATCTGACAGCACCTTCATCATTGTCTCCTGTTGCTGCGAGATCAGGGTCTGTATTTCCTGTGAGAGAAGGGATGGCCGTTGTCAGGTGATGCATCTACTTCAGACTCTCACCAAAGCAATCCTGTGGTAACTGGGACAATAGTATTTGCTGGCGTTTCTAATGACCCAAGGTAATTCTCCAGACCTTGGTAGGGCTGCAGTGTGATTAGGTTTGACTTGAACTGGTCTGATTTGGGAAGATCTATTAGGATCAAAGAGAGCGCATGACTGAAAGACCTATTTTGTGTTTGGGTGAAACTGAACAACTAACTACCCATTGCAAACTAATATGTGTTCAGGTCAGGGAGACTGATTGTTTGGATCAGAGTGGACACCAACCCCAGGTCAGTCTATCCTGTGTTTCACTTTCGAGAAAGATTGAAATAGTGTTGTTGGAAGTCAAGGTTGAACCAAAGATGTAAAAGTTGCCCAATATGCAGTATATGAATTGGCAATACCTGCCTCACACGTCACAATGAAGGGCCTTTTGCCATATTGGGGGATTTGGAGGAATAAAACTGTCAACTTGCACCTTTTCATCTGAAGATGGAAAGAGGTCAGTCCCCGGTGCAATCCTTGACATTAAGAGGGATGGACGGGTCCTCTTACCTGACTGGTCCCGGCTGAGGTCTCCAGCTGCAAATCTTCGATAACATCTAACAGGGACTGCAGGACCTCCAGGCAGAGCTGAGACAGCGAGTCTAGCGTCTAGAGGAGCATGGGGAGACAGAAGAAGAGGTGGCGAATGCAAAGGAAGAGGAGAAGTGCAGTGGGAGACAGAGCATGGGTGTTGAGAGACAAGACAGAAAGGTGCAACGGGTGAATGATAATAAAGTAGAGACAGCAGGAGGAAGTTTGCAAAGAGCAGGGATGGATGAAAGAATAGAGGACATTTACATTATTTACATTATTAAAGTCCCCTTTATTTAATTATTGAGCCCCCTGGTTTTTAGATGCAACACAGTATGTGTGACTGGGCGTGTGGCCCAGTTCAGTGTGTGTCTGTCTGCATGGCCTCAGTGTTTTTGTTCCTGTGAATGTACTTGACTGTATTTATGCGAGGGTGCTGAGGTCCTGAATGACCTCCAGCCACATCTGAGAATTAAACTAGTTGGATTTTGCTGAACAACTCTTTATTTCAACACAAACAGGGACATCGAACATTAGTTGTGGACATGAAAACAGCAGATCTAACTGAGCGCCCACGACTGCCATTCTCTTGCAGATGTCCTTGCCGAGAGCTAACATTATTGTGCCTCCTGTCATGTCCGGTCTGTCCTTTCTTCCACCTAGCTACCACCCAGGACTGACAGGTTTACATCTGCCTCAAACTTACATAAAAACCTTCAACTGTAATATGATTATTGTCTCCATCACTTAAATTAGTCCTTCTGCTCACTCTGATTCGTCATCACTGCAGATTGAGTTTCTTAAGGGACTTTCAACAGGAAGAGGTTAGTTTGCCTGGCTCCATCATGCTCCGATTCAGCATCAAGGAGGTCAGCGCCAGCACCCCAGTGAGTGGACCGGTACCTTAAGCGCTTGAAGGGTGCATGTCTTGTCACCGTCTTCTTGTCTAAGACAGCTTATAACATGATGCATGAAACGGACAGGGATCAAAATGGGAGACCATCTTGTCTTACATATATCGCCTCAAGAGAGCAACATCCCTGTGCTAAGTCATTCCCTACAAGTGCAATGACATATTGTTTAATGCCTCCCTTTTGCTGATTGCCCTGACACACAGCACCAAGTGCCTTAGACAAAGAGTAGACCATCTGTGTCCGAACGACTCATCTAAAACGTTCAGGCATGCACTTGTGGCATGCACTTGTCGGTGGTGTAGTGCAGTGTATTTCTGTAGGAATTTTTTATTTATTTTTTTTAAATCGTTTTTATTGGCATTTGTGAGTACAAACATTACATCTGGATGCATGAGCCTTGCTTACACTCAGCTTTCGCATATTTACCACATCCTGGCTCACACAACTCTTCATATCTTGGTACAAAGAAAAACGTCATATGGAAATAACTACCCTGCCCCTCTCCCCTTTCCCCTCCGGTCTGTGTAATTTAACATGGTTACATAGAGAGATCCAATACTGTATCTAGCATCTGGGTTACGCGCTATGGTCTAGGCATTAGTCCCATCTGGTTCTCCCCTATTGGAGACTCCCCCGTCCTGGGGCCCCTGGGTCTCGGGGGTCCGCTCCGCTCTCAATTCTGCTAGCATAGAGACCCATGCCAGGAGGTCATCCTCAACCTCATCATCTTTTTGTACAAACTTCATTCTCACTGATTCCGCAGTTGCCCATTCACACATATCTCTGGTCCATTCCTCGGACCGGGAGGGGGAGGGGAGGGGGGGGGCAGGGGGGGGCGATCACGCATCCATACTATGACAACACGCCTCTTGGCCAGGACAAGCCCCAGGAGAACAAACCACCTGCTGAGCTTCCTGCGCCGTGGGCAGGTAACAATCCTAGTAAAACATGTTTAATGTCCCTGTGGATAGTACAGTCAGTAGCCCTTTGTAGATGCATGAGAACTTCTTACTAAAAAGGAAGCAGTAGCGGACAGGACCAAATCATGTGAAGAAAGTCTGCTTCACGGTTGTTACATCTTGGGCATTTGTCTGCGCGGGTTGGGTAAATTATTTGCAATGTACGTGGGGTGAGGTATACTTTATGGACTAAATTATACTGGAGGAGCTTAAACCGCGTATTAGCGCTGACCCTCTGTACCCCCTCATGGACTTTCCTACAGTCACCCTCCGTCAGGGGTTCATCTACGAGCGTATCCCATTTTTGCAGGATCTTAAGAGCCTCGCTCGGTAGGTCGTATCTCAGTGCTCTATAAAGATGGGAAACCAGTCGCCGACCCTGCGCCATGTACGGCATGACCTTTAATGTGTTAGTGGTGGGGGGCTCGTCAGGGAACCCTGGCCAAATTCCTCGGGCTACACTCGAGATTTTTTCATATTGCAGGAATTGTCCCGGCCCTAAACGGAAGGTGACCCTAGCTTCCTCACAAGTAATACATTTCCCGTCAATGTATAGCTCCCCTAATGTCTGGCAACCACCCTCCCTCCACCTACGCACCGACATGGAGTCAGCAATACTGGCAAAAGTGCGCAGCTCCCACAAGGTCATATCCGGAGCGTATGGGGCGTGGGGCACCACCCGGCGCACCACATTCTCCCAAACAGCAGCTACATGCTGCACAATGTCTGGGCTCTCCCGGGGGGCACCGCATCCTAGCATCATGAGCTCCGCCAACGAATGGTCTCCGCACGTGCCTGCCAAAAGACGTATCTCCCAGTTATCTTCGTTATCCATCCAGTGCACCACATGCTGCAACTGGGAGGCCATATAATAAAATTCCAGCCGGGGAACCTCCAGTCCTCCCCCAGCCCATGTTCGCTGTAGTGTTGTCAGACGCACCGTTCTGCGTTTCTTTCCCCATAAGAGGTCTGCCATGAGACTTTCCAGTGTGTGAAAGTAATGTCACTGGATCATACAGAGCGAGTGTTGCATTGCGTAGAGACAGCGAGGTAGGATAATAATTTTAGTGATTGCAATGAGCGATAACAGCAGCTCTCGCCAAAAATGTATGGACCCCCGTAGCCCTTCAATCACCCAGCCAATATTCATATCTAGGTATGTAAAGGCCGTATGCGCCAACTGAATCCCTAGATATCGCGTCCCTTCACCCACCCACGGTAGCTCGACTCGCGGCAGCTCTGTTACTGGTACCACGGCCAGTCTGCCCATGGGAATCAGCTTGGACTTCCCGGGGTTAATACGAAGGCCCGAAATGTCACCAAAGGACTGCAACTCCGTTAGGAGCAAATGCACAGAGTGCACTGGCTGTGATAAATAGACCAGTGTATCGTCCGCGTATAAGGAAACTACGTGGTTGGTCACCCCCAACTGTATGCCCCAAGGACCCATCTCATCACACAGACGCGCCACCAAAGGCTCCATAGCCACCGCAAACAGTAGGGGGTGAAAGCGGGCACCCCTTTCGGGTGCCTCGACAGAGAGTAAGCGGTCTAGACACTGTTCTTCCAATTCGGATTCTGGCCGTAGGAGATGAATAAAGCAGCTGCACCCATTTGAAAAACCACTCTCCCACTCCTACTCGTCTGAGAACCTGCCACATATAAGACCCATCTACTGAATCAAACGCTTGTTCGATATCCAGCATTGTTATAGCATAATCATTGTCTAATAAGCTTGGAGCATGCCATACATGTGCCAAGCGTCGTAGGTTATGGGCCGTACTCCGTCTCGGTATGAATCCTGTTTGATCTGAGTGGATAAGCTGAGGCATCTTCAAGAGGAGACGCTCCGCCATAATCCAGCGGAGAATTTTTACATCAATATTTAGCAGCGAGATGGGCATATAGGAACTGGGTAGGAGAGGGTCTCTGTCACTCTTGAGTATCATGGCGACCAACGCTTCTCGCATGGAGGGCGGTAAAGTTCCCAGTCCTAGTGCCTCATTATAAACTTCTAGCAACTTATCTGCTAGCAGAGGGGCAAACTGTCGATTAAACTCCGTCGGAACCCGGGCTTTTGGCCGGTTTAAGTCGGTGTATGGCCAGCAAGAATTCCTCTTTCGTGATCAAGGCACAGAGCACCTCAGTCTCCTTGGGCTCCAGGCAGGGAACCCAAACAGTGTCCAGATAAGCAATAATTGTGTCCTGACAGGAGGAAGGCCGGTGCGCATATACGGCTTGTAAATGGTCAGCCAGTGTCTCCGAGATCGCCCGTTGTGTATATACCACACTCCCCCTGTTATTGCGGATCTGCATTATTGGGGCAGTAGGGGTTTCCTGTTTAACTAGTCATGCCAGTAAAGCTCCAGTTCTATCTCCCTCTCTATACAGCCTTTGACGATATGTCGTATGGACGTGCTTTTCCAGTCTGCAGAGGTCCATCAACCGGGCCTCCTTGGCCTCACATCACTCCACCAGTCTCTGGGGAGCCAAGGGGATCTCAGCTTCCAATCTACCCAGAACTGCCTCCCGAGCGGCTACATCCCTCTCCAACTGCCGTCGGATCCCATAGGACGTTTTAATACATATTACCCTAAGAACCACTTTCATGGCTTCCCATTCGACCTCGCGGCTCGATGCCAACCCCCAGTTATCCTCAAAGTAACAACTTAGCTCTTCGGAGAGCGTGGCCACAAACGGAGGGTCTGTCAAGGCCTCAGTATTAAGTGTGATTTGATGCAATACTCGAGAAAAGAACTTCTTTGTCAAGTGAGCTAATTGTGTGCATTTGTGAAAGGACTCACAAAGCTCTCGGCTGTTGGTTAGCATGAGACCAACACGGAGTGGCCTTCCGGAGACTAAAATGCCTTGGCCATTAAAGGGCAGGCCATTATCAGACTTTACTTCAAGCATGCCATTTACTCAGAATAGCTTTCACGAACAAGTATAACAGAAGTCTCTGCCATGTTCGGGGTTATTTGTATCTTGGGGTACCTGGGATACTTGTTGGAAGCGACCAGCACATATTGACTTGAAATGGAAACGTGTCGATAGCAGCCACATTCCACATCCTTGGAGGTAGAGGTGACTTTTGTAGTAGCCCCAGGCCAAACGAGCTGCTGAGGCTTTTCTGTATATAATATTTTGCTTTTCTAGGGAGCAACCATTACTGTCTCTGATACTTTTCTCCATTGTAACCACACCTCTGCGACCAAAGGTCTAGTTCTAAGTCAGTTCTTCACCAGAAATGTAATCGTCTCTGGGCATCGAGACCTTTTCACCGTGGCTTCTGAGGTGATCTAACCCGGCTTCAATATTCCCTCACACAATATATTTCTGAATCTTAGAGGTATTTTCACAAAAATATATTTACGTATCCTAATTCTGTTTTCCCATCTAATTTTAAACGGCTCATATAGGCTATTTCTGCATTACTATTCACACCTAAAAAATGTCAAGGATGTACATGTTCAGGTCTCTCCTACAAATAGGATCCTGGTTAAAGTGTGAAGGAAGCGGCTGCTACAACACAGCTCGCTCATCTGGAGGCAAACATTCAATGGGCTCCCATACCCGTTATCAGCTATATATACACACAACGCTAAAGTAATTTCTTCAAAAGGAGGGCATGATCTAGCCAGTCTAATTGCCAGATCATCAGGCACTCTCACAATGCTTCAATTGTAGAACTTACATGCTGCATTAGTGCCCTTGAATGGGCTCTGTCTTAAATTTCACTAATACTTGGCTGCCAGAAACTGAGAATTGGATCTTCCTGAAAGCGAACAGTAGTCAAACTGTGCAGGAATGCAATCAATTGCTGGCACTTCGTCCACCGTGACAGCTACGCACTTGAATGTCATTGGCCTCTCCTTCATATTATCCACTGCATGCCTCGTTCTGGGTTGCCTTACGTTCTATATCATCGCCAGTCGCAAGTGTAGACTCCAGGCGGGGCTTTGTGAAGGATTATAGCAGCCCAGGTACTATCTAGCCACCAGAAGTATCTCTTCAACTGAACTCTCTTAGAATGTTATCCCTCAACCTTTACTGTGAGAACCCTTCAGGGTTCTGGTTCCATCAAACACAATGTCAACACAACAGTGCCCTTTGCCATAGTGCTCTTTAGCGGACTGCTTCCCGCTGTAATGTCTGAGTTGGTCCTTGGAGCTAATACTAAACTCCACCATAAGATCCCACCCGGCGTGACCCGGGGACACCCTTTAAATACTCTCCATGGAGCGGAGCCTCAAGTTCATTCCAAGGCACCATTTGTTATGTTATTCAAGTTGTAGAGCGCACGTATGCCTTCAAGGTGTCCTGGCGCTAGGCAAAGAAAAAAAAGACCTTAATGAAAGAGCATTATTGACTGCATAGCCATGTTTTCAGAGCCTTACAGAAGCATAAAAAAACAAATAGTTTTGCATTCATAGTTTCACCCAAGGAGCCTCTTCGGCGACATGTCAAGCTCTGCTTGTGTGTTCTTGCAGAGGTCATCTCTGGTATTGGTGTGGGATGACTGTCACTGCACCCACTTCAGACATTAGCTTGGAGCCCCTCGGTTTCCACACTCCCTGCAAAGCTGACTTGCTTATGTTTGAAGGAAAGTGAGATGCATGAAGCACTTTCCAACTCTTTTTGCTTCACTGGGCTGTAGGGTGGAGGAGGGGTAATAGATTTCCTCTTATCCTCTAACTTGGGGGGGGCACAGGACATCCACCATGGGAGGGACCCCCAAGATATCAGAGCCTGCTGAACTGCTATCCTCTCAGTACCTTATTTGGAGTGCTACTGCCTTTCAGACTGCTGTGCTTCATTTGTTCACTATTTCTGGAGTTGAGTCTGTTTGAAGGACCCAGGCTACAGTTTTCCCCATCATTCCTATGGTTGCTAGTTCTGTCTGTCTTTCTATCTGTGGCTCCCAACCTTCCAAAATCATCGCATCTCTCTCATGGTTGGGCCAAGGTGCTGCACTACTGTGCAGTCTTCTCTCTACTTTAGCTACCACTGCAAGGTCGCAAGCCCTTCAACGTAGCTCAGCCCCCACCCCCCAGGCTACTGCCACCACTCTGTTCAAAAGCCTATACTGTGAATTCGACCGAGTTCACTGGACTTCACTGTGCCACTGTATGTGGTTATTATGCTACTGTTGTCCCTAGCCTTTTTACCTAGGTACAGAGAATAAGAAAGTGTTTGCCTGTATTTCATGGTCCCTAGTGTTTGTATGGGATTGAACTATGGTGCTAAGGCATTACCAATCGCTATAACTACTCCCATTTACCCGTTTGCAGATGCCTTGTCAGGTCCCCGTTCCACCCTCCTGCCCCAATGCAGGCAAGATACAGTCGACCTACACACATCCAGCACCGCAGTCTGTCCAGGGGCACATAAGGCGACTCCAATTGCTTCCTATCTCCTGAGTTCGGCTACCTATCCCTAACTGGGCCACTCACCCTCAGCGAGGGCGGTGAGGAGGTCCTCCTGTTACCTGCACGCTTCATGGAAACTGCCCAAAAAACAGCTACATGAGGAATGTCGTACATACTAAAGTATACACCAGCCTATTTGTATATGCATGTGTCAGGTTTGGTCGCTCACCCTGTGGTTCTGCATCCACTCGCTGTGTGAGTAGGGGAGCGTCCCGCCTAGGCTGGGCGGCAGCTGCTGGGCGTCCACGTAGTCTGTCAAACCTTCGAGTCCAGTCAACACAACGGCCTGAAACAGATAAACCAGAGTGTAGAAAGCAGTCTGAGCACAGGCCAGGAACAATCTGCACAGCTACACTGAGTCAATATGAGTTCCCATGACAAAAAATGTATTGCTACCAGCTCTTAGGACAAGAACAAGGCTAGTTCTACCTTTGTTGACTATGACTGGGCCTAAGCCATGTGCCATGACTGCAAATCGTCCAACACCGCTTGATGCAACTATAAATGAAATCAGACCACCTTCAATGACTACGCGTGCCAGACCCAACTGACTTGGCAAAACATATGCGAGTACTGACCTTTATAACTAAGACTGGACCGGCGTCCTGGGTTGATTACAGCTGGACTAGTTCCACTTCCTGTAACAACAACTGTGCCAGTCCCAACCACTATCACCACAGCTGGCTCCAGAAAGGGTGAACTGCCAAAACTTGTATCAAAGCTTTAAAAAAGAGGACATTTATTACTATCTACAACATGCTTGCACAAGCAGCAGCGAGTCACTTATGACACTCAAGCCATTTTTGATGTGAGATGCAGATGGTACCAAAGTACTGATTATCTAGGAGTGCCTTTTATTCAGATCTCACACGCTCTCATCTTTTTTAACAGTGAGACACCATAACACCCATCATTTTAACTTGAAAGGATATTTTGTATTGTAATTGCATTTATATAGCGCTTACTACCCCTGACGAGGCGCTGAAACACTTTTTCGGTGAGTAGCACGCACTCCGGAGCCCATAAAGGATTAGTGGTGAATTAGTATAGTGAAAATAGGAAAGTAATTTGAGTGGTGGATGTTAGTCAGTAAAATGTTGCAAGCACATGGACATCCTTTCGTTTGTAAACAACTCAACTAAGTACTCTCTAGCACCAGAGTATTTAAGTAGAAACTTGCAACTGAGTTTGTGTGTGTGTGGGTGGGGGGGGGGATTGTGCTGATTGGAGAACTAAGGCCCTTATTAATGGTGGCCCAGTTACTTCCGCTCCCTGCGCATGACCTTTTTGTGCAGCTATCAGAATGATATGTTTTTTTCCCACAAGTCCCCGGCACCCTGCATTTCTCAAGAGGTGAATTTCAGCAGGTCAGACTTTACCTCCCTCATGACGCCATATTCCTCAGGCTGTGGAGAGCAAGGAGAGCCGCCATGCATGAAAGAGAAGAGTTCCTTCCTGTTCAGGAGAGGCCAGGGAAAATGGAGGAGGGAGGAGACTGGCGGCTCTTCACGGTACTTCATCAAGGGGCATTTGATTTTGTGGCCATAGTTCCCTCTTCCCAAGCTACGAGGAGGGGAGCTGTCGAAGTGTGTAGCACTGGCAGGGAAGGAGCACAGCAGGCACTGAAGTGCACTGGAAAGACATCTTCCACGAGCTGCATGTGCTTGTTAGGTCTGGCTTGAGAGAACGGCTGTAGCCAGATCTTATACAGTCACCAGAAAAAGAGCTCTAGTGAGCAGTACAGAGAGAGGGGCCTGGGCTCCATCCACATGATTACATTCCTCTCTACAAGTTGTTGGTGGGGTACAGTGTGTGTGCTTTGCTTTTGTTGCAGTTTTTGCCTTGAGGAGACGTCTATGCTCAATAAAGTGGGCTTGACTTGGTTATGGCGACGGCCAATCATTAAGGCGGAGCCGTTTATTATTAAATGTTGTGACAAGGGCATTGGGCATGATGTATTTTTTGTGAAACGCATATGTTAAAGCCAATAGACCTGTATGGGTGTATTATGATCATACTGTGTTAAAGCCGTGGACAGGTATTTGGTTACCTGGATCTCCCAGATTACCATAGTATGCTAAGGTTTTGGTGGTGGTTACCTGTTCTGACAAAACCTTGGGGTAAAAGATTTGCACTCTTCTAGTTCTTGTTAGGTTTTAATGTGATAGACTGTATATTGCTTTGCCAATTGTAGGTTTGTACATATTGGTAATTTTATGGCCTATGTGTCCAACCCCATTTGGGGGGTCAATAGGGCAGTCAAGGGCTACTAGGCACTAACCGTGCTGGCTGGGGTCCTTTGCCACTGATATCCTGGGGTTCTGTTCTACAATGGATCTACCAAATGGCCGGGTACAACCCTGTTCACACTTGACTCCCAGGGTAACGAGGGGCGAGCAGTCAAAGTCTTTACAGGGAGGTAGTGTGGGGGGAAAAGAGCTCAGATCTAAACAGTCAAATAATAGGCACAGCAATGTGCTGTCCAGCCAAGTATGTATCTTTAAAAAAATAAAAAAAATAAGCAGTGTAATCTCACAGCAAAATGAATAACTACACAATTCAATAGGAATCACAGTCACAGCATTGCAAGCTCAGAGAGGCACTATGCACCCTCTAAGTCTCCACTCCTGTTCTAGAAGATCTCCCATACCCCGATAGTTAGATGCCCAACTCAGTTCACCAGGTCTCACCCTAGATGTTCACCGAAGAAATAAGTCTTAAGTCCTCGAGCCAGATTCCTCTGCATGCTTTTAGTCCCTGGTTCCATTTGCAGGCAAAGCCGTGTTTTAGCTGCTCAGTGGTTGTTGCAAATCTTGTGGTGTGCGGTGCGCAACTCAAATCCCTGCTCTTTGCAGCTGCAGTTTTTAACTGAGGGACCCTCCGCGGTGACCTCCATTTAGAACAGAAATCGCTGGACGGAGTCAGTGCAGCAGATCATGCAGTTCAGCAGTTGCCACCCCCTGGGCCTAGTGCAGATGGACACCCAGGAATAGCAGTTGCAGCCTTCAGACCAATTCGTCAGGGATGATTTGTCTTTGGCAGCTGCAGCCTTCCAGGCTGATCGAGCTACAGCTACAGTGGTGATGTGGCTCCTCTTTTCCACCATCACCAGTGGCAGCACCAGTTCTCGGACCCACAGTGGGTCAGTGCCAGATAACACGCTGGTGCTCATACTTGATGCAGTTCACATGGAAACCACTCAGAGAGCCTGGGGGACCCCCGACAACATGGATTGCTCCTGGCTTCAGTACCAAGTGCAGTCAGCTTGCTCTGGGTGTTCCTTACATCGGTAACACTCCAGGCTTCTCACCCCGCTATGTTAAACTAGGGGGATCCCACTGGCCCTAGAACTTAGACTCTCGTAACACACAAACTTATGCTCAATACTTGAGTTGAATACTTGAGTACAATTCTTGAGTTAGTTATGGTGATAAGCAAATGGCAAAAACTGTAGGCCTGATGGGTAACAAGCTACAGACTATATGCCTGATTCTATCAAAGTTATATCAAATACCCAAGATATCACACATAGATGTTGGCCCTCCTGGCCAACATCGTCAAAAGCCACATACTCAACATCATCTCCTATGACAACAACACCCACCTCATCCTCTCTCTGACTAACAATCCAAGAACCATCAAAGACAAGTTCCAAACCCAAACCGACAAGACAGAAGTACTCATCTTTGGGAAAGGCAAGGACACACACTGGAACAACAAATAATTGCCCCCAGAGCTGCGCCCAACCCCAATAGCCACCGAACACGCCCGCAACCTCGGCATCATCCTCGACAGCCAGCTATCCATGAAGAAGCAAGTCAGCGCTGTCTCCACCGCCTGCTTCCTCACGCTCCATATGCTCAGGAACGTGTTCAGATGGCTCCCGACCAACATCAGGTGAACGGTCATGCAGGCTCTCGTCACTAGCAGACTCAACTACGGCAACTCTCTCTACGTAGGAATAACAGCTCAACTCATGAAGACGCTCCAGACAATCAAAAACACAGCGATCGGGCTCATCCTCAACCTCCCCAGACGGACGCATATAACCCCTCACCTCACCTCAGGAAACTCCACTGGCTACCAGTCATGAAGAGATGCCAGTACAAGTTACTCATCCACGCATACAAGGCATTACACAGCGAAGGACCTGCGTACCTCAACCACCATGTGACCTTTCACCAGCCCACAAGGAAACTCAGATCCGGATCTCTCGCTCTAGCTGCCCCCCGTTGCATCCACCGGACAAACAGCGAAGGCCGCTCCTTTTCCCATCTGGCAGCCAAGACCTGGAACGACCTCCTCTTGCACCTCAGAGCCTCACCATCACTCCAGCAATTCAAGAAGGACCTCAAGACATGGATGTTCAACCAATAGGAGAACAGGCAGTTTATCAGACAGAGCCTCGAGGCCCTCGGGTGATGCAGCCGCGCTTTACAAATCCTGATTGACTGAGTGATTGATAGGTCTGATCTGTTTTTATAGGCAAGTTACGATAAAGGCAGCAATCCTGACTTATTGAGTGAGAAAACATATGTTAAAGTCAAAAGGCTTTTAAGGGTTGTACATTATTGCACTTTGTATACATTATACACAATACCCTTCCAAGATGACAGCCTGCTGCCATCTTTAATTTTTCCAAAACACAATTTTATTGTTGACATCCAACAAAGGACATGTGCCCCATAGGACACCCGTTTCCAACATAGAAAATGACAAATATATGAGTCAACATTTCTAACAATAATAACGGATTGATTCCACACAAGATACATTATGATACAAATTATGAACAGAAAAAAAAAGAAAGGAAATAAAAATAAAAATAAACAACTGTGCCACGTGACTTCCCCTCGACTGATACATGAAAGCCATATAAAGGAAAAGACTCTGCCATCCATATTAGGTACATGCCAACTGGTCAGTATCATAATAGTGATTCATTAACATCCGACTGGGGGGGTGGAGGCTCTAGAATCATTCCCCTATAGTCCGCCCACCTTTTCCAAATTTTATAATGCTTCCGGGGCACCCCCTTGCCTCAAAGACCGGGAGTTCCAACCCCATACAAAAATCAAGACCCTTTTTCCACACCCTAAGCGATGGTGAGGCCTCAGCTTTCCAGGCCCGGGCTATGTCTCTCTTAGCCAGTGCTAGGCCCAGAAATAGGAGATGGCGTTTGTACCTATTTCCGCCTATATCTTCCGTGATGTGCAAGATAGCCAATCTCGGTGAGGAGGCAATGTCCACCCCAGGACCTCAGACAGGCACATAAACAATAAACACCCCTTCCAGAATTTTGTCAGCACTGGGCAGGCCCAGACAGTATGTAAAAAGGTACCTTCTATAGAGTTGCAGCGCAGACAATGTGGGGATGTAATGAGTCCAGCACGCCATAACCTATGCCTAGTATAATACGCCCGGTGCAGGTATTTAAATTGGATAAGACGCAGGCGGGCTGCATTTGCTGCACTGCGCGGAGACTCCAATGCCTCCACCCAGTCATCCTCCTCCAGGGGGACCCAGATCTTGTTGCCATGCCTCTCTGGTCCCATGGAGTGTGGTTGGAGTGTTATTAATAATTGTACGATATATTTTAGTAATTTTGTGATCCCACAAGTCGCCCATGAACACCTTTGCCTCGATAGGATTAAATTCAGGTATCTCCGTTAAATGAGATATAGACGGAGTGAAGGCATGCCGGAACTGGAGGTAGCGGTAAAATTGCGTACGGGGCATATCGTACTCTACTTGTATATCAAGAAAGGACTTAAGGGTACATCCACGTACCACAGCCCCCACCGTATCAATCCCGATGGCCTCCCAGCCCCGAAAACCAGACAAATGCATCAGCTGTGGTAGTTGTCCATTATTCCACAATGGAGTTTCCCTGGTAAGTCTACCCCACCAGCCCATATGATGGAGCGCCGCCCTCCAAAGTTTGAAAATTATAGATGTGGCAGGTGGTAGCTCACGGAGCAATGCCGCAGAATATAAAACCCTGTGGAGAGCATTGTCCCCCAGCAGCCAGCGCTCAACCGCATATGCCAGGTCACCACGGTCACCGTACCACCAATCATTGAGGACAAGTATATGGAAAGCTGTATAATATGCCTGAACGTCCGGAGTGGCTACTCCACCAGAATATGTAGATTGGAAGCAGGTCCTCAGAGCCACCCACGATGCACCCCCCGCCCCCCATAGGAACCGGGCGAGAATAGCATTTAATTGACGAAACCACATGGGTTTTATGGGATAGGGATGGTTCTGCAGCTGATATAGGAGACACGGCAAGGAAATCATTTTGAATATAGCGGACCTACCAAGAAGAGAAAGGGGCAGGTGGGACCACACACGCGTCTGGTCTCCCACCTGCATCCACAAAGGGGCAAGGTTCTTACTCCATGCCAAGGCCTGAGACGAGGTGAGATGCACTCCCAAGTATTTAAAACCATCCGGCACCACGACCACCTCCCGTGACCAATCACCGAGCCCATCTCCGCCCCGCAGCGGCCACAGAAAGGATGTCCCTCGATTCATATAGAGGCCAGAGGTTTCACCAAAGATTTGCATGATGCAGAGAAGACGCGGGCCAGTCCGGTTGAGATCAGTGAGGAAGAAGAGGACATCATCCGCGTAGAGCACTATGCGGTCAGAAATGCCAGGTGCCCACTAGAAGCCTCGTAGCTGCGCGTCTATCCGCACCCAGGCCGCAAGCGGCTCCATGGCTAGGGCAAAAAGATAAGGGGAGAGCGGGCAGCCCTGACGTGTCCCCGGCCCGACAGGAAAGCTTTTAGAAACCGAATCAGCCACGTGGACGGAGGCAGTAATGTCCGTATATAACAGGCGAATAAGGCTAAGCAACCGGGGGCCGATATTAAGGTGAGAAAGCAGGGCAAAAGATAAGTTCAACTAAGGGAATGAAAAGCCTTGTTCATATCGGCCAGAAGCAGCGCGGCAGGGGTGTCGAGTTTATCCACCGCCGCGATGGCATTATGGACACGTCTAATGTTGTGGCGTGTGGCGCGGTTTGGCATAAATCCTGCTTGATCTGGATGAATCAATTCAGTAATATATTTAACTAACCGGTTGGCAATCACCTTAGCTAGAAGCTTGGCTTCCACGTTAAGTAGGGAAATCGGACGGTAGGATGAGAAATGTTCCGGTGGACGACCCGGCTTCAGGAAGACAACGATCTCCGCATGCCGCCAATCAGGCGGAAGGCAGCCAGATTCCCATGAATCATCAACAGCTGCCAAATAAGGTTTTGAAAGTTGCGGGTGATATTTTTGGAAAAACGCACAAGGGTAACCGTTCGGGCCGGGAGCCTTGCCTACTCGCATTTCTAGCAATGCATGTAGGAGTTCGTCTATCAACAGGGGGGCATCCAGCGCCTCCCGCACCGCGTCCGGCAAAGCACGAGGAGGAAAGTCATCAATAAACTTCTGTATAAGGACGGCAGGTAAAACTTCATGAGGGGCGTAAAGGTCCGCGAAGAACGAGGCGAAGCTGCCAGCAATGGCGAACGGGTCGGTAAGCACTGTCCCATCTGGACCACTTACACTTGGGAGTAGTTGGGGCCGCAGCGTCTGTTGACACAACCGGTGCAGTAGAGCGCTAGACTTATCCCCCCACTGATAAATCCAACTACGAGTAGCAAGCCAATAGAGTCGGGCTTCGTTCAGGAGCTTGCTAGCGTACGACTGCTGCAATGTCAGCAGTTGTCTACGTGCAGCCTGTCCGGCTGCATCTCTACTGACACGCTCCAATTCTAGAAGTTGGGCCTCGATCCTGAGCAGTTTATCGCGTCGCTGTCTGCGCAGAGCAGTGCAGAAAGCAACATCCGCCCCCCTGAGAGTGGGCTTCATAGCCTCCCACAGGGTGGCCGGCGACTCCACCGTACCCGTGTTGAATGATAAATAATCTGCTAAAGAGGTATGCATGTGTGTCCTGTACTTCCCGTCCCGTAAAAGCCACGGTGACAGACGCCACTGAAATCGGGAGCGCCTGGGGTCCAGAGAGAGGAGGATAGAGACTGGCGAGTGATCAGATAGTCCCCTGGGAAGAATCGCAGCCTCGATTAGTCTGTGGGTATGTGTCGCCGCGAGGAAAATATAATCTAGGCGGGAGAAGGAGTCATGAGCTCTAGAGAAATAAGTGTATTTATTTATTTGAAGGTTTTGTATAGCGCGAACAAGACCCTTGCGGGTATCAGAGCGCTTTACAAGGAAGATGTTGGACACAGGTACATGCATAGAAAGATAAAAATATAGGTGTTATCGATAACAGGTGATCAATAATAATGATTAATAATTATATTACAGTGATAAGTAAGTAATTCAAGTGAATTTAGCCATGAGAATCGCTTACACTTCATTTTTGAAGTAGGCAGTAGATGGGTTCAGTCTTGTTTCTGTAGGCAATGCATTCCAGATCCTAGGAGCCATTCCCGAGAAGGTATGGTTGTAAGTTTTCTTCTTGGCTTGTAGGCGTGTGTGTCTGGGTGCATAGTCCTCCATGTGCCCACCCATCCCAAGCTCTGAACCAGAGGAGATAATTTGGAGTCTGGGACCTCTGCGACTCGGGCCATTGTGTGCCATCTATCGCCATCTTCAATTTTTACTCATTTTTATTGCATGCATATGCCATCATATTGAGGCGGTGGCTGTTTTTTTCTTTTTTTTCTACATTTATTCTTTTAATTTATCTTGTTGAGTCTGTGTGTACTTTATTGTGGATGGGTGAATGCAAGAATGAGCCACTGAGTGGATGGATGAATCGATGGCTGAGTGCAATGATGAGGGACGGAGTGCATGTATGATGAGTCATTGAGAGCTTAAAATCACCACTGACTGTAGAGGCATTATCAGTTAAAACCCAGGCCTGTTGGCATTGCCAACGCTTGTTACAGGAGGATTGTATTGCTGTTGTCATATAGGATGCTGGAGCAAGCTGAGAAAAGGAGCAGGTTAGCTACTCCTGGCCACTAATATCTCAAAGTAACTCACACTCTATATATATTTGTTGTAAGGAGTTACACTTTGCCTCTAAGGTGTAACTAATTAACTATGAAAAGGTATTGTGATGCGTTTTACAGGTAGTACATGGGGGCTCAGGCTCGGCTCCACCATGAGTTCTCTTGCTTACCCACCTCTAGACTCCGGTAATCGACAGCACAGTCGACAGAAATGAGAAAGGTGGTAGAAACAATCCGGGAAAAGAGACTGGCAGGACTAAAGAAGGGAGCAGGGAGACACACACAGTCACACAGGGACACTGACATTGTGGGACAAGAACACAAGGGTGACACAGCCACTAGAGAGACATAGTCAGCATGTGGGGGCATGAGCACTGAGGAGGACACAGAAACTAAGAGACAAAGACACAGTGAGATAGGCAGCAGGAAAGCATACGCATTCTGGGGAATGTGGGTTACGAAGCATTCAGGGGACATAGGGATTGGGGGAAATGGGGACACAGACAGTAGAAGGGCATATACACTGGAGGACAGGGAGAGACAAGAAAACTCTGGGACATGGAAAGTGGGAGACAAACATAAGGCAGAACAGACACTTGGGATACAGTGCCACTGGGAAGGTTCGGAAGTTGTGAGATATGTTTTGATTCTTGGACCCTAAGTGAGCCATTGAAATGTCCCCATGTTCTGATACTGCAGAGGCAGAAATTACTTTCACTAGGCTAGGGCCACTTTCCATGACTTTCACTGGGGCAGGAACTGTTTGTACAGCTACAAGTGTGCTAGTAATACCTGCTATACCTACAACTGGACCAGTATTACATGCCAAGGCAACAGCCGGAAGTGAGAGAGAAAGGGCGAGAAAGAGCATCTCACAGGTGTGCTCAACACCAGACTTCCAAACCCACCCCACCCCCATCAGACACCAGGGATACAGACCTGGAGAAAGGCCATTTCATCAGTGGCAGAATCCGCCTCCGTCTTCTCCATCAGAATGATTGTGGAGCTGATGGACCGCGGCAAGGTTTCCTGAGGAAGACCAAAGGAACATCATGGATATGGCACGACGAGAAGAGGGAGCAGGAGAAACAAAGAACGGTACACGACTGATAGAGGGAGGATCACAGCATGAGTTTGGAGAAAGGAGTCCCAAACATAGAAAAACAAGAAATGCCAGAGTGAGGATGGAGAGAACTTGTTGGGGTAGTGGTACTAAGGAAACTGAGTGACATGGAGAAAGGAAGGAGACACTGAAATATGGGGAGGGAGGGAGATGGAGGAGGAAAGGAGAGAGATGCTAGGTAGAAAAAGAGATGATGCAGGGAAAAGAGACATGGGAGAGCTATAGAGAAGAGAAAAGAGGGTCATTCAGAGGTGAGCAAAGAAGAGAGAAATATTGGGGGGTAAATAAGAAAGGTATGAAAAGAGGATGGAAAGAGGGGTAAAAAAGAGATCTGAAGGAAGAAAGAACAAAGTAAATGGTCTGAGGATACAGAAAGGAAGGCAGGAACAGATAGAGGGATAGATGAGGAATGAGTATGACAGAAAAATGGCACAAAAGAATAAACAAGAGTGCTAGAGGCAGAAAGAGGGCAAGGGAAATGATAGTTGGGGAAGAAAGACTGGGTCTGAGGGAGTGAGATGGGAAAGGGAGTAGAAGCGGAACAGGAGAAGAAGGAGGACAAGAGGGATAGAAGTGAGAGACCAAGAGAGAGGAGAAGTGGAGGGACTGACTTTGGTGGACAGAAAAATGCCAAATACCTGCAGCTCTTTGAGAGCTCGAAGGAGGACTTCGCTGGGGGGCTGAGAAGCTCCCGGACTCCGGAGGTCAACAATCACAGCTAATCCCAGATCTTGCAACTCCTTCCTGGAATGAAAGATAGAGAGACGTGGTCTCATGAGAGACAGCTGACATGAGGGAAAAAGAGAGAGACCTAGAGAATGGTATTCAGAGGCACTTTAATGGAAAGAATGTTTAATGAGAAAGACGAGGTTTGATGGGAGAGTTGGTTTGGGAAAAGAGATATCACTTAAAGAGATGCTAAAGAGGGATTGAGATAGAGTTAAATCCGAAAGAAGCAGTTTAGTAATGGAAGTGAGACCTACTAAAAGTGAGAGATTAATGAGAGAATCTTAAATAAAGGATGGTTTGGACGTTTGATGAGAGAAAGGTGATTCAATGCCAGTATGTTTGAGCAGCAGCAAGACAGAATTTATTAATGAATTTAATGGGAGAGAGAAAGCAAGGGAGATAGTTTATGGAGAGAGAGGGATGCAGGCTAAGGCCAGGTATGTCAGACATTTATGCAGTGCCTGGGCCAAAAAAGCACAACTGGGATGCCCATAGGACGAGGACCTATTTCAAAGTTTAAAAATATACCCTACAGGGAAGAAGAAAACAACAGATCCAGCATCCAGCACCTTGCATGTTCTAGTGGCATTAGCTGCCTCGTCATTAATACACAGGGCAGGCTGGCTTTAAGATCTATAAATACTTGTTGCAGCAGGAGCTCTTTGAGGGTGCTGGGCTTGAGTCTGGGGAATAATGACCACTCTGCCCCACCCCTTCTGATGGGCCAGGTAAAGGTAGGCTGTAGTCTCTGCAGGAGCTTTAAAGTTTAGGGGAGGCATGGCAGGCAGTAACAGCAGGGCACTCTAAGGTCTGGGAGGAGATTAATCCTTCTGCACAGATAGGGGCCAACACCAGTACTGTCCAAATAGGAATCATCACACTGACTTGTGCTGATGCTGTAGATTCAAGCTTGCTCCCAAACTGAAATCAAAGTGCTGTTCTTCAACAAGTCGTATTTCAATGCACAACAGCAACATCACACTTTCTGCAGCTCCATTCATTCTGGGACACCCAATATTACCCCTTCTGTCTATTCCTCATTACATTGCTTACTTGTGTGGTATTTCATATCCACAGACAGGCATCCCGTTACCTTATCGAAACTCTCCAAACGTTTTCTATGACTTTCCCTTCTCTTCTTAGACCTCCTCCCATCGTCTTCGCCTCTAATATTATTAGGACTAGTTTTCGCAGAACTACAGAAGTCGTATGGTATACTCCCCCTCTTAGTCCCTATTGGGTTATTACTGGTCTATTCATGGTAAAGGAAAAGAGTGTTGATGTTCCAGGAGACATTCAATGGTCTAGGATGAGTATGAGATTAGGGGAGTACACACAGACGTGGGCGACTAATTCTCACTTGCATGACATTATATTATCCCATGGCTTTTTCAGACACTAGCCCCACTCTTGGAGGAACCTGGAACTGCAGGGTATGCCACTGGATGGTAGATTTCAACTCCCATGAGATTCGATAAATTTCACAAGATTTGGATATCCCAGCGACCATCTTTGAGGGATCCTATACATACCGCACCCCTTCAGATCTTGATTCTTCGTATTGAAAACTTTTCCTGCAATTTGTTATAAGGAGCGATGGCTACCCAGAAATCATTTTCCTGCTGCACAATGGCTGGTGAGGACACCCCTCAGCAGCTAAGAATTATTTTGTGTTGTGGCCCCTGTAGGACCCAATGTGTTTCTCCTGAAAGAAACTGAGGTTGTGTGAAGCATAAAAATGACAGTGAAACATAGAAAACCGGAGGGTTAATGGAGACTCATCTTCTTTGTTTTTAATTGTGGGTGAACGTATTTTAGTTTATTGTTTGTTACCCACCCCCTTCCTTTGCGGTCACTTGACTTTCCCCTATTTATGTTATTGATGGTGGTTGTCCCGTGAGAAAATGAGAATGTGACTGCATGCTGCCTCTGTGTTCCATTAGAGAGAAGTCTGCTTTCCAGGCTATAGGGTTTGACATATAGTAGCCCTATCCCCAGCTTCTCCAGTCTGTAAAAGGGGCTTGTGATTCTGTAGGGACAGAGTGTGCATTAATATAAAATTCAGACTTGTTTCTGGGTATTCTGGTCTGAAGTAGTTGTGACTCCGCTGCTTAGCATTGGAAGTGCTGAGGAACAGACATTGCCCCTTGCTCTAGCTGAGTTTGTGGTTAAAGGCACTGGCAGAGAGCGGCTGGTACAGCCGGCCTGCAGGATATTGTCTGGAAAGGGGGGTGAGTTCCAGAGCATGAACCTCAGGCTTGCTGTTCTGTTCTCTGTGGTGACATCATCACTTGTGGAATCTCAAGGATACTTTATACGAATGGATGTACAAGAGATGAAGGAACCGGTCCAGTACTGAAGGAACAGCCTTATCGTGCTTTATCATGAGGGTTTCAGAGTGACCAGCTCTATAGAAGCTTCTTGCAAATGTTCCAGGAAGTCAAGCAGAGGACAGCGTGTAAAAAGGTTTACTTCCCTCTCTTCTTTCCAATCTTCTTCTGCGCAGCAGTGATGTAGACATGAGTTTCTCCTCTCTTAGACATGGAACCCGAACTGCCACAATCCAAGGCCGAATTACAGCCAGAGATGGTATGCTGAAGCCTCAACTGTGGCAAGTGATAGGAAGAAATGTAAGGCCAGAGTTAGAAGGGAATCTACTGCACTATATTTTAGTTCTGCTGGGGGCGGGAGATGGTGGATGACAAAGAGCTGGCAGTCAGGAGATGCTAAGTCTAAAAGAACAGTGTGAGGAATATTCTGTACCACATGATGGAAAATGTGGGCTTTCCTTTACAGGTCCCAGCTCCAGAGATCAAGAATGCATTATGCAGTCAGTACGAGCAGACCTCAAACTCCAAAATGCTGGTACACTAATCATTTAAGGACGTTCAAATAAGAAAACATGTAAAGCCTGAAAACATTAACCTCGCAAGGTTCATTTCATGTGGAGGTGAATACCAAGGACATCCACCGCCATGGCTTTATCATCATCAATCAATGGATTGGGCCGAACCAGGAACAACTTATGAAGATCATCTGAAGCAATGAACATTTTGCCACCGTGTTTGTCTCCTTTGTTGCTGAGAAATAGTTATTTAATATGGCAATCCAAAGTTTCCAGAATGGTGCAACAAGGATGGTGCTGTTTGTGGGTAGAAGGATGGGAGTGGCTTCATGACTGCCATGTGAAGAAGACTGTGTTGGATCACTATTGACTCACCATTGGTAACATTATGTTGCACGGACCACACAGAAGCCTTCTTGTTGCTGGTGAGAATGAAACCAGAATGGGGACTACGTGTGCAGTGTCACTCACTTTTCTTGCTACAACTATGCCGAATACAACAAATCATCTTTAAGTTGTCTGATCCCCTACACTCTAACAACCATGTACTCCAGGACTGCATCCTTGAGATTAACTGCTGAATGATCAGAAAGCCCCTCAAACTCTCCTGGTTAAAATGGAAATTGTGGTCTGCGGCGACCCATCCAAGGCTCCAATACCACTGTCCTGACCAAATATCAAGGGCCTAACCCCATTGTCAGCCTCATTAAAAACCTAGAGGTGATAATGCACTTGCTTAGAGATATCCATCAATAAAGTACTGCTTTTAATGTGGGTGCTCTACTGCAGACATGAAACAGACCCCGGTGGAGGGACGGTCTTTTACTGACATCTGTGTGCTGGTGAAGTAACACCACCCAGGGGAGGTACATGCAAGAGCTGCTCCAGACACAGAGGTACCCGAAGATGAAACTAAAGATCTAGCAGAGGACAGATACCCCTTGAAGAAGGAGGGTGTTACTTGTACCTCAGGAGGGAGCGAAGGTGTATGAGAACATTGACAAGGTCTCGCTGGTCGCTGAGGGAGTGGTATCCAGAGTCCGGCATCTGTGGGGCGACGACCAGAAGGGTACTGCCACTACGGGCCACACCACCTGTGGGAAAAGAAGCAGAGGTCAGTCACTCACACCCTACACCTCACAACTCAGAGAGGACTCCTTCAAGTAAAGGAGGTGTCAGATAATGAGGGATGTACCACGACAGATGTCTCTGTAAGATGTTTTAAGGAATGAATTACCTCTTGTATGCAAAGCCATCTAAAAGGGCATGAATCAGGTCTTCTAATGTGAGATGCCTCACAATGCTTCAAGGATATCTCTAAGAGGAATGCTTGCCTGGATGGTAAACAGATCCTTTTACGGACCATGGGTAATATGATAATGACGGCGTGTCTGAATGTGACATATCACATTGTACAGGAGATATCTCTTATGGAGAGATGACGCCTCAGGTATGATGAGAGCTAAGTAGTACAGACCTTAGTAAAGGGCACAGTATGGCGCTGGTTGTACGACGGGTAGAATCCATCACCTAGGGATTGAGAATTTGAAGCTGCCCTGAAGGTCTCTGAAGAGAGCAGCTTGGGGATGCTTGGCATGCGAATAACTCTGTTCCAGCTCTAACAGCTTCTCATAGGCACATGAGCGCGATATGCAAGTGGGTGTTGCTTCCAGCTGTCCTAGAAAGGAAACGCCATTATGTAGCATTGTGGAGGTCGGGAGTAGGGCCTTTCTATTGAACGGACGTCATCAGCGGTGTTAATCTGTATCCTCAGAGAAGAGCACTATAAGAAGTCCGGAGATGAATTGGAACAGATGAGCTTAAAATACATCAATATATTTAAATACACGCTAGCAGATACTTTTGACAAAGGACGATTATTTTCAGTGCAGCTGGAAGAAAGCTTATGAGCGTACATCTTTAATTTGTGAACCAAAAAGCGGTAATTCCAACAACACGTCCGCATGACAGCCAAGGAACCTGGGTGATTAGTAAATAGCCTCCGCCTTCCATTGAGGCAACCGGGCCTGCTTCCTAAACAAAAAACAACAAACTAGCACTTAAAATGTCTTTATGTCTGTAAAGAAAATACATTAAAACCCACTGGTTCTTAATTACGAACTACATTTAATATTGCTTCTGCAGTCTAACAAAAGACCCACTTGAGCACCGTGGTTTTGATATTGCACCCTCACACTAGGATAGTTGGTGTCATTCGACTGTAACTGACATTTGTATCTGTACCACTGGAGGGGAGAGGACCTACCGCCTCTCCTATGTAAAAATTGCGCATTCTTCCACAACTGTGTTTTCCTTCTACATGAGGTACAGTGCAACTGATGAGGGAGGTGTGTGTATGGCAGGGGGAGACACTGTGGGATCTGCGCACAACTGATGTCTCTTTCACACTGCCCTTGACCAACTTTAGAGGTGACAGCTGGCAAGGCCTTTGTTCTCTGGGTCGATACACCGAAACTGTAGCTTTCCAGTGGCCTGAAGAGGAACACTGCTGATCCCACACTACACTACTCCGCCCTGAGCCTACATCTGAAAAATCCCCACCTCTATTTCTATGTTGCAGATGTAATATCCCGGACCAATCCACAAACCAATTTTTCAAGTTGGAATGAGCCCTTTTCTCTGTACAGGAAAAATAGGAAAGAGGGAAAACATGGGAGATGGGGATGACTAGAGGTGTGTTTGAAAATATGAATAAAGCTGACCTTTCGGTTCCCAGCTGCGACCACCGCTTTCAAAGATGAATACTGGGATCTGGCTCTGGACAGTCGTCTCCTATCCATTCCTAGATGGCATGGGCAGGATGCCAGGACCTATCAGACACTGAACCGTGTTCATGATTCATAATCCTGATCAATTAGTGTTGGGCATCTCTTTCCAGGAATTGCCCTAAAGGAGGGGAGGGACTCGATGGAAGCGGTCATACATCGCAAAAGAGACACGAGAGACTGGATCAGGCCTCACACAGGTTAGACATGATGTGTGGACATCAGCTGTTTTTAGGCAGATGTGAAAGGAGAGCTACTTAGGCAGTAGACACCTCTCTCATGGGAACAGGTAAAAAGGCATCTACCCACTGATGCATGAGTGAGTTGAAATCAACCATCATTCTCCCCATCACCTGGTGATGAGGCAGTAGCCTCCGTTCATTGTAGGTGGAGGTACACCTTGGATGTACCTCCCATGCAGCAGAGGCTAGCATTTTCTGGGTAAATAATAAAAAGATACAGGGAGCATCTCCAAGTGGTGACTGAGATGTGAGGCTACTGGGCAAGGAAATATATGTAGCCTCTGTCACAGTGAGTACCCATGAGAGACCGAAGTCATACTGACCCGATAAGAAGCATCAAGTATTCTCCGACTATAATGCACTCTTCTGCATTGCCGACGTAAGCCTGCAGTTCCTCAACAGCATCATTTTGCATCACTGGTGGGTCATACTTACATCTCCAACGTGTTTCTGTTCTCATTTTTTCCTGTCTTGCTTTGGCCAAGACATTTGTAAACCATTTGCTAATTTACTTCCAACTAGACAACCAATAAGAATACGCATCCACGGCAGCCATGGGGAAAGCTGAGAAACCATCATGTAAAGTATCAAGTGGTGGCATCTATGGCTTTTGACTTGGCGAGACCGATACACACTGCTGATCAGAACTTCCATGTCAAGGGATTTCCAGGCGTGATTTACCACTGACCTGGGCGAGGGGCTTTACTCAGAGGTGGCAGAGTGAGAGAGTACAGAATCTTCTAAAGTGGGTGATGCCCCTGACCGTCTCTATAAAGTAGGCGTGCGCATCACCTTCTTCCTGTGGGTTGGCATAATCTTGTGCAGAGGAAGGCATTTCGGTGGAAGGTGTTGGAATAGTGGGAGTTTACAACATTTGTGACTGTCTATGAACTAACTATGTGAATTTCCAAAAACGTCCTACTTTTTTTAATTGCGGGAGAAAAGGTATGCAAAAAATGTTTTGTGGGGGAAAAATAGCAAATTGGTAATTATTTGACTTTTTCCATCAAAGTATTTTGTTGAAAAAAACATTCTTATGTGAAAACAGGAGAATTTTACCAGAACCTTAATTGAAAGCGAAATTCATAATTTCAATGAAATTGCAACATTATGAATTTAATCTTGTATCGCCAAAGAAATTATAGCCTGACTTGAGTTACTGCATGCATCTGGCTAATTTATTTTCGTGCATTTTTAGAAATGTTAGATATGAAGCACAGTAATTTGCAGAGATCGACAAGCCACAAACTTGTTTAGGAGGAGCCGGTTGACAAACATCCTCTTCTATATAAGAGGTTCAGTTGTTTGAAGAATATTTCCAGACCTACACATTTGAAATTGAGAGCTGCTCTTAATTGGGTTGTTAATGCATTCAATTCATGACCGGACAATCAAGCTTTGTCTCTGAAGTACATTTCAGCCAAGCTCCCTATGCTTTTGTGCGCAATCAAGATTCGCAATGTTGATGATGTCAAAGCTCCAGATTTTAACAATAGTCTTTTTATGGCAGAAGATTTTTGTTTTTATGCCACTAGACGAACAAAGACCATATCTTCTTCTGGAATGCATCCACTTTTACCTGAAAGAGACTCATTATCTTCTCAAAGTTCACCCATCTCACAAGATATCTGGTCCAAGCTTTGTGATGTCATCATCTAGACCATACTGGACGCAGATGAAAGGCCATCCCTTCAGTCCTTCTGAGGACACAGTATCATTTCTTAAATATGCAACTTTGCTATACCCTATGTATGCCTTGAGGGCTTACCGCAGGCTGGCATCTCCTAGCAAGGGTGGCATTTTCAACTTGTGCCAGAAGAGTGAAAAGGAGTGTCATAACATTTTGCAGAGTGAAATTTGCCTCAAGGGAGGGGACCGGAAATATTGCTGCTGGTGTTACATCTGAGGTATAGGATACCTCTGGGTTTGGGGACATACTATGTTGGTATGCAAAGCATTTCTTGGGGTACTGGAAAGATCTCTAACGGCAGCAACTGTGGTGGTACAACAAACATCTATGGAGTGTACAGGATACCAAGGGAGAGGGACGTATCTGGGGCAGAAACTAGTGGCTGTGTGGGAGATATCTCGATAGTGTGGGAGATGTCTCTTGAAGACTGGGAGGTGTCCCTGGGAAGAGGAGGTCGAGATCTCCCACTTGCAGGCAAGGTGTAGCTGGGGGTGTTTGAGCGATCTCTACGGATAGGGAGAAATACTGCAGGGTTTCTTATGACAGTTCCAGAGGCGTGTGATAGGAGGATTAGTTACATGTCTCTAGAGCCAAAGGAAATGTCTCTGTAGGTGTGGGAGGGTTCCATGGGTCCTGGGATATAATAATGGCATATCAGTCTGCCCTTGAAGAACACAGTCCCGTCTTTAAGTACGTTTCCAATCAAAATAAGTCTTCAGTAAGTAATACTTTCTTGCCTACTATAAACTTGATTAGCCATGAACTACAAAACGCATAGATTATCATATATTTTTGGGAAAGTTGATACTGCATGAGCATAAAAGGCTATCAACAGAGAAAGGTGAATAATGGGAGATATTTACACTCCTGTGTTGGTAAGGGTCAGAGAAGATGAATTCATTTTTATGCATTGAGAATGTATGATATTAAATGTGAACATTACTTGCGTATGTTTAACTTCACAAGACTGCTTTATCTCTTCTTCGGGTCATGGCTTGGCAAGAATAAGACAAATGGGGTTCCTGCCTGCAGCAGTCTGATCGAAGAGTGGAGGAGACCAGGCCCGCGCACTACTGAGGTACCCATCACAAATCAGGGAACCTGCATGGATCCTCACCGGTAGACTGGTCATGCCTGCACCTTTGATCTTCACATATGCATGGGATCATTGACCAGGTAGAGGTCTGGATTCTTTCTATATAGGTCTATATGGGTGTAGTATATTTGGGTATTAAACGAGTATGATGAAACAGTATGATGAAACAAATCTGTTTGAGTAAAGTGGATGATGCTTCCGCAGTGCTCCAGATGTCCTATGTTCAGTATTTCGTGCTGTAAATTGGTACATATATATCAATGATTTATCATTACGTAGACTTTTGTCTGTTTTCCATATCTGTTTCTATGAGAATGATGATATTTACACAAACTCTTCCTAAAAATGAAATGAAATGGCCTATCTATAGAGGTGGAGGTAACTTGGGTGTGTAGATGCAAAGTGTCGAAGGTGCATCTGGGAGTATGAGGGTTATATAGGATATGTGAGCTAGCGGTGCCTCTGGAGTAGGGCAGATATCACTGGGGTTGAGGAGAGACCACTGGGGTACATGAAAAACGTTTAGGGGTATGTGGAAACTCTACAGGATGAAGGGATAAAAAATATCTTTGTGGTAATGGAAATATCTATGTGGTGATGTGGAATGTAATGTGAGAAATATCTCTGGGGTGTGGGGGAAATCTCTGAGGGTTTTGGAGACACCTGGGGGGGGGGGTGATAAACTCTAACTGGTATGAGTGTTATATACAGGAGAAGAGATCTCAGTGGGGTTAGATATGTAAGAGGTCAAGGAGCTATCATCGGAGTGTTGATTTTTTGGGAAATCTCTGATTACGTGGAATATCATTCTGGGTTAGTGGTAGTGTAAGAGATATGTCTAGGTTAAAAGATAACTCAGTGCGTGGGATACTTCAGGAGGACGGCTTATTTATGAATAGATGAAACATATCCCTAAGGGCTGGCAGAAGTTCTCTCTATTCTGAAAAAAAATTAAAAGCCTATATGGTTAATGAGCCTGGCAAGGTGGGGGTTCTCAGGAATCGGATGGAAATGAATTGCTTTTAGAGCAACAAGGTCTCTTTTGGAGAGTTGTATCTTGGAAATATGTCTTTCGTGAGAAACTTCTCTTAGGCACATGTGCCTCCACTCACCAGTAAGTGAGAAGACCCCGGACTGCAGGACATCCCAGTTCACCTCCTGTCTGCTGGCGCCACCTTCAGGAAGAGCTGGTTTCCGTCGGGGAAGAGACAGGGGCTTTTCGGTTTCCACAGGAGCAGCTCTGGATGATGAGGGCTCCTCCAACTGGTTGGAGAGGTCAGCGGGGGATGCAGAAGTGCAACTTTCTAGAACACCATCTGTGAAGGACACGAGAGATTGAGAATTCCCCTCATATTCACCCCTGCAGTGCTCCCATCCTGCCCAGCTGAAACAGCGCACACTTGCCACTAGAAGAAACAGGTGCTAGCCCAACTCCCAACTAAATCTATAACCCATCATCCTTGCCTACAATTGTCCTCACCAATGTCACTATCAATACCTACCATTGTCCTCAGCTGCTATTGTCCTTCCACTGTCATTACCATTATCCTTTAGGTCTGTCATTACCGTTGTCCTTGCTTGTGTCCTACCCTACTATCCTTACTAATGTCCATGCCAACAATTGTCATTTAACATTGTGCTTTCCGTTGTGCTTCCACGTGAACTTACCCATGAAAAAAACCACTTCCTCCCAATTTCTATGCTTGTAGTCTGGAAAATGGAGTATAGAATATTGAGCGGTCACAATATTGTGACCAAAATATCAAAAATCAAAACATCGAAGAGGTAAGTCAATATAGGGAAGTATAGGCTTAATATTCCTAACTCCACATCTACGTACCTTGAAGATATATATATACATAGACTCTATACATGCGTCCCTTCTGATATTTGGTCCTCGGTATTTTGGCAACGATATCGTGGCCGTTCGATATTCAATATTTGATATTCCTGATCTACATCGTTTTTTCTAGCTTTTTTGCTAGGTCGTTTCATAAACTATTTCTGATCAAATGCTGAGCACCACCCAATACAGAGCGACATATCAAACCCTCCTCCAACTTACTGCCTGTAATGTCCAGCAATCTCCACTACTTAGCAACACTTCACCCTTTCAGTTTAGGGGCCATTACCCCTTGAAATTGTCTCAGGGCACAGGTGCAAAGGGCTTATTGGTGGCTTACCCCTCATACCTGGACTTCCTAATGTTGGTTGTTCATCTTTGGTTCCCTCCTCTTCTCCGGCCGTGAGATCTTGACTTCCTTCAACACGCTCGACTTCCGACCCGGTCTCATCAAGTGCTTCTTCTGACTGTGACCCGACCTCGGTGCCATCAGACGGCCTCTCCAGGTCCACACTCTTCACTAGTTCCTGCTTTTCCAGACAAATTAGCCCCTCCACTGGAACATCCTTGGCACTGGAAAGAACCACACATGACTTCTGCTCCTCTGGCTTTCTGGAACCAACTTTTGCACCTCCCTTCTTTCTTTTCCTCTTTCCCTTGCCATGCTTCTTGCTGGGAAGGTGTCCTGCACACCCCTGGTGGCCAGGCTTTCCTGCACGCACACCTTCTTGGTCTATGGGATTTTTAATTGACTTAGCCGGCTCTTGGTCAGTTGTTTTGCTCTGGTCTTCAGTGACCTCACTGCTCTCCATCTGTCCTCTTGTTAAAGAGGTCATTCTACTGTCCTGAGCGGAGTGAAGAGCTGTACTGCCCTCCTTGCTGGGTGACCCCACAGACACGTCTTTCATTAGAGTTCCTTCTGCTGTTTTACTCAGAATAGGTGGATCCAAAATGGGTGTTGGAGATTCTGCGGATCTTGGAGATGTCGAAGGGGGTCTGGAAAATGTGGTGTCATCTAACTGGTTGGTGGAGCACTTCCCTTGTAGGGTGGTCTCTGGTGTCTGGCAGGGCAGTGGGCTTTGAATACACTTTGTGGTTGGCTCTCCTGTCCCACTCTCCTGTGAGATGAACTTGCCATCTATAGAAATGTATTTATAGGTTGATAAACTGTCGGCTGCAGGACCGTGCTCCAACACGATGCCAGGAGAAAATGTGCTCCCTTGTGGAAATGCTCCTATGCAGTTTCCCTCTGTGAATACATTTCTGCTACTGGGGATATATTCCGGGGACAGGGGTCTGGCAGGAAGATTGTCTGATTCCCCTCTTGATGCCCAGCAAGAGTCTGCCTCCCAACACACAGTCTCTGCGTGAACATCAAGGACAACAGCTGATGGAGTCTTTGGTGTACTAGGAAATGCATGTTGCTCCTCAGCAGGGGAGAGAGGCCTCTCCATGACCCTTAAATTAACTCTAGCATGTGCTCCAACACTGGCTCCAGTTGTGCTGTCTTGGGCACCATCCACATGCCTTTGCTGGTTCTCATCTGGCCTAGGACTTGGCCCTGTAGTATCTCCAACATAGGCAGAACTGCTTAGCACACCTCCAGCAATGCTTCCCTCCCATGTCCGGTGGCCCCTGTTCTTAACAGGGACAGATTCTTCCTTTGGTACCTTCTGGTGCATCCAGGCACGGTGCCGCTTGTTTCGGCCCTTGCCATGCCCCTTTCGAACAGGCACTGTCTTGGTCTTAGAGATGCCATTTGCCTCAAGATACCGCTGCCTGGAGTCCACACCAGAATCTGGGGAGATGCTGAGGTCCAAAAGCTCCACATACTCACCCTCAATACTCTCCGTGAAGGGGCTGCAGATGTCTGTAAGGTCTCCCACAACCACTCCAGTGGGCCCCCCATGTGGGTCTTTGACATCTGTGCTGGAGTTTCGTCCATCTCCGGGGCTGCGGTCCCCTAAGATTTCAGAGAGATGCTCACCAGAAGTTAGTGTGCTCCCTGGAGATAGTGGATCCAAGGGGCACCTTCTACCCACGATGAATCCGTCTTTGTGCACAAACTGAGGGTAAACGATATCAGACCAGGGCACCCGAAGGACCCGCTCCCCAGCAGCCAGAAGGCAGTTTTCCAGTCGGGTAGCATGACGGTCCTTGTTAATGCCATTGAGCCATTCCACAGTGAAGATGAAGGGGTAGGAGTCCTCGGGCACCAGCACCTCCTGAACGCTGCGGCAATCTTGGGACAGACACTTCAGGGCCAGCCGGGGAGAGCATTCCAGGTAGGGAAGGACCTGCAGGTAGAAGTCTCCAGGCTTCAGGCACTGCCAGGGCAGGGAGGAGAGCTGCACCACCACCTTCTCGTGAAGACATAAGGGCCAGCCTTCATGGCAGAAGAGGAAGCCGCTGTATTGGGACTGCAAGATAAAAGAGAAGAGAATTTAAAGCATGAAAAAGGGAGAAAGAGTTAGGAAGCATGAGAGGGATCAGGCCTGCAAAAATCTCTATCAGCCCAATTTACAATTGATAGTTACACAGGTGGTGTGTACGGGTGGCCAATCCGCACCTTTTCGGTGGCATTCCCTCTGGGGAGAACGCCTTGTGATTCACTGGACCCTCCTGAGCTTTAATTTCATTAGGCTGCGGGTATAGTAAGAGACATTAGGGTTTGTGGGCACGAGTGCACACACTGGCATGAATGTGCAGGACCGCAGGAAGCATGGGGGCCCAGCCTAACAGTATGTGGTGGATGCATAGGAACATACAACAAAGGAACTGATCTGTGTGTATCTAGAAGACTGTGGCGATGCCAGGAAGGCAGTACTGACAGCACCTGTAAGGAATATACCCCTCCTCCAAGTGGTTCCTTATTTGTGGACACTGCCTCCTCACACAAGGCCCTCTTTTACTTTTGTAGTCACTAAAGGGGGTAAAGGAGAATTCCTGTTGAAAACTTATTTTTTTTAAACCGCCTCCAACATCTTGCAAACTGGCTCACCCCTCCCAATCCCACTCGCCCTCCCAGGGACCTTTGTGCAGGTTTCTGTGGTTCCTGAGGAAAAGGTGCTAACCAGAGACTATAGTGGCAAACAGTATCTGCCAACATGCTCTCTCCTGAGTGATGCACACCTAACTACATGAGGAACACATTTATAACCCGGAGGGGGCAAAATGTGGGGGTGGGCTTGGCACCTAACATGGCGGAAAGCCACCACAGTTCATCAACAACTTCCATGGCAAGTTTTTCCTCACGGGATCTTAGACAGTTAACTCATGTCTTGATGCAGAGGTTCACACTGCTCTGTGAGGACAGCAGGATAGTCTGTCCCTGTCCCATTGGTCGAGGAAGAGAAGTGTGAATTTCACCCTCTGCCTAGTGACACTTCTAGGATTATCTATAACGAATTAGATGTCCCTCTATTCTCATGAATACCTGAACCTAGCGCTCATATGCAACTCTATAGTTAACACTCGTTCTTTCAGTGAAGATATGTATATGCTTTGAGGTGTATATTTCCCACTGTGATTAGTAAATTGCGTGTTTTGTCTAGTTTCCGTCATATGTGTGTGAATAAACTGGGTTTTTGTAGACTTAGCCAGACTATCATTCGCTTGCTGTGTTGAACCAAACCCATTTCCAAAGGAAAGAAGACCCTAGTCCATAATTAACCCTGGCAGGTGCAGGTACTCAGTATCTGCCCACTCAAAGCAAAGACAGCCAATCAGAATCACTCACGCATGCCTCCTGCTGGATCCGCTGCAGTATGTGCTTGGCTGGCACAAGAAACTCGATGGCGTATCTGAGAGCGTCCTCGCCATAGGTACGCTCCACCACCGCGAACACCTGGCACAGCAGCGTGGGGCCAGTGGCCGAGAAGGGCGGGTAGAGGGCGGACAGGGTGTTCTGCACGCAGTCTTCCACCGGCTCCGCACTCTGTGAAGAGAGGAAGAAAGAGAGGGTGAAAGGATGGCGGAGACCTGGGAGGACTTGAGGCGGGCTGTGGGAGGAAAAAGGGAAGGGATAAGGCAGGAACCTAGTTCTGAACTCTGAGGGACACTATGCGTCTGTGCAGTGTGTGTTGTTTGCTCTATTTCTATGTGAGTAAGGCTATGCTGGAGGGGCAATGATGGGGCATGTGGTAGTCAAACTGCCCTCTTTACTCCCTTTCTATGACTATGGGTAAACAACCTTTAGTGCGCGGCTGCTAGTGCGCATACCATTACTTCGCAAGCGTTACTACGCTTGCGATGTTACAACGCGTACCATTAGTACGCAAGTTGTTACATCCCAAGCGTTGTTACAACGCATGCGTTGTAATGGTATGCGCTATCCACATCGTTTGGAAGGAGCTTCCGTTTCCAAACAACGACGTGCAGATCTGACGCCGCTGGAAGCCGGAGAAGAGAGGAACCACGGAGGAGAGAGAGGTAAGTGTAGTTTTTTTGTGTCGTGCAGGGGTAGTCTTTTAGGTTGTAGGGTTGTGTTTGAGTAGTGTAGGGTCGTGCTGGGGCTAGTGTTTTAGGGGTTAGGGTAGTGATGTGGTGTATGTGTAGGGTAGTGTTTTAGGGTTCAGGGTAGTGTCGGGGGTCGTGCAGGATAGTGTTTCAGTGTAGGGAAGGGACTGGGGGTAGGGGCAGGGTCGTGCTGGGGGTAGTGTTTTAGGACTTAGGGTAGTGTTGTGGTGTTAGTGTAGTGTAGGGTAATGTATTAGGGTTTAGGGTAGTGTTGGGGTGTAGTGCAGGGTAGTGTTTGGGTGTAGGAACAGGACTGGGGGTCGGGGGAGGGTTGTGAAGGGGGTAGTGTTTTAGGGTTTAGGGTAGTGTTGTGGTGTTTGTGTAGTGTAGGGTAGTGTTTTAGGGTTTAGGGTAGTGTTGGGGTGTCGTGCAGGGTAGTGTTGTAGTGTAGGGAGCGGACTGGGGGAAGGGTGAGGGTCGTGCAGGGAGTAGTGTTTTAGGGTTTATGGTAGTGGTGTGGTGTTTGTGTAGAGTAGTGTAGTGTTATAGGGTTTAGGGTAGTGTCGGGGGTGGTGAAGTGTAGTGTTAGAGTGTAGGGTCCAGGCAGGGGGAAGGGAGGAAGGTCATGTAGGGGGTAGTGTATTAGGGTTTCGGGTAGTGTAGTGATGTTTAAGTAGTGTAAGGTAGTGTAAGGTAGTGTAGTGTAAGCATGATTTTAGTGCGATGTTTTTAATTAGCATAAACCATAGTACATTTATAACCATTTGCGTTATAAATGCATGCGCAGTTAAAACTTGCGAAGTACTGGTTTATTCTAAGTAAAAACATGCAAAGTAATGGTTTATGCTAAGTAAAAACATCGCACTAAAATCATGCGAAGTAATGGTATGCGAAGTATCGACATATATTCATGACTATGGGCCTGATTTAGACTTTGGCTGAGAGGGGGCTGTGTTGCAACGGCGAAGGAGTACTCCCTCCGCCAAAGGAAAGTTCCGCCCACATCATTTAGAGTTGGGCAGAGCTCTAGTATGTAGACGGCAGATACTATTCCGTATCTGTTGCCTACATACACCTATGATGCAGTATGGGAAGTCTGAGGTTTGGTCATGTGTTCGCCCTCCCCATTTAGAGTGGGTGAATACATGGCCAATTTTCACTGTCCTTCACTGCCAGGTAAAACCTGCAAGTAACGCGCAGTGAAAACTGCAAAACGACGTTCACGCCATGGGAGAAATCTCCCATGGCAATGGAGAAATTTTGTATTTTCAGAAAGAAAATCTCACTTTGGAATTTTTTTTTTTTTAATACTTTTTTTTTTTTTAAAGTTTGAACGACAGCTCCATCATGTTGAGAGACTCATCTGTGAAACTTTCAATGCACTTACAAGAACTGCAGTGACAGTGGTTCCTATGAATGCAAGAAATGTCTGCTGGGCCGACAGACATCTCTAACTTTGGCAGGCAGAGTACCATCGCCTTGGCAGGAGTAAACTACTCCACCATGGTGACCGGACGTAATCCGTACGCCAAAGAATAAACAAGGCCCCATCTTCATACAGTAAATACAGAGGTAAAGTACAGGTGCAGGGAAGGAGGCACCCGAGTGAAAGAGAGAAAAGTTAAGGCAGAGTCACGCATTGTCTGTGTTACCGCCTCATAATCCCTCGTTCAGGGTCATTCTGGCCTACAGGGCAATCAGGAAGTGACCCATGGGCTGGTCTGACAGATCAGTATATGGGCTGTTTTTTAGCAGTTTGTGGGCCTGTTTTATGGCCAAGTGGACCGGTTTTTACTGTTGTTTTCCCTGATATTACCACAAACACTGCCTGCAGCAATCACAAAGGCTTGTAGTCTCACATACCCTGCAAAATAGCCATAGAACTTCTCTGTACATGTTTAAAGCTGGCCTGATTTGCTAATGTGGACCACATTTTTAGCTATATGTTTCACCAACAGTGGGCACTTTTTATTTTTGTTCCTGTAATGATTGAGTGGTCTAGCGCTCTGTCCGGGCCACGGCCGGATATGTCGCACCTGCGCGCGCACGCCGAGGGTCGTAGCGTGCAAGGATAAATAAAGGGGGCGTGCCCGAGTAGCGGCAGTCGGCACCTAAATATAATACAGTGTGGTGTCAATTTATTTATGCGCGCGTGCCTAATACAGCGCGCTCTGAGCCCCACAGCGAGGGGGCTTACACTGGCGACGAGGGAGCTGACCTCACGCGACCGTGCCTGTCGCGCACCAGCCAGCACCGAGATCGGCCCCGACGCGGCCCCAGCAGCGGCCCGCACGTCAGCAAGACACGGGGACACAGCCCCGCCCCACACCATCCAGCAGAGCCGGTAAGACGCGATCCTCACTCCCACCGGAGGCTCGCGCGCGGCCGCGTGTCTGTGCCAGCCCGCCCGCACAGCCACAGATTGTCCTTGGGGGTCCCTGCCCTCCTGCAAGGCTATCAGGCCTGAGCACGTGGCGCTCCAGACATGCTGTGGAGGGGAGAAAGGCCAGAGAATACCTCAGCAATCCACAGACAGAAAGCAGAGGAATATTAAAGCGAATGGAAGTGAAGGTCATAGCCAGGAGTCACCCTGTGACCTCGCAGGCCAGCAAGAGCCAAGCCTTGGGGTACACACACAAGAGGCACTAACCTGCGCATAGTACAGCACTACACCGGTAGTTACTACCCCCGTGAAACAGAGGGAGATGGGAGATAACCCCGATGGGAACCCGGCACCAGTCCGAGTCGTCACTCAACATGCGCCCACAGGCGTGCTGCCCCCATTCAGCGAAGCGGCTGATCCCACAACGGCATCCCCAAGGTGGAAAATGTGGTTGGGACGGCTAGACAACTATTTCATAGCCACCAGGGAAACGGACGGAGCGGTTAGGCGGTCGCTCCTGCTCCACTATGCGGGGGAGGAGGTCTACCTGCTATTCAAACACCTCCCAAACACAGGCGGCCCAACCGACTACGACTCGGCGGTGGCTGTCCTTAACGCACATTTCGACCCACAACTGAACCCAGACTACGAGAGGTTCAAGTTCGACAAGCCAGACAAAGGGAAGGGGAGTCCATCGATGCATTCCACACAAGACTCAGGGAACTGGCAAGCACGCATCTCGTCGACGAAAGGGCCGCGGAAGAGATTCGGGCACAGCTCATCCAGGGAATACGCAGCAAAGTACTGCGGGGGCTCATATTAAGGCAGCCGAACATACCCCTGAACGACATACTGGTCATGGCCAGGTCACACGACCTGTCGGCAGCAAGGGCAGATGAAATGGACCTGGCGCTGACGCGCACAACCGAGAAGAGCGCGACCATCAAAACGGAGCGGGCCGATGCTGTCACAACGCAAGAGAAGAGGAGCAAGCCGCGGGACCGCCCGCCACAGACCCAGAAAGGCCAGTGCGGATACTGCGGGCACGAAGAGCATCCACCATATGCGTGGCCTGCCCAGGGTAAGACGTGCACCAACTGCGGCATCCCAAACCATTTTGCATCCGTGTGCAGACGAAGAGGCCCACGCAAGGATGGAAGAGGAGCCAGGCCCATGCGAAAGCTCGTAAGACAACTGTCGAGTGGGGCGTGGCCTGACAGCATGGCCGGCTAGACGTGTTTTCTGCGCCGCTCCTGCCCCAACACCGTAAATCCTTAAGAATCCTGGCACTATAGTGACTCTCATAGTGCAGAACGATAGCGGAACCCTCCCCTGACCCCAAGGAACCCAGCGAACTGCGGGGAAATTGGCCCGCGATTGCACAGCGCTGATGCAGACGGCGACCGATTTGGAGGAACCCCGGTCGTCATAATGGCGGCCATCGAGCAGTTCTCGGAGGGGAGCGCAGTCGGGCAGTGGTGAGGCCCCTGGGCCGCGGTGAGTCCGACCGCAAGCTCTAGATAACTTCTACGGCCCCAGGAGGGGGGAAAAAAGCAGAAGGAACGTACCGCTGTATGCGGCTGGCTGGCTGGGCTCCGACGACCGGGAGTGGAATCTACGCGAGACCGCGGCGGTGCGGCCTACAGGTGTTCCGACCGGAGAGGCCTGGACGCGGTGAGGGAACCGCCTGGGGACCGAGGTGGCCCGGTGTGTTGCCGGAGGCCTGAACTTGATGCTGAGGGGCGGGGGTACACAGACCCCGAAGGCCACTACGAACCCCGGAGCAGCGGTGGGTCCCAAACTGAGGTCGCGGCGGGGCCCCGGTGAATCCCGAGTCAGACGCGGGGGCAGTCTAGCCGACACGGAGGCAGCAACAATTGCCCAGTAGCTGGGAGGCTCTCCATACGATATCGAAGCCGGAGGCCGGGAGAATAGGCCTCAGTGTGATCGGATGGCAGGGCTGCACCGGGCCACGAAGACAGCTTAGGGGCGGTGTCGGGGGCTGCAGTTCAATAGCGGCGATAAAGAGCACCCCCCCTGCGGCCAGCGAGCCACGGCAAGGAAGTGGGCCTGGGGAGCGATGTGACGAACTGGGGGCAAGTGGTGCCAGAGAACGGCCCCGGCCAACGGAAGGGGAGGCCTACCTGGTATAGTCGACGCAAAGGCCACAGGGTGAACGGCCTGAGATACTCATTTGACCCGGACGGAGGGGGCCACCAGACAGCACACTAGGACGGCCAGACTGACTATGGGGAAGGACCGACCCCTAAGAGGTGCCCAAGCCAATAAAATTATGCAATATACGGTCCCGGGGCCGACGGCGGTGGACCGCCTTGGAACTGATACGGAGCGGGGGGCCCACCCCGACGCGGCAGCTCGCGACAAGGCCGACATCTTGGCAGCGATTCGTGATTCCAGGGTGGCGTTAGAAATAAAAATGGACGGTATGGCCATGGACATCAACCATCTGCGCCTGGATCTCCGGAAGGTGGCGGATAGGGTGACCACCACGGAAGGGGACCTGAATACTGTACAGACGGAGGTCAGACAACTACGGGAGACGGTGGCGGCGCTCCAGGGCCATACGGCCCGGCTGGAAGAAAGGGCGGAAGATGCAGAAGGGCGGTCCAGAAGGAATAATCTCCGCTTTTTTTTAGGATTTCCAGAAAAGGCGGAGGGGCCGGCGGCAGACCTATTTCTGGAAGATTGGATTGGCACATCGTTCCCGAGCCTTAGGCTCTCCAACCTGTTTGCAGTGGAAAGGGAGCATAGATCTCTTGGGCCGCCGCCGAGACCGGGAGCCCCGCCCAGAGCCTTGATTGCCCGACTGTTCAATTTTAGGGACCGGGACATGATCCTGCAACATATCCGCACCAATGGCCCACCTCAATTTGAGAACCAAGACATCCATATCTATCCAGACTATACCAAAAAGGTGCAGGAACTGCGGAATGACTTCTTGAGCGTTAAACGGCGGATGCGGAGCCACGACATCAAGTACAGCCTACTGTTTCCGGCCCGGCTCCGAGTACAACATGCCGACAAGGTGTACTTCTTTGGCAACTCAGTAGAGGCAGCTGAATGGATGGACGCGTTGGGCTTGGCCGGCCAAGACCAAAACCAGGGCTGGCGAGAGCAGAGACGCCGGAGTAATCGACAGCGGACCCAGCAACGGCGAGAAGGGAGACAGCACCAACGAGACCGAGATTTGGCGGATGGAGGACGTATCGTGGTGGGACCAGATGGCACTCTCCTGGCAGATCGGGAGGCGATCCCAACGCAGAACCAGTATTCTCCGCTCTGTTTGGTACAGGAAACACAATCGGAGGCGGGCAGCGCCGCCGGCCCGGTTGTAGAGGGCTCCGGTAATGAGTGAGTGATGGACCTCACACTAAGACCGGGAGGGTCTGGGACACAGACACTGTGAGTACCTGTTTTGGCCCGTTGGGCGCTTGACTTTCTTGAGAGACTCGTGTGCGAGGACACGGCTTGCCCAGTGACATTGAGGGGGGGAGAGGTTTTCGATAAAATTGATAAAAATCAGAGGAGGGTACACTATTTTGCCTATCTGTTGTTTAGACTTGCCGGCGGTAGAGTGCCGAGGTGGCCTGGCTAGACCTTTGGTCGGGCGGGGCTGCACGGTGCCAGTCAGTCGGCTGATTTACAGAGTTTAGGAAGGGGGATTGCCAAGTGGGAGAGCACGCCCACTTGTAATTGTTATTTTAAGTTGAGGGGGTGCTCTAAGGGGTGGGTGGAGCTTTGGGGCGGGGTTCAGAGTCCTCGGACCCGGACCGGGTTGCGGGAATGAAGGGCTACCGCCTGTGGGTGGAGGGAGTTGGGGTTTCGTGTTATGGGGTTGTTTGGGGTGCTGCCGGCTCTGTTCTAGGTCACAATACAAGGGATCGAAGTAGTCTACCCTTAGAGGGGCCACGCTATATTTCTCCTGGGGGGCCCCACATAATAGTCAGGGGGCAGCGATGCCAACAACAATTCACTTATGCCAGGTGATTCACAGACATACAAATTGATCACATGGAATGTTCGTGGGCTCAACAATGTGGTCAAGCGAATCCGGGTAGCATCCTACCTCAGACGGTATGGAGTAAGTATAGCCCTGCTCCAGGAGACGCACTTGTGGGGAGATTGTCTTAAATATGTTCAACGCCGATGGAGGGGTCCGTTTTTCGCAACATCCTACTCGGGGTTTGCTAGGGGAGCGTTGGTCTGGGTGGCACCGGGGGTCCCCTTTAAGGCTTTACACACTATACGAGATCCTGAAGGGAGATTTGTGATGGTGGAGGGGACACTGGATGGACGCAGCATATGCCTGGTAAACGTGTATGCCCCGAATACTGACGACGGGGGTTTTTTGAGCCGAGTGATGGGGCAACTCGATCTCGACCCGGACACAGAACTGATTGTAGCGGGAGACTTTAACTGCGCCCTTGACGGGGAGCTCGACAGACACCCCCCAAAACTAGATGCCAAACCTAGAGTCAGGGAAGCGATGGGCCGAATGCTTCACAATCATGGCCTGTTGGATATATGGCGACACCATAATCCTGGTCGTCGAGTGTACTCGTGCCACACACCTGCTGCCAATACCCATAGTAGGCTTGATTACTTTTTCATTCAAAAGGCGGCGGTGCATCGGATAATGGAGACGCTATATCTGGCCCGCTATCTGTCTGACCACTCCCCGTTATTAATTACCTACTCGCTGGACCGACCGAGATCTAAAGTACCGCTTTGGAGGCTTAACATTGAAGCTTTCGGTGATCCGATCTATAAAGGCGCTATAGCAAAAGGGTTGGATGATTATTTGGAACTCAACTGGGGTTCAGCAGGCACCAGGGCGACCGAATGGGACGCGATGAAGGTGGTAATACGGGGGATCTGCATGTCCACAGAGGTGGGGGTTAAAAGAGTACTGGAGCGCGATCTGCATCGGCAGGAGGAGCGCTTGGCGACATTGGAGAAAGAAATGCCCACCAACGGTGGGAGGTCGACTGAGTGGGCCACCGTGCGGCGACAGATAGGGGTCATATGGGACTCGCTCGGCAGATTTAATAGAACGGAAAGTAGACGTCGCTGGTATACAGAAGGAGATAAGGCGGGGCGGCTGTTGGCGCGCCTGATCAGGACGGAGACTCAGCCCCACCCGATTATGGCCCTCAAAAACGACTCAGGACAGGTGGTATATACTCAACATGCGATCAATAACGTATTCCTGACCCATCTACGAAAAATATACTCCAAGCCCCAATCCCCAGAGACCCTCGTGGTTATGGAGACCTATCTTGCAGGGGTGGACCTACCTAGCATAGACAGTCAGAAGGCCCTAGGAGGCCCCTTTAGTGGGGAAGAAATTCGGGCGGCGATCGCCCTCCTGAAGACTGCGAAGTCTCCTGGGTTGGACGGTATAACCGCCGAACTCTATAAAGAGAGAGGCGGAGTCCTGGTCCCCAGGCTATTAGATATCCTGGGCGAGGCCGAGGAACGCGGTAGGCTCCCAGATTCCATGCGGGAGGCGCTGATTGTGATGATCCCCAAACCAAGGAAGGATCCCCTCCTCCCCGGCTCATATCGGCCCATTTCAATGTTGAACGTAGACCTTAAAATTATCAGTCAGGTGTTGGCGTGTCGGCTCCTCCCCTATCTCCAGCGGCTGGTCCATGAGGACCAATCCGGGTTTATACCGGGCCGGAATACGTTGCGTAACATCCGCCGCCTCGCGCATATTATGCACTCATTAGAGGGACGGGCCCAACAGAGCGCCTTGGTGTTCCTAGATGTCGAACAAGCGTTCGACTCGGTCGGCTGGGACTATCTATGGCGGGTACTTTTAAAAATGGGTCTGGGGGAGGGGTTTGTAAAGTGGATTAAGCTACTCTATACTCATCCAACGGCAAGAGTTCGCACGGGGCGATACGTGTCAGAGGCGATCTCTATAGGGAGGGCGACGCGGCAGGGTTGTCCGCTCTCCCCCTTGCTGTTCGCCCTGGCAATGGAGCCATTGGCTTGCCACCTGCGTGAGGTTCTCAGAGGACGGGGCATACAGGTAGGTGGTTCGGAACATGTCGTTTCGTTATACGCCGATGATGCACTAATATACCTGAGACAGCCGACCCGGTCATTGCCAACACTGATGACTGCGCTGGCACAGTTTGCTGCTGCCTCCGGTCTTTCCATCAACAAGTCAAAATCGCAACTGTATGCGATTGGCCCGGAGTGCAACTGGGAGGGGTCACAACACCCAGTACTGGAGCTTCCATGGGCAGGGGACGTTATCCGCTATCTGGGGATATGGATTGGTAGGAATGAGGCAGTTTTTACCAGCACAATATGGGGAGGATAATTAGAGGTCTTCAGGGCAGTATTGCCTTTTGGAACACGCTCAAACTCTCCCTAATGGGGAAGATTGCCTTAATTAAGATGGTGGTCTTACCTCGCTGCCTCTATACCATGCAGGGCTCCTTCTTTGAACTTCCACACCGGGTATTTAAGGAGATAGAGGCCCTGCTGGTCCTGTTGTTGTGGAATGGGAAGAGATGTAGGGTAAGTCTAGAGGTCATGAAACGTAGATGGGGCAAAGGGGGTTTAGAGATCCCCGATCTCGAACTATATTATTTTGCATCCCAATTGCAACATGCCATAGCCTGGTTGGATACGGATCCCTCTTGGGAGAGGTCCCTGCTGGCAGGTACATACGGGGACCGACAGCTAGGAGCGCTTTTGTGGCGGGCTAGGGGACACAGGGAACAAGGTCCTTCATTGGTGCGGCTTGGGGCAGCAATATGGAATCGGGTGATATGCAGAGTGATCCGGGAAAGGCCGTTTGCCCCGGAGGCGGACTTTTGGCTGATGCCGCCCTTTGCGCAAATAGACCAGGTAATGTCCACGGAGGCCTGGAAGGCTGGGGGCTGCCTAATGTTGTCTGACCTTTACCCGGACAATAAATTTATCACCTACCGGGAGGCGGTGACCACCTTTGAGCTTGGAGCAGGGCAGTTTCTGCAATACGCTAAAATAGCGGCAACAGCGCGACAATTATGGCCCACGTTCCCTGAGGCTCCGGGGTGGTCCCAAACCCTGGTCACTATGATCACCATGGCTGGGGGGAGAAGACTTGTTACTCACCTCTACAGGGCGCTTAGAGATGATAGGCAGACTGGCCCCCTCAAAATAGAAGAAAAATGGCAGCAGGTGTGTCCGCAGGAGATCACAGCACCAGAATGGGGAAAAATACACGAGAGTGTGCGGAAGGTGTCGGTAAGCAACCGCTTCAAACAAATTCAGTATAACATAATACATATGACCTACCTCTCACCTCGAAGGCTGCAGGCCATTGATAGTTCCAGGGATTCACGCTGCCCCCGATGTCGCTCTGATCAGGCAGACTTTCTGCACATGGTATGGATCTGCCCAACGATCCAGACATACTGGGTGGCAGTCCTTGAGGTTCTGAATAGGATAACAGGGTGGACAATAGCCCTGGATCCAAGGGCTTGCCTCTTCGGCTTGATACCTCGGGATCCTAAACGGAAGACAAGTAGGCGGTTCCTGGTCTTGGGCCTGGTTATAGCCCAACGGCGTATAGCGATACATTGGCTAACCCAGCAGGGGCCGCTATTGGCGAAGTGGAAGACAGATCTCAGGGAGTGGGCAGTAGCAGAGGAGGGGCACATACGGAACACCAGGAGAGATGACAAATTACCCGAGGTGCTACTGGCATGGGGAGCGATGATGCAAGAGATAGAAGGACAAAACACACAACTCACACCAGAAGGTTCAGGCGAGGCGTCTTCCACGGAGGGGGTGGCCACAGGACGACGAGGGGAAACACAAGGTGTCCCCACATGAACACTAAGCTGTATAGACCATCAGTTACATAGACCCGGCAGAGGGGGGGAGGGCACCGGGGAGGGGGGGATGGGGGGGAGGAGGGGGGGAGTTTAACACAGTTCAAGTTATGTTTACACATGTAAAGAATACAAAGCGAAGAAAACTAGGATAGAGGAATCTCCAAGGTTGTCAACATAGATTTAATGTTTGCAATGTATTACACCGCCTCGGCTGAGGTGGACAAACTCTGTAACTATTTTACATGCGAGCTGCTGATTTGGAGCAATAACTCAATAAAGAAATACAAAAAAATAAAAAAAATAAAAAAAAAGACAACTGTCGAGTATGTCCCTTGCATCCTCCCAAGGGGGAAGAAAGAGTGAACGGACCACCCACCGAGCAGAATACTCCTCCACTGGGGACGATGAAGGAGAAACATACCTAGTATCATTCACACAGGCACTGAAGAAAAGAAGAAGGCCGCAACCCACATGCACCGTAAAAATTGCCGGATCAGAAGTAAGTGCGGTGATTGACACCGGCGCGTCGGTAAATGTCATGGGGATCCAGCAATATAACCGGCTGAGGCCCAAACCAGAGCTCAGACCGTCCAAGACGAAGATATTCGCATATGGAAGTGACTCACCCCTGCCCCTCCGCGGCAAGAGGACAGTGCCGATACGGGCAGAAGACCACGAGATCACGACCGACATTCACGTCATCAACCAAGAGGCCGACACCCTACTGAGCAGCCACGCTGCAGAAGATCTAGGGTTGGTAGTGTTCGCGAGGAGTGTACAGGCGAACCAAACCAAAGAGCTGCTAGCCCAATTCGCCGGCCTGTTCCAAGGGCAAGGACGGATCAAGAAGGCCCCAGTCAAGCTACATATTGACCCGTCGGTCACACCTACAGCATTACGACACAGGAGGATTCCTTTCCAACTCAGGCCGCTGGTAGAACAAGAGCTGCAAAAGCTAGAAGACCAAGGGGTCATCGAAAAGGTCTCCGGACCCACACCGTGGGTATCGCCCATGGTGATAGCCGAGAAGCCCCGGCAGCCAGGAAAGATCCGGCTATGTATAGACATGCGCCTCCCCAACAAAGCCATCCGGCGCGAACGTCACATCACACCAACGATGGATGACATAGTGGCCGACGTCAACGGATCCCGTTGGTTTTCAAAATTGGACCTGAATGCAAGCTATCTTCAGCTGGTCTTAGACAAAGAAAGCCGCTACATCACCACGTTCAGTACCCACCTTGGACTGAGAAGGTATAAACGCCTCAATTTCGGAATATCATCGGCAGCCGAGGTGTTCCAGGACACCGTAAGGGAGATTCTATCCAGTGTGCCAGGAGTGCTGAACGTGAGTGATGATATCCTCATTTCACTCTGAAACCGCGGACGAGCACTATCGCCATCTGAGGGCAACACTAAAGCGGCTGCAGGACCATGGCGTCACCCTACACCAGGAAAGGTGCTTCTTCTTCCAAAAACAGATAGAGTTTTTTGGATACCTATTCAACCAGGAAGGCATCCAAGTGGACCCACGGAAGTCCCAAGCGATTAAGGATGCACCAGCCCCTGTGACGGTGTCCGAAGTGCGAAGCTTCCTCGGGATGGCCACGTACTGTGGCCAATTCATCCCGGACCTGGCCACCATTGCAGAACCACTCTGGAACCTCACCCGAGCAGACGCCATGTGGAAGTGGGGAACCCTGGAAGAAACCGCATTCCAGAAGATCAAGACCACCCTGCTCGACCACACCACCCTGGTATATTTCGACCCTGTCAAGCAGACGGAAATACTAGTTGACGCAAGCCCCGTCGGCCTCGGGCAGTGCTGACCCAGGAGCAGGAGCCAGGAAGATGGGCGGCTCTGGCGTATGCCAGCAAAGCGCTTTCACCCACGGAAAGGCGTTACGCCCAGATCGAGAGGGAAGCCCTGGCTATCCGCTGGGCGTGCTGTCATTTTCATTTGTATGTCTGCGCCCAGCCATTCAGGGTTATTACCGACCACCAGCCATTGGTGCCGCTTTTCAGGGGATCAGCACCACACCCACACCCGAGGATCGAGCGATGGGCCATCGGACTCCAGCAACACGAAATGGAAGTGGCCTATCGGCCAGGGGCCAAAAACCCCGCCGACTTCCTATCAAGACACCCGGCACCCCAAGAGGACCAGAGTGAGGAGGCAGAAGTTGAGGCGCTTGAAGCCCACCTGAACATGATCTGAACAGTCACGTGCCCAAAAGCCCTGACGCTGGAGGACGTCGCCACTGCGGCAGAAAACGATCCTGTGATCACCAAAGTACGCGCAGCCGTCCAAGGGGGACACTGGCACCAGTTCCTGCATTCGGCCAATGATTGGGCCGGACCGGAGAGGGAGTGCCTCATGAAGATGTGAAGGATCAGGAACGAACTAAGCGTGACTCAAGGAGGAATTCTGTTAAGAGGGTCACGAATTGTTATACCGGCGGCCCGGCAACATCAAGCAACCCAGCTGGCTCACGGAGGACACCAAGGAGAGGAAAAGATGAAGGCCCGGATGCGAGAAAAGGTGTGGTTCCCAGGCCTCGAGGTCCAGGTGGAGGAGGCCGTGAGAAGATGCCCAGCCTGCCAATTGACAAGCGCCTCGGGAAGACCAGCACCAGTCCAGACAGAAGAGCATGGGAAGGCCCAGTGGGAGAAGGTGAGCATCGACTTTGGGAGTTTTCCCGATGGCCGGGCGACCGTGGTCATCGTCGACAGCTACTCCAAGTATCCCCTGGTAGAAGTCGTTAGCTCCACCGCATTCTCCCGGGTTGCCCCAGTGCTCGAGAAAACCTTCGCAATGTTCGGATGTCCAGAGGAAATCAAGAGCGACAATGGGCCTCCGTTTCAAGGGAACGAATTCCACGACTTCATGCAGCACCACGGCATACGTCATCGCCGCATCACCCCACAATGGCCGCAAGCCAACAGAGAGGTTGAGAGGTTCATGAGGACCGTCAACAAAGCCCTGCGGATTGCCGTGGCAGAAAACGAGGACCCTGAGCGACACCTCCAGCTATTCCTCCGAGAATATAGAAGCACCCCCATCTGATAGAGACATCTAGCCGCAGATTCCTTAACTTAGAATATCCCCAGGCGTCAGACTGGATCCGGAAAATTTTGCGCAGCAGCACCTCTGCGCGCCGGGGGCGGCGCCGCCTGGCTCCGCCCTGACGTCGTCCCTGGACATGACGTCAATGGAGCCATATAGGACCCTCCCGGCGCGCTGACGTCAGTTTCCTTCTTTTCCGCGTCCCAACGCGGATCCGGCATTCAGCTGTTCCTCTGACCTGTTTTCTTCAGGCCTTTTTTGACGCCTTCTGCGTCGGGGAACGGTGTGCGATGCCTTCGGGCTTTAAGGTGTGCGAGACTCGTTCGCGACAGATGTCGGCGTCGGACCCGCACACCATTTGCATGTGGTATCTTGGGACGCACCACGACTCCGTGGAGTGTGCCGCCTGCCGGCAGATGCGTCCGAAGTCCCTACGGGATCGCCGAATGAAGCTCCTGGCTGCCCGGATATCCCGCACGACGTCTCCCCGCCGCTCTCCGGTTGGCTCTTCTGTCCGTGTCCGCTCCCGGAGTCGTTCCCGCGACCGTCGTTCACCTAAAGGTAAGTCCAAGCACAAGTCACGGAGGTCAAAGACCTCGCTTCCACGTGACGATGGGGGTCATGGTTCCCGTTCCACCACGGAGCCGTACACCCAAGAGTCGGCCTCCATTTACCCGCCCTTTCCGGGTGATGGTGCGACTTGACACTAGATGGAAGCCTACTACAAGGCTCTGCACTCCATCTTCGGGTCACCTCCTCTCCCTGGCGCGCCTTCGGGTCCCAAAGAGGAGGTAGGCGTTCGGGTCGGATCTTCGCCGGCGGGTTCGCCCTCCGCGCCGGCCGAGTGCCTCGGCTCCGGAGTCGTGCCGACGTCGGGTCACAACCCCGATGGGCGTCCCAGCCCCACCTCGTGCCATTGTGCCCTGTCTCCGCATGGCCCCTGGCGGCGCCCTGCGTCGACATCGGCGGCACCATGCCTGTCGACTCCTGGTCGTCATACTCCTTCTCCGCACCTATCGGTGGTGGGGACGTCAACGCCGGCTCGTGCCCCAGCCGGGTCGCCTCTCGTGGAGGTCGACGTCAGTTCGACGCCGGAGCAGCCGCCGGTTCAAGTTGATTCTCCACTTCGGGAGGACACAGTTCCGGTATGCCCGGGGTTATCCCCACGCCATTTGGCTCCGATGCCCTGGGGTCAGTGGCCCCTTGCTCCTCCTGCTGCGGGACATGTCAGCTTGCAACCGTCCCCTACAGATGGCCTATTGTCGCCCTCCAGGACGCCCACTGAAGCTGGTGCTTTGTTTTTAAGGGGTATTCGCAGGGCTGCTGCTGTTTTACACTTGCACCCTCCGTCTGTCCCCTTGTCCTCCGATCCATTATTGGATCTCCTCCACCCTTGCTGCCTTTTAGCGGCTTGTTGTTCGACGCGCTTCTCGGAACGTGGGCACAGCCCTCTTCAGGAGATCCTGTCGACCGGGCCATTGCGCATCGTCCGGCCCCTGGGGGCCCAGCCTGTTTGTCCCTTCAGCCTGGGGCTCAGGGACTAGTAGTCCAGGTGGCTTTTGCCACGCAGCCTTCCTCTCCGCCTCTATTGCTGCCTCCCACTAGGGAGTCTCGTTGGTTGGAGACATATGGACGCAGCATTTTTGCGTCCGCTAGTTCAGCCTTGCGTGCTCTGAACACGGCTTGCGTCTTTGCCCGGGCTTCTTGTGCCCTTTGGGACTCTGTGGAGTGTCTTTTACCTTTTCTCCCTGAGAGTACTTGTGCTGACCTGGCTCGTCTCCTTCATGAAGGCCGAGAGATGGCCTTACCATTCGGTCTGCCATTGACTCCACTGATTTGGTGGGTCGGGCTATGGCCAGGTCCGTTGCTCTGCGTCGCCATGCTTGGCTGCGCGACGGGGGTTTCCCCGAAAATGTTCGTGACAGTCTCCGGGATTTGCCATTTGATGGTGTGTCCCTGTTTAACGAACATGCGGACTCTGCAGTTCACCGCCTTCTTTCTAACCTTCCATAGTTTTTGTTCTGTTCTTGTCCGATTGCGGGCTTTGTCCTCACCCTCTGCTGTGTTGTCTCTGCTTCATGTTGGCCCTGGGTTCATGCTGTAATACCTGAACGGCCTGGGCGGCTTCTCGCCGCAATTTCTTGTCTTTTATGCAGCTGGTCCGCTGCTTATATTTCTGTTGATCCTCTGTCTATAAGCTCACGCTCAAGAGGTGCCCCTTGTTGGGGTTGATACTTACCCTATGTGGGGTATTCGTTGGCTATTGTATAGCTGCCTCCTTCCAACAGCAGTCTTGGTAGGCTCCTGTGGGGTCCTTTTCACAAGGTTGTCCTGCGGCTGTGCCTGTAAACTTTCACTGCTGCTGCAGGCCCTTCCGGGACCTTCTTGCGGTCCATTTGTTGGTCTCGCTCTATAGCCTCTCTCATGGTGTCTGCTGCTGGTCTGTGGCACTCCCCTGCATCTCACTGCTCCATTTCTTGAGGCCCAGGAGGGCTTTCAAGTCCTCGTGTGCCCTCATCCCGGAGGACTTTGAGGTTCTACCTCGTGTCACCTCTTCCACAAGGGTTTTTTCAGGTTAGCCCTCCTTGGGTGGTTTGTGCTGCCTTTTCTCGTCAGCCACTTTCCTTGCGACATCTGGTTCCTAACCGTCTCGTCGTGGTTCTTTCGCTGCGGCCGTCCCATCTGTGGACTGCCTACCAGAGGGACCCTGTCGCTATCCCCGAGCACGCAGAGCTAGCTCAGCACTATTCTTCTGTGTTCTATAAGCGTCCGATGACTGCTCCCTGGTATGTTCGCTGTCACGGGCTGCTGCGCTTTCCTGCAACTTTACGTTGCCTAGTTCTACTCTCCTCTCTCCATGCTGCATAGTCCTTTCATGGTTGGACTTCGCTCTCCATGGTGGCGTTCTGGCCCCAGACGCTGATACTTTCCATTGTCTTGTGCCTTGCTTTTCTGGCCACTTCCCCTGCCAGAGCTTCCCATTTCCCTGCTGCATTCCGCGCAGGTGTTGTCGTGCTTTCCTTCAGGCTGCTGTTGCTGCTCTCAGCGGGAGTGTTCTCCTCAGACCATTGTTTGCCTGGTGGGCTATTGTGCGTACATCCACTTTTGTTCCTCCGGTACGTTTCGTACTGGCTCCTTCCAGTACTGCTCGGCCTCCCTGTCTGTCTCACGGTAGACGGTGGGTCTTTCCTACCGCCTGTGGCTGTTGCGTCTGGCTCTGGGCATTGCTATGTCCGGTACCGCTGCACCATGGCTGTTGGTGCCTATGGTGCCTTTTCTTTTCTTTCTCAACGCATCCACCGGGCTGCGTCCTGTTTTCTTTTCTCCTGTCCCTCGTACTACACACACCCAGACCTCCTCCATGCATGGTCCTTCTTGCGGTGGCCGTGGTCTTGTTACTCACTTTTCGTGAGCGCAAGTCTTCTACGTGTGTTAGTTTTGCCGGCTCTCTTTCACGCCATACACCCTGGTAATGCGTCTCTCGCATCTCAGCTTTGCTCGTGGCGCTTCATTGTGCCTTTCCCTTTCCGTGGTGTGGTTCTGGCGGTACACACAGTGTCTATTGTGTACTTCTGTTCCCCACGTGCGTAGCACTGGTTATTGCCATCATTCTCTGCCATTCTGCCTTTTGATGCCCACCCTTTCACATGTCCGGTGCATGGGCAATGGTGCATTGGCAGGTCTTGTGTTTCCAGTAACACTGACTCATCCTGGGAGTCGTCAGCATCCTTCCGCTGCTGTTCCCACTTCCACAGTGCTTCTTTCACTGTCATGCATGTCCGTCCTGCATGCTCGGACTCGGTCCATTCTTGTACCCTAGCTGGACCTTTCTCTTTTGCAGGTCCATCGGATCCTGCGGATCCCTCACATCCTACATTTAGTTCCTCTTCTTTTACAGAAGATATCCACTCTCATTCCGCACTGCCCTTCTGGTTCTGTGCTCCCTTTCAACACTGTTTAACCGACAGGGCTTTCCTGCCGCCCTTGGCAGCTTTTGATGCCTTTGCCCCTCATTGTTGGCCACTCCCTACGGAGTATCCTAGTCTGGTGTTGGCCACTCTGGCAGTGCTGCCCCCACTGTGTTTAGTCAACTGATTGACACTTCTGTTCCCTTGGGAACTTAGTGGGGTTCTGTCGCAGACCCGCCTCCTATGGGGTATGGCTTTGGTATCTATTCTAAGTTAAGGAATCTGCGGCTAGATGTCTCTATCAGATGTACGAGTTACTTACCTTCGGTAATGATGTATCTGGTAGAGACGTTGTCTAGCCGCAGATTCCTTAACGCCCACCCATCCTCCCCGATCTGCGAGGACCTTTTCAGGTGGGGTTTTCTGCATTCGCCTCCCTTGGGGTGGCTTTATCTTTCTGCGGGGTGGTATCTCTCGCCTCCCTCCCCGTCAGGCTTATTCCTTTGGTTTACTTGTTCTACTCCTCCCAATCTCATGCTTGGGCGGTGAGTTCAGGTGTCCTTCTGCGTTTTTCCACATGGGTTTCCTCCAGTATGGGGCCTACTGGTGTCCTCTACCCTCCCACCCACCTTCTCCATTGACACTCCTCCAGTCAATTGGTTTTGAGCTCTTTTTGGCCTGTGCCTCAGTCCAATGGTTCTCTCACGGGGGACAGGGTCTCCCTATTTCTTTCTTTCTCTTCTTTAATCCTGTGGTTTGGGGCTTTCTTGCCGGTCGCTGTTGGCTCTTTTCATTGCCGTTTTGCCTCAGGAGAGGGCATTCTCTCGCTTTTCTGGGGTTGCTTCTCAGTGTACTGTTCTGCTCTTTTCATTCACTTCATCTGGTGCAGACTTTGTCGTCTGCCTTGGTCTTCTTTTTATAGATCGGTTTGCCTCAGGGGTGGCATTCACTTCGCTTTTGCGAAACTGCTTCTCAGAGTATTGCTCTGCTCTTTCCTTTTCAACAACTTTCAGTCGACAGTGCTTCTCACTGTCGTTCATGGTGCTTTCTCACCCTTTGGTTCTTTCTCTCTCACCAATTTTCTTTTTTATTCGCACACTGTTCCCATACTCTCACAGTTTTACTGGGGGCTCTGCGTTGTGGCGCTGAAAAGTTCCTCCGAAGAAAACTGACGTCAGCGCGCCGGGAGGGTCCTATATGGCTCCACTGACGTCATGTCCGGGGACGATGTCAGGGCGGAGCCAGGCGGCGCCGCCCACGGCGCGCAGAGGTGCTGCTGCGCAAAATTTTCCGGATCCAGTCTGACGCCTGGGGATATTCTAAGTTAAGGAATCTGCGGCTAGACAACGTCTCTACCAGATACATCGTTACCGAAGGTAAGTAACTCGTACAACAGCACCACACGCTGTACACCATGGGCGCGGATGTTCAACGGGGCCCGCCGTGACACCCTCCCTATGTGCCCAGGGTGGACCCCGCCTCCATACAGTGAAGAAGACACCCTCGAACGAAGAAAGAGGCAAAATGTCACTGCCAGCCGAAACAGAAGAGCGGCACCCCGAGAAATGCGAAGAGGGGACAATGTGATAATGAAAGACCGGAGATCAGGAGGAAAGTTCCGAACGAGGTACAAGCCGGGCCACTGGACGGTGGTCAGTGTAAAAGGGACCAGGATAACTGTAGAGAAAGGCGGAGAGAACGTGATCCGAAACATCTCCTGGTTTAAAAGAGTACCTGCACCTCCTTCTAACATGCAAGCCGACAGTGTCCAGGACCCCGAAGAAAACAACGGTGCAGAGCAAGAGGAAGTCCCCATGAGCGCAGTGCCGCCAACAAGCCGGGCGGCGCACAGTGAAGCGGGCCAGGAAGCAGGACCTCTGACGCCGAGCTGCGGGGAAGCTACGTCCATGGCGCCTGAACCACCAGACTCCCGACTCGGTACCTGAGGTGGTCACCCCAGATACCGACTGAGAGAGAACCCCAGGCCCAGCTCCCGCCTGAAGGACTGTGTATGCCAAGTAAGGAGACGGGGGGCTCCCACCAAAAAGGAAAAGGACGAAGTTGGGATGGGATGTAATGATTGAGCGGTCTAGCGCTTTGTCCGGGCCACGGCCGGATATGTTGCACCCACGCGCGCGCGCCGAGGGGCGTAGCGCACAAGTATAAATAAAGGGGGCGTGCCTGAGTAGCGGCAGTCGGCACCTAAATATAATACAGCGTGGTGTCAATTTATTTATGCGCGCGTGCCTAATACAGCGCGCTCCGAGCCCCACAGCGAGGGGGCTTACAGTTCCCGGGACTATTTTGTTTTCCAGTCAGACCCTGCTCGTCCCAGTACTTGACAAAGCAGTGGTGAGGTAACCCTTCTCAAGCATACTTCTCTTTCCATTCCCAAAGACCCAGCCCATTTACTATATAAAGGGAATGATGCCATTACCAGTAAGTTACACAAACATTAAACCCATTGGATTATCTTGCATTGGAAGTGGCAAGTGCCAATGCTCCGGAGTGGTATACCGCAAAGTGATTTCCCTATGAGGATTTGGAGACGGGGGTTCTAAAAATGTAACTTCACTTGATCAAATATGCAAAAGCCTTAGGCCTACGTTACACTCCTGACTCAAAACCTGAGTACTCTGACATTAGCATCAACCCACGCAGTCTTTTACTGTAATGCACAACTTTTTTTAGGTCGAGCATCAGCGATGACCTGTTGTATCTCTCTGTGTGGCTTTGGCAAATCCACCCATTGCTATTGGCTGTTAGCTGCAGCATTCAGAAATGCTGGTTTCTTATTGGTGCATTTCTGTTAAAGTCCCTCCTTTGTGTGTTTAGCTCTCTTTCCGGCGATTTCACTGCGAGAGCATTTTGGTCAGCCATCACACAGTACAGCGTGTGATGGCATCTCTTCCCTCCTCCCATCTGGCTATTGCAGGTCAGACGTTGCTTTTTTTGTAGTTTTTTATAGCGCGAACTGGACCCGAAGGTCACCAGTTAAGGAGGACACATTCATTATTATTTAATAGGCACGGGGAGATTAAGCGATTTGCACAGAATCATGGTGCTCGGTCCGACCACAGCTCTGCAATGCAGTGCTGCTCGCACCCACGGCTGGTCTTACTGTGTAACTGCACTATTCATTGAAAATTTTGTTTCCGGTGTTTCTTTTTTTACTTTTTCACAGTAGTCAACAACAAAAAAAACCTCATGTTTGCATTTTTTTTTACATAAATATGTAGCCTTGTACGCTCTTTGCCGCTGCTGCAAACTCTTCTCCGGAGTTACTTCCTTGCCGTTCAGCTGCCTATCTGCTTTCCATCTAATGTACCAGCCCTGAGCCCTTAACATAATGAGATAGTCCTTCTCATAGTCCATGTCCCTACATCCTTCCTCTCCGACACTAACAGCCAATACAATCTGGCTTCATACAATTCAGAAATCCACTAATTTGTCCGAGGTGCACCATTATTTTCTCGTCAAAGGCCCTCACTCAGAGGACCCATTTGAATCCCGGTTGTGTGCCAGACTTACAAGTTGTGTGATTTTTCCACGCATAATCATTTTCCCTGTGTGGATTTTGCAAGGAAAATCCCAGTGAAATCCTCAGAGCCAGAACACGAGGGTAGCCGGATTCGTAAAGCCTGTCTGTACCCTTTGTTGTGCCTCAGCCCGAGCTCAAGATCTCTAAATCCAGTGGGGATTTCACTCTCAGGAAATACCGCAGCAGCACTATCAATTTCTCCAGGGTTAAATTCTCAGTTGGCACACACAACATGTTAGTAATGAGCCCCTTAACGTCAGATTCAATAAAATAACCTCAGACTCGGTTAAGGAATTAACCTTGTTGCAGTCGAATATATAAACAAGCATTTGCAATGCAATAGGTCTCGCATTATTAAAGTTTGAGATATTGGTGTTGCATTATTTAGCAATGCCAATAGCTCAAACTTTAATAATGCGAGACCTATTGCATTGCAAATGCTTGTTTCTATAGCACGGACATTATCCCAAAAGATGTTAGGTTAGAGTGCTTTACAGATATGGCAGAAATAGCTACCATTAATTCACTTAAAAACGAATACACAGCTATGCTACTATGTACAAAAACACATTTGCACTAAGTGGCTAGCTAAGATAATGAATATGCCGACTTGTGTTTGATGAGTTAAGTTATCTTCTTGAGGTCAGACCAAGTTTAAAGAAACAAACTTATGAGTAGATTTCAGTAGAGAATGGAAAAGGAAAATGAGAAAAGGTCCCAGAAAAAAACATGAGTATAACAGTCCTTAAAAGAGGATGGAGAATGAGAAGGCCAGGAAGCAGTGACCTGGGTTGTCAGGAGGCTCGAGTTCCTGTATCATGCCTTGCTGGGTAGAGTTAGGATTTCATCAAAAGTCAAACTGAGAAATAAGGATCATTTTCAGGAAGCTTTGTATGATGACAAGAAAGGATCCTTCCTTCCATATGTAGGTTGACATAGAGTTTATGGTTTTGGGAACCGATAGATCAGCTCAGCAAGAACAAAAACAAGCAGTGGCAAAATCAATATGCCTTGTTTTTATGAGGTAAAGCATTCAAACCAGACAAGAAGAAATGCTGTGTAGGAGCTGATGGTGGTGGTAAATGTGTGGTAAATCGGTGGTAATGATAATGATGACGGTGACAGTAATGGCAGAGGTGATAATTATATTGGCCCGGTAGCAAAAGTGTGTGTGTGGGGGGGGGAGAATGCCTCACACTCGAGCCCAGACTTAAACAAAATAGGTCACTAAAGTAAAGGATATACAAAAAAAGGACTGATTTTCATAAACAATGCATGCATGAGCTACAGAATTGAATCTGAGATGACTGAGTGTTTTTTTTAATATAAAATTGGCCCCCGATGTGTTGCAATGCAAGCCCTTCATATGGCTTGGACAGGTAACGAATTGGCCAACAGCGTGAGGTGAGAGAGTAATACTCCTATGGATTGTGACAAAGCCGATTATGCGTACTTTAAAGAATTAGTAACAAAGTCGACAGACAGCTATATTGTTAATCCATACCTAGCAAAAACTGACCTTAAATTCAGCAAGGACAGCTTAGTTTGATAGTAAACGTGAAAATGAGTAAGTTGGAAAAATTCTGTCAAATAAAAGTAAAAAAAAAAAAGGAAAGACTACAGGAAGAGATATGCGCAAACAAAGGCAAATACAGGACGGTGGCAGGTAGTAAGCTGTACAATCCTCCAGGGGGAGCTCCACTGCTGGTATTCTATTCAAGACTGGAAAGCACTAGGGACCCGAACGACAACAAGTCGCAGATTATTCTTTCAAGTGCCTCCTACGACGACGGACAGACCCGCATAGACTCTAGGAGTCACGCCCCGTAAATGCAGTTTTCAGAAAAACCTAGGAAGGAGCCCAACTTTTGGAAAGTAGTAATGTCAGTGTAACAAACACAAACACTTGATTTTTTTTACACCTTACTTTGTCCTACAACCTCCCACTGCAAAACTCCTTCCCAAGGAACACTGTCCGCGTTGTTAGCCGCTAAACACACAACAGACCAAGGTTTTCGCAACAAACAAAAAAACGCTTCTGTTCTACAACCAAACCGAGCAGATAATTCCTTGCACTTTCCTTATAAACATCTCGATAACCAGCAAGCCATCCTCTCATGGCCCATCAGCCAGCAGTTCATTCTTCTCCACAGCCCACCAGCCCGGGGATGTTTCACTCAGACAGCAGGACTACTCTCTCATTCACTAGCCATCAGACTGTTCTCTGGGCCTCCCAGCCAGTGGACCATTTGCGCAGCATACTAGTAAGCGGACAATTCTCTCAGAGCCCATCGGATAGTAAACCAGGGGGAGACCTCGCGAGTTAGAGGAGGACACTGCACTTAGAGCCTACAGGTGAATTGACCATTCACTTGCAGTAGGCAGGGTAGTTTATTAAGCTCGTAACGCTAAACAGCTAAAGAGAGGTGGTGGCCTTACGGCCAGAGCTACCGACTTTGGAGCTGGGGAACCAGGTTCGAGCCTCGGCTTAGCTTCCTGCGATTCCGGGCAAATCACAATCTCCCTGTGCCTACCGAAAAATGAATGTGTCCTTGTGTAACGTAGCTGGTGCAAATGTAAAGCGCTCCAATACCTTCGGGTCGTGTTCGCGCTATAAGAAAAAAATGAATGCGCGCCAGAGCTAAGCACGTGGTTTCAATTCTCGTGCCCGTGTCTGGGCACGATAATTGAAACCACGCGGCCTATTGGTGTCTATTACGTGCACCAAGCGCGTAATAGACACCAATAGGCCATGGGCGGAGCAATGCGCCCGCCTCTGGCCAATTGCGTGCAGTCTTATATATAAAGACGCACGCAAAGGCCAATCGCGTAGCACAAAAGGAATCGCACACGCACGAGCGTGTGCGATTCCTAGGTCAGCCTCAATTCCCCGTTTTTCACCCACTAAATGTCTCGCGCTGCACAGTGCACCGCTAGGCGCGAGACCTAAAAAGCCATTTTCTGCACTTCGGTATATTCCAGAATTAACGCTACCTCTTCGTCAAATTACAATCTTTACATAAAGTGTGACACAGTCTCACCTCTGAGAAGCTCAGTCTGATGTAGTACACATATTGAATATGAAATTTAATTATTGGCCTACAATATTCCTTACTGTTAATACATTTCGATTTAAGATCATTTGCAATGCCTTATCACTCATGTGAGGCACAGAGGTGAAGGTTTTATTCAGACACTTAATTTTTCATGTATTCACAAAAATGAAACATGGTAACAACTTGTATAAAAATGTTTGTTTTTAGTTCATTTTTTTAATCGGAAGGGTGCACATTGCACTGCTGAATTACTTAATTTTCCAAAACCTAATGTGTAATGTCCTAGTCGCAGTGGAAGCTGCAGGAAGTAAATAGTGCTCATCAAGACACTGTTTACCTTCTGTTCTTGGAGTGGCAGCTGGTGGCCTTTGAAAGTGGTGAGCCGTAACACTTACCCAGAATTGTAGGGAGGGTTTTGGTGTGAAGGGAGGGGGGCGGGGGAGAGCACGCTCAAGGGGTTTCCTTCCAAGAACATTTTGAAAAATTGGACCACATAGTGCATTTTAGAGCACAGTGTCACATAAATTTGCTTAAAAACCACATGCAGTGAAAAAGCATTTATTGAATATTCAATTCTTTCATGGTGTGCTAGGCCAATTTACCCTGACGCTCCCCAAGAGTTGAATCAATTTTTTGTGAAATGTGCTAGCGGTGCCTGCATATATCAAAAATTACATCCATTGTGCCAGGTCCAACATGTTGTCATGGGTGCTCCCCATATGCCATGGGTGCCCTTTGGGTCCCGAAATTACATACAATATGCAACTGCTACAATTTTGCCATTAGTGTCATCCATAAACCACGGGTTGCCCTTATATCTGTTTGCAAAGTTTTATATAGCGCTGGCTAGACCCGGAGGTATCAGAGCGCTTTACATGAGGATCAGCGAGTTACAGGATACATAGTTATATCAGTTGAATCAGCGAGTTACAGGTTACATAGTTACATCAGTATTGAATCAAAGAATCACAGAGGGAGGGGGAGGGGAGGAGAGGAGACATGAAAGGGGAGACGAGAAAAACAATGTCAGATGACCGGCTGGGTAGGTGACGGCCAAGGGGCCAGACTCCTCTATAGCTGTATAGGACAGCTCCACCGGGCATCGGCCAAGGTTGCTCGGGCTCCGCGGTAGGTAAAAACAGTTTTGGTATCCGCCCAGGGGCGTCGTCATAGTTCCATCGAAGGGGAGGGAAAGAGACACAATAGGGGAGACAAGGAAAAACAATGTCAGATGACCGGCTGGGTAGGTGACGGCCACGGGGCCAGACTCCTCTATAGCTGCATAGGACAGCTCCACCGGGCATCGGCCAAGGTTGCTCGGTCTCCGCAGTGGGTACAAACAGTTTTGGTATCCGCCCAGGGGCGTTGTCATTGTTCCATCGAAGGGGGAGAGAAGGAGACACAAACGGGGAGATGAGGAAAAACAATGTCAGATGACCGGCTGGGTAGGTGACGGCCAAGGGGCCAGACTCCTCTATAGCTGCATAGGACAGCTCCACCGGGCATCGGCCAAGGTTGCTCAGGCTCCGTGGTAGGTACAAACAGTTTTGTTATCTACATCAGTTGAATCAGTGAGTTACGGGTTACATAGTTACATCAGTTTGAATCAAAGAATCACAGAGGGAGGAGGAGGGGGAGGGAAGGAGACACAAACGGGGAGACGAGGAAAACAATGTCAGATGACCGGCTGGGTAGGTGACGGCCAAGGGGCCAGACTCCTCTATAGCTGTATAGGACAGCTCCACCGGGCATCGGCCAAGGTTGCTCGGGCTCTGCGGTAGGTAAAAACAGTTTTGGGATCCGCCTAAGGGGCGTCATCATAGATCCATCGAAATCAATCATTATCTCTAGTATGTCAGGGCCAGCCTTTTGTCATGATTTGTCCACTCCTATATCCCACAGTTGTCCTTCCCTATGTCAAAAATTACCTTCAATGTGCCAACGCCACCATTTGTCCATGGGTGTCCCCATGCCAAAAACTTCCTCCATTTTGCCAGCACCAGCAGGTTTCTGCGGGTGCTCCTATGCCAAGAATTACATCTAGTATGCTAGTGCCAGCATTTTGTGATGGATGTCCCCATATGCCAAGTATAACCTCTATTGTGCCCTCGTTTGCTAGCATTTTCTCACAGGTGTATGTGATGCGAAGAACTGCCTCCAGTACACCAGCGCAAGAATTTTTAAGGTAGGAATTACCAACAGTATGCCAGGGTCAAGGGCACTCGAGCAAGCCTAACACCACATTCTTACTCATGCTCACTTACATTCACTCATTCACATTCACTTATTCTCATTCACTTGCACTCACTCGTTCATTCTCACTCCCAGTTACACTCGCTCACTGCTACTCACTTTCACTCTCACTCATCCATGATCACACTCCCTCACACTCTCTATCACTCCCTCATACTCATTCATTCTCATCCACATACTCTCACTTTTTTGCAGTCACTCTTTCTCTCACTCACCCATAATCACTAAAACTTAGTGGCACATTTACTAAAAAAACAAGCATATGCAATGCAATAGGTCTCGCATTCACGCGAGTTTGAGCTATTGGCATTGAAAATGATAATGCCTTTTATTTATGTTTTGGTTTTTAAAACAGATACATAAAAGGCAAATGCGAGACTTATTGCATTGCAAATGTGTTCGACGCCCGTGCTCTGAAGATAAAAAGAAACAAGCATTTGCAATGCAATAGGTCTCGCATTTACGCGAGTTTAAGCTATTGGCATTGTAAATGACAATGCCTTTTATTTATATTTTAAAAACAAAAATAAAAGGCATTGTTATTTGCAATGTCAATAGCTCAAACTCGCGTAAATGCGAGACCTATTGCATTGCAAATGCTTGTTTCTCTCTTGCTCTAGGTCAAAAGTCTGTGGATGAAAATAAATCTCGGTTCCCAGAAAGTGGTGCCGACTCCCAGCACCCTCCCCGGCACAAATTAAGCTCTTCCGTGGGGTATGACACAGTGGAATAAACCAGCTCTGCTGATAAGAGCTGAAGGATTCATAGGTTTAATCAAAAACTTCGCAGGAACCTCACGCAGTGTGTGTGTTGTTTTGGAAGAGCAGTCCGACCAGTTCCTTTCAAGATGTCATCAAGTGGAAAATGTTCGAGGCGCAGCCACTTTAAGAATTCAACTCATCTGGCTTTACGCACCGTCTCCCGAGGTGCTCCCGCCTCGAAGCAGCCCTCCTGGCTCGACGTGCTGCAAATCTAACAATGACTTTTAAGTCATAATTGTGTATAATTGGACCATCAATAGTAAAATGTCAATCACGCATCCCCGCCACCCAATAATTTTAAGATTTCCCTCGAGCTAGAAACTAAAGGTGAAAAGGAGAGGCAACGAAAGCAAGAGAGAGGGGAGGAGGGGCGGCTGCGAGTGAGAGGGAGGAAGAGAAAAACAGATATGGTTAAAGAGAGAAATGAAGAAAAATATCATGGAAAAACTAGAAATGGTACAGAAAACGAAAAGGATAAAGGAAGAAAGGATTGAGGAGAGGTAGAGAAAGTGTCAAGAACTGGACCCTGATTGAATTATACAAACAAAATTAAAAATCTGAAGAAGATCCCACATTGACAGCACACAGGAACAAGACAAGGTACCCTGACTGCTTCAAGCCCGCTTCAGACTACAGACAGTATGACAACACAGGCACCGCGTCTGCAGGCAAGAGCCAAGGGTTCACGTGCACAGCACAACCACAGCAGACGCAAAACAAATTTAGAGACGTTCCAAGCATTAACTTCGTCCAGGGAGGTCAATTGTTTATGTGACACAAGCGCCCCGCGCCCCTTTACAATCTCGGAGCTCCCTTTCAATTTACAGTTTTCAATTTGCAGTTTGAGAGGCTCAGGCCGCCTCCGGATCATGATTTCTGCGCCCAGGCGGGAGTTTCTTAGATGTTGTTCTGACTGTCAAAAAGACAAATCATTTTCTCAACTTTCTGCTGAAGGTCACGGGAGGAGTTTCCAAACTTCGAACAATGAAACGAAGGGAGCATTGTCCGGATTGTAAGTGTGAGTGGTGATTTCAAGCAGGGTACAGGGTTGGATTGGGATTAGAAATCGTCCGGGCACACCAAAAGAGAGGAGCGGGGCCGAGCGGCGCGGCAGCCTGCTCAGCTGACCAGACGCTCGTGCGTCATGGCCTTTGCACGCACGGCAGGTATGTGTTTCCAATTATCGCGCCCACGTCTGGGCACGATAATGGGAAACAGATGTCGGCCCTGCGCGCGTAACCGCAGGAAAAAGGCCATGACGCACGAGCGTCTGGTCAGCTTTTGAAACCCCCTAACAATAAGTCTCGCGCTGCGCGAGCAGTGCTTCGCACTGCAACACTAGGCGCGAGACCTAAAAAGTGTTAGGAGAGGGAGTATCCTGCCTTGACAAAGCTATTTGAGAAAATAGTGCTCGGAGGCTGTAATTAAAGCCTACTGAGTAACAACACACGTAACAGGGGGTGTCCTCATGGGAGGTTACAAAATAAGGCAAGGCGGTACTAAGGAGTGACTACTAAACCTAGGGACCAATGAAAAGCAACAGATTACTGTGGACAATGACACAAGCCAATGAAAAATATGGACGGAGAGTGGGAGGAGCATCAAGTCCATACCTGAATACAGCATGCCTCGCAGCCCATGTGCTGCCCAGGCTCGACCTAAAAAATAGCACCAGGCAGCCCAGCAACCAAAGGTGCTACACTGAATTGCACTATGGGAAGAAAGCATTACAGATCCAAATCTATGCTTAATTTGAGCCGGTGGTTTCCAGTGCTCGGCACCAGCACTTAATTGTCAGCACCGGCTCTAGTGATAGTCCACCACATTGCGGCTTTATCTGTCCAAATTTGAGATGAGCACAACAGCAGAGTTTAATAAGTCAATGTCCATTAAAAAAACGAATAATACCTGCCGCTCATGCCATCATTTTAGCTTTCGGTGTCCTGAAATAGTCTGAACTGTCATACTGGTAGTTGTGTTGGTACTGTCAGAATCTGAATCATCTTTATTCGGCTACGAGCAGCCATAAAAGCAATGCCAAACATGTTGAAAATAGCAATGAAATACATATAGCTTCATAATAATTAAAACGCACAGTAAAATACATAAAATCATGCAGTACTGGCATTGATATATGTGGGTGGTGCGGGCTGCAGTGGTATGTAGATACGGGCCCTGGCACTTACTTTTTTCCAAATTAAACACTGATGCACTGCTGTTTTCTTCCCCAGCCCTGGTGTACAAAGAGGCTGCCTAGCACCACACACAAATCTCTTTACCCCTTTGTGCAAAAAGGTGTGCTCATGATGTCTGGGGTAGAAGGGTAGCCTTCCAGTACAGAATACTATGCCAAGACAAACTTTAAAACTTTTTACATATTGCATGTGTATTGTATAGTGCAGCACACAAACAATGTGTAAAAGGTTAGCAGAAATGTGAACATTTCTCCAACTTAATGCTTGCCTCAAGAACATGCTATTTTTTGGTGCAAAGCCCTTTCTTGCATTTTTAGTAGATAGGGCTTTGCATCAAAAACCCTGACTTGTAGCGTGAGAATGCCCATATAACACCATTGGCATGCTCCATGATTCAAAGTAGTGCAGAGCAGCACAAAGCATTCTTTGCACTACTTTATGGCTATTTTCCAGTGCAAAAAAAAGTGTTGCACTTGAAAGTAAATAGTTTATCAAGACTTTGTGCTAGTTTGCGTCCCTTTGCGTGATTTAGCACCTGCAGAAAAGATCAATCTGCCCCTCAATCTCAGTCATACTCACTACCTGTCGCTAACTTTCACACCCACAAGCTTACACATACAGATGCGCTCACACATACACAAGTTCTCTCACACATAGACACGGTCTCTCAAACAAACATACTTTCACCTGCATGCACACAACATACTTTTACATGCATTGCTTCACTTACCATAGCTGCTAAAGAAGATTCTGTTCCAACTCTTGCTGCTTAGGTTTTTTTTTATTATGCTAATGGTGAATAAAACACTATTATTTACTATTAGCACAATAAAAAAAATGGGCTGAAAAGGAGGGTGAAGCTTGCCACCTATAACGGTGAACCTGCCCAGTGTTCTTAGCACTGATTTTGCCACCTCTGAGGCCAAGGGTCACAAAAGCAGTGATAGGGGTCGCAAGGGGCAAGCCAGGGTTCTCAGCTGCGACCACTGGTGACCCCTAAATGACATCCATGCACCTTCGTACAGCTCTACCGGATACTGGTGGGAGGAGACTTTTACAGATGCCGATGACTGGGGTCAGACAGAGCTTTCGTCAGCAGCAAAAAGCCTTTCAATCAATTCCGGAATATGTCAATAACAGCCGGGTGACTGCATGTCTTGGATACATATTGGTGACCAGTGATGCCATGTTACAAATGGGTAATCTTAATTAGATTGAGTCCTTGTCGTTGTCTTCCTGTGCCTACTCACTCCGGTGTAGTGTCAATTGAAGATTACAGGTAAGTATTTGGGACGTTAGTCATTCAGTAAAAAGCCTGATTTTGTTTCAAACATTCAAAGTCCCTAGTTGCCATTAAAATAAGAGCAAAAACTATAAATAGCATATTTTTCAGATCCAAATTGAATCTTGATTGGCGCCTCCTGGAATATTCCTTTTCTTTACTGACTACAAGCAACTTGTGAAAAGCAGCGAGTCTCCTGGGATCCCCAATGCTGCCCGGCGCAAAGTCACCTTTAATCCACTTTGGATTCACTATCTAAAATAACGAGGCAGGCGCTGGAAGCTGGAAGGCAAGAAAAAGGTTTATTACTCTTAGAGGAGACCACGTCAACTGCTGACACCAGGATGTCTTCAGGGAGGTGTTCTACTGGCAATGCTTCTGACTCTTCCTTTTATACAGTTTTACACAATGTATTTGTTTCTTTTATCATGGTTACAAGCTTGGAGTCTCCGCCCGGGCAGGTTGTCACACAAGCCTGACATTGTTTTATCAACATGGTTACACAAGCCCAACATTAACTCTCCTCCCACCCAGGTCAAAAACAGACAATTTAATTGCAGCTGGACCTTGCTTCAGGGTCTAAAACGAGTGAGACCGGCCAGATCTAAGAGTCCGTTCTGTTGACAAGAACAGGTCCCATTGTTGGCAAAAAACCAGTCTTGCTGTGTGTAGTGCAATAAACCATGTTTGCAAGAGTCTGTTTGGTATTTGTAACCCGTTTGTGCAGGGATGAGAGGAAAGACGAGTTTGAGGCAGCAGGTGATGTTGATGTTTGTCGTGGAAATAGTTTATAGCCCCCAGCACACATATCAGGTTTGGTCAGAGAGTCAGAAGGCTGCTAGAGGACAGGGTGAAATGAAGGTGACCAACAGAGTACAAAATGGCTGTGGTAAATCAGAATGACTGTAGTTTATGTGCACGTAGGAACTTTCATCAGACAAGATGGCGCAGAATGTTCATGATTGTGTTTTGTTCTTAACAGTCGCCCCTTTGAACATAACTAGCCATCTTGTCAGTCTATTTCGATCTCCATAATGTCCTGTATTTCTTGTTCATACAGTACTCTCATTTTTGTTAACTGAGTGTCCATAGTCTTAGGGCGCAAGGCACTTATGCAAAGAGAACACAAAGGTGGTATACAGTGTACACCCAAACAGCAACCACATATTGCCAATACTGGGACCAAGAGAAACATTGATATTTTCCAACCCCAGTCCTTTAAGATGCCCCAAAGCCAACTTCCAATTGTCCAAGTCTCTGATCCTTGATGAATTTCTGAAGACAGTCTGTGGAGATGTTCGATTGCTTCATAGACAGAGGGTGAATTATCAGGGATGTATATGCAGCAACTGGCACCAATCTTGCGACATGCTCCTCCACGATCCGCTAGTACCACGTCCAGGACCATGCGGTTTTGTAGGGCCACCAGACGGACCGCTTGAAGCTCGGCAGTGTTGTTGGTGAGGATGCCAGCTGTGACGTTCAGGGCGGTTTCTACCGCTTGAGACAGATGTCTGATGGCTCGGCTGTTTGCCATCGGACCCCATAGCGGGACGAGCCCTTTTGCTGCGTCAACGAACTGTGATGCGGCAGAGTCTGCTTGATCAGTGTCTTTAGAACGCTTTTCTCGATGATGCTCTGCAGGGGCTGTGTAGGTCGGTGGCAAAATAAAGGCGATGTAGCACGTGCCCCCCCAGTTTCTTGGGAGCCAGGTGTAGGCTTTGGTTCCTCAGACAAAGTACATATTGGGTGATGCAACAAATGCTGGAGGATTGGCAGTGTTCAAAGTCCTTACAATGTTACAAGTGCTGTGACCCACATTCTTAGTCCCACGGCCTTCAATGCATACAAGGCCAGAGACGTTCACCACAGATAGGGCCACAGTCAGTGTTGCAGCAGTTCTTTTCTTCAGGTAGGAAAATGTGGCTCTGACAGGATTATTGAACACTTGTATTTCCACTCGTTCTTTGGAGGGGACATTCATTGGGAATGTCGTATTGGAGGTGTGAGGGCAAAGGGAGCTGCTGTTCTTCCTGTTTGGTTTAGCCAGAACTCGTTGTAGAACTGAGCGATTGTCCCATCGGAAGTGGCATTGTCTTTGTAACTTTCTTGTAGGAGCATCATCCAGGCAAGGCAAGATCCATGAACAGAAAAGGGTGAAGGGATGAAAGGGATGGAATGTTCAGTGGCACGTGGTAGCAGCCCACAGACCCAACAGTTAGTGGCATTGGTGGCAAGATTGTGCTGGTGCAGCATCTGTACGAAAGAATTATTCCAGAATTCTTTGCGTCGTTCTCGGAGATGTGGCGGTAGTGATACCAGGTAGTGTTCTTTCTTTGTGATTGGTTGCATGGTTGGTGACAATGTTCTGTATGCAGGTGCATTCTCTTCAATGATCCAGAGTGTGACCATTAGCAGGAGGCAGGTGAGAAATGCAGCTACAAGTGCAATTGTCTTTGTACTGTGCAGTTCAAAAGTCTTGGTGTCTTTGCGGTGGCTTTGCAGGTGTTCCGTTTCTTCCATCATCTTCGAGGAGCTCACCAACTGTTAGGACCACAGACTTTTGTCTGGTGTTTTTCCTGGTAGCGTCGTTTGGCTGTGCTACCGATCTGAGACTCTGACTCAGTTAGTGGCCTGGTTGTTGGAGCTCCCCTTTTCGTCGATCTTAGGTTGTACCCTTCCTTGGATGGCACCGTGGGGTCGGGAAATTCAGACAGTTGGAGGGTGTCTTCTTGTGGGTAGCAACTCAGAGCTGGTCGGTCTTTTGCGAGTACTTCCTCTTGCACCTCCACCTCTTCACAGGTTGCCAGCGTTGGAGGGACTTTCTTGCAGTGGTGGGCGTGCAGCCAATTTTTTTTTTCTTTCCACTCGGAGGGCAGTTCGAGTGGTGATCAAGACTTGCCAGGGGCCCATCCACCTGGGCTCCAGATTCTTCGTTCTTTGGAAGTTGCGAACTAGGATGAAGTCCCCAGGCTTTATCACATGTCCTGGGCCCCTGGATATGTCAGGCACGGCTTGCTGCACCTGTTGGTGGATAATTGTTAGCTCGTTTGTGAATTTATGCAGATAGTCTGACATTAATATGTTCGGGACATCGTTAATGGAGGTGGGTCTTGGTGCCGCCCAAATGTTCATAGGCCTGCCGAAGACCACTTCATACGGGGTCAGTCTGTTTGGTCGGGGTGGAGCGCATTGATAGCAATGCCAATGGAAGGGCGTCGGGCCATTTCAACCCGGTTGTGGCAACTATTTTGGCTAGCTTTAGTTTCAATGTTGCATTGTGTCTCTCTACCAGGCCCGCTGATTGGGGGTGGAAGACGGCATGGAATTTTTGTTTTACCCCCAACCCTTTCAGTATGTTCTGTATCACTTCGGCTACGAAGTGTGGGCCGTTGTCGCTCCATAAAATTCTGCAAAGGCCGTACCGGGGAAGAATTCTTTCAACAATACTTTTGCAGTGGCTATGGCAGTATTGTCGCGGGTGGGATATGCCTCCACCCATTTGCTAAAAGCGCACACAACCACCAGGACATATTTTAGACCATGGCATCTCTCTAGTTGGATGTAATCCATTTGAAGGACTTCAAAGGGGTGATCAGGGACTCCAAACCCTCCCCGTGGTACTACTGTCCCTTTCCCTGGGTTGTGTTGTAGGCATACTATACATTGTTGTACTAGGCGCTTTGCAGATTCTGTTATCTTGACATTATGCCATACTCTTGTGATTAGTTCAATCATGGGGGTGGAGCCTATGTGTGCTGGTAAATGTGCCATGGTCAATATGGGGATGAGGTAGGCATTGGGTAACAGCCATTTATTTCCGTCTTTAGTTCTCCAGCAATTTTTCCTCGTCTTTTAGTCCCACCTTTTCCCACTCGGTCAATTCGTCTTGTGTGCCTGTAGTCTGTATGTCCCTTACAGTGGTCCTAGCATCAGTCCATTGTTCAGCTTGTGACCTGGTCACATACATTCGTGTCATGGTTCTGTCTTCTGCTGTGGCTTGGGCAGTAACGTCTGCTAAGCGCATTTCCCTGTCCAATGAGATCTGTCACTTTCCTATGTGCTTGGCATTTTATCACTGCTAGCTTTTTGGGGAGGAGGACTGCTTCCGTCAAGGCGGAGACTAAATCTCCATGCAGGATGGGTGTACCGTGTGAAGTCAGGAACCCTCTTTCTTTCCATAGAATCCCGAAATGGTGAACCACCCCGAAGGCGTATTGGCTGTCGGTGTATATGTTAACTGTCGTGCCAGCTGCTAAAATACATGCTCGTGTGAGGGCAATGAGTTCTGCTGCCTGGGCGGAACGTTGGGCAATACGGGCTGTTTCTAGAATGGTTCGGGCTGTGGTGACAGCGTATGCAGCTGAGGTGGTGCCGTCGGGGAGTTTGATGCACGAACCATCCACCCATAGTTCTCCATCTGGCTCTAGAAAGGCGGTGTCTCTGAGGTCTACTCTACTTTTTGTTTGTTCATCGGTTAGTGTCAGACAGTCGTGTAGTGGAGCCACGTTAGAATCGTTCTCGGGTAGGGGTAACAGTGTGGCTGGATTGAGGGTGGTGCATCGCTTTAGGGTAATGTGCGGTGCTAGCAGGGTCAACTCATATCCTGTCAGTCGGGCGCTAGTCAAGTGTTGGGTTTTGGTCTGGTTCAGTAGTGTGTCGACTGCATGGGGTACTAAAACAGTGACTGGATTGGAGAGCACTATTCCTTCGCTCTGGCGTATTGATACCGCTGCAGCTGCCACAGCGCGCAGGCACGCTGGCAGTGCTCTGGCTACTGGATCGAGGGTGGCAGAAAAATATGCACAAGGGGCGTTGTTTGTGACCAATTGATTGTGTTAGGACAGACAATGCACATCCCTCCCTTTCGTGTATGTAGAGGAAGAATGGTTTGGAGTAATCTGGGGTTCCTAGGACTGGTGCTGAGCAAAGGGTATTGCGTAGTTCTTTAAAGGCTGTCTGGCATTCGGGGGTCCAGGGGAGAGGTGAGGGGATGTCCTTAGCTAGGAGGGAGAGAAGGGGTTTGACAATGAGGCTAAAGTTCGGTAACCACTGTCTGCAAAACGAGGTGAGGCCTATCAAAGAGCGGACTTGCTTCTGATTTTTGGGGACAGGGGTGTCTAGAATTGTCTGGATCCTGTCAGGCGTGAGTTTTCTCCCTTCTTTTGATAAAGGTGACCCAAATAGGTCACTTGTGATTTACAGAACTGCAGTTTCTTTCGGGAGACCTTGTGACCATTCTCAGCAAGGAAATGGAGTAGTTTGATGGTGGCTGTGACGGCTATTGGTATGGTGTCTGCTGCTAGAAGGATGTCGTCTACATATTGTATTAGTGCCACTCCATCTGGCAATTGTATGGCGTCCAACTGTCTTTTAAGCGCCTGGCTATAGATACTTGGGCTCTCAGTGTACCCCTGAGGTGCTCTACAAAATCTATACGAACGGGAATTTAGGGTAAATCCAAAAAGATAGCGGCTGTCCTCGTGTATAGGTATGGAAAAGAAGGCGTTCTTGAGGTCGATCACAGTGAAGGTGGTGGCAGTGGAGGGATTAAAGTCAAAATTGTCGTGATGTCGGAAACTACTGGGTATTGTGGTACTACGATTTTGTTTACCTCCACGAGGTCAATGATGAAGCGGTAGGCTTTCCCATCTCCCTCTCCCTGTCTCTTTAAATCGGTAGTATGGGACTGTTACAAATGTTGCTCACTACTTCCTCTACCACCCCTGCCTCTACCAAAGAGTGTATGATCTCTGTTAGTGCTTTCTCACCCTCTGGCGATATTTTGTACTACGGTACCTTCGGTAGGGTTGCGTCCTGTCGTATTGTTACGTGTACTGGGTCAATCATCATTCGTCCTACGTCTGAATCAGCCCTAGCCCATAAGTGTGATGGCAAAGTGTCCAGTAGGATGTGTCAGTCTCAGAGATGGAAAACATGTGCTGAAAAGGGTTCTCTCTATGGCGTTGGGGGTTGTCATACAGGATGACACGCACTCCGTCTGGTGAGCATCTGATAGTCGCATGGAAGTGTTTCAAAGGTCGAGGCCCATAATGGCGTCTGGGGTGTTAGATGAGAGGAGGAATGTCGTTTCGACGCCATTGCTGTCAAGATTAAAGGGATGGGTCGGGACAAAGGGTTGGTGGAGGGCGTACCGTCAAATCCTATTGAGGTCACATGTGAGCCTGACAAGGGTGCCCTTGGAATCAGTCGTTTGGATAGTGCACTACGTGTTGCTCCTGTGTCTACCAAAAATGGCGACCTTGTGCCCAGGACCTCAGCGGTAACATAAGGGCCTTGCTGATCAACGCAGAGCTCGACTGGATCCCTCCCTTGCCCCTGGCTGTCCTATGCAAAGTCGTACGTATTGTCATAATCTGTCTGTTGGTACTGATTCTGTCTGGGATGGTCAAATGCGTTCACTCTTCCTGGCCTTTCTTCGCTTGCTTCACTCGCGTACCCTCTCCCACGTCCTCTTCCTCTCTGTCCACTTGCTATTTCCCTCGCCCCTCTGCCCCTAGCAGCTCCTAACAAAGCCGGGCATTGGGATTTCCAGTGTCCATATTTTTTGCTAAATGCACATTGATCCTGTCCTAGGTCTTGGCGTCCTACATATGATGTAGATGGATTGTTCCTAGGTGGCTGTACTCTAGGGGTATTCTGCTGGTTTCCTCCCCTATATTGCTCCCTCCTGTATTCGCCCCTGGAGTTGTGCTATCATTACCCTTTCCTTCAAGTCCTTCTTTTTCCTTTCTGTAGCCCTGTCATTTTCGTTTCTCTGATGCTCGTAATACTGGGCCATTTGGAGAATGGCCGTCGGTTTAGATGCTGCCCAACTACTTTCGCTGGCTTGTAGTTTCTGGGATACATCTGGCAGTAATCCTTTGACGTAGTTCTGCACAAATAAGTGGTGTCCGGTTGCGGTGGACATGTCTTGTCCACTGTAATCAGAGAACACAGTTTCAAATCTGGAGAAGTACTCTGAGACGTCCTCTTGTGGTTTCTGGCGGCATGCGGTTACTATGGACCAGTCTATCTTTTTCTCTGGGATCAGCGTTTTCACTTTCTGCACTATTTTGTCAGGGAGGTCTAATATTGCTTTAACTGGTTTTTGACCAGGGTTCCGTTGTTTATCTAGTGTGTCGAGTTGTTCCCAGGTATGACCAAACAGTTCGGTATGGTTTACTTTCTTAACCTGTTTCCACACATCTGCTGGCAAACATAACCCGAAGAACAAGTCTATGTCGGCAAGTGTCATTATTGTTGATCCCAGAGCGGTACCTAGCTCGGCGTAAAGGCGGTGGGGTTCTTTCGTAAATCCGGCAAAGATTTACGGAAGGTCAGGATGTCCTGTCTGTCCCATGGCTGATACACCCAATTGTAGACCACCCTTCCTCTAGCGTCTTGATGGTTTATATCGTCATTAGTCCCTTGTCCTCTAGGAGGTACCCAGTAAGGGGCAGCTTCTTTTATTGGCATCATGCTATCTGTTTTTTCCACTGGGGGTCCTGCTACCTTAGTTGTCCTGTCCCTATCTATCTGTCCTTGTTCTATGAGGTGACGCAATACTTCTAGTGTGGATGAAAATAGTTCTGCAACATCGTTGTCGCCTTCATCTCCGATGTCTACCTTCCTGTAGAGAGCCACTAATCGCTCGGGCCCTACGTTTTGGTACTTCTCTTCATATGCAGTAAGGGTGTGGTAACAGAGACGTACAATAAAGTATTGTTTGCGGTTTTCAACATAGGAGTCGCATATGTCTGTTACGTGTTCTTCTGTTTCTTTCCTATCTATGAGGGTTTTAACTATTTTATCAATGCCTGCTCGCTCATTTTTACTTAATCGCGGGACCCTGGGCGCTCCTATTTCCTTGGTTCCTACCTCTACTACTGCCTCCTTTGATGAGGCATTTGGTGTGGGTGGCTCGGTGGGAGCAGAGGTGGTGGAGACTGAGGCGATCGTGCCATCTCCAGCTATACTTTGGGGTCCTGGCGTTGTACTACGGGATGAGCAGGGGCATAAGGGGGTGGCATGTATATCATTGGGGGACCTAACAATAAATCATCATCTACCCCCTGTTTTGCTGGTAACTCGGGGTAAAGAGTTAAGGGCGTTCTAACAGGGCATTGACCTGATATTTTTGATTCCTGTTCCTTTTATCGATTTCCTTTTCTTTTAGATCTTCTTCTAACTTTTTACAGGCTTGGTAAGCTGATTTTCGCGTTTCTTTATCTTGTCTAGCTTCGTCTCTTTTCTTTCGTTGAGCTGCTTCTTTTCGCCATAAACCAAAACTATCAAACATGGCAGGTCTAGCTTTCTTTTTGTGGAGAGCTAATTCTAACGTTTCTATTTTAGCGGGATCGAAAGATCCCGTCAGTGGCCACTGATTTACCCGGTCCTTCCTAGTGTACTTATGCCATAGTTTGCTATAAGCTACGGTGGCTAATCCATATTTTACGTACATGTCCTTGTTAGGGGTGCCTTCCGGCGGTGCCGGATGACTGACCTCTAACAAACGGTCCGGTCCAAAACAATCAAACAATCTAGAGAAAACAGGCATGACGTATTTAGCGGTCAAAATGAATATCTCAATTAATGTTAGACAAAAGTCTGCACTACCTGTCCTTCGCTGTCTGCAAAGAGAGAATATTCCTATTCTACGTTGTTTGCAAGCAGGGAATGTCTCAAATAACTCAAAAAGGAATACTAGTATTTCTATCAATCAATCAATTTAAGTCATGTTTTCTCACGACCTTACCCGGACCGTATGGACAGTTCTTCGTATTCCCCTTCCAGCGCCTGGTTGTCCTCTTACTCCAACAATCAATGCGGCGTTCCTGTAAGGCCCCAGTCAGGACCGCAGGTCACTTGAGAGAGGTCCGTTCGGAACCGGTAAAGTTCAGTCAATTGGCAGCCAGACGAGGGTCTCTTTCAGGCAGGTGCACTCCAATCATTTAGTTGTTCACTCCGTCGTTAGGACCTCTCTACTGGACCCACGTGTCTCTGATGGGCCCCACGTTGGGCGCCAATTTGTGAAAAGCAGCGAGTCTCCTGGGATCCCCAATGCTGCCCGGCGCAAAGTCACCTTTAATCCACTTTGGATTCACTATCTAAAATAACGAGGCAGGCGCTGGAAGCTGGAAGGCAAGAAAAAGGTTTATTACTCTTAGAGGAGACCACGTCAACTGCTGACACCAGGATGTCTTCAGGGAGGTGTTCTACTGGCAATGCTTCTGACTCTTCCTTTTATACAGTTTTACACAATGTATTTGTTTCTTTTATCATGGTTACAAGCTTGGAGTCTCCGCCCCGGGCAGGTTGTCACACAAGCCTGACATTGTTTTATCAACATGGTTACACAAGCCCAACATTAACTCTCCTCCCACCCAGGTCAAAAACAGACAATTTAATTGCAGCTGGACCTTGCTTCAGGGTCTAAAAGCGAGTGAGACCGGCCAGATCTAAGAGTCCGTTCTGTTGATAAGAACAGGTTCCATTGTTGGCAAAAAACCAGTCTTGCTGTGTGTAGTGCAATAAACCATGTTTGCAAGAGTCTGTTTGGTATTTGTAACCCGTTTGTGCAGGGATGAGAGGAAAGACGAGTTTGAGGCAGCAGGTGATGTTGATGTTTGTCGTGGAAATAGTTTATAGCCCCCAGCACACATATCAGGTTTGGTCAGAGAGTCAGAAGGCTGCTAGAGGACAGGGTGAAATGAAGGTGACCAACAGAGTACAAAATGGCTGTGGTAAATCAGAATGACTGTAGTTTATGTGCACGTAGGAACTTTCATCAGACAAGATGGCGCAGAATGTTCATGATTGTGTTTTGTTCTTAACAAACTGGTTTGTTAAAGTATGTTTGTTGGGGTGGGGAATAGTAGTTCCGGGACCGGGAGCTGCTGGGGAACATCAACGAGGTACCTTGCGCACACCAGTGCCCCAAGAATACACAACCGTAGCTCAATGCATCCTGGTGGAGGGCACCTATACCTTGGATATTTGTTGCGCTAGTCTTGCATGCCAACCTCTATTTGCACATAGACTCCTATGAAAGTGTATTATTATGTGGTGTGGTTGTGATACCTCACCACGTAATAATGTCACAATTTTTGTCGGGTCCAGTTAGGTTTCTTTAATAAAACCCTTAGCTCAGTCATAGGTATGGGTGGCATTAAGCAGTCAGGCTTACAAGGGAAAAGCATTCGGAAGGACCAAAACAAATAATAAGTAGGAAACAACACAATAAAAATCTGACACCAATTAATACAACTATAGCATATTTTTATATTACAATTGACACCAAAATAACAAAAATCTATTGAGGAAAACTGGAGATATGAATTTTTGCAGGTAAGTAAATCACTTTAGGCCATTCTTGGAAAATGAAAGAAATCGTTGTAAACAGTTTAGCACTGTAGCCATCTGGCTAATACGGCTACTTCTCTTAACTTGGATGGGCCACAACGGGCTGCGGGATAGTCACTGGGACCAATGGGTTCCAGGGAGACATTTACCTGTCAAGTCCAGCTCTCTGGGTCTTTTCTGAATTTTTATCCTGTAACACGGTCCAGCCGAGAAGTGGTCCTGATGCTGGGGATGTAAGATGTGAAGGATGCTGAAGATGCTGAGAATGCTGAAGAGATGTGGTGAGTATTCATGGGGCCACCCTGGTATCCATAAGCGTCAGGGGTCATCTCCACCCTCAGGACTCGATGCAGCAGGGGAGTCAAGTGCAGATCTAGTTGCTATTGGTCAACTGGTATCCCAGTCCCGGCAGTGTCAGCGGTTACTTTCAATTAAGTGAATCTTTTGCTTTGGGGAACCAGATTCCACTTTGGCTATGGGTCCCACTGGCTTGGGGACACCTCTAGAAGGTTAGGAATCGGTCACCCAGCAGGCCCTTCAGCATCCCACGGTGGGCAGGCGTTCCTGGGCAGTTGGGCTCTCAAGGAGTGCAGGGTTTCTTAGCTTTTGGTGATCCTGATGCTTAACAAGAGGCTAGCCAACTAGGCTTTGGAGTAACTTCTTTCGTCCTGGCACAAATGGAGCACTTTTGCACAAGGCACAGTCGTCTTTTTGCGAGTCCCTTGTGCACAGCAAGTGTATTATAGTCTATGGTGCATCCTCACTTTGCTGGGTCTAGGGAGCAGCAGGGCAGTGCTTCTTATGTTGTCTTTCCAGTCAAGTAGTGACCTGAGGGCTGTGTGTCTGTGGTGCCACTTTCATGCAATCTTCTCCCCATTTGTGGCAGGAGAGGACTCACAAGCCAATGAGGTATTAGTTCCCATGAGGCAACCCTTCCAACTTCAAATCACTTCCTGGGGGTTGGCCACCAAACAATCCCAGGATTCCTTTCTCTGCCCATGGTGCAAGTCGTCATCTCATGTGAGGAGCCTTAGGCAGGTCCCTGGGGTGTACCCAACATAATGAGTCACTGCTACTGGAAAACCGGTTATGCAACAGGTTTTCCCCCTCTGCAGGAGATACCAACCTGTCTTCCTGCACAAAGGAGGGGGCAGGTGAAAGTGTGATCGCCATTTGCTTCACTGAAGTAGTAGCTTCTTTGAAGCAGGGCCTTCTGTGGCCACCGTCCAATAGCGATCCTGCTGGAGGTCATACCTCTTCTCTCCAGCAATTCTCTTTGTTACCTGTTCCTAGGAGTGCTTCATACTTCCGAGCAGGGAGGCAGCATGTTGTCTTGGCTGACAACTGCAGCAGATAAACAGGAAAGGCTACTGGAAGTTAGGGAAATAAAGTTGTGTCTTTCTAAAGTCACTTTTCTATTAAAAGTTACTTTAAATCCAATCTCAGCAATAAGTCAAGTTTAATATAACAATTTATTTGATACCTTGGAGCAATATCTTTGGCGGTCCCAAATGGAAGTTAGTACTTAGTGCAGTAGCCAGTGAAACTTCATGTTAGCCACGGGGACCACCGGTCCTGGTACTATGAAAACGGCAATTTTGTGTTTTCCACTGTCAGGGCATGTAAAACACAAAAGGAACATGCCCTTCTTTTTCTCATTAAGCACCCTGCCTGGTGGGCTACCAAGGCCTACGCTATGGGTGACTTACCGACATTGACCAGGTTTGGGTTTGACCAGGCAACAGGGTTTATTTTGCTATGCTGAGTTGGTAGTTTTAAAGCTGCCTGACTAGTGTGGTGCAGGCCTAGAGTCACGTTTTCATCTGGTCACTGCCGTGGTGGCACAATTAAGAGCTGCAGACAACTAGTGATATTTAATACAAGCCTGGAGTACCTTTGGTCCCCTATGCAAGAGACGCATAGGTAAGTTAAACGAGTCAATTGTTTATTAGTCAATTGTACACGTACTTTTGGGGTCACAACACGTGCATTCGAGACCTGGACAGCAGGGCCCGGAGCACTACGGAGTAGAAAAACAGCAGCATAAGTCCAAAAACGTGTGTATGTGTGTTTGTGGGGGGGGGGGAGGGGAGGGTGACCTTACATAGAGTTCCTTTCCTACACTCCTCTTCTGTTCTCGCCCTGACATTTCTCCATTTCAGATAGACCGTGGGCCTCTGGACTCAAATTGAATAGTCTCTCATGTACCCATGGCAACTGTCTGGGACTCTCATTACCTTCTCGTATTTCACTTTCAAAAAGCGTTTAAACAGCTTCTTTGAAAGTTCCTCTCCTGCCTAAAGTTCAGCCCGCTTCCTCCACCCTCTGTCTCGTGAACAGCAGTTGCCACTGGTTACTCGCCACATTAATGCGGAAGCCCTCCTGTGTGCACCGATGCAGCCTTTCCTTTCTCTTTTAAGGGCGTTGCCACACAACTGTAGGCGTCAAGAAACGGACCCAGAACTCACCAAGTCTCGTCTTGCCCTATGCTGCAGCACACCGGCGTCTCTTCGGGGACTATTACATGTATGGCAGTCTGACTGCACTATGTCCACAAAACACAATAATTCCATGTCCGGGAAGAAGTGCATTCTGGGAGTTTTAATCTTCATTTTGTTCGGTTGAATTAATTCGACTAAAATGTTTTTTGAAACGTACATCAATGGCATTGTTGTACACGATTACACAGAACTGGCACCCCTACAGGCAGCCTCGTTCTGAGTTCCGTGGTGTCTTTATAGTTCACATCAAACGGTGAAATGTACCCGATTTAAAATCACGTGTCCGCGCCATTTGCGTTGGGTCCCTTGTTCTTTTGCACGCGCAGACCGTTATTCCTTTGTACATGCATAGCCCGTTTCTGCATGCTATCGTACATGATGGGGGGGGGGGGGGAGAAGGGCTTCAAAATCAGTTGCAAAAACTCCAGGGCAATCCCATACCACGAGGTAACGCTAATTCCACGAGGTGCTTTTTGCACCCGTTTCATCCCCGCCTTGGAACGGCGTCGCTGGCACGCACGGGTCGGCTCCTCGGTCGCCAGCGTGCATGATGGCTTAGAACGAGCTGCGCGCGGCCTGTGCCGCTCTCAGATCACGCCACCACGTGCTGAGAAAGTGCTTTATCTAGAGAGGATAAAAAGTAATCGCCATACTTCAGCTTGCTTATCCCGAGGACATGGAATGCGCTTCCTGTGGACCTCCACCCCGCGCTCCCGAGGCTGTCTATCTATCAGACAATCTTCAAAGCACTTTTGCTCTTAGTCGAATTCACTCGTTTGTTTCCCAGGCCCTGCTGCCCATGACCCTGTTTGTGTTGCGCTTTATCACTTTAATAATCTCATGTTCATCTCCCCTACCGACAACCATCGGGTAATTCAGATCCAGAGAGCAGCCCCTCTCAAACACAGACCTGGAGCTGAGACCCCTTCAGGCCAGACTTGGAGTGCACCTGAGCCAGGTGGGTTCATGCATCTATGGAGCAGCCCAGCCACCAGCTCCGACTCAAGGCAACACGGGGAGCTCAGCTCCGAAGGGACGCACCACTGATGTTGGCTCAAACCCAGCAAGATGTCTGCGACAAAGCCACTAGTGCACTCCCTCCTGAAGGGAGTGGTTTTGGGCATTTATGCAGACACCAGCAGCATTCACTCCATCTTTATCCTGACGCTTTAGGGAAGAAATTGGGGAAGGTGGTCTTCACCTAACTGGGTAAGCGTAAAGAGGAGGCTGTTTGATGCCACTCAATCTGTTTTAAGAACAGGCGATTGGCTTCCAGCCATCCTAGTGGGAGTCTGGCCTCAAGCCACGGACTCTGGCAGTGCCTTACCTTTGCTGTCTTGAACCTCTCTGCTGTCTTTGATACGATTGTCCACAAGGTTCTTTTGCCGTCCCTATGGATTTTGGAAGGGGGTGTACTGTTTTTCAGCGGGTTACATTGTTCAAGCAGACGTTGACAATAACAATGCTACATTATGACAATACTGGTCAGCTGCCTGCTAAGAATTACTTATAGTATTTGAGGGCCTGCATTTTGCCACGGGTGCCCTCCCTTATGCCAAGAATTACCCCCAAAATGCCAGCTGCAGCATATTACCTTGGGTGCCCCCCAAAACCCAGAATTATACTGAGTATGCCATGGGCAGTGGCAGCCTCACAAGCATAAAACACGCAAACAAACACACTCTTACTCACACTCTCTCACTGATACTCACTCACTCTCTCATTCACTCTCTTGCCCCCTAAATCACTCCAACTCACTCACACTCTCACTTAATCATTCTCACTCACACACAAACATACTCAAAAGTTCACTTGCAAACACACTTACCCACACCCTTTCACACTCACTGGCTCTCACTCACAACTCCTGACAGAGGCACTCTGCTTTAATATTTAGGATTGCTTTGGCTTTAATGACACTCCTAAAATCACTTCCACTTCCACTCCCAATCACAATCCCCCCTCACTCATTCCTTCTAACTCAATCATACTTCTTCACTCACTTTGTCGCACTCACTTTTCATACTCTCACACTCACTGATTTTCACTCACTTTCACGCTCTTTGGCACTCTCAAAAACACACATACACACTTATTCAATCTTCTAAACTCCCTAACACACATTCACGCATGCACAGAGAAACAACATTTATTTACTTACCTTGCTTCATTTGCTGGCAACTCGGAGGCTCCATGAAAGCAGCAAAGGAATCAAGTGCAGGACATTGGAACCAGCAAGTCATGAGTCCCAACAAAGAGCTAGACCGAGCAGCAGAACCATGTTTAAAAAGGGGAAGAGCCACCTCAATCCCTCTGCCACCTTATTCATAGGGCTGAAAGCATAGCCCTATAAGATGGTGGGATAGTGCTGGGGACCCCAGCAATGGGGAAGATACGTTGGAGTGCCAGGGCCCGAAGCACAGACCCTTGAAGCATGAAGATGTGTGAGAAAGAGACCCTGTGATCTACCTGCCCGCCCTTTTGCAAGCCCCTCTGAACGCCTGACCCAAGGTCAGCCAAGTGCAAGAGGATTTTTGGGAGCAAGCATACTATACAGTTCTTTCCCTCCTTCCACAAGATCAGTTAGAGAAATAACTGAGGAAGCCCTTACCTTATTACCCTATTCCTCTCCACCCTCTCCATGGGATAAGCTGCAGGCACAAGGCTGACAGACACTTTTCCCTGTTTTCCATGTGTATGTGAGCAGCAAGAAATTGGGAGGAGGCCCGAAATTCTAAACCTAGCACGCCTACACCGAAAGAGTCTCCTACCCGCACTATGTGCCACCAAAAGCAACATGCTAGTATCTAAAGCAGTGAGTGGGACTTTTTAACGAGGACGGGAAGAAGTCTTCTCTTGAACACTGTACCTTTGATAGACAGCGATTAGGGAATTTACAAAAGAAAGTGAAGAATCCCAAAAGCAAGATAGATGCCAAACAGTGGCTGCTCTTTTTGCAATGGCACGAGGAGGACCATAAACCAAACCAGGAATCACAAGTCTGTGGTATGAAAAATTCCCAAGAGAAGCTGCAGAACCAAATAAGTTACCTCAGAGACAGCGTTAGGGCTGGTGCTCCAACTCCTACCTACGTATTGCTCAGATCACTGAACCACAAGAGTAGAAGAAGGACACAGAAGACCCCAAGGAGGAGGATTTGCTGGATATGTTCCCCATACCAGCTGAGGAGGCCTGGGGTACAACAGCATATGTCCTGGAAGCAGAGCAAGCACTGCCGGATTGCCAGCGAATGGAGCATAAAGAGGTAATGCGCATGTAAGCACTGTGATGCAAATGACTGACAGTAAAACCCCCAGCAAAGGGGTGTGAGTGACAAGATAAGATGCAGATTACACTACCATGGATCAGTCCAGAGCACAAGTGTGATCTGTTCCTGCAGTGCATAGGGAACCCCGAGAATGCAGCCACACAATTACCAGAGAAAGTTTAAGACGGACAACAGACCAACTGGCTACGAGATGCTTTCCCTCTCTGCATTCTAGTGATACCGATGATGAGGATCCCTTCTCGTCTGCCCCGACACCTGCTTCTTCCATTGATGAACTACCCTGCGACCATGGGTAGAATCACGGTCCATGTCCCCTGCACCTCTTCTGACTTAATGAGGATTAAGCAGCAGTTCCCTAACATCGGGATAAAACCCAACCCGGATCTGGGAAGAATTATAAAGTGTGTTTGAAGAGGAAAGACCTAATTGGGTGGATGTGAATCATTCTGCAGTTGGTGGAGCCTAGTAAAGTGAGGGATCGGTTGTTGGAAAGGTCAGAGTGCGGCCGAGGCTGGACCTTGGAAATTATATGGGTTGAATGCTGCAAAGGATGTGTTGTTGACTGCAGCAGCGCATGTATGCCCAGTTAAAATAGATTGCACGCTGAATTGCACTGTGTTTTGCAAACCCGATGGAGTTTACCTTAACATACCCCAGCAGCGTGAGAATGAAGTTTTCACCCTTATATACAGTAACTCTAATTGTCAATCTATTGTGCATAACAATAATAAAATGTCTCCAGATTTAACCGATTTGCTTTCCAAGGTACTGCCCACATTGTGGTCCACAGGGGCCAATTAAGTGGGTTTCACATCTTGAATGGGACCCATAAAAATCAAGATCAACCCACAGAAAAAGCTAGCTAGGATACCTTAGTACCCACTCAGACCGGATGCTGAGCCATCTCACAATCGTTGATTTGTGTAAGCACAGGGTTTTGTTTCCTATTGTCAACCAGTGTAATACCCAAATTTTGCCGATAACCGAAGCGGGTAAGGCCAACATGTACAGGTTTGTGCAGGATCTGCACATTATAACTAATGTGGTCATCCTAGTTTCCCTGAGGTTCCCAACGCTGCCACCATCCTTCCATGCATTCAAGCGAATGCCCAATGGTTTACCGTACTAGAACTATGCTCTGCCTTCTTCTTCATCCCCATACATGAAGAGAGTCAGTTCCTCTTCACATTCCAAGGGTATTTACTTCTGTGGCAGAGGATCCCTCATTTCTGCTGGCAAGAGCCATCTGTCACCTGACCACATTGAAGCCATTTGTAAGTTTCCTCGTGCAATGACTGTTTTCCAGATATCCCTTCTTTCATTCTTTCTTTCTTTCTTTCTTTCTTTCTTTCTTTCTTTCTTTCGGATGGCTGGGTATTGCAGACAATAGGTCATAGACTACTCTGCCATGGCAAAGCCCTAGCAATATTACATCAGAAAGGACATCCCTAAAAGCTTGCAGCAGTCTAAAGACATTAACTTTGCCCTTGATTATGCAAAACCAATTTCTTTGTATTGTCAAGAACGCAGTGGATTTGCCCTTGGTGTACTGGTCCAGGTCCATGGGATCAGAAAAAGCCTGTAGCTTATTATTGCCCGGCCTTGGACCCATTTGCAGCTGGGCTCCCACCTTGTCTCGGCTGCTGCACATCTTGTTGAAGCCTCTGAAAACACTGTATGAAGTTCCTCTTTGATTGTTGCTGTACCCAGTGTTGTTGTCATCCTGCTTCTCACCACCAAAACCCATTATCTCTCTACAGCCAGATTGTCCCAAAATAATATTTTATTGTTTTCTGATAGGCACATTACTCTTGTACGTCTCCCCACCCTGAACCCCGCTTCTCTGATGCCCACATTTTAGGAGGGAGAACCCCATGACTGCTTGTCAGTGCCCTTGTCACTATGCCCCATATTATTATTACTGATGTCGCTATTCCCAATTGTAAGTTTTTCTTTTTATTAATTATGTTTTATTGTAATACAAAAGAGAAAAACATACAGTGAGACACGTTTAGTAGAGTTTAGTATTAAGTCTGTAACGTCCAAGGGAATTGCATCATAGCCTGTAGCTCTCCTCTTCAACAAGACAACGGCTGAGGAAATTGAGCAAGTATTCCTAATACATAGATCACTACTACAGTATCAATTTGTACGCAATTCTCAGGGCGTTTGGTAAATGGGGCCTAACCTGAAGTGTAAATGTAAAGAGAATCAACATATTTGCAATGTAGAGAATAGTAGGGAAAGAAATAAGAGAACAAAAAGGGTCATAATAGGAGTGGCCACGAGAGGTACAGGAGAGGGTAAAGATTGGAAGCTCTAGGATACCTTTAATCATGGATCATAGTGCCGCTCTAGTCTCAACCTAGTTGTGAGTTGATCTACTTTGTTGATGGATCACATCTCATAAAAGATGAAGGTGTCCTGGTTGAAGGATACGCTGCATGTATTGTATATCAAATTGTGGAAAGTTGTTGATTACTAAATTTAAAGTCTAGATAAGGGGCTCAGCTTGCTGCAGTTACAACTGCATCTTGGCTAAGGACTAGATTGTTATGTTACAGTCATCTATTGAGCATAGACAGCCCAGAGCTATCCAACCCAATAGAGGTCTAAAGTAAGGGGACGATGTAGCCAGCATCTTGCTAAAATAGCCATGTTTTTACACAACCTTTTAAAGGTGGTGAAATTCTGGAAGGACCAAATGTCTAAAGGCACTGTGTACAAGGACTCAAAATATGCATCTGGAGTGACACAGGACTTTGGGCTCCTCTGGATGGAATGGGGTTTTTTAATAGCTGCCGGAACCCCCGCAAAATATGGCCAATATGTACAAACTCTACTCAGTGCCTTCATGCTAGCTAAGAAAATAGTTGTGGTGAAGTCTGCTGCCAATGAATATCCAACTGATAAAATATCCAAAGGAAGATTCAGCTGCTAGAAAGTTTGTGTTGTGTGAAAATGCTGATTTTCCTATGTATGGTGTTTGAACTGATTTATTTCCTGTACCTTCTATGAAAGATTTATCTGTGTTACGGGAACGAGCCTCTGAGAGTGGGAAACAGTATTGGATCAAGCAGAAATATGAAAAGGACCACGAGAGGGTGTGGAGAGACAGCACTGGGTGAGGGGACGTACTGAAATGTCTACTCCCCAACTTTGCATGGTTGTATCACTTAGCAGTCCATGTCAGGAGGGCGGCATGATATGTGCAGCAGCTACCCGTTGGTATGTGCCTTTTTTTTCCTCTATGGCCCAAAATCATTGCCACTCCTATGTCACTTGTCAGCAACATAAAGCTGGAAAAGGGATGAAGACCATCATGTTGCTTATCCTCCTCCTTGGGGCCACTTCATACACCTGCAAATGGATTTAATCCGGATGCAGAGGTTTGTATCATATTCATATATGCTGGTGACAATCTGTATGTTTTTGTGGTAGGTGGAAGCTTAACCCTTCACAAGAGCAGATGCCATCACAGTTGCAAAACGCTTGCTTAGGGACTTTATCCCATGCTTCAGAATCCCAAGTGGCCTCTCGAGTGATTGAGGAGAACACTCCATTTGAACGGTAGAGTTGGAGATCTGGAAAGCCTTTGGGATAGATTAGTGCTTCCACTGTGCCTATCACCCAGAGGCAGCGGGCAAAGTAGAAAAGCATAAGGGCACCCGCAAGAATAACAACGCAGATATGTTGTGAAACACAGCTAAAGCGGCCGATGCTCTGCCATTAACTTTGTCGTCCTTCAGGGCTGTAGTAGATCAGAAAACGGAAATAGTGATGGGACACCCTATAATGTTGCCCTCTAACAATCAAGTCTCTGCTGCTCAGTTAGACGTACAATTGAATGATGATGATGTTTTACAATATTGCAGAATGCTTATACTCTGTCCTTACAGTTTCCGCTATCAGGTCCAAGCTGCCTTACTCGAGTGCCTGACTGAAGCCTGCCACTTCCTTCAGCCCGTGTATTAGGTCTTCACACAAGAGCAACAGAGGATGACCACTCTGCAGCCTCACTGGTGTGGGCCTTACCAGATCCTGCTTAGAACGGACACAGCCGTTAAGTGTTGTCTGGCGTCGTGGATCTAATACTACCAGGTCAAACAAGCAACATCTCCCCTGGACGAGAACTCACCATCACCCACCTATGGACCTGCATCCAGTTCAGGCCGGGGCCCTCCGGCAGAACTGATACTGCTGCTGCCTCCTCTCCTGCCAGTAGGTCAAGTCACCACTGCCTGGCTTCTTTGTCTGCCTCTCCAAAGCAGTGGACTGCTGTGTCCATTACCCCTCATTGCTACCACTTCAACTCGAGGTAAGCGGCAGTCTCCTGTATATTAGATCCCTTTGTGGGTCGGGCCTGCTATCTTTGCTGCTGCATTGAGTATCTAGCTCTCGTGAGATACATCATTGCCTAAGAAACCTAACTGTACTGAACCCATCCTTTAGCAGGGAAGACGCTCTGTTTACATGAATACCTCTTATGTACTGTTGGTTGAGAAATACCAACAAACAATTGTTTGGAGTGTCCCTCGACAAAAACAAATCTTGCCTTGATTTATTCTATCATAGGCACAAACTGCCAGAATGTGCCAGCATTTTCCCCCAGTTTTTCCAATGACTTAAAAAGAACAACAATTCCCTTGGACGTTACAGACTCAATATCACTCGTTTTGCTATGTCAGAAAGAGCGATGAGTTGTGAGCTTCGCAAAGTAGGTAACCAAAGTGTTTTTGTGGGCCCAAGTGAGTGTGATTCTGTTGTAGAAATCATATGCTTTGAATCTTCCCTGTATAAATACAGACTTCCCACTGGAAGTCAAGACGGATATGCTCATTTCATATTGGGAACTAAAGCCTATCCCTGGCTGCCCCAAGAGTGGGCTAGGGTCTGTTGCTCTAGTTACATTGTCCCTGCTACTAGACTGTTATTAAATATTCTGGTATTCATCCTCTCCAGTGACGGCTGAGCGAAAAAGAGATTTCTGAAACAAAAGGATTCTGCTCTGCCCAGATAACCATGGTCCTACAGAACACAATGGCCAAAAGCAATCTCCTGTCATTCAAAGGGGTGGGGGTTTTGTGCAATAGTAAGTACTGAGTGTTGTACATGTTTGCTCAACACCTCGCTTAACATACATGAACAAACAGGCCGCATTTAAGATAGTACTAAGAACCTACATAAAATTCAAAATAGATTAGATTTCAATCTAAAAGGCATCTAGTCTTTGTAGACAGGGATATTCGTGAGTTGGGGAATGAAGATCTTTGAAATCTTGATTGCTGTAATTCTGACTGTGGTTATCTTGTAAGTGTTAATCAAACTAATTGCATTATTTTGTTTCTCAGCCCTGGGATTGCAGACTCTGAAGTGCGGACAATTTGATATATGCACTGGTAGGGGGCTGATGTAAAAGTGCAATTGCACTAATCAGCCCCGCCCCCTGCCCTCGTGCTGTAACAGCGTGAGCCTGCCAAACATAATAACATGGTATTTATGACCATTTAATGAATGTGTGTGCCTGCTAGTGCAGCAGGTGGGGCGACGCTCCTCCGCCATAACGAAGGAGCCGCCACTGGCATACATTCATACATAATAACTTTATTTCGATCTCTAGGATCATAAAAGTGCACATATAAACATACATCATCACATCAATATACAAAAAGGATTTTAAAACATAAAAATTAAAGCATCATGTTAGAAATAAAATGCTCGCATACAGGCCCATAATAATTTAGTGTCCAGCTATTCAAGAGATCAGAGTTCGCAGTGCAAAATATTCGTATACCTCAAGTTCCCCTCTCACAAAATACTCCTTCAAACCGTAAAGAATTGAGAACCATGTAATAAAACATCAAGTTAAAGGAAACAGATAAAATCAATTAATACCCTCCCCACCAGAATATACAGCAGCCATTTTTTAACTAACCAAGTTAACATACGCAAATTAGCAATGAATTGCATAAAACATTATAAGGCCCGTAAGTCGGCACTGAACAATTTAAATATAAAATATTTAGAGATATTTGCAAAGCGGTATACGAAGGTCTACATAACTACAGCCACCACTTTGCTGCCCGGCTTGGCTTTGTGCAAATTAGCAATACAGTACACTAATGCATTATCTGTCCAACATAGCAACACTAATTAATTTAACCATAAAAACGATACAAGAAAAATGGACAGAGGACTACTTAGCTCAGTGAAAATGTAATCAAAATTTCTAGAACAAGTATACAATATACTTTTTCAGGCCCAGCCCTTTAATTTCCAGAAATAAGTACAGAACGTTCAAGGGCGTATTATCTTTAGAAAGAGGTGTATTATCACTTCTATTCTCTAGCTTGCATACACTTACTGCGCCAGATCCAGTCCGGCATAAGAAATTTTGCAATACAATATACCACAAACTTGTTAGGGTCTATACTAAGGATCCTAAAAGCCTCCATGGCTGGTGCCCAATTTCTACAAAGGTTGGTAGCCATAGGATAGGCAGAAAAACATTATATGGGTTATAGTCTCGGGAGCACCTTCACAGACAGGGCATAAATCTCCTCCGGGTACAGCTTTTGCCCACTTATTACAGAATAATTTTGTAGGGAGGGATCTGTATTTGAATTGGATGTACAACTTGCGTGCAAGAGGAGGCGTTATTTCATCTATAGGTCGTTCATAGTGAGGAAACTGTTTAAAATCAATAAACTCCATAGTCCATGTTCCCTCGCATTTACTAGCAGCTTGAACAGCCACAAATTCCCAGAACAATTCTTTTAAGCCTGTTTTGGAGACTGCGCCTAAATCCTCTGGGGATGACCAAAATCTCTCTAATTCCAATTTCCCCTGTAATACTTTAACATGGCTCAGCCAGGGAATTTTCCACACAGAGGCCGGAGACATAAGGTCTCTTAAACCATCACAGAAGGTTTCCAGCTCTTTTGCAGTCAATAATCGATACCAGTAAGTCAACAGTCTGCAACCTACTTTCTGGGTTATTCGTCTTAATGCCAGATCCAAGAACACAGGGGCCATTGACGTACTCACTGGCAGGCCCAAAAGTGATGTTACGAAATTATTTTCAGCCACTGACAAAATAATATTCTCACAGCCCCAGATTTCTGACCCATACAGGACTGCCCCTGGAGCCTTAACAATGTTTAACTCTTGGGCTGGAGCGACCTTCTTGGAAACTGTCTTTTTGTGTACCTTAGAGATGTTTGCTGTGTGTTGGATTAAAAATACTTGTGATTGCTGCAGTTTCAGAGCCCAATCTAGATATGATGTTAATCTAACACCCAGATAGTCCAAGTTGAAACCTGATCAATCGGATCCTTGCCCACATACATGTTACTCTTTCCTTTTTAAATAAATACTCAATACTGAATGAACAAGGGGGCTTTTCTCTCATCATCCATTTTGAATCTGCGAACCCAAAGCCAAACTTGTGGACCAAAGGCTCTCTGATTGGCAGGTCACAACGTGAAGAAAAATGTTGTGGTGGGACTCACTCCCCCTAGTTCTGGAAATCAAAAATGAAGTCACCATAAGGGGGTAAGGAAGCATTAATTGCTGGTGGTACCCCAAAGGAACCCCTGGTTGATTTTTTTTTTTAAATGCTGATATTGCTGGGGGTATTGTAGAGCCCGAGTCTGGGTCCCACAGTCTATGAATCCATTGTTAAGGGTCTTGGACATTTGTTGAACCCCTTCACAAACCCGGTACCGGATCCACCAGCCGAGTGGGAGGTCCAACAAGGGTCCATGAATCCACAAGTGTTTACAAATCAAATGTCAGAGTTAGCAAATGTTTTCATTTAAAAATGGACAGCCAACTCACACAGTGCACGGAGGAAAGCCATGCACAGTGGGAGGCTTATCAGGAATGGCACAGGGCCTGCTGCTACCCCCGATGTGCACAGCGAAAGACCATGTGCATTGGGGGTTGACTGTGGCTGGTTTAGGCTCAGGGCCTGGTCAACCCAACAGATATTTTAGACAAATGATAATCATAAAAAGAAAGTATTGTGATGCAAATGGCATTGTTTAGGTGGGGGCATCATTAATATGAATATAGAATTTGAAATCTTCAAATATTTAGGAAGTTACTTTAAATCAGTGCTCACCCAAACCATACCCATAGATTTCTGGAAGGCTGGCAACAGACTGGCAGCCTGAGGGGAAGCGTGGACCCCAGCACCCCAGGGGCTTCTCTTTTCTGTGTACATATTTACTGTCTGCCTGCTGACACTGTGCACCTGGTTGTTCGGCCCTCAAAAAAGTAGGTTCTTTCCTTCCCGGCAGCTTATCGAGGGAGCAAGCTACCCATCACCTGAACTGAGGGAAAACCGTACAAACCCCAGTATATCCGCACCAACAAACGGCCGCTTACGCAATCTATTGAATTTATAGAGCGAGATGCCTCCGGGGGTGCCCCTCACATATGAAAAACAAACAGCACAACCTGACACACAGAGAGACAATTGGAAGCACACAGGGAACGCCTGAAGTGCCTTCAAGCAATAAGAAACATCTGGAAGGACAGACACTGGGCGCCTATGCAGAGTGCAGTTTACCAGTTCATATAAAGGGATATTATTTTGCACCAGAGGTCAAATATTTTCGGAATAAGTAAGATGCTTTCATCAAACAGTTTGCTTGATAGAGCAGAGAGTCTTAAGAAAATAACCGGAGAGGCCTGCGTCGCGCCGAGCTAAGGAGTGTCAGCCTCATATGAAGCCAAGCACAAGGCTTGGAATCAGAAGACACACTGATGCAACTCACCTCTTAACTATTTCACAAACTGAGCTGAACTAAAGCACCATAGAGCTACCAGTCAGATAAATAGTAGATACAAGCAGTGAACAAAACGGCTGGCAAAGTGTAAACAAACGAATACACGCGTCTCACTTACACTGATGTTATTCTTAAACGTATAAAGTTGTACCACTTTTTCAAGTTTGTTCGGTGTTAAGAATGCTCATTGGTCAGGAAGGACCTTCGTGCTAAGCATACTGTTTCATCAATTGATTACATATTTCCTCAGATTTATGATCCCTTTTGCCACCATCTACATAATTACTACATTCCAAAAGACTGTTACCCTTAACCAGGGCCACTGGAATTATGTGGTTGTGCGGCCACGGCGATTTTCGCATAGTTATAGATTTGTGTATTTGCCACGTAATCCATCATCTGCTGTATAAACTGCAGATTTTAACAAAAAAAATGTTTTGTTTCTACCTCAAAGGGTTACAACGTTACTAAAAATGCAGCGCAGTGGAAGGCCCTTTTTTGCAAAGCCGGAATGGTCACCTTTCAGTTGCTTTTTGCTACCCTAATGGCACCTTCCTGCATGCGGAGGACGGGATCAGCCGGTGCCGGCCCTGCCAGGTGTGCCAGCGTGGGCATGGGGCCAGAACACCCTGCAGCCAGGAGAGGGACACCAGTGCGAGCCCTGTCCTGAGGGGTCCTTCTCAGAGGAGAAGAGCAGCCGTCGCCTATTGATTTCAAAAGACCCCAGAGCAGAGACGCAGAGTCACGTCTCAGGGAGACTCACGGCAAACCAGAGAACCAAAATGTAGCTCTTCAACTGAATAAAATAAGACATGGCTTTTCTAAACATTGCTTAAAAGTGCGTGGCGTTTCTCACTAGAAAAAGTTCCATTCAGGGCCTAATTTTATGCGCCGTACGTGGACAGTTACCACGGTGTGTGGCCAGATGCGCTCGCCCTTTCCTGACAACGTGGCTTCCCGCCAAACGCCATGACTCAGAGCTGAGAGAGACACTGAGGTCACTTGTTCTGAGGAAGTGAGGTGCGGGAGGGAATACCGATGTGTGAAGAAGGAGAGAGAGCCCAACAAGAATTCCAGCGAGAACCCAAACATAATCAAGAAATGTAAAAAATGAGGCAATCCCCATCACATACAATGACAGAGCACAGCATAATTTGAAGCCTCATAGTGATATCCAATAACTGATCACATCATAACCTAGGGATAACCTAAGGGACCCTGATAATATCCAATGGCAGACCCATAACAAACTCTGTGGAGGCCTGAATAACTTAAGAGGACAGACCACAACACACTCTTGAGGAGGCCCTGATAGTGCGCGTGCAGGAGTGTGTGTTGTGTGTGGAAAGTGGAAACAGCTATAAAGCAGTGAGACGATGTGCAAGGAATGGATGGGAGAGCTATAAAGACGAGTGATGTAGACGCAGCTTCCCTACTGGTACCAGACACATAGCCATAGTGCAAGTGAACCTCACATAAAATGGAGATCGCGTGTGAGTCTTCAGTTTCGTCAAAGGTTTGAAGATTCTGGCTGCAGATGGATTTCCACATCCTATAAGCACAGAAGGAGAACCCTCAGCATCTGAAATCCTCGTTTCTTGTATTCGAGCCTGGCAGCATCACTCCTGCATATGTTGCATCTGCCCCAGGGACGTCGCATTTGCCAGTCAGGTAATGCAAAGCTTTGGAGGTTGCAGCCATGTAGGCAGTGCAACAGGCTTTCAATGTGATACTGGTTGCTATTGGTGACGAAAGAGTGGTTGTGATCCTGAAATACTTCCACAGAGCCTTCATGAGCCACATAGCTGTTTAGACAACTATTTTCGGGGGTTCAGGTAGGCATCCAAGTTACCAGGGAGGATGACACTGCTTCTGTCCAGGCGAGAGAAGATGAGTGTTTTAACGGCTGGTCTACAGTCAGATTCAGGGAGGGATGCCTTGATTTTGCATAAGACGGATAGGCGGTTCCATGCTATCTTCCAATCCTTGCTGATGGCAGGCTTGAAGCGGAGGGGGGAATTGATGTACAAACCTGGTACTTAGCGAGTCAGAAGTTGGCGTGGTGAAGCCCTCAAGGTTCATTTGGGAGAGCTACTCCTGCACTTCTGTTTGTTTCCATTTTCAGTCACGACAACCTCAGCATTTATGGGGTTGTGCTTCAGGCAGGCTTATGACAATCAAATGTGGATGGTGGAGAAGTAGTCATTAAAGCAGCCATTGTTGCACAACGAAACATTCAGATAGATGTTTATGTTTACCATTGGTAATGTGCGCAATACAAAAAAGTTACTGCTAGAAGCCGAGATTAGCTAAGGACAACAAACTATTAAAACTGCTAAAAATCACTATATTTAAAACTCTAGATAAAAGACATGCACATTGATTCAATAAGATATGGTGGTGGCATACTCATGGCTTGCTCCTGAATTCCAGGAGAAAGTCATGAGTAAGCCAAGGGTACTTCTGGCTTTCTCCTGAAATTCGCTGTAAGGCAGGAGTACTACAAGAGAAAGAGTTAGATGTAGAAAGCATTTTGCCAGTCACAGACACTCTGATTTGTAGTTTGCATTGGTAAAAATATATTTTTTTAGAGCACCAATCCCAGTCTAGGACTCATCAAACATTTACTGACTCCTAACATGGAATTGCGAATCCATACCGATTCGGTATTTGGAACCAGCATCCCTTTCCAAGTATTGTATCAGAGAGACATATTAATCTTTTGCTACTTAAATCTGGTCTCAAAACACTGAATAATTAATTACTGACTCCCAAGATAGGGAGGTAAGCTTTTCTCAACAAGCATTGGCAAGGCCAATAGGTCTGCTTATGAATTTAAGTACCCTTTGTATCATTTATGAGTTTAAGCACTGAATAACGCTCATCATTACACTCATGCATCCGTTAATGCCTCCACTCACCCATTCTTGCTTTCACTCTCTGAACCAACTGTAATAACACACACACACTGCATGCACGATAAATTAAAAGAATGCAAGTAGAAAAAAAGAAAAAATGCTTCAGTCTAAACACAGCGAGCATATGCTTGCAATAACAACTAAATATTGCAGTGGCTGCCTGGCTTTCAGCTAGTTTATGATTTTTAAAAAAAGTTAAAGCATTGCCATCACCTTTAGAACCAACTTCTTGGCCATCTGAGAATGGTAAAGCAATGATATACTATAAACAACAGCAGTCGCCTAGTTTAGAGGAAGTGGCCAGGTGGGAAGCAGCGACTGCAGATGAAAGCATGTTATACTTGCTTTGCTGCTGTCCAGAATTCTTACCAGCATGCTGCCCTTTATTAACATAGCAAAACCAAAGGGGATGATGGACGGAGTGTTGAACATTGCAAGCACTCACCCCCAGTCAACTGATCTGGGTTTAATCCATCATCATTCTTTAGCTCACTCCGCCACCCCAGTTCAGACATGGCCATATGCAAATCAGTCTGACCCTGTGCCTCATGGGAACAGTCCAGCCCGAACTGCCAAGCCATGTCTTCCCTGGACCGGAAACAAGCATCCTGGGACCGGTTTCTGGCTTACAGCCGTCATCAGCCAGGCTATCTTGAATCCAGTGGCAAAGTGAGCAAGGGACCCACGTCTGGGCATACCCTGCCAACTTAGGGCGAACATAGCAAAACCAAAGGGGATGATGGACGGAGTGTTGAACATTGCAAGCACTCACCCCCAGTCAACTGATCTGGGTTTAATCCATCATCATTCTTTAGCTCACTCCGCCACCCCAGTTCAGACATGGCCATATGCAAATCAGTCTGACCCTGTGCCTCATGGGAACAGTCCAGCCCGAACTGCCAAGCCATGTCTTCCCTGGACCGGAAACAAGCATCCTGGGACCGGTTTCTGGCTTACAGCCGTCATCAGCCCTTTATTAACAAGCATTTGCAATGCAATAGGTCTCGCAGTTACACGAGTTTAAGCTATTGGCATTGTAAATGACAATGCCTTTTATTTATGTTTTTAAAACGAAAACAAAAATAAAAGGCATTGTTACTTGCAATGTCAATAGCTCAAACTCGCGTAAATGCGAGACCTATTGCATTGCAAATGCTTGTTCTTGATGCAGTGGTACCCAGGTGCATCATGTGAAATTTCCTTTCAGATAGATTCTAGGTGGGCAGACACTGGAACTGATTGCTACATTTGTGCTACTTGACCAGGGTAATAGATCGAATGAGCTGAGAACTAAGCTGTCCTAGTTGAGGCACTTGATGAATCGAGGACAAGCTTGTGGCGCCTTTACTTTTCCTGCACCTGATTTGTCATTTACATCATTAGTACTCCCTTCATATCACAAAATAGATGGAAACATGCACAGACGTTTCACTCTTCTGAAAGAATCATTAGCCGTGCTCATTCCTTCACCAGGAAGGGAGCGTATCTTGAAAGGTGCAGCCCCAACATTTCTTGTTTTAAGCTCTCAGTTGTTATTTCCTCGGACTCCAATAAAGTGAAGCCAGATTAGCTGTTTGGAAAGTGAAACAATTTGAAATGTCACAATGTAGACTGCAGCACTTCTCGCTAAGTGCAGTCTCATGTACCATGTGCACTTCACAAATTAGAATGTTAAAAGCTGTCTGCACAAGGGCTGAGTTCAGCACTTTTGCATAAGAAACACAGACAGAATGCTTAAGCAGTGAAGACCACTGAAAGAAACAGCACAAGAAAACTGAACTTCCACAGCAAGTAGTATCCCTTGTCGCTGAGAAAGGGAAGCATGTGCCTGACTGAACTTCCCCTTGAAGGGATGGGTAAACAAGCGCGCGCGCCTCGCGCTGCAAGTTAAAAAAAAAAAAAAAAAAAGGAGGCACGTCTGGTGAGTGGTGTGCGCGCACCATGACGAGAGAGGAAAGCCAGATGGCGCCTCTGCTCGTAATTGTGCGCGTAACCGCACGCTCTAGGCCACCCAAAAAGCTGTGGTCGGCTTTTTAAAGCACACTCACAAAATGTCTCGCCAGACCAGCGCATGCGCTGGCTCAGGCGAGACCTAAAAATGTTGTGTTTAAAACAAGGGATCACAACATGTACAGATGGCCTGGACTTTTGCCTAACAACCAGTAATCCAACACAACTATCCCTATATGGCAAATACATCAACTTACTATTTAATTGTATTAAATTATGGAGAAAACCGGAGCGTAAGGGAACTTTGTTTTTTAAACAAAGGCAATGCGTGGACTATTAATTTGGGCAAAATCTATGTTGTTAATGAAATTTATAAGTTTAAAATCTTTTAATCTGATTAACTTAAAACAAACTTTTATAGGTTAAACACACTCATGTTGATATATTGAATGTAACGTTTTATTTCTGTGTTAATGTAATTGTAACAATTTTAAGTAATTGAAACAGTAAACCAATTAATTCATTCAGATGAAATGAATAGCAAGCAAGCGACCCGTTAGCACTACCTAGATAGCTGTAGTATCCTCTTAAGAAACATTGAAATAGAAAGTGAGAAGCAAATAAATAAAAGGGGAACACTGAAAACTAAAGGACCGGCCAGCCAGTCGTGACACTGAAGCACATTCATTTTTATGTGAATGTGCATGTGTGATCAGAAACTGCTGTCATTTACAGGGCAAGACAGCCAATGACTGATGTGAAATTAACTATTACCCCAGGAAGTATGCTGTCATGGATCGAAGCAGAGTGTAAATGGCAATAAAACAGACCAATGGAAGAAGAAGGCCGTCCCACAGGCCTACTGTGTATCTATGTGGATATATATCTATGTATATGGATGTATGTATTATTTAATGATTTTTTTATTACAAGATCGTAGCAGGCAGCTAAGCCTGTCAGGCCTTCCGAAGACATTCTAGCAATAATGATTACAGTGGAGGTCTTCATCCCCTAGGTTTTGTCAGAGGGAATGATCAATGCCAAAATCTTTCCCTAAAAAGGTAATTGGTGATATTTTGTGTAACTAAATACATATCTGTACCTTTTATACAGAGTAATAACAATCCACCTTAAAATGTCTAGCTTTAATATTTCCTTTTTACACTCTGTGTTTCAAGGCAATGTCTTTATTGTAACTTTTCATTATAAACAATCAGGCCTATAACCTTTAATATTGGCTTGTCACCATAATCAAGTCAGACCTACTGTGTTGGTCATAACCTTTCCCACAAGCCATCCATCAGGTACACCATAATAAAATTACAAAAATGTACAAAATTAGAACTGTATAAAAATATAAAATCACTACTAATATAGGCTAATACGGAGTAACGTAGTGCAAATCTTCAATCTCATATTTTATTCGAGATGTCAACAAAACCCTTACCTACTGTGTTAATCAGTAAGTGTAACAAAATACTAGACCCAGGTGAAATTTAAATTACGTCGGGTTAATTTGCGTAATTTTGGAAAACTCTTCTTATGCTTGTTATGGGAAATTCCGGATATTATGCCATTAATCAATGTCGCATAATTACAACACCACTGGTCTCAAAATTTTAGCACAGGAGCCCTGGAACAACACAAACAACCAAAATGCGAACAGTTGTTGTTTGCAGGCCATTTGTTTTATTGCATATTTTTTAGTGTAACGTGTTTTTGAGTGATAAACTGATGCATGGACATATCTCACTAAAAGATAGTGCTAAATGACAGATTTGAATTTTGCAAACTTTTCCTGAGGTTTTGCATACTTGCATCAAACCAAATAATGTGATTTTCGCACACCCCTACAAAATTCTTGCATACAGGCTTTCAATCAATCAATTAAACTGGATTTGTAAAGCCAGGTTAATCACCCGTGAGGGTATCCAGGGGCTGAAAGTGCTGCTGCTGAGGCTTAGTCGAACATTCAGGTCTTGAGTCCTTTTCTGAATTCGAGTAGAGAGGATGAAATCCGAGGGTGAAGAGGGAGGTCGTCCCAGGACTTTGAAGCAAGGTAGGAGAAGGCCAGAGGCATCCTGTACGTGTTGAACTGGGTTGGGCTTGGTGATGAGACTTGCGGGACACCACAGATGTTGTTCTTCCATTCTGAGGTGAAGGACGGGAAGCTGATTTTCTGTGTTCAGCCTCTGAGGAAGGAGACGATCCACTTCTGCTTTAGCACAGTGGAATAAAAAACCATCTTTAAAAACCTATTGTCTTTTTTGTAACATTTAATAATAAAGTGATCAAGCTTAAATCCGTTATCATTGGCTTAATACCATAACCAACTCAGTCCTGCTGTATTGAGTATTAGCTTTGACACAGGCCAAAAAGTGCAACACAAGCACTGTTTTCACTGGAAAAACACAACTTTGGCCCAAGCAAATTTTTTACTCCGAAAAACCAACATGTGTGTGGAGCCTATGTATCCCTCTCTCTGAAAGCTCTGTTTGGTTGCTCACATAACTTCTAGTGACAACTGAGCTTTCAAGGGAGACCTAAAAATGCCCATGGATTACCATAGCCCTGCAAAATCCTATGCTGCTCTCAAAGACACAACGGCACTCTGAAGTTTAAAATGAATGATGGAACTGGAAAGGGATCTATACTGCTGCTAAAGAAAAACAAACATTGCAAGTCATCTACTTATTTAAGCATTGCTTAATTTGTGCTGGTGCTTGGCACCAGCACTCATTCCCAAACACCAGCACTTATTTAAGAAAGTTTATCATATGGTGGCATTGTCTATCTATATTTGAGCAGTGCTCATTGATAAGGTGTTAAATGTGCTTCAAAAATAAAAGATAAAAACAGCAGGTCCAGGACATCTTTTCAACTTGAGGAGACCTCGAATAGTCCAAAACATCACATTTGTATTGTGTGATACTTAGTATTTGACAGTACTGGCAGGGACAGTGAGTAGTGCCAACCACAGTGACCTCCTGAGAAATACCTGGAGCCACGCACTTACATTTCTACAAATTGTGCACTGTATCTAAGACACGTTACCAGTGCAGTGTGCATGTCAACAAAAGTTCCAGCCGCATCCCACTATAAGCTTGATACTTTATGTGTTTATGTATAGGTAAGCCTTCTCTAGACAGCCATACTGCCGCTGGCTCATGCAGCTGGATAAACAAACAAAATAACCCCAGCTGCATGGAAAGGAAGCACTTTTTCTGTGGAAGCACACTTCTGCCCAATCAAAACATGTACTCCTGTCCATCAACATGTGGGTGGAGCCAATGCCCCACTCTATATTACTCCTGAAACTCTTTTTTATGTTGATCACATAAGGCCTAGTGACAGCTGCATTGTAAAGCCACACCTAAAAACGAAGAGGGCCCCCTTGGCACCCCTTCGACTTTGTGAATGTGAAAAAAGTTTTTGGGGAAGTAGACAGTTTTCTAAGGAACCACTGTCAACTCTCAGACAAACAATTTTTTTTTTCAATGCAGCACGATTTCCTTTAAGGAAATGGCTGCATTTTGAAAAGAAGTTTGCATTCTTATAAGATGATCATAAACATGGTAGTCTGCTGACCCTAGGAGGCCACCATCGCTTTGATGGACACAATTAGACTGAGTCTCAATTTGCGACTTACCTCATTAATATTCATGAGGTAGGTCAGATTACAATCCACTAAAAATCAGAATTTTATTAACCAACCTATTAGTATATAGGTCGGTTCTTCTAATTCTATACTGGTCACATAAATACTGGTGTAAAGTGCGCCCACGTTTTTGCACCCAGTATTTAGCACATCTGGCCCTAAGTCACACTTAGGCACACATTTTTTGTGTGTGAATTGGGCCCCTAATTTTTATACCGCTCATCTACATAGACCTGGGTGTCGTCTGCTTATGGGTGTCGTTTGATGTTTTTGTCAGAAAGTAGTACCTCAACTGGTTTATATATCCGGTATTAACCTTGAAATATGCCACGGATAACTATGGCACTCTGAGTCCTCATGAAGTTCATCTGGAAAAGATGGAACCTGTTATTCAAGCAAGAAGTAAACCACTCCATGTGGCAATCCCTTAAGCCACATTAAAGAGAAGACAGGGATTAGCAAGGCACGATGGCTGTCTGTGTAAAAAGTTGCATAGAGGTCTAGCAGCGCCAGGACACAGGGATTTGGCTGTCTATGACCGAGAGGACGTCATCCACCACTTAGGCGATTGCTGTGTCCATATGCATTGTGGCCTCAAACCCAACTGGTAGTCTGAAGGAGGGCAACATTGCTTTGTTCTTCTCAGGAAGTTGGGAAGGTGTGGCTATCTCGATGACTTTGCCCTGGGAAGATAGGTTGGTTACCCTGTAGTAGACAGTGAGATCGTCCAAGTGAAGTCAAGCTTTAGTAAGGGAGGACTTGCTCGGTCTTAAGGGAATTTGGTGAATATGTTGAGAAGCGGCCTGAAAGCCTCGCTGGTGATGCGGTTCACTGAAAACAATGGGGAAAAGAGTCACAAACTTGGCCAGAACAGCCTTGGTTCGCATACTGAAAACTAGCTATATGCCTAAAGACACAAAATAATATTGCTTCCAAATGTGTCCTGTAGTCCTGATTTCCTTCCTTTAACTCCTACAATTTCAGTACCATGCCTCCAGAACGGTTGAAGATAAAAATACTGTTTTTTTTTTTAGCCTTTTTGTATTATTTTTAATATGTTGCATTTATAGAGTAATTAAATAATTCCTTCTTTTTAGGAAAATCTCTCTGGCGGTTTAACTTTGAATTATGCAATACTGAACTGATTTGGTTATAATGCTAAGTTCCCATGTCATTTTCCGGTTTTAGGTTTGACATGTATGGGACTTGCACCGTTTAATGCAAAAATACTGTATTCTTTACTTGCTTTAAAGAGGTATGGGCCAATCGCCTTCAATCATTAGTTTATGTTGCTCCAGAACCTTCAGCCTGACTTCTTGAGATGCGATCACTCATATCTTGGATCAGTCCACAGATGTATTTTATAGTTGCTGTGTTTTTTATTGGCTGTTGGAAGGGTCCTTCGGCCTCTATTGGAATGCATGATGGACTATTTTCCAGCCCGGTGGTACTGTGAGTAGGGGCGGTGGGAACACTGACAACAGCTTCGGAAGGATGAAGGTTATAAAAAAAGAGCGTTGGTTTATCATCTATGTTTCAGAAGGTTTTGTCAGTATTTGCTCTCTATTGCTGCACTGCGAACTTCAAAGCCATTTTGCTTTGCCAGTGCTTGTTCTGAATAGTTTTGACCTCAAATGCAGGGCACAGCAAGGCCATTCCAGATGGCATAGCAAACTTCATCATTGTGCTTGCTCAGCTTCCTAGCGGGGGAACAGACACGGAATACCTTTGTATCTCTTTTCTTCATGACGTTACAAATAATCGAAAATAATGGTCATTTATAAGATGGGGTCCGAGGATACTTTTGGACACAAGGTCTGGGTATATGGACACAATGATGGACTTTCCAAACCTATGCATTCCTACTATCAAATCCCTTTCGGTTGATGGCAAACAAAACTTGCCTGCTTTTGCTTAGCCATAGTGTGATGAATGTTGTCATGTGAACGCTTATATAGGCTAACTTTGGTACAGGAAGAGAAAGAGAGAGCTAGGTACTGGATGAAATCGAAATGCCACAGTGCAGGGCCTCATAATGTGCTAGTCTCTCCCATCCCTGTTCCCCCATCTCGACGAGGAATGACCATACATGGGGAGGTTGCTCCAGAGTAGGAACCTTCCTGCCAGTGCTTAATTTTGAGAAACAAAATATAAGTGCCAAGGCTCTCGTCAGGAGGCCACCGCAGCTTGTACCACACAATGCCCCTGCTATGCTGCCAATGATAGTAACAACATAACTACTAACCATCAGACTCCTACAAGTGTGACAATTCGGACTATTTTAGAGCCCCAAAACTATAAGAATGGCCTGGGCGGCAGGTAATAGTAATTTTTTATGTATATTTAATTCATAATTAACTGTTGTTGTGGTCATCTCTAAATTAACCAGACAGCGCCACCTTGTGGCAGACTGACGCAAGCGCTGGTGTTGCCAATTAAAAGCCGATGCCGAGCACCGGAAACCACTGGCTCAAATTAAGTACTGCCTTCCTCTCAAAATACTAGCCTCCCATGAAGATTTCACCTGCTGGCCCTACTAGGCACAAAGGTCAGCTGACCTCAGTATGACTACAGTCTTTGCTACCCAGCAAGAGTAAGACCACATGAGTGTTTTTAAAAAGATACACCCATTATTTTAAACTTGAACGAACCTGCCTCTAGTCCTCATGAATTCTGCTTGGTGAAATGTTATGCCTTTACTGAGGAGGGGTTATAAAAAGTCCAGCGTCGGGGGTGAGAACGCGAAGAGCTTTCCAAAGTCAACATAATGAACATTCTGCCACTGAAGGTCATTGTTTCCTGTTGCCAGGTGCCAGCATCTCAATCAAAGAGCACTTAGTCTGCCAGGCTGAGAAGTCCTTGGAAGTCTGTTGAAGCACTTCTAGTTTAAGTGCCCTCCAGAGAGGATGTACCCCATCTACTGGTGTGACCTATGACTGTCTCGAATACTGGGCAGGCTGGATGAAGAGAGTAAAGCTAAATCCACATGACTGGGTCTTGAAAGCAGTCGTTTTGAAAGAGTGGATTTCGCCTTCATGCATTTTGCTAAAAAAGCACGTTGCTGACTGCGCGTTCTCATGGTTTAATATCAGCATCTTGAAAACTGGGCCAATCATGGGTACTGAACCACAGTGGTGGCCGGTAATTTTACCAGGGAGGGGGGTGGGAGGCCACACACACACGTACACATTAACATCCACGCATTCCCACACACATTCACAACACTCACTCACAAATGCACATACTTTCATACATGCACGCACCAAACATAAAAAACACATAAAACTTACATTGGCTGCAGCTCTCTGAGAGGGAAGCCTAAGAGGCCTCAGGAGGGTTGGGACTGCTGCCTTCCCTAAGGTCAGCCAGTGAGAGAAGGCAGCAGTCCCTCACTCATCCCAGAGCGTGATGGGGTTAGTGAGAATGCTGACCCCCACCCCTCTCTGTGACTAGGTGTCACTGATTGACACTTGACTCTGGGCACTTCAGGGCTGAAAGCTGGACATGTTGTGCCACATTCTGTTCGCCGTATCTCACACTCTATCCTGAGGGCATGTGTCACAAGCTCCCCCAGGCGAGCCTCGAGCTCCGCACGCTACAAAAGATGACTCAAGAGAGCGAAGGAACTTTGTTTGCTTCTGGCAGTTAGTAGCCCTTGATTGCAATGGAACTAAACTTCCGTGTGGAGGAAATGTCTATCCTTTGCTTGGTACACAAGTGAATACTTTTAACATGCCACCCAGGGGCGTAGCTAGGCCTTAGGCTGCCCGTGGCGGCCCCTGCGTTTGACGCCCTCGGCAAAACGATTGAAGAACGGGGGGGAGAGGGTGGGTAGTGGCAGATTCTTGCGGCCGCAACGGCCGCAGGTAAGAGCGGGGGGAAGGGGGGCCGGCTGCCGCCCCAAAACTCGTGCCGCCTGGGGCGGTCCGCCCCCATCGCCCCCCCCTAGCTACGCCACTGATGCCACCTGCAAACGTTTATGTCAGTTCCACATTTTCAAGATACTCAGCAAATGCCCACTCTCTCTCCTCACTAGGGGAAGCCTGGCCGTGGATCTATTGTACATTTGGAGTTCAACTTAAAATGAGTTCCAAGGAAACAAAAGCCTCCTTGCATAGAACGCGAAAGGAACATTAACATAACACAAATGAAAAAGCCATCACCCTCCAAAGGTAGCCAGGCCTAGACATCACTGTATTTCAAAACTGTCAGAGGTTAGAAGAACCTGCTGAAGCTGCACATTCGGTTACCAATAAAAATCTACTTAAAGATCTTGACAAGACCCAAATAGGGCCCTTGATAATATCCAAAAATAACATCTGACAGACCATAATAAAATCCAAAGGATGCTCTTGATAATACTCTAAGACAGAGCTTGATAATACCAGTGACAGCTCTTAATAATACAGTATAACACAAATAATCCTTGGGTCTAAAGGGCTGAAAAAACAGCGAACGGAGACTTTAGAAAAGAAGTCTTGTTAGTGGGGAAGGCCTTTAATTAGGACGAAATCCCATCACCCACCGAAGTGGCATGCTTCATCATCTGGGATTCTCCTCTCGGCGGAGACACCTAGCCCCGCCAAGGGCTACAACCACCTCACTGTGAGGGAGGAGCTCAGAGATGTTTTCGGAGTCCTACTCTTGTAAAGGATCTCCTAAAATCCTTGCGATGTGAAACAGGACAGGTTAGGTAATGGACGCAGTGCAAAGAAAGAGAATCTCTAGATGTGAGTGACGTGATGTTAAAACTAACTACTATGAATGTAAGAAACTTTATTCGTTCATTCCTAGTGTTAGGGTTAAAAAACAGCGCACTAGCAGTGTATAAAATGTTTACTGCTTGTGACGGGTGGATCAGGTCTACATGCTTCGGCCAATTGAGCCAAAAAGGTGTCATGGCCTTCTTCAGGACCTATTAACACAAGTACTACTGCGTGAAAACAGTGAGAAAAAATGAGTGAAAAAGATACGAAACCAGTAATCCAGTTATGGTGAATACGATTTACTGGTGTAACCTGTGAGGAAGACAAAAGGAAAAACAACAAGAACAATCAAGTCAATAAATCTCAAAACATTGGTGTGTGAGTAAAAATATCTTCATCACTACAACTGCCAAAAAAGTGCATAAACAACAAGTTAAAGAAGATAATAATCTTACCCGTTATTTACGGATAAATGGCCTCACCTCAACCTGGCAACAGCTCAGGGGAGAGGCACCGCTCTGAAAAAAGGGAATGTTGATAAGGTGTAAGACCAATTTCACAATATTCAGTCAAGCACAAAATCCCAAAAGTATTCATTTAAACCGAGGTCAGTAGCAATTACTCTTGGTAGATTAGGAGTGATAAATATATGATAACCTGCTAGTATAAGGAAAAAGATTAGAGCCAACGCTCAATCTGACTGTAAAACACTGTTCGTATACCCAAACAAGCCGGCAAATTCATTATCAGAAAGTGCACTTTAAGCAGCTGTCCTGCCCATATATGCTGTGGGACACGATATTTTTATCATGCCATAATGTATAAAAATGTGTAAGGCAAGTATAACTAAGAGGGCAGCTTAACTAGGCTTGTTAGCCGCTGCTGTGGTGAAAACAATGTCCGTGATGATGAGAAGGACACCGCCGTTAAATTACTGAGTTTGCAACAGAAATACAGTTGTCTTAAATGACAGGAAAAGCACCGCCATTGTGTGGTAAGATAAAATGGTATTAAACAGGCTGTCGTGCTTGATATTCCGTAGCTTAGGGGAGCATAATATCATTGCGATACTCCCATTGATGTAATGGGTCTACTCGTAGCAGTTTGTAAGATCTAATAGCGCAAAAGCCCGCACCGCCTACGCTAAATTCATTAGCAACGTGCTAAATGTAATGCAGGGGCTTTCTATAAAAAAGCGGATGAATTAGCCAGAAGCAAGCCACAAACAGCAAATAAAATGAACGTCACCCAGTATACAGCGCGCATTTCACACGCAAAAACGTTGTGTTCACCCGGGCTGATGGGAGATGTAGTCTGTCAACGTATGGTGATAGAAAACCTCCCGTTGTCTGTTACAAAAATGTCAGTTGTGCACTATAAAGACTTAAATGCGGATGAAAACCTGCAGTCAGTTGAAATTGTATTAAAAAATCTTAATCTAGTAAGAATAGTCAACGGTAAAAAACTATGACGAGGTGCTATCTTCTGGATTGTGTTGAAAATCAAACCAATAAGATATGACTCAGTACGTAATGTTGAACAGAAGGATAAATTTAACCTAGCAAAATTTAATATGCAGACTCTAAGAAGCCCAGTTTATCTTTCAAGTGTATGGCACCAAACACATCAAAGTCAGATTAACTCTTGATGTAAGACAGTACCACAGGAGTATATACGCTATAGATGTATCACCAGCTATGACAAGGTGCTATCTTCTGGATTGTGTTGAAAATCAGACCAATAAGATATGACTCAGTACGTAATGGTGAACAAAAGGATAAATTTAAATTTAACCTGGCCACTTTTAATAGGTGGACTATAAGGAGACCAGTTTATCTTGCAAGAGTATGGCACCAAACACATCAAAGTCAGATTAACTCTTGTTGTGAGACAGTACCACAGGTGTATATACACTATAGATGTATCACCAGAGACATTGTTAGCAACTCTTTAACACTCTGATATTGCGTTTTATCAAGACTGTGAAACACCAAACCACGCTATATTGATTAGCAATACATATTGCAAAAGGAACGACCTGAAGAAACATTCTACAGAGAAGTCCAGGGTATGTCATCGTTCAAACCCTTCCTATCACTACACAGTTTGTGGACCCATTTCTGTTCTTTGATAAATAGGAATCTTGTTATGTCTGTGATATTGGCAGGAATATAGGGTTGTTCCAGGACTATCCAACTAAGGGCATCATTACGATGGCGGAAGAGGTGCGGCGGTCCCGCCATGTCTATTAGGATGCCACCGCCACGGTGGCGGTGGCATCCCGCATCATATACATTGCGGCGGGCAGTGCTGTGAGCAGCACCCGCCGCAATGTGAATGAGGCATGTTGCGCATTGGCATGCACAACGTGACAGGCACCGCGCGGTGCCTGCCACCCTATGCATGCCAATGTAGGGGGGTACCATAGGTACCCCCCAAGTGCACCCACCACCCCGCCCCTCCCCCGGGGGCCCGCAACAGGCACCCATTGCAAAAGACCGTATGCCTTTCCATGGCGGCGTGGAGAAGTGTGGCTCAATGGTTAGAGCGGCAGACCCTGATGCAGAGATCTGGCCCGGGACCAGGGTTCAATTCCCGCCTCGGCGGGTCTTGGGCTCAATTTCCTCGGACCTGATAATTCTCGCCTCGGTGCCTATTCTAATCATGGGTCCCACTCTGCAACTCTGGGCAATAGCTTGCTTAATCTCCACAACGGCCCCACCAGCGCTGGGATGCCTGGCTTCACCTTGGGGGTGCCCAGGAGTGGACATTTCACAGGGAAAAGACAGGAAGGGTTCCACAGCGGTATGCGTACAGCGCCAGGACACCCTAGGGTAACAGTGCGCTTTACAAGTACAAATTTCATTTCATTTCATCTCCGCATGCATCATAATATGGATGGCGGTGTCTTGCAGACACTGCCACCATGTTCTGCCCCTTTTCAGCCCGGTCGACGAGTCGACCGGCGGAAAAGCGGCGGACGGTCTTTCCGTCCGCCGGGGTCTCGTCCGCCATCGTAATATGGCGGGGGGGAAATGGAATGCGGGTGGTGTAAAATAGCGGGCGGATCGGTGGCGATCTGCCCGCTATCATAATGACCCCCTAAGTTCCTCTGCTGTGTGGTGACGTTCTAAAAAATGATTGGTGAGTTTAGTGGCTTGTTTTTTGCACCGGATGGTGCTTTTACGTTCCAGAATCCTCAGTTTCACTTTACAGGTTGTCATACCCACATAACGAAGTCCACATGGGCAGGTGACCAAATAAATTAGTCTCTCGCTATTGCAATTAGTGGGGCGAGCAAGGGACCACGGTTTGTCAGTGCCTAGATCTACAGAGATAGTGTGTTTTGTCTGAGGGCATGCTGCGCATGTGCCACACTGAAAGTGTCCTTTCACCGCTGGCAATCCCCACAGGGTGTCTTGAGTGTTTTTATTTTTTTTAACCTTGGTCTAGAATGGACTAACCTGTTTCTCACACTATTACTCCTGCGAAATGCAAATAAAGGTTCTGGTATTGGCTTGTTGCCTATATTCAGAATCTTCCAATTCGTTCGCACGCTCTTCTGGATTCTATTAGAGAGAGAGCTGAACGTTTTGATACAAGTGATCCTTGACATTGCTTCTTTTGGGGCAGGTGGCTCAATCAGAGCTTCCCTGTTATTATTTGCTGCCCTCTTGAGAGATCGTCGAATGAGTCTTGCTGGATAGTGTCTCTTTTTAAGTTGGATAGATAGTGTCCTTGCATGTTCCTTAAATTTCTCATTTGTGGAACAGTTCCTTCTAATCCGAAGGAACTGGCCAAATGGCAAGTTGTCCCGAAGGGACTTGGGATGGTAACTCTCATATGAGAGCAGAGAGTTCCGTGCCATTGGTTTTCTATAGAGTTCAGTGCCTAGACAATCATCAGTAGGAAAGATCAAGAGATCTAGAAAAGGCAGACTTGTCTTGCTGTACTCAAACGTGAATTTCAGGTAGTCATCCCTCGTGTTCAGCCATTGATGAAAATTGCCGATGGTATCAAGTTCACCTCTCCAGACGACGAACACGTCGTCAATATAACGTATCCAAAGGATAATGTGGTTCCTGTAGGGATTATCATCTTTCAGTATATGCTCTTGTTCAAATAAATAGACATAGAGATTGGCTAGGCTCGGCGCGAAAACGCTGCCCATTGAAGTACCTGACGTCTGTAGGTATAATGTGTTCTCAAACTGAAAGAAATTCTCCTTCATGGCTATCCGTGCGCACTCCATTATGAAGTGCACTGGTGAGATGGTGTCAAGGTTTCTATTATCATGTAGTATCCGTACCGCATCTAGTGTCTCATCTTAAGGGATGCACGTATACAGCGATTCGACGTCAAATGAGACAAGGTAGTCTTGCGTGACGTCGAAGTGAATATCTGGTAACAGTCTCAAGATCCATCACCATGGGGGGGGAGAAAGTAGTCAACGAAGGTAGACAGTGGTTCGAGTAAGGAACCAATGCCCAAGATGATAGGGCGATGATAGGGCGTCCAGGAGGTGGTCTTTGTGCCTTATGTATTGTAGGCAAAATGTAGAAATACGGCGTCACAGGATGGGAGGAAGTGAGATAACTCACCTCTTGGGATGTAATCCATCCTTCATCTCTTGCCTCTTCTGTAAGGAGAGCAATCTCTCGAACCACTGTCTACCTTCGTTGACTACTTTCTCCTCCCCATGGTGCGTGAGATGCCGACGTATCTCCAAGATACTAAAGATATCTTGAGACTGTTACCAGATATTCACTTCAACGTCACGCAAGACTACCTTGTCTCATTTGACATCGAATCGCTGTATACGTGCATCCCTCAAGATGAGACACTAGATCCGGTGCAAAAAACAAGCCACTAAACTCACCAATCATTTTTTAGAACGCAACCACACATCAGAGGAACTTAGTTGGACAGTCCTGGAACAACCCTATATTCCTGCCAATATCACAGACATAACAAGATTCCTATTTATCAAAGAACAGAAATGGGTCCACAAACTGTGTAGTGATAGGAAGGGTTTGAACGATGACATACCCTGGACTTCTCTGTAGAATGTTTCTTCAGGTGTATTGCTAATCAATATAGCGTGGTTTGGTGTTTCACAGTCTTGATAAAACAATATCAGAGTGTTAAAAGATTTGCTAACAATGTCTCTGGTGATACATCTATAGTGTATATACACCTGTGGTACTGTCTCACATCAAGAGTTAATCTGACTTTGATGTGTTTGGTGCCATACACTTGCAAGATAAACTGGTCTCCTTATAGTCCACCTATTAAAAGTGACCAGGTTAAATTTAAATTTATCCTTTTGTTCACCATTACGTACTGAGTCATATCTTATTGGTCTGATTTTCAACACAATCCAGAAGATAGCACCTCGTCATAGCTGGTGATACATCTATAGCGTATATACTCCCGTGGTACTGTCTTACATCAAGAGTTAATCTGACTTTGATGTGTTTGGTGCCATACACTTGAAAGATAAACTGGGCTTCTTAAAGTCTGCATATTAAATTTGGCTACATTAAATTTATCCTTCTGTTAAACATTACGTACTGAGTCATATCTTATTGGTTTGATTTTCAACACAATCCAGAAGATTGCACCTCGTCATAGTTTTTTACCGTTGACTATTCTTACTAGATTGTTAAGATTTTTTAATACAATTTCAACTGACTGCAGGTTTTCATCCGCATTTAAGTCTTTATGGTGCAAAACTGACATTTTTGTAACAGACAACAGGAGGTTTTCTATCACCATACGTTGACAGACTACATCTCCCATCAGCCCGGTTGAACACGACGTTTTTGCGTGGATCACGCGTGCAGTGTTTCCGGTTTCTATTCACGCAGAAGAGTCTATTTAACTGTAGACCTGATGCCTGCCCGGTACCTCCGGCCGCAGCTCCTATACCGCCCGGGGTACCGACGAACAGGTAGGTGGTACTACACCTCCCTGTGAGCAATATTCATTGGCGTTGCTGTTAGGCGCCTTTAGCTTGGACTTTTCCTCTGAAATGCGCACTGTATACTGGGTGACGTTCATTTTATTTGCTGTTTGTGGCTTGCTTCTGGCTAATTCATCTGCTTTTTTATAGAAAGCCCCCGCATTACATTTAGCACGTTGCTAATGAGTTTAGCATAGGCGGTGCGGGCTATTGTGCTATTAGATCTTACAAACAGCTACGAGTAGACCCATTACATCAATGGGAGTATCGCAATGATATTCTGCTCCCCTAAGCTACGGAATATCAAGCACGACAGCCTGTTTAATACCATTTTATCTTACCACACAATGGCGGTGCTTTTCCTGTCATTTAAGACAACTGTATTTAAGACAACTGTATTTCTGTTGCAAACTCAATAATTTAACGGCGGTGTCCTTTCGTCATCACGGACATTGTTTTCACCACAGCAGCGGCTAACAAGTCTAGTTAAGCTGCCCCCTTAGTTATACTTGCCTTACACATTTTTAAACATTATGGCATGATAAGAATATTGTGTCCCACAGCATATATGGGCAGGACAGCTGCTTAAAGTGCACTTTCTGATAATGAATTTGCCGGCTTGTTTGGGTATACGAACAGTGTTTCACAGTCAGATTGAGCGTTGGCTCTAATCTTTATCCTTATACTAGCAGGTTATCATATATTTATCACTCCTACTCTATCAAGAGTAATTGCTACTGACCTCGGTTACACTATGAAAAAGTTTTTTTTTTTAAATGAATACTTTTGGAATTGTGTTTGACTGAATATTGTGATATTGGTCTTACACCTTATCAACATTCCCTTTTCTCAGAGCGGTACCTCTCCCCTGAGCTGTTGCCAGGTTGAGGTGAGGCCATTTATCTGTAAATAACGGGTAAGATTATTATCTTCTTTAACTTGTTGTTTATGCACTTTTTTGGCAGTTGTAGTGATGAAGATATTTTTACTCACACACCAATGTTTTGAGATTTATTGACTTGATTGTTCTTGTTGTTTTTCCTTTTCTCTTCCTCACAGGTTACACCAGTAAATCGTATTCACCATAGCTGGATTACTGGTTTCATATCTTTTTCACTCATTTTTAGGTCGAGCCTAGCGCAGCGCGCATGCGCTGCTTTATGGGGAGGCCTCTTGGAATCACTCCAGACTTTCTCGAAACTTTTCAGTGTGGTTTTTCAACTTCCACACATTCTATTGGCCTTTGCGTGTGGCTTTAAAAAATGAAAGCACGCAATTGGCCAAAGGCGGGTGCATGTCCCACCTTTTCTCTAAATGTTCACTCCCACAGCATCCAACTGTCGGGAGCGAGCAGCGGCGCACAGGGTGCCAGCTGCATTCCTTATCTTATCTAGCAGATGGCAAGTCAACAATCTACATTAACATCAGTTGGCTGCCCCCTCCCCTACTCCCCACACCCAACCTCTTCTAAACAGACACAATAATAACTTTGTGCGCGTTTATACAATGCAGCTGCTTAAACCAGTTTGCTGCAAGGCTGCTGTGCCTTAATAATAATAATACAAAAAAATCTCTTCTGTTAAGTCTGAAGCGGCATAATGTTAAGCAAAGCTAAAGCCAGCCCGCGCACAGCTGCAAACGGGCAGACACCCTGTGCTCCCCCTCACAGGGCCTTTGAAGTGAGGGGGCTCCAGCCCAGCCTTGCGCAGTAATTAGCAGGGAAAGGCCAGGCCGCTGGCTCCCTGAAGGAGAAGGCCACCAATTCACAGGGCTGTGGCTGCCGGGTGCAAAAATCACGTCGGGTTATTTCCGTTAATTTTTTTTGTATGTTTTAAAAGACAGCAGTAAGAAGGTGTGAACATGGCTTAATTCGAGAAGTTAGAGACAGACATGCTAAATGCACCACGTTTACTTTAGGTATTTACCACACAGTTGGTCGATTTATTTGAGCAGCAGATTTTCCACAGTACTATTTTATTTACTACTTCGAAGCAAAGGTAAGCCATACACATTTAGACATGAAAATGCATACATACAATGCTTATATCAGCTTTGTGATAATATAGCCTCATCTCCTCATCATAAAAAACAGGAACGGAACTGTCTGTTATATTTACTTACAGTACATGATTTTTTGCCTACGTTACAAAGACACTGGTGATCCTGTGTATCTGGGGATAATGTGATGTTAACAGTGCAGATTATCACCGACATTAAAGCGGGGGCTGCTCTCTGCACACACAGTGTGCAGAAGCGCTCTCTCTTGGCGCCTGCCGCCTCTAGCCGCTGTGCCTGTCGGTGTGACCGTCAGCACCCTCTGTCAAGGCCTCTCTCTCCTGTGGCCTCTGCTTGTCCCTGTGTCTTTCTGTATCCGCCCCTCGGTCTCATGGTTTCTATGACTTTGTCTGTTTATCTGTCTCGTGCCATGTTCCTCCTCAGCATCTGTCGGTCTTTCACTGTGTCTCTGTTTCTTTGTCTCCGTCTATATGTCCGCCTTTCACTGTCTCTGTTTACTTATCTGTATAGCCTGTCTCACTGCCCTTGTCTCGCTCTATCCCTGTCTATGCTTGCGTATCTATCTATGCCTGTCCCTGTCTCACTGTCCGTGTCTCGCTCTCTCTGTCTCTATACACAATTTTCTATGTTGCTTATCTGTGTTTGCTTGTCCGTACGTTTCTGTGCAATATACTAATACCTTGTGTTTCGTGGCCTGCCTTGTTCTGTGGTCTCGGTGCTGTACATCTACCGCCCTCTTACCTGTGTTTTACATGCACCCTTTCTACCCCGTGCTTTGCGTACACTAAGCTCCAAGTATGTATTGCCACAACAGGGCCCTACTGTGAACTCTGCTGTGCATATATTTTACAACATATTGCCATGTGCTCCATGTTGGTGTATATTCTGTGATCTACACTTACTCTGTGCTATACACACATGCACTCTGCTCAACTTACACCATGTTTCCCGGGTTTTACATGTATTTGTGCTCACTGCAGGGGACTGTGTTCGACCTCATGGTCACAGCTCCAAATCCCGGCAAATTCACTCAGCCTTTCATCCTTTCGGAGGTCGAGAAAATGAGTACTATTGAGTTGGGTAACCAATAGACGTCTGTTATTCAGCACCAAGATGCCCCTTTGCGGGTGAAAGTGCGCTTTACAAATACACGTTATGTTATTTCAAACAGTAGCAAAGGTGCACCACTTAGCAAAAAGACATGAAAGACACACATCAAAATATCAAATCCGTGTCCACAGAAGTTTTCTTCAAGTTCTTCATTTATTCAAAAACGTATTAAAAACAGTCATGTTGGAAGGAAACAGCCGACGCGTTTCGTCCAGACAGATGGACTTCTTCAGGGCATCAAAGGGGCACTCCTGAGACATGAAGCATCGGAGTGTCTGTGGTAGGTAGGAGCTTCGTGGAGGGTGACTATTCTCATCCACAATGATTATTAGGACAGCTATGTGAGCTTCACTTAAGAGAAAATTGCCAGAAGCAGAGTAAGACCAGCAAGTACAATTCTAACAATCTCACCACGATAAGGTGGACCGTAAGTAAAGGACAATCACCAGATCCAACCTTAATAGGACTGGACCTCGGCCTAGAGACGTCTCCTGCAGAATAGTAACTTCCATTAGCTGTCCTAATAATCATTGTGGATGAGTATAGTCACCCTCCACGAAGCTCCTACCTACCACAGACACTCTGATGCTTTATGTCTCAGGAGTGCCCCTTTGATGCCCTGAAGAAGTCCATCTGTCTGGACGAAACGCGTCAGCTGTTTCCTTACAACATGACTGTTTTAATACATTTTTGAATAAATTAAGAACTTGAAGAAAACTTCTGTGGACACGGATTTGATATTTTGATGTGTGTCTTTCGTGTCTTTTTGCTAAGTAGTGCACCTTTGCTACTGTTTGAAATTGTCAAAATCCTGTATTGGATTGCACCGTGACAGTGGGTGCGTCAACAGTGTGCACACACAATCCTTTTGGGGACTCCCAATATATGTATAGCATTTAGGGATAGAGGGTCATGTGCTAGGTCCCTGTAGGGTCCACTGTCAAAGTTTGTTTTCTTAACACGTTATGTTATGTTACTATGATGAACTGCCCCCACCTAACAATAAAAACTATAACAAAAAAGCATTAGAACAGGCAGGGAAAAATTGACAGCGTTGCATAAACAAAAAAACTAGAACACATTTTTGGTGGTAATTCTGGATCTTATAAGGGTACTTCAGTTGTATATAATGTTTTCTAGGTTGTATATAAGGTGACAAAAATGGTTAGAACGCTTTTTTTATTATAACATCACTTTTAAACATGCTGCACAACATTCACAATGCTCTACAACACATATTAAAAACGTTAACAAAGCCAATAGCTCTGTCTAAACACTTATAAGGCCCCAAAGGCAAGACCTATTGGCTATGCCAATGCTTGTTTCTCACTGTTTTCACGCAGTAGCACTTGTGTTAATAGGTCCTGAAGAAGGCCGTGACACCTTTTTGGGTCAATTGGCCGAAACATGTAGACCTGATCCACCCGTCACAAGCAGTAAAATTTTTATACACTGCTAGTGCGCTGTTTTTTAACCCTAACACTAGGAATGAACGCATAAAGTTTTTTACATTCATAGTAGTTAGTTTTAATATCACGTCAATCACATCTTGAGATTCTCTTTCTTTGCACTGCGTCCATTACCCAACCTGTCCTGTTTCACATCGCAAGGATTTTAGGAGATCCTTTACAAGAGTAGGACTCTGAAAACATCCCTGAGCGCCTCCCTCACAGTGAGGGGGTTGTAGCCCTTGGCGGGGCTAGGTGTCTCCGCCAAGAGGAGAATCCCAGATGATGAAGCATGCCACTTCGGTGGGTGATGGGATTTCGTCCTAATTAAAGCACTCCCCCACTAACAACAAGACTTCTTTTCTATAGTCTCTGTTTGCTGTTTTTTCAGCCCTTTAGACCCGAGGATTATTTGTGTTATACTGTACTATTTTTGTGGGGAATAGATCATCGCTGGTCTCTAAATTTTCCCTTGGACCCCCTCTCTCCGTTTGTTTCTTCAGCTCTTAATAATACCCATGACAGCCTGTTGCAATGTCCTCCAAACGATGACAAGAAAAAGTGTCTGGGTTAAGTTAAATTTAATACCAGTAAATCAACAGGCCCACAAGGAAGGAGACACAAATCAGCTGTTCCACCAGTAGACAGGCGTGAAAAGCTTTTCAACGCCCAAGTCACCATGGAACAAAGCTGTGTTCCACATTCCAATTATTCCATGAAAAAGCACAGTTAATTCAAATACACCACACCTCTCTTTCCAAAAACAAAATAAGATTGAAGTCCTAGATCAAAAAATAAAAACAATATAGCCCCCAACAAAAAAAGGTTCAAAATCTAAAATATACAACAACAAAAAACTAACTATAAAACATAGTCCTAAATTTACCTAGTAATAGTGCAATATTAGCCTCACTTTAGTTAGACATAACTAATATCACACGTACCAACTGGTAATATTGCAATGATAGCATCACTTAAGTTAGATATAACTAGTATAAAACATAGTCCTTAAATATAACTGGTAATTTGAAATTTCTAGTATTACCTTTGTTATGTTTCATTCCTCCCTCCTTTTCCAGAGAAATAGAAGAATCATTTTCCGCAACCTCAGTCCTGTCTCACCCAACCATATCATCATTTTCTTCCCGGGCACCTTGATGAGAAGAGTCCAAATCATCCAAACTCGTACTCAAACCTGTTCCCAACCAACTATCTTCAAAAGAAGAGCGGAGACTCTTGAGCAAAATATACTTTTCTTCAGAACTAATTTTAACAACAGTCCCTTTGTTCCACTAACCACGATCTTTCAACAAGACAGCACTTCTTGAAACATGCATCACTTGCACTGGCTCTGAAAATGTAGATTTACCCTTCTGTACATGGAACGTTTTTTTATGAGAACCCAATCACCAACACATACATTCTTATTCACTCCTCTTTTCACACAATCACAATATTCTGGTAAAAGTCCTTGCTCATTCAAAACATTTTGACACACCTCACTTAATAATGCTGATTCACAATTAATTAACTTAGCCCAAGATGGTGTAAGTTTAGTATTTGGTTCATGACCTCTCAACAAGACAAAAGGAGAGACTCCTGTTGTAGAATGTGGAGTACATGAATACATCCATACCTTTTCCCTCAAACAATCCTTAACATCTGAATGTGAAGCTAAGGCAGTTTGTATGCCCTCCTTTATAAATCTATTACTACGTTCCACCAAACCATTAGCGGATAGGAACTACAACTGAGTTTTCTGCTGAATAATCCCATGAAACTTGAGAAAAGCTACCATCTTATCAGACACAAATTGCGTACCATTATCAGATACAATAATATTTGGCACACCTTCCTTACTGAAAACATTCTTCAAGAACTCAATCAAATTATCAGTGTTAGTAGCACTCACAAACATGTACAAAATCCATTTTGAGAAATAATCAATTAAATACTTCATATTCAGAGGTAATAAATGATAGGGACCTGCAAAATCAATAGCTAATTTATGCCATGGTCTATCAGGTAAAGGATTCAAATTAATAGATTTGAGTAGAAGTTTTCCAATGTTTATCCGAGAACAAACATTGTTGACATCTGTTCACAAAATCGTCAACATGGAAATCCATGGAAGGCCACCAATAAAATGCCCTCAACAGTTTTTTGTTCCTGTAATGCCAGGATGATCACAATGGACAATTCCTATAAGTTTCTCTCTTAAATACACTGGAGGAATAAAACATCCTTGCTGAGACACCATACCATTTTCTTCTGTAAATTCATCAGCAATTTGCTGAAAAGGTCAAATTAATTTGTCTATAGATCTTACACAAGGTCATCCTTCAACCATAAACTTTTTAACCATTTGCAATACATTTTCTTTTTGAGTTTCTGTAACCGTTTCCTTTTTAAAAATAACTCCCACACGTGGTTCCAGAGCATCAACTACAGCCACAACACATTCATCACAATTATCATGTAGGAAATCAACATCAGTGTTCGGCAAAGAAAGGCAAGAGAGACAATCCGCGTTTACATTCCTTCCACCCGGAATATGTTTTACATCAAAAAAGAATTCTTGCAGCCGTGACAACAATCTGACCAACCTCGACAAAGCTTTACCTGTGCCATTACCAAACAATATGTAAACTAAACACTTATGATCAGTCATACTAGAAAACTTATTGCCCCACAAAATTGTTCTAAATCGTTCCACAGCCCGGGCACACGCCAAAGCTTCACGCTCAATAGTGCTATATTGCAATTCAGCAGCCCTTAAAGTATGAGATATAACTCCAACAGTGTGCACTCAATTACCATACTACTGAGTAAGCACTGCCCCAAGACCAATAGAACTGACATCTACAATGACATTACATTTGGAGTTACTATCAAAAGGTTGGAAACAAGCAGCGCTCACTATAAGCTCACACACTTTCTGAAAAGCCTCGTCCTGCTCCTTACCCTATTCAAACATTTGTTTCTTACACAACAATTTGCTCCTAGGTTCAACAATAATTGCAAAACGTTGCACAACACATACATTGTATTCACTGGGACCCAAGAAAGATCTCAGGGAATCCTTGTTTATGGGTTGATTGCTTCAAGTAGATCAGTTTTAGGTTTGATACTACCAACTGAATGGTATGACCAAAGTAATCCACTTGGGTTTGTAAAAATTTGCATTTTCCCAGGAAACCGCCATACCTTTATCAGCTAAAATCTTGATCACTTTTTCCAAAATAACATTGTGTTCAGAAACATTTTCTGCAAAGACCAGCATGTCATTGTGAAAAGTTTGCACACCCTTGAATCATATATCCATAAGCTTTTGAACGACGCTGGCTGCGGATGCCAAACCAAGTGGTAATCGTAGATATCTAAAAGTGCCAGAAGGAGTAACAAATGTAGTGAGATCTATAGATGTTTGTTACAATGGAACCTGATGATATACCGATTCTATGGTTGAATTCTGTGGTAGTAAAATATTTTGAGCCACACACAGCAGCTAATAACTCTTGAATATGGGGAAGTGGATGACAATCCACTGCAATGTTTTTGTTCAAGGAACGAATATCAACACATAGGCGAATACTACAAGTCCTCTTCTTCGCAATAACCACAGCAGACACCCACTCAGAGGAATCTGTAGGTTCAATGATTTTATCATTGCACATTTCATCCAACAAATTTTTAAGATCATCCTTAACACTAAGGGGTACAGGTCTCACTTTATGTTTAACAGGAATTGTGTCTGTTGTCAATTTATTAAAGTGCTTAAAATTTTGACACAGCCCACACTGGAAGAAAAAACATCTTTATACATGTTAAGGAGCACATTAATATCCGAACTATCACACTGAACTGTAAAAACAGGCATTTCTTCCAGACAAATAGATTAATTAGTACCTCGCTCAAGTATGCTTCCCTATCTGCCTGGATCACGCCAACCAACAATATTGACTCCTTCAATGCCGCATAAATTTAGGTGAATATAGGCAAACCTTGAATTGTAGAGAATCATTAAAATAGTCCAACATAGAAATGTCCTGATCCTCAAAAGCCTTAGGATTAACATCAGTAGGGGTCAATTTGACATCATGGCATTTGTCATGAAAAGTAATGTAGGAAATTAAACTAATAGGTGACCCTGAGTCTACCATTATATCAAGGGCCACTTGACCAATATGAACCAACCCAAGAGGAGCCTTGAATGCAGGTACTGTAACCATACTTGTAGCATCCTCAACAGTTAGAACAACATTGTTTACCTTCTCCACCTCAATCTCAGTCACACAATTCACTCTCAAATTAGGATTTTTCATGCTCCTGCACACAGCTTGAAAGTGCACAAATTGTTTACATTTCACACAGCGTTTCCCAACCGCAGGGCACACAGGTGAATTCCCCAAAAGATTTTTGCAACCACATTGATAACAAGATAAGCTCCTTTTAACCATAGATCTGTTGGCCTTGTCGTTTTCATCAATAATATTGACACCGTCACATTGAGGTACTTCCTCATTAGCTAAAACCTTTGCAGACAATATATTTAGCAATATCCAGAACTTCCTTGAGTGTAGGATTCCTGCATGCCAGTAGTCTCTCCTGAATTTTCTTAGATGTGCAGTTGAAAACAACTTGATCCTGCAAATATGTATCAACATTGTCACCAAATTCACATTTACATTACAAAATCCTAAGAGCTGAAATATATTCCTCGATAGTCTCATAAGCTGCCCGTTTTCTTTTGAAAAAACTGCTCCTTTCAATCATGATACTAGGTGCCTCTGTAAAAAGTTTCTCCAGATGAGCAACTGCTTCCTTGAATTTATCCCACTGGCCAAATTGCCCTGCAAGTGGATCAACTTCAGGAGAATTATCAAAAACTTCCTCCTGGCCAATATCTCCTAAAAAACTGAAAAGTAAAGCCTTTTCCCTTTCAGTGGAAAACTTCTTCCCATCAATTGGGACAAAGTAGTGTTCAAAACTATAGTACCACCGTTTCCAATTTACAATAGGCTTGCTAGGATTCCGCAGAAATAAATTAGGCTGATTAAATAAAGAAGTGTGAGCAACAGTAAAACAGTAAAATTTGAGAAATAAATTACCTGAAGATCTTACAGAATAATCCTTGAGCTATAAGGTCAACAAGATAAGTAGAAACACAGTGTTATCTTGAGAACCAGAATAAATCCAGCAAATGAAAGGCAGTGAAAACAAATACCACTGCTGATAGGACAATGAAAAAAGAAATTTCATAGGCAGTAACAAACAAGTATTTCGGAATTGGCTAATAAGCTATACGTAGCATCCAATTACTGCTGAGGAGACACGACCCAATATACAATTGGCCATCTAAGATTTATTCCATCTGAAAAATTTGTGTGCATGTGATGTCACACACTGCCGGACGTCAGAGAGAGTAGCTGACATGGTGTTCAAGGAGAAAATGGTGCAGAGCGCGACTGTGTACATGGAACCAACCCAGCGCATGTAGAAGATCCAACTCGGTGCCTGAAACAATGGAGCAACGCGCGAGGGAGGTTCTCCTAGTTTGAACGATGCAGTAAGCTCAGGCAGGCAGATGAGACTGCTACGAATTACGCTGATAACTTTGGCAAGAGCATAAAGCAACATTAAGCTAACAGTCAAAACACACACCTTCAATGAAGTTGCTGAAATCAGAAACAGCCAATATAATTCCAACAATGAAATATAAAATCCAGTTAAATTTACCATAGAGAACGGCACATCATTGCACATAACACTCCTTGGTGGGCCTGTATACTTGTCATCCTCATCTCCAATCTGTTGCAATGTCCTCCAAATGATGACAAGAAGCAGTGTCTGGGTTATTTTTAATTTAATACCAGTAAATCAACAGGCCCACAAGGAAGGAAACACGAAGCAGATGTTCCACCGGTAGCCAGGCGAGAAAAGCTTTTCAATGCCCAAGTCACCACAGAACAAAGCTGCGGTCCACATTCCAATTAATCCATGAACAAGCACAGTTTAACACAAATACACCACACAGCCCTTAATAATACCCAATTACTGTATTGGCTAAGATTGTACTCAAAGACAGTCCTTGATGACACCAATGACAGCCCTTGATAATTCCTAAATACAAATTATGCTGCTACTCAAAGAAAGCTTTTGCCAATACCCAAGGAGTCAGTTCTTGATAATATCCAAAAATATCCAAGGACAGCTCTTGATAATACCCAAAGACAAGTCCTTATAATAACCAAAGATGTCACTTGATAATACTAATCACAGCCATTTCGAATTCCCAAAGTCACCCCGTGGTATTATTAGAAGTACCGCAATATAACGAGCCCAATCGGTGTGAAAGACATTAAATCAATTTACACAATTATTTATGAAACTAGTTTTGCCAAGTCTGATTTAACAGGACGTGATTCCCTTGTCTACCAAGGTGGCATGCTTTAAAATAGAGTCTGTTTCTCACCTGGCCACAATAAACAACTCCGGGCCAGGTGGGCTTCAATGTAGGAGCTCTTACCAGAATTATATTTTTAAATTATTTAAATATTGATGATTCTAGGCATGTATGCTATGAAATAGAATCCAAAATGTAGATGGTTAAAATTACCTATGGGTAAACTAGAAATTTGTATTAGTTTTCTCAATGACAAGATTAAACAAGCATTTGCAGTGCAATAGGTCTCGCATTTACGCGAGTTTAAGCTATTGGCATTGTAAATGACAATGCCTTTTATTTATGTTTTAAAAACAAAAACAAAAATAAATGGCATTGTTATTTGCAATGTCAATACCTCAAATTTGCGTAAATGCGAGACCTATTGCATTGCAAATGCTTTTTTTTTGCGTGCCCGGGCCAATTTTTAATGCCAATCCAACCCTGAATGTCACAGTAACATGAACCAGTGTACGCCTAATATGCTTCATTGAGCTAGAAAGTCCTTTTAAGGTTCTTGGAGGTGTTTTTTTCTGCAAGGGAGAAAAATCCTCTAAACCAGTCTTAAAATGATGCTTATTAAAGAAAGGGGTGACAGAGCGCCGACTCCGGAGAGCAGGGCTCACGGTTCAATCCGGCGCTGGGGACAGCTCAGCCATGTGACTCTGGGCAATAGCTCACTTATCTCCCCGAAGGCCCCCTATCGCCTGGATGCCCTTATGGGTGATAAATGTGGAGGCAGGTTTCACTATATTCTATTGCTCTCCGTCCTTTCAAAGTCTCTAAAATGTAAATAAAAAGAACATTGAGCGAAAAAACGATTTAACATGAATTAAATGCCGAATACAATTGAATAAATGCAGTCATTCGCCCTCCTAAAAACGAATTATGCCTTTGCAATATAAAAGCCTGACTTCTATACATGTGCTGCTTCAAGTGAATTACATATCTGTCTCAACTCCCTCCAGCACCCAACCTCTCCGCATGAGTCACATCGGTATTTATCATTGCCCTTTATTAACGACACTGAATTATTGACGAAGATCACAGGCTCTTTGAGGCATTGCAACGATTCCTTTGTGAGCCCATTTCGCAGTCTGAGCTCGAAAGTGTTTTCTGCCCGCTCCTTCCAAGTGACTGAATGCGGGCGCTGCCGTCACCCAGCATCCTCCCCCCCCCTCCTATTCACAGGACTAATCTGGGGGATAGTGAGGGCCACTCCCCGCGCTCCACTATATTCTATTGCTCTCCGTCCTTTCAAACTCTCTAAAAAGTAAATAAAAAGAACATTGTGCGAATAAACGATTTAACATGAATTAAATGCTGAATACAATTGAATAAATGCAGTCATTCGCCCTCCTAAACGAGGTTCATACACTTCTAGATTGCCAGACGCGTGCATGTCTCTTAAACAAGCACGCGGTGGGAGCCAGAGAGGAGACGCCATGCGCGTGCACATCACCTGTCCGTGCGCGCACATGGTTTGTCTCCCTTTGCTAGCAAAACCGACAACAATAGTCTCGCCAAGGCGAAGCAGCGCATGCGCTGCGTTCGCTAGGCGAGACCTAAAATGGTACAAAAGCCAAAAGTACGGACGTGGAGGGAAACAACTGTTCCTGTTATCCACCAGGCAAGATGTTTCAGCAATCAACATTAAGACCCATGATGGGTTTGTGGCCTTCACCAGGACCAAGAAATCCCTCATATCACCCTAAATACATTGACCAACTCCTATTTTAATTAGAGTATGGGATAGAGTGCATGCAGCCAAGGTGAAACCATGGAAAATAATAAGTTGTACTAAACCAGCTTCATGTCCTTGTAGGACTAAATCCACTCAAAAGGGTATAAACCTGTTCATTTTATGTTAAATGGAAGAACAATCTTTTTTTATATCTCTCTTCAGCAACGAATATCAGGTGCTTCACACTTCATAAGGGTGATTGATGATCGTGACTTCCCTGCCAATTTCTAGACAATACCAATTCTTGAGCAAAAATTCACAGCAAGTACATGCAGTGAGCTTGCACCCTAGTACCACTTGTGTGCTTGATGGATATAGAGGTTGTGAGCTTACCCTAAGCTAATATGTCTTGAGGCCCCACGGAAGGGGTAGCCAAAGTAATCCACATTGTCAAACTCTGCTGAGAAATACGTCTTAGGTTATAGCGTTAAGATAATAAGCATTATGACATATCAAAGACATTTTGTGCTGGGTATGCACTAACCTCCTCAAGAATTACCCCGTTTGTGTATCTAAAACCCTTGGCATCCAAACATTAGCTAGCATTCAGGCCAAGTGCCAAATACCTGCCCCACCTCGGTGTGTGATGTAACCGTGTACAACATGTCTGATGTTGCAGGTCTCTCTACTATGGAAAGCGGTCGCAAATTCGCAATGAGGCCCTTTCCACATCATTACATGCTAGAGAGGCCCGTAATTGGAGAAAAACTGGCTTGGGGAACTAGCTACAGAAGAGTGTTTTAGGCAGTGCTGGTTACTGGGGAAAACAGTCACAAAAGGTGACCGTTTCCACATTCTAAAGTGACACAAAGATCCAAAATCGGGTAAAAACTGACTACGACAAACCTATGTACAGAAAAAGTTGTGTGGAATGTAGTAATAAGCGAATCTCACATGTGCAACATTGGGGAAAAGGAACGCTGTTCCTTTTAGTGTTTGCAACATAAACAAGCATTTGCAATGCAATAGGTCTCGCATTAATGAATGTTTGAGCTATTGGCGTTGCTAATAATACTGCAACACCAATAGCTCAAACTTTCAGTAATGTAAGACCTATTGCATTGTAAATGCTTGTTTTTGGGTGCATTGGGGCACATTTTATGCGCGTTCTTAATGTTCTTGGCGTGCGCTAAACGCGACGCCACCTCTGATTTTGTCTGAAGAGTGCCCTTATTTTATTTATAGAATTGCACCGAGCCAGGGTGTAGCCCCACTATGTCCTCGAAAACTGCATTGGGCCCCCTTGGCTCCAAACGTGCACAAAACTTGGATTACTCGCTTCCATTTCCTTCGTAAAGCGTCCTTCTAAAGTTTTATAAGCGCCACCACCTTATGCTGCTTTACAAGCTTTTAGACTGCTTTCTTTACATTACGAATTACATGCTCCACTCATGCTAAAGTACCCCCGATTCTCAGATACCCCATATTGCATGACATCCGAGGTCTCTCGCACCCCCTCCACGCCTCCAATTTCAAATGCACCATCTCCTGGGAACGTCGCAGCACCCACACTAACCACACACAACAAAACAAAAATACACAATCATCTGATACAAACCCATACTAACCACACACAACCAACAATACACGGCCTGATGGATACTCATACTAACCACACACAACCAACAATACACGGCCTGATGGATACTCATACTAACCACACACCACCAACCAAGAATACAGAACCCTCTGAAGGAAACCCAGAACCGTACGTCAAAGGCACTGAGACCAAGAAAGCGCCATGGCGTCATACCAGTGGTAGATGGCGCTATACAAACCTGGCACCCATTCCATAAGAATTCAGCACTGGCAGCGGTGGCAGACAGCTTCCAGAGGGCTCTGCTGCTGGGGCATTAGAGGAGCAACCCGCTCGGTGCCCCTCCCCCACTGCACCCGTACCACATTCCCCTTCTTGCTAAATGCTCTGTAGGCAAAACATGTCACACACCGAAAAAGTCTCCATGACACCTCGAAAAGGAAGAATTTCTTCTGAAAAGACCTGCATGAGCAGAACCCCTGCTTTCTGTGGGTGCTACGGTGAGGCGAGGGGGCTGTGTGAGCGGAGTGTCTTTGCCATGCTGGTGGGAATGGTGCGTCTTACACTATGTGTTTTAAAAAAAAGACACACGACATTCCCCAGCGCCATGGACGGAAAGATTCAGCAAAATAGAAAGACCTCTACCCTGAAATGTTCACCCCAAAACCCTCAAATGAGGAGGCGGGTGCACTCACTAAACCTGCAGTACAGAGCGAGGGGGTTTTCAGTGTCAGACCGAATGTCACAGATGCGTTTGAGGTTTTAAGAGATGCAACGTGAAACCAGCTGACGCGTTCTAATCCCAGCTCACCACAGATCAACTTGTGTGATCCTGAGTAACTTACTTTCGCTCCACATTTTAGTGCCCCTTAGCTATGGAGATAGGGAACAGTATGGAAAATGCAGGATATTGCTTGAAGGGGAGCTGGATTTTACACTCTTCTGGGAGAGAGGTAAACAAATGAAATCTCTGGATAGTGAACTGTTTGTGTTAAGCCCGGCTGTAGCAGAGTCCTCCATATACACTCAGAACCACTCAGGCCACGTAGAAGCAACATTAACCATGCGGGGTACCCTTTTGCTCCCCAACGTCTGTAGCGCACACGAAGCTCCCGCTCTGACCCCCACCTCACCTGGATCCCTCTGCAGGCTGGAAGAGCTCTCTGCGGCCGGACTTGTTTTTCTCGCTCCTTCAGCCACTTCTTGGCCCGGGAGAGCTGAGCCTGCCGGGATTGGTCTGTTTGTTTATTTTTCCCCCCTCTGCCTCCCCCCCCCCCGCCCTTTGTCTGAACAGACTGCGGGCTGCATCGCAGCTAATCACAGCGTGAACCCGCCACTCTAGTCACAGCTTTCCCCTCATTTATATTTGCATCGCGGCCGAATGAAACACAGCTAATCACAGCGTGAACCCGCCAGCTCCATTCACAGCTTTCCCCTCATTTATATTTGCATCGCGACCGAATGAAACGCAGCTAATCACAGCGTGAACCTGCCAGCTCCATTCACAGCTTTCCCCTCATTTATATTAAAGCCGAATGAAAAAAAAGAGCGCTTACGGACTAATAAAGGAGACAGTGTAACGCCGCAAGCAAAAAATCCAGTCCGGATGGGCCGTCCCAAAAGGAGACAGGGCGGTAACAAGGAGGGACTAAGAAGCCTCATTTACAATCAAAAGCCAGCGTTTAGCATGAACGATGACGCAAGCCAATCAAAAAGATGGGCGGGGCTTCCACTCCACTTCTAAAATCTCCTCTACTACAATATGCCTCGCAGAGCGAGCAGCGCATGCGCGCTGCAACGCTAGGCGAGACCTAAAAATAAAGTAATATGAGATCCCAGAAAAAGCTAAGCCTGGAGTGCAGAGTGGAAGGTCTCACACACATGTAACTATCATAATATAAGCAAGGGCAAACAGGTAAAAGATGCCGAAAGAAAGACTAGTTCAACTATGTGCTGCTAACAACTAAAGCCCATAGGATACAGCTGCTTTGACACAAAGCTAGAATAAGTTTCCTATTCAAGTAGTGCGCAAGTGTAAAATGAAACTCAGTGGGGTACTCGTATGAGTGCATGTACTATCGATAAATTATTGTATTAGGAAGATATCTTTGAAATGATGTAAGGCAATGAAAGGAAAATAGGCGGTGTATGTATAAAAACAATTGGTACATACATCAAAACTGATACAAACATTTCTCATGATACCTCCCCCAAGGTGAATAGAAAACAATAGTCTTGAATTCATAAAAGGAAGTATTGAATATCTGATAAGGTCAAGTGTCTAAGGGCCAGATGTACGACCAGTTTTAGCGGTCGCAAACAGGAAATCGGCCCATTTGCGGCTGCTAAAAAGGGTTGTAGCATGTACCAAACCTATTTTGCTTACCGACACACAAAATAGGCTTTGCGAGTCGCTCTTAGGAAAGGGCGTGCCAAGGGCGTCCCTTCATAATAGCAAGCCGCGGGGGATGTAAGATTAATTTGCAACCGGAATTTTGGTCGCAAAACAATTGCATTTACCACCAATTTCAAAATGGTGGTAAGCCAGTTGCAAACGGGACCCCTTACCCTTTGTGGTTGGCAGCGAAAATGTTTTTTAAGAGCAGGCAGTGGCTCCACGGACCACTACCTGCTCTTAAAAAATGAAACTGAAACGTTTAATTTAAATTTTTTAAATGCATCCTGTTTTCCTTTAAGGAAGAAGGGTTGCATTTAAAAAAATAAAGACTGCTTTATTGAAAAAGCAGTCACAGACATAGTGGTCTGCTGACCCCAGCAGTCCACCATCCCTGTGAGTGCCGGCCTTCCCAATGGGTCACAAAATGCGACCTGCCTCATGAATATTAATGAGGCAGGTCCTTTGCGACCCATTAGCCATTACTGCCCTTTTTAGGTCTCGCTGAGCCAGCGCATGCGCTGCTCTGCGAGAAATTTAGTAAGCGGGTTTTTGAAGTGCTACCAGAGGCTTTTGCTGGCCTCTCAAGCTTGCGTGCATGTGCGCATGAACGCGTGCAGCCGCCATCTGTCTTTTCTCCGTCACGGGTAATTAAGTGCATCGCGATCACTTTAATTTTCGGCGCCCGCGTGGCCAATGCTTTTCGCGTGCGCTTGTTATAAGTTGTGTTAACATCTGAAGGTTTTACCATGGAACATCCTTTATATTTCTAAATATATGAGATCTCGAAAAATTATTTAACCGGTGAATCTTTGAGGGTCTTTTTCAATAAAGTTTCCTGCTTCCTTACCAAACTTATTTCTCAAGACAATACCCCGCTTCAAGTCAACGTGTTTCTGATTTCTTGAAAGGCTGCTGCAAGATTGAGCATCTTGGCCCTTTTAACATTACCATGTTTTGCCCCATTTTCAGCTCACTGTGCACCAGGAAGCTTTATGAGACGCTGTTGTCTCAAACACACTTCTAGACACTAGTAAAGGTGCGCAACTCAAATATTGCTACCCTGTCTCATCACTCCGTTCCGTAGGATGAAAACTTTTGCTCAGTGGAATCGGTAAGTGTGTTTCTTCGGAGCAGGGCTACTCTTGGGGAGCGGATGTAACCCAGAGACAACAAACCAAACATGGAAAAGGAATACGCACCCCCAGGGTCTTCAATGAGATTGATATCCGTGGCCAGTTATTAGAGTTCATTAGTGCTGAAAGATGGAGCATTTTTGGTGATTATGTGCATACTTGTATTTCCTAGTGTGGTTGATTGACTTACAAAACGTACGATTAAATTACGCTCCCATCACTGCAATTTAAAGACTTTATTTGGGTGCGTGTTTACAAAGAAAATCAAGGGATATATATTATGCCTTTGCTTAAACACGTTTTGAAAGGAATAAAAGTAATATTGCATCGGCAAATCAGCCGGTGCAATATGACTTTAATTCTGAGTGCGTGTGATTTCATTGCAAAACACATGCTTAAACAATGTTTTGGGGAAATATGCAGCTATCTGTGTTCTTTACATTGCAGTGACAGAGGCGTGAATTAAGTGTGTGTTTCAAGTGCTTTCACAATTAAAAATGTTTCACCTTCAGATAGGGGTACAAATAAATGCAATTATTTTTTCCAGTGCAGCATTACTTTTTATGTGCATGCTGTTCTCTCAAAACGCGCTTAAAAATAGGCTTTACATAGGTTTCAAGTTTCAGACACGCAGTCACATAAGCCCTCTCCATGAAATAGACAGAAGTGTGAGTTTATATTTACACCTCCCTCGATATATTATTTTATCATGCCTGCGTGCTTGTTTTTCCTTTGTCACATCCTTCGAAAATAAAGGCTAACCATCGGATGAAAGCAACGGTGACTATGTAACATTTACCAACCTACATTTCCTTTATATGCCTTTTATTATTCACTTTCACATGATCGGACAAGAAATACATAGTGGAAACAAACATACTAACTAGGAACATATACATTGTTCCATGCATGCAGGGTGCCCCCAATCAAAATAAAGAATTGCTTACATTATGCCAACTAATGTAAACAACATTGTTTGCTGTTTTTTGACAGCTGATTAAACAGTTTTACTACTTGGATTTCTGTATCCTCATTCTGTGTCTGTGCCTCCCCACTGGCAGGCCATACCATACAATACAGTGACAGGCAGCACCATACAATACAATCACGCTCACTGACTGACTCTCTCACTCTCACTGACTGACTCTCTCACTCTCTCACTGACTCTCACTCGCTCACTCACTGACTGACTGACTCTCACTCTCTCACTGACTGACTCTCTCTCACTGACTGACTCTCTCACTCACTCTCACTAACTGACTAACTGACTGACTTTCACCCTCCTGTTATTTATGCCCCCCCATAACAAAACAAGCATTGGCATAGCCAATAGGTCTCGCCTTTGGGACCTTATAAGTGTTTAGCCATGCAACAGTTGATGCTGTTGTACCAATGATATTGTGCTGCATAACTAAATACTTATAAGGTCCCAAAGGCGAGACCTATTGGCTATGCCAATGCTTGTTATGCCATTCTCATTGGGTCTTTTTTCAAGAAACTGATATGCATCGGAATCTTTATACCGCTAATTCCTTAAATTCAGGGGAACAATCACTCTTCTTAAACTCAGTCAACATTTCATGACTGCCCACAGAGGTGCAGGATTGTTTGAATATTCCCATTACGAGAGAGGAGGTACAGAACGTGATCGAGTCACTTAAGCTCCATTAAACTCCTAGCCCGGACGGATTCAATGCTAATTTTTTATTAAACTTTTAGCTCAGACCTTAGCCCATGTTTGACTGACCTTTTTAATTATATAGCCGATTCTCAAGCAGTGTCCTCAACAATGAGTTAAGCCTTAATTAATGTCATTCCAATTACTGTCATTCCTAAATCAGGGAAAAATCCTAAACACTGTGTGTCTTATAGGCCAATCTCTCTACTTAATATCGATGCCAAATTATATACCAAAATTCTAGCTAATAGACTTGAGGACGTTCTGCCAGAATTGATTCATCTTGACCAGTCAGGATTTATCAAGGGCCATCAGTCCCTTGACAGTTTACGGCGGGTAATCAATCTGATGGATAAAGCAACTAAGAAACGTCTCCCAGCGGTCTTGGGGGCGCTCGACATCCCAGAGCTCCTACCTCACAGTGAGGGAGTTGTAGCCCTCAGTGGGACTAGGTTTTCCCATTGAGAGTAGAAGCCCATATGATGAAGCATGCCACCTATGGTGGGTGAGGGCATTCGTCCTGAAAGGGATTGCTCCCCTTTGGGGCTTTATTGAGAGACACAATCTCACCTTTTTCTTTCTCTTTTTCTTTGTCTAAACACTGGCCACACCCTAGCATAGACCTGAGAAGTTTTTGTGTTATGATCCTCATATGTCAACCAAGAAGATTTGAGATTAAGATCTTTGTGTGTGGAATTGGTTTATGTTGTATATCGTACTTTTGCACACCACTTCTGGAGTGAAACATTGTTGATAGGAAATAAATAGGAATTTAAAATTGTTTTTCCTGTGAGTTGTTACATTGATTTGTGATTAGAAGACATGTTTTACCATACATGAATGAAAATATATAAATCAAGAGTGCCAAGGTGCAATCGTATTGTATAAGTTTAACAGGGGATTTCTTCGAACTTCCCTGTAGTGACATCCTTGGTAGTGGGGTGTCGGGTTCTTGTTACCTTGGGAGGCACCATTACTAAGGAGCTTTTTGCAGATAATGATGGATTCATCCATTCACATTGAATAGAATTGATGTGCTACCTTGTATACCACCACTACCTCCCCCTTGTATTGTAAACCTTCCGTGATGATACTCAATTACCAATATTAGAGAAGCTGCGTGTAAACGTACAATGCCAGGTTGTACCAGTCACTGACGTCACAGAATGATGTCACTGACACGTCATACAATAAAGAGAATTGTGATGTACAAAATCTCTCTCACTGTTTACCTCACGAGCAGACAATTTTCATAATCAATGCATTTGAATACAATGCTGACGTCACTTCAGGCGTAGCTAATACGGATCTTTCTCTAAACAGCCCTCACCTGGATAAAAGCAAGGAGTGTTACTAGGAGGCGCCCTCTGGCCTGTGGCAACAAAGGACAGCAGGGTAATTCCAAAGGAGGCAACACCAGGAGTGCCCTGAAAACCTTAAACTTAGCGCCGTGAATGCATGTTAAGGGTAATCGGCGCTTCTCGAGCTCCTTGGGTGACCTTGGGTTGAAGGCTGAAGAACAACAAAGCTCTGCAGGAGGTGGCCTGGAAGAGGGAGATTCCGTCAAATACTACATACAAGTATGAAATGAATAAAATAGTCCTTGGGTCCCCCCTTCTCCTTGCTCCTGACTAGAGTTCTTCCCCCCTCCCTCTTTCCCCCCCCCCTCCCCTTTCGGTACACGCCCGTTCCCGGGGCTCTCAGACCTGTTGCGCACTGGACGCAGGAACATCAGCGAGGTGTGTAATTTGTGTAGCGGCACTTAAGTTACTTGTTTGTTGGAGTTTTGTTTGGGGAGGGTTAGTTTGGGAGGGGGGGGTAATGGGTGCTGCACAGGGTACCACGTATTAGAATTGTAGTTATCTGTCTGAGTATACGGTTTGTACATTTATGCTGCAAGTCATGATGTATTTTCTGTAAGAAGCAGGTGTGTTTTATCTTAACATGTGGCCAGGATCCGGGCTGCCTTGCTAATATGCAAGGCCTTTAAAATGCTTATGATTTACTGTATATACACTTGTGTACTATCTGCAGTTCTCAATAAAAATATATATTTTTTTAAATGAATAAAATAGTATACAGAGTAGGAAGTACTGCCCAGCCCAATAAGTTAGTTAAAAAATAACTCTGTCATTGACTTTTAAAAAATGAAAAAAGAAATTCAAAATAATAGAAAGAGATCAGAACTGGGTCTAATTTCAATACATTTACGACATGTACCCTTAAAATTTGATGAGCCACGTGAGAGAATGGTGATCAAGAACAACAGAGTGAGCTAACCTTATCCTATGTATTTAGAAATAATGCATTCTTACATTATTTCGCTGCCCGTATTTCGTGCCTCTGTTCAAGGAATTAAAAATATTTGTGACCCTCAAAGCTGGCACAGGGTTAAAATGGTAGCTATGACGATGACACTGCAAAAGGTCAAAACGGCTATATTCAAGGCTCTGGAGAGCGGGCAAGCTGGGGAAGGACAGAGGGAGACACTTCCCTCAAACAGCAGCCCACGCGCACTGGCCGAGTATTCCAAGGTCAAGCGGGAGCCAATAAAACAACCGATACTTTACGTCACAAGTCAACATATACAGGCAATACTTTAAATGCCATGAAAAATGGGTGGAGGCGTGGGGCCAAGAAGTCACTTAGAATCCTTTACAAGACGCGTAAACTATGCAATTGAAAGCGTGGCATAAAACATGTGAACTAGAATCCTTTGCTTGCCTGACTAGTAAGTACGGGCCTCGGACGTACATCAAAAACACAAGCCAGGCCTATTATCATTGCCAATGCTTGTTAGTACTGAGTTTTATTCGATAGCAAATGAGTAACCCTTGACCTTGCCAGGTAGGTCGCTCCCCCACCACACAGCTCCGCCTGTGTTGTCTGCCCGCTGCTTCTGCAGGTAAGATCGCCCTCCGCTTGTGGCCCCGGTGCCCGTATTTCTTGCCCGTCTCCCCATTTTCCTTCTGTGCCCCTCGCTGCCCCATTTGCGTTGTGCTGTAATTTGTCTGTTTTCTCCCCCTTTTTTTCCTTTCTGTGCCCCTCGCTGCCCCATTAGCGTTGTACTGTAATTTGTCTGTTTTCTCCCCCTTTTTTTCCTTTCTGTGCCCCTCGCTGCCCCATTAGCGTTGTACTGTAATTTGTCTGTTTTCTCCCCCTTTTTTTTCCTTTCTGTGCCCCTCGCTGCCCCATTAGCGTTGTACTCGTAATTTGTCTGTTTTCTCCCCCTTTTTCCTTTCTGTGCCCCTCGCTGCCCCATTAGCGTTGTACTCGTAATTTGTCTGTTTTCTCCCCCCTTTTTCCTTTCTGTGCCCCTCGCTGCCCCATTAGCGTTGTACTCGTAATTTGTCTGTTTTCTCCCCCTTTTTTTCCTTTCTGTGCCCCTCGCTGCCCCATTAGCGTTGTACTCGTAATTTGTCTGTTTTCTCCCCCTTTTTTTCCTTTCTGTGCCCCTCGCTGCCCCATTAGCGTTGTACTCGTAATTTGTCTGTTTTCTCCCCCTTTTTTTCCTTTCTGTGCCCCTCGCTGCCCCATTAGCGTTGTACTCGTAATTTGTCTGTTTTCTCCCCCCTTTTTCCTTTCTGTGCCCCTCGCTGCCCCATTAGCGTTGTACTCGTAATTTGTCTGTTTTCTCCCCCCTTTTTCCTTTCTGTGCCCCTCGCTGCCCCATTAGCGTTGTACTCGTAATTTGTCTGTTTTCTCCCCCTTTTTTTCCTTTCTGTGCCCCTCGCTGCCCCATTAGCGTTGTACTCGTAATTTGTCTGTTTTCTCCCCCTTTTTTTCCTTTCTGTGCCCCTCGCTGCCCCATTAGCGTTGTACTCGTAATTTGTCTGTTTTCTCCCCCTTTTTTTCCTTTCTGTGCCCCTCGCTGCCCCATTAGCGTTGTACTCGTAATTTGTCTGTTTTCTCCCCCCCTTTTTCCTTTCTGTGCCCCTCGCTGCCCCATTAGCGGTGTACTGTAATTTGTCTGTTTTTCTCTCCCCTTGTACTTTGTGCCCCCGCTGCCTCTCGCCATTCCCGCCGCTGCGTCCCCTGCGGCCCCGCCCCCCTGACTGCCCATTCGCTGCCCCTGCCTCCCGTCTCCCAGCTGCTCCTCCCTCCCACCTCCCCATAAATGGCGGCCGCTGCGCGGTGAGGAGAGCGACCCTTGACCTTTCAAGGTAGGTCGCTCCCCCACCACACAGCTCCGCCTGTGTTGTCTGCCCGCTGCTTCTGCAGGTAAGATCGCCCTCCGCTTGTGGCCCCGGTGCCCGTATTTCTTGCCCGTCTCCCCATTTTCCTTCTGTGCCCCTCGCTGCCCCATTTGCGTTGTGCTGTAATTTGTCTGTTTTCTCCCCCTTTTTTTTCCTTTCTGTGCCCCTCGCTGCCCCATTAGCGTTGTACTGTAATTTGTCTGTTTTCTCCCCCTTTTTTTCCTTTCTGTGCCCCTCGCTGCCCCATTAGCGTTGTACTGTAATTTGTCTGTTTTCTCCCCCTTTTTTTTCCTTTCTGTGCCCCTCGCTGCCCCATTAGCGTTGTACTCGTAATTTGTCTGTTTTCTCCCCCCTTTTTCCTTTCTGTGCCCCTCGCTGCCCCATTAGCGTTGTACTCGTAATTTGTCTGTTTTCTCCCCCCTTTTTCCTTTCTGTGCCCCTCGCTGCCCCATTAGCGTTGTACTCGTAATTTGTCTGTTTTCTCCCCCTTTTTTTCCTTTCTGTGCCCCTCGCTGCCCCATTAGCGTTGTACTCGTAATTTGTCTGTTTTCTCCCCCTTTTTTTCCTTTTTGTGCCCCTCGCTGCCCCATTAGCGTTGTACTCGTAATTTGTCTGTTTTCTCCCCCCTTTTTCCTTTCTGTGCCCCTCGCTGCCCCATTAGCGTTGTACTCGTAATTTGTCTGTTTTCTCCCCCTTTTTTTCCTTTCTGTGCCCCTCGCTGCCCCATTAGCGTTGTACTCGTAATTTGTCTGTTTTCTCCCCCTTTTTTTCCTTTCTGTGCCCCTCGCTGCCCCATTAGCGTTGTACTCGTAATTTGTCTGTTTTCTCCCCCCTTTTTCCTTTCTGTGCCCCTCGCTGCCCCATTAGCGTTGTACTGTAATTTGTCTGTTTTTCTCTCCCCTTGTACTTTGTGCCCCCGCTGCCTCTCGCCATTCCCGCCGCTGCGTCCCTGCGGCCCCGCCCCCTGACTGCCCATTCGCTGCCCCTGCCTCCCGCCTCCCAGCTGCTCCTCCCTCCCACCTCCCCATAAATGGCGGCCGCTGCGCGGTGAGGAGAGCGACCCTTGACCTTGCCAGGTAGGTCGCTCCCCACCACACAGCTCCGCCTGTGTTGTCTGCCCGCTGCTTCTGCAGGTAAGATCGCCCTCCGCTTGTGGCCCCGGTGCCCGTATTTCTTGCCCGTCTCCCCATTTTCCTTCTGTGCCCCTCGCTGCCCCATTTGCGTTGTGCTGTAATTTGTCTGTTTTCTCCCCCCTTTTTTTCCTTTCTGTGCCCCTCGCTGCCCCATTAGCGTTGTACTGTAATTTGTCTGTTTTCTCCCCCCTTTTTTTCCTTTCTGTGCCCCTTGCTGCCCCATTAGCGTTGTACTGTAATTTGTCTGTTTTCTCCCCCTTTTTTTTCCTTTCTGTGCCCCTCGCTGCCCCATTAGCGTTGTACTCGTAATTTGTCTGTTTTCTCCCCCCTTTTTCCTTTCTGTGCCCCTCGCTGCCCCATTAGCGTTGTACTCGTAATTTGTCTGTTTTCTCCCCCCTTTTTCCTTTCTGTGCCCCTCGCTGCCCCATTAGCGTTGTACTCGTAATTTGTCTGTTTTCTCCCCCTTTTTTTCCTTTCTGTGCCCCTCGCTGCCCCATTAGCGTTGTACTCGTAATTTGTCTGTTTTCTCCCCCTTTTTTTCCTTTCTGTGCCCCTCGCTGCCCCATTAGCGTTGTACTCGTAATTTGTCTGTTTTCTCCCCCCTTTTTCCTTTCTGTGCCCCTCGCTGCCCCATTAGCGTTGTACTCGTAATTTGTCTGTTTTCTCCCCCTTTTTTTCCTTTCTGTGCCCCTCGCTGCCCCATTAGCGTTGTACTCGTAATTTGTCTGTTTTCTCCCCCTTTTTTTCCTTTCTGTGCCCCTCGCTGCCCCATTAGCGTTGTACTCGTAATTTGTCTGTTTTCTCCCCCCTTTTTCCTTTCTGTGCCCCTCGCTGCCCCATTAGCGTTGTACTGTAATTTGTCTGTTTTTCTCTCCCCTTGTACTTTGTGCCCCCGCTGCCTCTCGCCATTCCCGCCGCTGCGTCCCCTGCGGCCCCGCCCCCCTGACTGCCCATTCGCTGCCCCTGCCTCCCGCCTCCCAGCTGCTCCTCCCTCCCACCTCCCCATAAATGGCGGCCGCTGGCGCGCCGAAGGCGCGCCTAAGGCAAGCCCGTCTGCGCCCGTCCGCGCCTGGACCGCGCCCAGCGCCAGAACCCCTGGATCCCACCGATGCAACACTACTCGACGGACCTACGACGCCGCCACCCTCACCGCACTCAATGCCGGCCGGAACCCTGCCTGCTACCGAGCCTCACCGAGACGCACCCACGGACCCTTCACCTGCCAAGCCTGCCGATTCACCTGCCCCCGGACGTGCACCACCCCCGCCAAGACGTGCACCAGCAGCAACCACCTGAAATGCATCCTGTTGAACACCCGCTCCGTCCACAGGCACGCCGTGGAACTCTGGGACCTGCTCGACGCAACAGCACCGGACGTCGCCTTCCTCACCGAAACCTGGATGAACGCCTCCTCAGCGCTCGACATCGCCATAGCCATCCCGGACGGATACAAGATCACCCGGAGGGACCGCGTCAACCAGACGGGAGGAGGCATCGCCATCGTACACAAGAACACCATCCGCATCTCGACTAACTCCGACGAGACCTTCACCGCCGCCGAACACCTACACTTCCAGATACACACTGACCCCAAGACCACCCTCCGAGGCACCCTCATCTACAGACCCCCGGGACCACGCACACTATTCAGCGAAGACATCGCAGACTTCATCAGCCCGCACGCCATGCCCTCCGCCGACTACATCCTCCTAGGGGACCTCAACTTCCACCTGGAGAACAATAACGACAGAAACACCACCGCCCTGCTGGACAACCTCGCCAACCTCGGACTCAAGCAACTGGTGAACACGCCCACCCACTACGCCGGCCACACGCTTGACCCCGTCTTCTCTTCCAGCAAGCACATCTCCTTCAGCCACGCCACCGGACTCCACTGGACCGACCACAGCTGCGTCCACTTCAGCTTCAGAAAGACTGCGACCCACCACCACCCGCAACAGGCTCCCCGCCGGAGCTGGAGCAAGATCACCGCCGAGCAGCTCACCGCCTCCCTCAGCCAGAACACACCCACCAACACAACGGACCCAAACGAAGCAGCCAGCAACCTCGCCAAGTGGCTGACCGCCTGCGCCGACGACCTCGCACCACTAAAAATCCTCCCAGCAGACCCGGAAGCAAGAAAACCCCTTGGTTCACCAACGAACTCAAGGAATCCAAGAAGAACTGCCGCACTCTCGAGAAAACCTGGCGACTCGACCAGACCACAGACAACAGGACCGCCCTCAAGCACGCCACCCGCAAACACCACCAGCTGATCCGTGCCACCAAGAAGTCGGCACTCAAAGAACGACTGGACAACAACGCCCACGACAGCAAGGAACTTTTCAGCATCGTCAAAGAGTTCTCCAACCCCAGCGCCGGAAACAACAACATCACCCCCTCGCAAGACCTCTGCAACTCACTCGCCGCGTTCTTCCACCGCAAGATCACCGACATACATAACAGCTTCGACGCACAAACCACGCACCCTACCGCCGAACCAACGCCCGCCACCACCACCCTCTGCAACTGGACCCCGATCAGCACCGAAGACACCACCCGCACGATGAACTCCATCCACTCCGGATCACCAACCGACCCCTGCCCACACCACGTCTTCAACAAAGCCGACGCCACCATCGCACCCCATCTCCGGGACATCATCAACTCCTCCTTCCACACCGCCACCTTCCCGGAGAGCTGGAAGCACGCCGAGCTTACCGCCCTCCTGAAGAAACCAACGGCGGACCCCACCGACCTCAAGAACTACCGTCCCATCTCGCTCCTTCCGTTTCCGGCCAAAGTCATCGAGAAGACCGTCAACAGACAGCTTGCCGCCTTCCTCGAGACGAATGGATCCCTCGACCCCTCGCAGTCCGGGTTTCGGGCCAACCACAGCACCGAGACCGCCCTCATCGCAGCCACCGACGACATCAGAACCCTAAACGACAACGGGGAAACAGCAGCCCTCATCCTCTTGGACCTCTCCGCGGCGTTCGACACCGTCTGCCACCGCACCCTAGTGAAGCGCCTCAGCAACATCGGAATCCGAGAGAAAGCACTGGAATGGATCATCTCGTTCCTCGCCGGAAGAACCCAGAGAGTCCGCCTCCCCCCGTTCAGATCCGAGGCCACCGAAGTCATCTGCGGCGTTCCACAAGGATCTTCACTCAGTCCAACCCTCTTCAACGTCTACATGAGCCCCCTCGCAGCCATCGCACGCCAACACAACCTCAACATCATCTCCTACGCCGACGACACCCAGCTGATCCTCTCCCTCACCAACGACCCCACCACCGCCAGAGCCAACCTACACGACGGGATGAAAGACGTCGCCGACTGGATGAGGAACAGCCGCCTTAAACTGAACTCAGACAAGACGGAAGTCCTCATCCTGGGCTCATCACCCTCCGCCTGGGACGACTCCTGGTGGCCCCCGGCCCTGGGCACCGCGCCCAAGCCAACGGACCACGCACGAAACCTGGGCTTCATCCTGGACTCCTCCCTGTCGATGACCAGACAAGTCAACGCCGTCTCATCTTCGTGCTTCAACACCCTGCGCATGCTCCGCAAGATCTTCAGATGGATCCCCACTGAAACCAGGAAGACCGTCACCCAGGCACTCGTCACCAGCCGACTGGACTATGGGAACACCCTCTACGCCGGAACCACAGCCAAACTTCAAAAAAGACTCCAGCGCATCCAGAACGCCTCCGCACGACTCATCCTGGACATCCCCCGACACAGCCACATCACCGGACACCTGAAAGACCTGCACTGGCTCCCCGTCAGCAAGAGAATCACGTTCAGACTCCTCATCCACGCACACAAGGCCCTCCACGACCTGGGCCCAAAGTACCTCAACGACCGCATGACCTTCTACACGCCCACCCGCCAGCTACGATCAACCAGCCACGCCCTCGCCACCGTACCACGCATCCGCAGAACCACCGCCGGAGGAAGATCCTTCTCCTACCTGGCAGCCAAGACCTGGAACTCCCTCCCCACTCACCTTCGGCGAACCCAGGACCATCTCTCCTTCAGGAAGCAGCTCAAGACCTGGCTGTTCGAGCAGTAACTTACCCCCTCCCCCAGCGCCTTGAGACCCTCCCGGGTGAGTAGCGCGCTCTATAAATGCCGTGATTGATTGATTGATTGATTGAGTAACAACAATATTGTTGCCAATCATTAGAATTTAATGTTTTATTTCTGAAAATGTGAAATTTCTGAAAATATGAGGTTGTGAATCAAACATAGAAAAGGTCTCTGGAACAGGGGTGTCCTACTGAGTGTAGCAACACACTCCTTTCTCGCCACTTTCCTCCAAGTTAAACGCATGTGCTCTTTTTCCTCCCAATACCTCTCTGAAGTCCCTCCAGCTCCATGTCTCGCACCTCCTCCTCATCCCTGTCTTTTTATTCTCTCTAGAGTGTACTTACTTTAGTCCCACCGCTTCAACACTCTCCCATCTCTCACACATAATCTCCACAACTGTACACACTACGTTTCCTTTCCTTTGTCACTGTCAATATTTCAACAGCTGCGCGCCTCCTTCAAACACGTGAGCATTGCTTCTCAGGGAAGCCAAAGATTGGATGAGCAGGTAGTCTAAACACCTCCATGACCCAGTGACAGACACGGTGAGGAGCTCGCACTGCCTGCAACTTCAACCCCACAGCTCTCAAAACTGCTCATCCATCATGGACACTCATCCTCACCCTGAAAACACCAAGGCACCTAGAGGTGACTCATTTCACCTCATATGGGCCGAGTCTCCCATGACAAGGATAGCAGAGATGGCAGCTCATTCGGGCTCCCTGCCAGTGGGCAGTCCCTTTGGGGGGCAGTGTGCAGGCATGCCCGGTGCGGGCTGGCACTGGTCAGACTGGGTGCAAGTGCACTCAAGGCTGCAGGTGCCACCTGGCGCGTTGAAGGCAAACGTGATGAGTGGGCACAGAAAAGCAACCAGAGGTCTTGTGGCAGACTAGCCGTGCCACATCAGAGGGTTGGCACTGCAAGGTCCAATCTAAGGCTCTTGTTCCCAACCTCTGCCAAGGCAGCAGGGCCACCGTGACTCCAAGGAAGCCTTCAAATCAGCATCTAAAGGGATGTCTGTTACTCAAACATAACTGCATCCAGGTGTGGAAGGACGCGATGGATGATGGGAGAAAGAAAACCAAGGTCTGAAATAAACCGCAGCATGTGACAGTGACTTCGCAGAACCTTGGATTTTTTGAAGTATGGATACATTTAAGGAAGGGGGATCCATTCGGCTGCCTCGACTTACACAAAGGTGATTCGCCCTTTCTTCCAGCATTTTCCAGTCCAGTAACAGCCCACCTTTCTGTTTGCAAGCAGAAACCACACCTTTCTTTACTATTCTATGCAAATACCGTCAACTCTCACACACAATTAACCCAAAAGCTATAGATAATGAACACAAGCTTCTAGCAGCGAAATTCACAACTAACCAAACCGGAAAAATATATCCAGGGAGAAGATATTATTATTTATATATCATGTCATCAGGGTTAAACACACTTTTAGGTCACACATTTGTTGCACATAGAATCGTTAGCATCCGGCTTATAGAGCCAGGACTCAGACATTAGGCTGTCTGCAAAAGTCGACAACATTTGTGGGAAGCAGCAGCTCTGGACAATCATGTTCACAGTTACAATAATGCAACACAGAAGGTAGCTAGATATCCAAGTAAAAGAGGGGAAAAAATTGTTTTTGCACAGATGTTACAACTGCACTTAACCAATTCATCAGCAGCAATTATATTACACATCCCCGTCTGTTTGGCATCGTATACAGGACCTGTACCTACTGTACACCAAACAACACACCCTTGTCCTGCTGTGATGCTGCACAACACCCAAGGTAGGAGAAGAAACGCCATGCAGTAGAGGTTCATGGAGTCAGAAGGTTGGTGTAGAGAAGTAGAACACTCAAGGTTGTGGGGAACACCTGAGGACTCTTGGGAGGTGGGGAGGGGGGGGGGGCAAAACTCTCACTTCAGCGGTTGGAGAACCCTCACTGCCCAGGTAAGGTCATCTGACTTCAGGATATGGCCTCTCAGTGCCGGGTGTCTTTCTTCGAGCAGACTATTTCATGGAACAATATTACCACTATTTATTTAGCAGATGGAAACAAGCCCATTTTGCTGCATAATACTGTCTGGGAGCAAATCTAATCTACAACACACACACAAGAGCCCACGGGTCCAGATTCGTGAAAGTACTAGAATGCGACACACAAATAAATTGACACCAGAAAAGAAATCGACCAAACAGGGGAAGGTATCCCTTTTAAGGATGACTCCCCTCACACACCAAAGGTGTCATGCTTCATCATAGGGGTGCCTCCTCGCGTTAGGAACCTAGTCCTAACGCGGGCTACAACCCCCTCTCTACGAGGGAGGAGTTCAGGGATGTTTTTCAAATTGAGCACATGGGTTGTCCTAAAAACCCTATGTGAGCGTGGTGTGTGAATGGGTATAAAGTGCAGTGCTGGTGAATGTGAGATAAAACTGCCTATAGAGTTAGCCGGCGAAAGCTTTATATAGCTACCCTATGACAGGATTTAAAACAACAATAAGCTGAATGATGCAGCTGTCAAGATTCAAGACAGGTACATCAAGAGGATCAACATGTTTCGGCCATCAGTGACCTATAAGTGTGTCTTGGCCTTCATCAGGATCCAAAGGATTGTAACAGCTACTGCAATAAGTGTAAAACCAAAAAAGAACAACAAATGATGTATACTGAACCAGAAATTAGTATGTTCAGTAACGTCCACCGCTACAACCAAATGTGGTCTCAAAAGTTACTGCATCTATCCCGGGCTAATTAGCCAAGGGTACAAACGCTACCCCCACCTGTATTGAGGCGTCGAGTACCTAATGCGTCTGTCCTTAGACGCATTAGGTACCCGACGCATCAATACAGGTGGGGGTAGTGTTTGTACCCTTGGCTAATTAGCCCCGGATAGATGCAGTAACTTTTGAGACCACATTTGGTTGTAGCGGTGGACCTTACTGAACATACTAATTTCTGGTTCAGTATACATCATTTGTTGTTCTTTTTTGGTTTTACACTTATTGCAGTAGCTGTTACAATCCTTTGGATCCTGATGAAGGACAAGACACTTTTATAGGTCACTGATGGCCGAAACATGTTGATCCTCTTGATGTACCTGTCTTGAATCTTGACAGCTGCATCATTCAGCTTATAGTTGTTTTTAATCCTGTCATAGGGTAGCTAAATAAAGCTTTCGCCGGCTAACTCTATAGGCAGTTTTATCTCACATTCACCAGCACTGCACTTAATACCCATTCACACAGCACGCTCACATAGGGTTTTTAGGACAACCCATGTGCTCAATTTGAAAAACATCCCTGAGCTCCTCCCTCGTAGAGAGGGGGTTGTAGCCCGCGTTAAGACTAGGTTCCTAACGCGAGGAGGCACCCCTATGATGAAGCATGACACCTTTGGTGTGTGAGGGGAGTCGTCCTTAAAAGGGATACCTTCCCCTGTTTGGTCGATTTCTTTTCTGGTGTCAATTTATTTGTGTGTCGCATTCTAGTACTTTCACGAATCTGGACCCGTGGGCTCTTGTGTGTGTTGTATTGTAGAGTGGGGAGCGCACCCACGATGGTCCTTAAACCTCCTCCTGGCCCTCCTTTTGTGTTATATAGCAAATCTAATCTCCCAGACTGTAAGAACTAGGGATCTCTAGACTTCACAAGAGTTTATTTTTTTAACTGTTTTGTTCAGCCGCGTGACACCTCTGCTTTTTAAAAGTAACACCTGTGACTGTACTCTCCCCTTAAATTATCGTGATAATCTTCACTACACTTCACGTGGTCGCAAACTTCTCACCACCTCCTTTGAGTGAGGTTTGCTTTGTTGACATGTTCATGCTTTTTGAGAGTCAAACACATTCTGTCCACTGATTCTAGACTCTTTGCTATTTTTAGGTCTTGCCTGCAAAAGCGCATGTTCTCTTGTTTGTGACAGAGTCAACAAGGGTCTTGCAGCCCGCCCACTGCATAACATTTGTTGGCTTCATTGTCACTCTTATTTGATGGCTTCTAATTGGCCAGCATGTGCTGGCTTCACTTTCGACTGGAGCATGGACCAAGTACTGATTGTTTCAGCTTGATTGCTGTCCTTTCACTGATCATGCTGTGGTTGATGCACTACTTTTATTTTTCTTCTTCCCTGTCGTTCTTGTTAAACTTCTTGCCATTTGTAGCTATGTTTTACTAGGGCACACGCACTTCAAAGGACCTTTTCTGCTTCGAAATGGAAGTTTATTGTGATAACAGTTGTTATCTGGTTTCTTTGTGACAACAGAACTTATCTGCTTCAAAATATATTTTCACTAAGACATTTACATGGGTACAATTGCTTTCTTTATGTGATAGGATTTTTTGTCAAATGTAATTTTTTTTTCTTTTTCATACATGGGGGGATTAATTGATTAGCTCAGAATCACAGCGGTGTTGTGCCGAGACCTAACAAGCATTGGCAAATCCAATAGATCTCACCTTGAGGCTATTGGCTCTGCCACTGCCTTTTGTTCGTGCTGTACAGCATGGGAATTGCCGATTTTGGCATAATTTGAAGACATGCTGTACAGCAATGTGGCTGCTGTGCAGCATGGCTAAAGATAATAATAAAAAAAAAGGACTGATGCATCCAGCGCTAATGCACTTTTAAAAAAAAGCACATTAGCCCTGGCTGCATCATAGCACTTTTTAAAAATGTGCTTGTCACACTGCAAAGCATCAGTGCTGCTGTACAGCATGGCTACAAAACACTGGCAAAGCCAATGACTCTCATAGGCGAGACCAATTGGCTTTGCCAATGTTTGGTTGATCTGTGACTTGGATAAGCCAGCACAAATGATGTTTCAGTAATCCAATGTGAACATGGCCAGGTCTTTTGTTGGCAAACTCTTCTCAACACAGATATCTGGTGGTTTGTTTGACCACAGAGTTGGTTTAGGGGTCGAAAGACATATTGTTATAAAATAAGACCCATTTTGATTTTTGTTGGAATTGAGGCTTGGCCCAGCAGAGGAAGCCACGTAGAAGGCAGGGGCGTGTTGATCCTGGGGTTGCTCGCTATGATGAGAATCTTTCGTCTCTCCTGTTTAGGCAGAGGACTTTTCTTCACCCATGAGAATCCCTGCTCAAAATACATGGGACCTTACTTTGGCTCCAGAGGCCCCTCCCAGCCACAGATGCATTTGAGGGTCATCCCCCTACATCTGGAAATAAAGGTGGCACAGATCAATGACTTGAGCAAGAGACGCCATATGTACACATTGAAAAGAAGTAAGGAAGGCAGTGCTTAATTTGAGCCGGAGCTTTCCGGTGCTGAGCACCAGCACTTAATTGGTTTCCGGTGCTCGGCACCGGCACCTAATTGTCAAAACCACACATAGGGCAGTCTGCCACAATGTGGCACTGCTCATGTAATTTAGAGATGAGCAGTATAACAGTTGTTTAGGAAAACAATATACATTAAAAAATTACTAATACCTGCCTCCCCAGCCATTCCTGGAGCTTTTGGAACCTGGAATAATGTGAACTGTCGCATTTACATGCGAGAGAGATGGTTAGTAGTTGTTTTGGCAGCGATGACAGGGGCGATGGGTGGTGCAAGCTGCAGTGGCCTCCTGGTCAGAGCCCTGGCACTTAATATTTTACAAATTAAGCACTGAAGGACGGTGAGGGTCTCCAAAGAATCCTGCAAAAAGCTGTTTTTCCGCTGGATTCAGTTGAGCAGATCCAAATTTCAGAACACTAGTTTAAAAAGAAGTAGCTGATACAGTCCCGTACTGTATCTCTGTTATATAGTACTGCACTGGGAGCCAACAGTGAGGGAAGGAGCCAAAGGCACCCTTTCATCTCCGTTAGCATGAATGGCTACCACACACCTGTTTCTGACAGAACATATGAAGGTGTTAATGGGGTGATTAGTAAAGACAAAGGTTGGCTGGGACAAAACGAAATGGCTAAAATTGAAAGTCTTATCTCGCTTATATGCGACTGTCGGCATTAAATCATTATCTCTTTCAAAAAATCACTGATCATATATTTTGCTCAAGTGAAATGGCCATTATTAAATATACCTAACAAGTTTACCCCCCCCTCTTAAAGTGTTGTCATTTCGGGTCATTAACAAACTCAACTACTGCTTAATATGTAGAAAACGTGATTTCAATAGTTAAAATGTTATTTTCACAAGTTTTTGTATAGTGTTCACAAAGGAAGGTGACTGCTTCTCTACACTAAAAAAACTACAGGTATGCGAAATTCGCACAATTGGCTTTCACATAATTACATGAACGTTTGACAAAATTATTAAAAAAAATACATATAATTATGGGAAATGAAAATCTGTAATTTTGCACTATACTTTAGAGCGAAATGTGTCTTCTTGTTTATTGTTTTACGTGAGGTCGCCTTTTACACTAAAAAAAGTGAAAAAATAAAAGCACCGTTAACAGCTGCCGCTTGCATTATATTACTCCAGTGCATTCGCAGTAACATTTTACTGTGAATGGCACATTTGCAGTAAATTATTACTGCAAAGGGTGCATAATTTACACATAGTGGCGGAATCGTGTAATGTTGGGAATTCCGTGTATAAAGCATAATGTGAAATTCCTGAGTTATGAGAATTACACCAGCGTAATTTAAATTTCGCCCACTCCTAATAAAAATATAACATGGTCAAGGACCTTGGTGATCCTTGAATGGAAGACTGCATGCATGGTTGTGCCATGGCACGCTATCTTTAATGTATCACAAGTAGGTGCATTTGAGGTATTAGGTCATCACTGATATTAACTTTATTAATTCCAAATGTAAAAGATGATATCAGGAAAGTGAATGACTTCTTAAAGGAATGTTTGCGTTTCATTGCATGAGAGGTATGACTGAATATTTATGGACACATCTTACTTTTCAATGTAGGCTAATTTATCACCTGAAGCTTTCATTTCTTTGCACTAAAAAATATTTAGACATGAATGCCTGGTTTATGTATCAGTACACACCCACTATACACATTTACTTGCATATATAATATACTTACCAAAGTTTGTATCTCGCTTTGAGTGGAAAAGGGACCCATTCCAATTAAAGTGAAGGTACTATGGAGTTGTGATCTCACTTACTATGACAAAGTTAGAATATTTGAGTATTGCTTATGCTAATTATTGTCCATCTGTTTCTTTTAGAATTTGTTTCCTGCTTTCAGGGTCTAAGGGAGGACACCCTTACAGGTCAGTGCTAGTTTGTAGGTCTTGCCTACGGAGAGGTTTACAGAAATACTTCAAGTGGACTCTGGGTACACCTCTAGCTCGTGATTCAATGCCGTTCTTGTCTATCTCAACTCCCTACTCCTAATCTGATGGCTTTCCCCCATATTTGTGCGTTCTTTCCGGCACAAGGGGCATTTAGGTCTCACCGTGCTTTGATTGGTTGTGCAATATCCTTCCACTGCTGTCGTCATGCATTACATAGCAGGAGTGACTATTTGTTCTCCTGCAACTCCTTGCACCCCCACCTTCCCTCATAATTTGTGTAAAAAAATGTGCTTCTCAAAATCTGGTCACCCTACTTTCGGTGTGTGTGCGCATGTGCGCGCCAGTGTGCATGTGCACACGTACCGTGATGTCTTGAAATGTGTTTTGTTTTAATGATGACGATCTTGAAAATGTATTCTTTATTAAAAGAGAATACAAGCTGGTCAACATGCGTGAACATGCATGGCAGACATTTTGGAATAGGTTTTGTTAAAACCAAAACCTTCCATATACGCAATACGCCTACGCCCGGTGTCTGGGGCGAAACCTACTGGTCTAGTAAATGCAGGTTTGTTCATTACATAAATGCATAGTTCGGGGGTGACCGTGTGCAGTCGTTCCAGATCTTTCTGTGGCGGATTCAGCCCATAAATCAAGGCATCCTTCAGGCTGCACAAGGCATCTGTCCTCGATGGAGCCGAGCACAAGAAATTGTTCACCAGTAATTGGGTGAAACTGTAAGTAGGGGACCTCTCACTACAGGAGAAGGGGTCATTTGCGGTAATGAAAGAAGTTTTTCTCAGCAGATACGGGGATGGAAGGACGGTTTCAATACACAGTTCGCACGAGAGGTGAAGCTGTCTCAAATGTCTCTGCGGTAAGAGTAGGCTCTCATTCTAGGGAGAGGCCTCTCACGGGGGCGAGGCCACTCGTAGGTGAAGAGGGCCTCTCCAATCGGTGACATCCCTGTAAGATACAGGGACCCTTACTGCAGACCAAGGACCCTCAGTACAATGCTTGTATTGTATTGTAATTGCATTTATATAGCGCTTACTACCCCTGACGAGGCGTCGAAGCGCTTTTTTTTGGTGACGTTTTATGGGAAGGATCTGGAAGAGGGTCTCGCTGCGGGGACACTGCACGAGTAAGGGGACTTTTACTATACGGGTTGCATTTTCCTGACTGTATTTGATAGCGCTTTCCCCATGTGAGGCCCAAAGCTGATGGTAAGAGGCCATTCACTGCATGGGTAAGAAGCACCGCCAGCATAACAGGCCTCTCCTTACAGGAGCGCGATATTCACTGCAGTAAACGAGTGCTTCACTCGCTCATTGCAGCAAAACTGACTGCAGAGCGAGTGACGTGACCCCTCACGTCCGGAAGGATAGAAATGCAGGGCCCTTTCGCTGTGAGTGGGCGTACTGGAGGAACCTCCCCAGTGGCGTAACGAAACCTGAGGAGCCCCCCTGCAAGGTACATGCAGATCTCCCCCCCCCACCTCCCTCCCCCTCCGGGTTCGACCAGGAGCTCTCGGGCCAGTTAGTTACTGTGGTGAGGGGACCCCCTGCAGCTCCCGGCCGCACTGTGAGGGGCCTATGTTACGCCACTGAACCTCCCACTCCTGCACACAGCAGGGGTTGTTTAACTTCGGGTTTAGAGGCCCGTCATTGGATGGGTATGATCAATTAAAATGTCGGGCTGCGACTGCAGGAGTAAGGGCATTTCTCTGTTTTGGCGGGAGACCACTGGGGTACTGAGACAGAGAGACCTCTGGGGTAGGGGAGAGGGGAGTGGACATAGGTTGGTAGAGCCTCGGATTCCAAACAGAGGAGAGAGCAGCTGAGGGTGGAGGGGCGAGCTGGGAATACTGCCAAGGAGCTATAAATACCACCAGGGAAGGCGGGGGCAAGGGAGACACTGAGGCTGGCACCCCAACCTGAGACCACCCACCTCGAATGACTGCCCTCGCTACAAACACGTGTCACGTTCTCATACCTATTCTCACACTGACCCCACACCCCTAGAAACACTTGCCCCACCCCCCTTATTCACACCTCTCCATTCATCTTCTGCACGTTCTCTTCCTCTCCCATCTCTTTACTTGTCCTCGCCATGACCTCTCCCCTCCTCTTACTCACTTCCCCATCGTTTTCGCCACCTCTCACCCCAACACCACCTCTCCCTCCTACCACGTATGAGCATCACTCCCCGAGTGCTGTTCCTCACAATCTTCTTTCTCGCTTCCCTCCTCTTTCTCCACATCTTCGCAATCTGTCCTTCACAAGAGCTCACTCTTACCTTACTCTGAGCCATACATCTAGGGGTGGGTGTAACTTGTGTAATTCAGTGTCGCGTAATCATGCTGAAATACTTAAAAATTCAGCGAGATTACGCTTGAATTACGCGAGGAGTAATATTGCATTTAGCGCTATTGCTTTGCGCAAAATGCTCCTTCGCGTCCAAAATGGACACAAGGATGCAATTTGCACTAAGAAACAGCGCTAAATGTATCAAAACTCAAATAGCAAAATCTCTATTGCTCACACTAAATGTGATCTTGTGTTAGAATTTTCCCCCCTAAATCCCTCTTAATTACATGAGGAGGAGTGATTGCATAATTATCGGTAATTTCGCGTCAACGAGTAATGCGGAATTACCAAAATGACTCCAATTACTTCTGTGTAACTAAAACTCCGCCCAGGCCTATATGCAACCCTCCTCTTCCTCACCACATCTCAAACTATTCTTCCACACATCCCTTGATTTTCTTCACCTTCTCTCACTCTTCTCACCATTTTTTTAAAAAAAATTTAATTTTTTTTTATTTAATGCGATTTTATATAGCGCGAACATTACCCAAAGGTGTCAGAGCGCTTTACAAAAGAACCAGTTGCGTTACATAAGGACTTTGAATTACATGAGTTACAAAAGAAATGCGAACATAGCGAACATTACCCAAAGGTGTCAGAGCGCTTTACAAAAGAACCAGTTGCGTTACATAAGGACTTTGGATTACATGCGTTACAAAAGAAATACAAGCAGAAAAAAATTGCAAATGTACAAGTTGCAAAGTCACTCAAGGAAGAGATACAAACGGATAAACGCTAAACTCCTAGGAATGGTAGTAAGTACAAAGGTCTACTACATATACTAGTGGTTAGAGTTATATCTAAGCATATATACACAAAAAGTGACTTTACTCATGATTACATTTTACCAGCGATTAGGCTTGGGCAACTCAAAATTACATATTTACAGAGTAAACGGCGAAATGAAACATCAAAGGGGGTAGAGAGCGGTGGGGGTGGGAGGGGGAGAAGAGTCGGAGGCTGAGATTGGCGAGAGGGGGACCTGAGGGGGAGAAAGATATAAGGCAGTCCAGCAAAGAGAAATGTCTGAAGTTCGGCACCCTCCCCCTGCGTCAGAGGGCTTTACAAAAGAACCAGTAGCGTTACATAAGGACTTTGAATTACATGCGTTACGAAAGAAATACAAGCAGGAAAAAAAAAGAAATTGCAAATGTACGAATTGTAGAATCACACAAGGAAGAGATGCACACAGAAAAAAAAAATTTGCAAATGTACAAGTTGCAAAGTCACTCAAGGAAGAGATACAAACGGATAAACGCTAAACTCCTAGGAATGGTAGTAAGTACAAAGGTCTACTACATATACTAGTGGTTAGAGTTATATCTAAGCACCGTTTCCCTCGTCCCAGCCCTTCCCACTTCTACCTATCCTATCTCATCCCCTCCTTTTCTTCACCATTTTCCTCCTCCCAGTGTCTTCCTCCTCGCCTTCTCCATCACACCACTCTACTCACTGCACTTCTCTCATCCCCATCTCTCCTTTCCAGGCCTCCCTGTTTCCTCTCATCCCTATCTTTCCCCTCCTCCTTCCATTGTCTCCCTCCTTGTGCTCTTTGTCTGCACCATCTTCTCTTCCTCCACGTCTCCCACTCCTCACCATGCCCCCCTCGCTGCGGCTGTGGGGAGAGGTCTCCGCGGAAGGCTGCTGTGCATTGGCGAGGGTGGGAGTTCTTTAGAGGGGAGCGTGCATTGAACATACACCACAAAGCCCTATTGAGGCCGGGGCATTAATTATACTAAAAGCCTTAAAAAATGCAGTAGAGGAAACAGCCATGAAAAGAGCTCTTTCACACGAAAAGAGCAGAGCTCGCCCACAGTCAGGCTGCCGAGAACACTTCATATATCATTGGAGACCAACGCACGCCACCCGAGACCTCTTCATATCACCAAGACCACTTTGTATGTTACAAGGGACCCACGACCACGTCATATATCACCCAAGAGCGCGATAGGCTGCAGAGTCCACATAGCCTGCTGAAGACCACTTCATTTACCATCAGAGAACGCAACATCTACCATCAGAGGTCACTTCACAAGATGCATCACACAAAAACGCCGGAAGTGTCCCAGGATCACTTCACATAGCATCCGAGAGATGCTTCCCGAGACCACTTCATAGATACCCCAAAACCAATATAGGCCACTCAATTCTACTTCATTTATCACCTGAGACCGCTGAAGGTCGCCTGAAACACTTGATCGATCATTCATGATCACTTGATGTATCACCCAAGGGTGCCACATGCATCCCAAGACCAGCTTCATATTCAGCTAGAGAATCCTATACTGTACCGGAGACCAATCAAGGCCACTCGAGACTTATATAGGGTGCTCACGAATATCTAATCGAGCAAAAAAGTATGTGATTGCCCAGTTTCGCATCAAAGGCTCCCTACAAATATAGGAGGCACTTAGCTGACATGAACATCTGATCTGAAGTCTCAAATACATATAAACTTTACACAGTCTCTGAGCTTCTGGGCACTGAGAGAGTCATTGGGAAGACCATGCCACCATAAAACCCTGCATTTAATGCAAAGTTCAAGAATCTCCTTGTGTTTGCTAAGTTCAAGTATTGCCAAAGGCTACAGAAATGCAACCAATACACTATGCTTGTTTGGTAGGCTTCCTCCAATTCCATTTTGAACAGCATTTCTCTAGTGGCAATACAAGATGGAATCTACAAAACCCACAGTCACACAGGACCCATGCACTCACAGCTCACGCTACCGCACACTCCAGTACAACATGAACGAGCTGTATATATGTTGAATGTAGCGAAGGTCCTGCATGGTCAGAACTTTATTATGGTGAGGCTAGCTGGCCACTTGCCCATTGGCAGGGGCAAGAAGGTCTGTCCCACTCCTACCAATTACACACGGCCACCACTGGCAGTCTCAATCGCTACGGAGGACACGCGTGGTGTGCAGAATCAGACCACAGAGGCCTGCTATGGGTCTCAATGTCACTAACTATCACCTTGATTGTTGTGTGTGCCAAGGCTGAAAAAGGTCAAAAATACACTAGGGATCCATCTAAGGGTAACTCAGGCCCTGGGCAGGGGTGCGTGCTGGCAGACCAAGACCGTCCTAAGCACTTAGCTAGTCACAATTCAGGATCTATCAGACCGTTCGATCACTCGATCCAGGTGAGCTTAGAGCTGTGTGGGCACATAAGCTTCCAGATCCTTTGTGAAGCGAGATTGGCCCGGGTGAGGCAGTCACTGGATGCAGTTTAAAGATGGGCAGATGGTTATTTTAGAAGTGGCACGAAGGAAGCATGTCTGAGTTAGCAAGGGATGACTCTTGTGGATAGCGAGGCGCTCAAGAGGTTGGTGATGGGAGCAAAAGCAGGCACGCTGTTGATGATGTGTCTCACTTTGCAGAAGTCAGCTGGAGACAAGGATGCTCTCAAGGACAGATCTGTATGAGGAGTGGGTCTCTGACCAGCGTGAAGCCATGGAGGGGGGCTGGCAGATTGGTTCCTCTGCGTGGCCGAGTCTGGAGGAGGGGGGAGCACAATGCTTACTCTGTCTTTTTACGAGATCTGTGACGTCACTTGAAGAGTGCTACTGCACACAGAGGGACACTGGGTTGTAGGGGGCGTCAGTGAAGACGAGAGAACGAACATAGGGTTATAAATGACAGTGTGTCTCTGTCCCCAATTTTCCAGTGTTACTTTGAACATACTTCCTTCGGTGCGCGGAATGCTCTCAGATCCCCTCCCCGGTCCCCTGAGGGCAGTGCGGGTCAGTCTGCTCCCAACACATCCCAGCCAGTACAGTATAGGGTGTCGCTCTCACTCCGACATCACTCTGCCTCCTGCTGGCTTCCGTGACTAGCCTGCTTTTCTACTCGAAGGCCCCAGTGGGCTGTGTAAACAAAGCACACTGAATGCTTCAGCGCCACAGACGTCTCCAGTGGCTCACACAGAGCCTGGCGCTTCTTCTAACAGGAGCCTCGAGCTTCTAGTGAGAGGGGGGAAGCGGGCGGGAGGGAGTGGATACCTGCGGGTGCGAGGGCCAAGGTGGCTCTCTATAACTGGCCCCAGCTTGGCGTCTGCTTAGTTAAACACATTGAGGGTGTGAAAGAAACACACACGCTTCTGTATGGTCATTTCTGGAATTATGTATAGTGCCAATATAGGCACTCACCCCAACATGGAGACATAGCATGCACAGCAATAAATAACCACATGAGACTTGTTTGTGGGAAAACATTTTGCTGCAGGTTTATTTCATACAAGAATTATGCCAACGTGGTGGGTTAACTTACTGACGATCCCAGGGCAGGCAGCGGTGACTAACCTAAGCTGCCCTGCCCGCCTGATGAGCCAACTGCACCGTGGCCAACCCAATCGGTGCTACCATTTTGTGGGGTTTATCCCCCATAAATACAGTGGACCACCAGTCCATCCCTTTACTCACACCTTTTTAGGGGCGGAGCGTGTCCAGGCAAGCCCCCGGTTGCTCAGGCTTACAACTACGGCGTGACCAGGAGGAACCACAAGGACAGCCAGATGGGCGGGGTCAGGTATAAGTACCTTGCCCCCGCCTGCACACGCGCTGGAAATGACGCATGAATCTGCGCCGGACTTAGGGGACCCATGGGGGGTCCGTGAGACAAGACAGGGTCGTGCCTAATGTGCACTAAGGTGGCCGCCCTCTTAGATGGCACACCGTGTGCCGCGGGCAGCCTTAAAGTAGGCTACCTGTAACTTTACAACTAGACTCTGCTCTGACGACAGTGTTCTGTGATATCACTAAGGACCATGCAGTAAAGCCAGGGGTGTTGCTTAGTCATTGAGATTCGAGGAGAGGGGCGCAAATTAACCAACTAAAAAGCAGCGGGCTGCACGGTGAAGGAGAGAGATGACCAGGGTTTGAGATGGACTGTTTCCATTAGGAACAGGATCAGCACTGATTTGCAGTAGGTGGGCCTCTGTCTAGTGGTACAGTGGGCGAAAAGCGATGGGCTGGAATGCTACCCGAGCGATTGTCACTAGTTAGACACTTTGCAAGCATTCATCCCATCACCGTTTGGGTATTTGACTGCCAGGAGCATGCCTGGTAACTTGAGACAGGCACAGCTTTCCAAGTCTACTACTGGTAATGTTTGAGAAATCCAAAAACAAGTAAATTTGTACTCATACAAGGAGTACATCTATGGGTGCAAATTTTCAACTAGTTTGGTAAGCCAGTCGCTATGTATATTTAAGAACCTGATCCAGAAAATGCACAAGTTAAAACCTCTTAGTGAAATAAGAAGAAATGCGAAGGACGAGAAAAACCAACACAGAGAAGACAGGCCCGACTCAGAGCCTCGTGATCCAACTCCAAACCAAGAACATATTTGAGGTTTACCACACCCCAAAGACCCCAGCTGAAGCTACACCCATACCCATTTCACCTGGGCTTGGTAGATCTCCCTGGGAACTCATCATGTCACACATGTATTGTATTGTAATTGCATTTATATAGCGCTTACTACCCCAGACGAGGCGTCAAAGCGCTTTTTCGGCGAGTAGCACTGTACTCCGGGACCCATAGAGGATTAGTGTTGAATTAGTATAGTGAAACATGAAAGTAATTTTAAGTGGTGGATAGGTTAGTCAGTTATTTGGATTCGGAAGGATAGCAGAAGGATAGAAGAGGAAAAAAGGTTTGTATTTATATAGCGCTTGTTACCCCTGATGGGGTGTTGAAGCGCTTTTTCGGCGAGTAGCACGCTACTCCCGAACCCATAAAGGATTAGTGGTGAATTAGTATAGTGAAATATGAAAGTAATTTGAGTGGTGGATATTAGTCAGTTATTTGGATTGAGAAGGGTAGCAGAGGGAAAAAAAGGCTTGCATTCATGTAGCACCTGTTACTCCTGATGGGTGTTGAAGCGCTTTTCTGGCGAGTAGCACGCTACTCCGGAACCCATAAAGGATTAGTGTTGAAAATTAGTATAGTGAAATATGAAGTAATTTGAGTGGTGGATATGTTATTCAGTTATTTGGATAGAGAAAGGTAGGTGGCGGGATAGAAGAGGGGAAGAGGTTTGTATTTACACAATGGCCGGGACTTCCTGCCCTGGAATCACTTATTTTAACTGCGCTTCACTGCATGCGCTCTTTTTTGTCTCTGTTACAAGAGGCCTTATTGATAAAGTTGTCAAATCAATGCATGCGGACAGCCAGGTGTAGGAAAGTAGGATCTGCTTTTATGGTTACCCCCACTTTTTGCCTGGTGCTAAGCTGTTTTTGACTAGTCTGACTGGGATCCTGCTAATCAGGACCCCAGTCCCTCTACTTTCTCCCTAAAATTGCTCTGGTCAGTACTTAGGCACATCCCAGATTGGATACTGGGGTACCCTTATCAGTCCCTAGTATATGGTACTAAGGTATCCAGGGCATTGGTACCCCAGAGGTCCCCTAGGGGCTGACGCATGCATTATGCCACCCAGGGGAGACCATTCAAAATATTACTACACACCTACCATTGCAGCCTGTGTAAGCTGGTGCTAGCACCACTTACGAAAGATATAGGTTTCCTATATCTAGGGTCACTGCACTTAAAACCTATAAGTCACCCCTATAGCAGGCCTTCGCAATCCTGAAGGCAGGGTGCTTGGTTCTAAGTGTGAGGGTGCCCCTGCATGAGCAGGACACCCCTACAGCCTACGGAGTCCATTCATCCGGGTTGTAAGTGAAGCAGCCATTAACCGTATAGAGGAGCACCGCGTAATTACGCGATGACTATCTCGAAATCGGCTGCAACGAATCCTATCATGTTTGGTATCAAACATGTTGGAATCATACCCCCACACCGTAAACGGTGTTTACGGTGTGGGGGTATGATTCCAAGCACTGGAAGAGCCATCCGTTAGGCTCTCAGTGCTCCCGGTACCAGTCTTCTAGATCCGGACAGCACAGCATGGCTGCTGCTGACCGGAGGTGTGACCAACTCCCAGCCAGGATTTAGTGTATTGGGGCCGGGTGGGTGCGCTTGCCAGTGCCACCCAGTCTGCATGAGGGGCACATTTGGTGCCTCCTTGCATAGTCCAGTTCAAACCAGCTCTGGGAGCCGCTGGCTCCCGCTCTGGCACGAAACTGGACAAAGGACATGGGAGTAACCTCCCCCCTGTCCAAACCTTCCCCTGGGAGGGTCCCCTGAATCGTCCCAACCCTTTCTTTAGGGTACTTAAAGGCTTACCTGTGTGTAGGTCCCTAGATTCGTAGTGGGACACGATTCAATTCAGACACCACTTCAACTTCTATTGTGTGGGCACTCTGGACTTCGCTGGACTTCGTTTGGGCTTGACTTCATCCCCTTTTCAGTCTGCTGCATCGTCTGTGCCTGTGCACCACACAGGAACCTTCCAAGGCCTGTGGAATCTCCTTTGAAGTGAAGGAGTCACTTCCCTGCGTCTTCAGGCACCACAACTAAGCTGACCGGTCTGCTGATCCTGAGCTCCTACGGACTCCGAAAGGTTCCCCAACACAGGTGGTGGTTCTCCACAGCTCTCGAGGCCTGCCCTGCCCTCTCACCAAGTTTGAGACCAGAATCCCTCGTGGGAGCCGCAGGAACCAAACCCCTGAGCACCGCGTCAACTTGCCGTTGCAAAGGCTTGTTGGCTTCCTTCCACCAAGATCTTCGGGCTCCAAGTAGCCCCAACCTCAAGCATCTCCAGTAACCAGAATCTTCGTCCACACTGCATCGTTTGCACTGTGGCCTGCATCTTTTGGTGAGCTGCTCGAGGTCCTCTTGCGACTCCAGCGCCTCCAGCCTGTGGGTCCTGCTGAGGGTCATCTTTGTTTCTTTTGGGCTCCCCTGATTGCTCAGGGCCTGCCCAGGCTCCGCTGCTTGTGGTGAGTCCCCTGGACCTTGCTGGTCCCGACATTGCACCTTCTTCAACTTCGACGTTGTTTACAGTTGCCAAGGCTTCTTGGTGCTCCCGACGGACACTGACCCCCTCGACTCTCGACATCCGACGTCGGACAGCTCGTGTACGGCTCCTGGTCTTCCTCAGCGTTGCCTGGTCCTCACAGCTGCAGAGTCAAGGTCACCATCAACTCTCCTGCAACTCCTGACATTGGTGAAAATTCGTCTTCCAGGTCTCTGGGTCACTTCTGAGTGACATAGACTCTGTCCTCTCTGCTTGCAGGTACTTCTCATCCTGAATCCACCTTCGGATTCCACCAAATACTTTCTCCTTCTCCAGCAGCGACACTTTACTGAAGTCCTCCATTGGGTTTGACTGCGGTTTCCAACACCACTTCACACCTATGCACCCGGCTTCCTTGGTGTAGGTAACGTGGGTACTAGGGTATCCACGGGTGGGGTGGCTCTCCAACCTTCTGTCTTCCACGGGGTTTCTTCAGGGTCCTTAATCTTAAAAATTGCAACCGCGTCTTACACGTTGATTTGTACAGAAAATGCGGTCGTGTTCCCACACTGCACACGATCTCCATGGGGCTCCTAGTCTCTCACCTTGAATGGTTCCTTGGGTCCCCAGCACTTATACGTCCTCTGGACATTGTCTTGACACAAGTCATGGTTCTTATACCACTTTCTTAGTATATGGTTTGGTCCCCCCCTGGGGTCCACTGTGTATTCTACGCTATTTACTTGATTTGTATGCAAAGTATTGTGTGCATTGTGTATATCTCCGGGTAGGAGATATTTGTACGTATTAGTGAGTGTTAGATAATAAATACATATTTTTATAAATACACTGTTTGCTTCTTTTTCACTTAATCTATACATATAAGATTGCATTCTGGTAAAGCAAGCTGCTTTACACTCCTTCTGGACTAAGCCTGAAGGCTGCTCTCCACAGCTACCACTTAGAGAGCTTTCTAAGGTGGTCTAAGATCTCTTAAATCACCATAAGGGTTGTCTGGACTGGTGGACATCATATACCTGGCCAGCCTCTCACAACAAGGCTCCATGTTTCTTGAGTTGCAAATAGATGAGAGCACCCGGACAAATTAATAGGCTAAGTCGAGCCAGAGCCGCTTAGCTCCAAGAGTCCGTATTCGATCCAGGCCATGAAAAAGTTTGGCATGTATATGGTGCAACATGGTGCAACAAACATAATGTAAAAATATGATACAATCTCTTTAACATTCCAAAACGTGTATTTCTTTAACATACGGGCATGTTTCACCTTAGTACATCAGTTTGTATCATTGCATAGACAGACATTTATTAAAAGTGATTGATTGTTGATACATTCATTGTTTGCCCCCAACAACAATGTCACTAGTGAGTAAGAAGCAAGTCAGTAGTCATGTAAACCCTAAACATTGCATAATTCTTAATATAGATGGAGCAACATTATAGTCTAATAAATCAAACATAAAAGCACAGCGCACATCCTGAACTCAAGTATTTAAATGTGCGCTAATATGTGGTAGTAATGAAAAAGGAGGCTTTGCTAAATAAAATATTTCCCTAGGTTCATATAGTTTGGACAAGCTGGAAAGACGGCATTGATTCCAGGTTATCTGGTTACACTTTTTGAAACTCAGCCACCAGATGGGCATATGTCTCCCGCTATATCAAAAGCTCACCGTCTTATTTTTCATTCTTGACTCAGGATGAGAAAAAAAGCAACAGAGATAGCCAACCTGAACCAAGGCCCTGAGACCCAACTATCAACCAACAATGAATCAATGAATGTATTTGGGGGGGGGTCACACCACAAACCTCGCCCCCCAAACTACGCCCCTGAGTAAAGCATCGAGAGATTGTCGGAGCGGGAACACTGCCTTAAATCAGTGGAGGTCTCTAAAATTGTGGTTCTCCCACTCTATTTTAAGTCGATGCGGGAAATGCCAGCTCTGCAGGTGCAGACCTTGACCCTGGCAGCCCATCTGCCCAGGGGCTGCCAGGCTTCAGTGGTTGTCTCCTGCTCTATGAAGGACAGGACGACCATCATTCATTTTCTCAAAAATGTCAACTAGCCTCCACTAGCATAGATAAAACTCCCTCTGGGTGGGGGACATTTTGTTTATTTAGAGAAAACCCACTCCCAATTTGGAAAAATTTTTCTTTAAAAAAAAAAAAGGATTACCAAGCAGTTGCTTTAATACACAATGGAAATGGAACAATTGAAGTGCAGGTAGTAGACGATACCAGAGCACCTGCTTACTTCTGAAAAGAGCCGGAACGCTTTAATAAAAAGTATTGCACCTCTGCTAAGAAGTGCAGGTACTCTCCCTCTCCAAATAAAGAAGTGCAGGTACGCCCTACCTGACAGTACCGGCCCATTTAAAGCACTAGTGCCCACTCAGAAAACCTTCAGTGCTATAAAGGGAGCACCTTAATGGTGGCTCCCTTTACAGCACAGAGATCCCTACCAGGCAGGCAGGGATCTTAAATAGGTCAGGCTCAGTGGCGGCTCCTCCACTAAGGCAGAGGAGCGTCGCCCCACTGATTTTCAGCTGTGTAGAAAAAGGAAAAATAAAATGATAACTCGAGGTTATTATCATTTTATTTTTTCCAGCTGCTTCAGCTTTGTGGGCAGGGCACGGCTGCTCTGCTCTCACAGCAGGGGGAAGGAGTGATGGGCGCTCTGGTAATGCGCATGAATGTTTGGCCGGCCATCTCGTGCTGGCCAAATAGTCATGCGTACTTCGCATGTTCTCCACCCAGGCTGCATTACAGCCTGGGCGGAGAACATGCCCAGGTCCCCAGTCCCCGTCTGAGCGCCGAATCACACTGCTCAGACCAATGTTATGATTGGCTTAGTGGAGCCCGTGTGCTTTCCTGCTTCCGCTCCAGCCGCGGAGAGACGACGAGGAGAGACGCCGTGGTCAGGTAAGTTTATTTTTATGCACACCCAACCGATCCCTTCCCCCCGCCACCCCCAATCCGTGTTGGCTGCCACTGCAGACAATCCTCTGCCATGGTGGCAGAGGTCATAACCTCTGTGCCCCTTGCAGACTCACAGACCACCAACCAGGGTCCAAACGAACCCCAGAAACTTCAACTAATCAAAACCCTTACCTTATGATCCTCTTTATCAGTGGCCCGGGAATCGCTACTTGGCTAAAAATATCTAAAACAAGATTACAAGTGATCTGGGATTACTGCACCAAGTCTTCCTAGCGCTGAAATCCCCAATATTTTAACAAGGAAAAATCCAGCAGGTCATACCTGGAGGACTATTTTCCTCAGGAAAAGACCTGGAATTACAAGTTCACATGCAGGTATGAATGAGGAAACACCGATTCGTGCATGGTATTCCACATCCATACTGGGCTATATGTCATCAACCTCTGATCCCACTGTAATAGAGTGACACAGTGTTACTGCCCCCCTGCATTGGAAGCACCGGGTTCAGTATTACTGCCCATAACACTAAAACACTCACAAGGAAGGTTCATGTCTCTGACCAGGACGTTTAGCCTTAAAAGTATTGAAAGACAGAATTCTGGAGGGAGAGAGGTCTGGATAACAATAATACATTCTAACTCTTATTTTATATAACCCATACTACCATAGTTTTGCTGTTTCTAAGGGCCGTAAATAGCAGATGTCACTGTGACTCACTCTAATTGTACTCAATTTATTCAACTCTGGAAGAGGAAAGGCTCAGTTGTGTCTGCCTGTGTGCAAACCTGTAGGTCACAGAGAGCACTTTACGTACTGCGCATCTTCCTGGCTTATCTGAGACTTTGTACTCAGAGAGTTACCAGTAATGACTTCTAGGCGATGCCACGGACTTCTGTCTGGACCTGAATAGTCTATCCCTGCCCCCTGGACCCTACTTCACCTGGTGTGCAGGTTCTGATGGGTGCAGTGGGTGTTGTTTCTGGACAACTCTCCTGGGAGAACAGTCAGATCAACACACTAATCTTCAACATAAAACATTAGACATATCTCCTAGTTTGCCTCTAAGACTACCTAAATAGGACGAAGAGGGTATTCATCAGCAGCAGCTATCGCCGATTATCACCAGTTATACTTATACTGGCCAGCCAAGAAGATATAGAAATGATTTATGGTAGCCGACCATCCTCACCCACCAAACATCAAAGCAAATTCATCCATAAACCCTCGAACAACACCTTTGCTAACAGAGGAACAGACTAACTGATTGCCCATCATCATAAGCTGAATGACACGCTGGTCTACAATGGAATCCTCAAGAGTATGCTTGGAAATCACAGGTTCAGTTAGTATTGATGGTTTAAGATTTCACCTTTATTGTATTGATGATGTCCATGTATATAGAGCCGATATGTGTTTCGTTCCGTCGCTTCTGCTGACAACCTTTCTTAAGGCGAATGTTCTGCATTAGTCACTGGAATATCGCATATGGAGTAGTTGCAGTAAACATTACCATATTGGTCACCCATTTTTTCTTCTTTGTATGTCCCGGTTTGCGGTATCATTGATAAAATAAGGATGAATCCTTAAGCCCTCAGTGCTGAACCTGTGAGAAATCCTTTTATGAAACAAGGAGTGGCGGAGAGCAAGGTACTATATTTCATCCCATGATCTTGGGAAGAGCTGAGAGTAGCAGGTTACCCTGGAACCCAAAGGATTAGCGATGGATTAGTATAGGGACATAGAAGTTGTAAATTTGATCGGTGGAAATGGGAGTCTGTTTGTTTGATTGAATAGAATAGAGGAGGGATAGAGGAGGGAAGAGGGTTAGATTATTTGATGGATTTTGGAATCAGAGTTACTAATTACGTATCCAAAATGAGTGATTTTCCGCAGTCTTTCATCTGCTTTCAACTAATCAAATGCTGAGATGGAGGTATTTAAAATATATATACACATTTGTCTAACAAGTGAAAATGTTGCTTCTCCACTAGACACTCATTGGAGTGAGCTCCCACCTCATTCCACTTAGACCACTGCTGGAATAAACTGGGAATCAGCCAGATTACAGAAAACTATCTTATACTGTACCAGGCGTGGGGTACGGGATATTGGAACTGAAGGCTCTTTTTTCAGCCAAGGCTGAGCTCCAAGTGAGCTCCAAGTGCCCTCACTTAAAGGGCACTTAGTAAATCCTTTTGTTCAAATTTTGTCCTTACTTAGAAAAAGGTGTCTAATGGAGCTTTGTTGAAAGCTAACACCGAGCGACTGCACCACTGCCCACCAAAGCAAAGAAGCATTAGCAAAGTTAGTAGGCCTAGCTTGCATTTTGAACCCCGAATCCAATGTAAAAACAAAAACACAAAAAAATTGCTTTCTTTGTATGATGCAGCTATAAGATTACGAATTAAATGTATGATGACTGTGTACTTTTGAGGTGCAAAATTGTCCCTCATGTATTGTTATGCAAGCACTCCATCAGAGATGGAATGATACACCAGACATACAACATACTTATTTGGGAGAGAAATACTTCTCTGGGTGGAGTCAAAGCCCACACTAAGTATGCTTTAAAGAATTTCTAACAAAAAGTCAGCAGACAAGTGTACTACCAAGCCAGATCTAAAAAGATTCCTTCTGCCTGAAGTGTTGCTTCAAAAGTCGGCAAAGAGATAAACTGGGAATTTACTAAGGATGGATAGTTATAGGGTGTGTAGGTGAAGAATGATAATAAATGCCATTTGTATAGCACACAATACAAGCAAGTATTTCTTTAATGTAATAAGTGTCTGTTACTACTTTCTAACTCAGCGGCACCCATGTTATCAACCTTCGAAGAACAAATTAGAACCTGGCTTTGGAACTTGTGTCCTACACAACAAATCCATTACGACTGACCTATCTTATATAGAAAACAAGCCTGTGACAAGCTGGCTACACGCAGTAATCAGCAGCAGGCACACTAGTCCTCCAAGTTATCTTATGATGATTCAAATCTATTTCCACACTGATCTCTGTAGCAAGTACATTAACCACCTGACCTATCTTACCGGTACTTATACATTAAGACTTTCTGGATACAGTCGGACATTTACACCAGGTGCCGTGTATCTCTAAGCTATCTTAAAATGGCAACTGTGGCCAATAAATTGCGTTATAACAGCCTTATAATCCATGATTTCCTGTTATCAACTTCATGTGTGGGCAGAAATAATATTAATGTATAGTGTGGAATGTTGGTTAACTAGTGGCCCCTCCTCCCCAACCTCCATTCTGTGGGTTCCATTTCAAGCACTGGCACTCTACGCAATGGAGAAAAGTCCCTTCCCATAACCTTTGTGACACAGGTATGAATCGCCAAGGCCAGCCTAGCGTTAATTACTTCTGAAGGAGATCAAAAGAGTAGAGTGAATGTAACGCCTACATCCTAAAGAGAGAATTCAATTTGTGGTTTGCGCTACATGATAATTACTATAATCTATGATTAACTTGTCTGCTACTGGGAAGGAACCTGAAATAATAATTTCAGCAAAAAATAGTGGGAAGGCACAGTGAGGTGGAACAAGATGTTGGTGAAATGGCAAACCAGGGGACAAATGATTTGGCATTCTAAAAAACATAAAACTGACTAAGAAAGTCAGAGCCTTAGAAGCCTTTAGAGGAGATGGAAGAATTGTTCTACCTGCGGGGAGTGAGAACATTGAAGGGTCTGATGCAAGAGACATTTAAGGAAAGAGGAACTAAGAGGTTCCACAAACGTAGGCGACCGAAACCAAAACTGGTGAGTGGGCACAAAAAACAGAGGAAGAGAGAAAACCATCTTAAAACAAAACCAGTGAGCTTTTCGAGAAGATAAAGGGCTTAAAACACAGTCCGACCAAAGAGTATGAACCGAAAAGACAGATTTAACAAAAAATTAAACCAAAGAGTGAGGGGAGTTAAGATGAATGTAAATCAAAAATTAACCACAGAGTGAAAGGAGAGGAGACAGATTAAGACCACAACCCAACCAAAATGTGAAGGAAGAAGGGGCAGTTGTAGAACTATAGTGAATGAAAAATAGTTCTCTCCATCCAATCGAAGAGCAAGAGGAAATTAGATAGATTTATAACAAAACCCAAAAGAGAAGGAATGGAATAGACAGACTTAAATCAACACCTACTTAAAAAGTGAAAAGAGCTGATTTTGGGCCAAACCCCAATCAAAGAGTGGGATTGGAGGGGGAAACTGTTTTAACACAAAACCAGACAGAGAACAAAGCTGAAGGACTTAAAACATTATCCAACCATCCAGAAATCGTATCTGCTCCTCCTATGCGGGGCTCCAATATAGAAAGAACTGAAGCACTCCAAAGAATAGAAGCAGACGAGACAGACTAAAAACAATCATTATAAGGCCAGTTTCCTGGAGCATAGCAGGAACAACTGAGCTATCCTTGTAACAAGTACTGCCAGTTGTCTTTGAAACCCAGGAACCAGATACTAATGTAAGGTCACTGAATGCATAGAACCTCCTCTTGACGATATAGACTCTCAGTGTAGTAGCAGCCAAGGCTTACCCCAGGGGGAGGGTACCAGATAGAGACTCAGGTGCAGATAACATTTGAATGTCACACAGAAAATGGAATGTGTAGCACTGTTATGGCTTTATAAAATATATAAGTGTAATTCATTTAAAACGATTACTTAGATACTAAAATGTAATAGTTGAATTGTTGCCACTCGTTACCTTTCTACACATACCATATGTGGGCAGTGTAGTTCCTCTAAGAATGCAGGGTGAAATGTGTACAATAGCAACATCCACAGTGGAACTAAATCAGGTGTTGTAGCAATGTAATTTAGTATCTGTACTGTGTAAGTTGGTCAGAAAGTTATGCTTGGGTATTAAAGCTGCTTCAGTGTTACGGTCTATTATGTGCGTACAACACAAACAGGCTTCAGGTCTTTCACCTGCGATGTGGTTCTTGTAGCCACTCCCGATTGGAACAGTCTGGATGGAGGCTACTGGGAGGTAGCGGCAGGGATGCGGCTGTCTTCCTTGGGTCCCCTATTCTCGGGCCATGTACGGATGCTTTCCTCAGTCTCAAGGGGACTTTGTCGGTCTATCTGGAACATAAAAAGGGCCTCGCAGTCTCAAAGTGAGTGCTATGTCCTTCCAGGTGGGGCGTGAGGAACTGTACCATGAAATAGTAAGGAGGGCTGAGTATGCAACCTCTAAGCCTCACAACACTATGGGGGGGGTGGAGAAGTCGATCACTGAGGTACTAAGAGTCTTTGGCCCAACCTGCTCTGCAAAGTGCTTCACCCCATAGACTTATGAAGCTCTCCTCATCGTACCTGGTGCTTAGGGTGATGACAGTCACTTCTCTCCCATGACGGCATGAAGAGATGTGTGAGTACTCCATTCTTGGCAATGTTTGCTGTTCGGCAAAGTTGGGCTGTGGCTAGAATGGTTTGATCTTGGGTAAACCCCTAAACAGGCAGGAGTCTTCATAGCAGCACTCCTAGCAGCTTGGCTTCACAGTTTTGAGCTGATTTGAATCAAATTCCCAGCATTCAGGACAGTGTACTTCCTCTTTCAGGTCACAGCAACAGCAAGCTTTTATTTTGAGTCCATAAGACAGCCAAGTCTCCCAGCCCTGTTTCGATTCATGCTCTGTCGGGCGCACAGAGCCTCCTCTTGAAGGAGTGAAGGGTGAACATGAGTACCTGACTCAAGGTCAGCGTGTATGTGAAACAGTAGCAGTGGAGCTCAGCTCAAGCAGCCCCTCAGGACTGGTGCAGCACTTGAAACAGTAGGAGAAAGCAATCGAGTCCAAGGAAATCTTTCTTTGGGTACAGGGAAGTGTGCAGGTGCTGAACATCACATAATGTTCTCAGAGCCTCTAATTCTAGGTTGATGACTGATTTCCCACAATACCAAACAGAAAGGGGCATTTCTGGCACACAGTCGTCTAGCCAATGGGATTTACTGGTAGGCTTCAGCTCCCCTCTGCTAGAGCTGACCACAATGGATGGGAAATCTCTTTTGTCCAGATTACAGCAGCAGTAGGGTCTCCGGCCACAGACTGGTCAAGGTGCTTCTTCTTTGAAATGCACAGTCGGAGGCTTGACCCACTGACGCGAGCACAGACGATCCTTCCGTGTCCCATTAAAGAGTTGTGGATCCAGAGCTGATGTGCAGAAGCCTGGCTACAATGGACTGTGCTGGGAGGGTGCGAGGGATGAGCAGTGTGTGACAAGACACACATCCATGTCAAACACTTTATTATTTAAGAAGGCGGCCCAACTTCCTGGGCTTCCCTGTACACTGGAAGAACCCGCTCCCGAGGAGCCGTAGATGCTCACATACTGCACATCATGATACGCACATACACCTCCCACCTCTAACTCTCGGGGGAGCACTGGGTCCTGGCCAGGAGAGGCTACTTGCATTTACCAGGTAGGGCCACTAAGCAGCCTCCCCACCTTAAGGTGCAGGAGAAAAGGAATGTCTTCTAATACAGTTCACTGAGTCACGGTCTGGTCATGGTGACAGTAGTTATTCATGTTGAAAGGAGGTCTACTCTCCGTGAGTTAGATCTTCAGCAAAGTCTAGAATTCGGCTCGTGGGCGACCTGTTTTGAAGCATGTATAGTCCATGCCAATGAGCATGAACAGGAATCTCCTGCACAGGAAAACATGCCAGTCAGAAATGTGGAGTGGGTGAGGAGGACAGAGCCTGGCTTCTGCGCCAGAGACTTTGGGCCCATCAATAACAAGATACAAAGCAAAAGAGGAGTAGGCGGGATTAGAAAACCAAATGAAAAAGTGAAGGCAAGGGAGCTGTACTTGAAGCAGTCAGAAGACAATGGAGAGGCAGGCAGCAAACTGTTGCCTGGTTTGCCTCACAAGTCCTGAGAGCTGCGGCTCAGGAATGGAAATGTGCAGACACCCGAGGAAGGGGACAGAGGAGGGTGTAGAGCCACGCTGGTCCCTGCGGGGGTGAGAGGCTGCTTGCCTCCATAGCACGGGTAGGCCATGATCTAGGGCTGAGCGGTGCACTCCTGGGTGGCTGCACAATGAGACACTGCACGAGGGCTCAGGACTAAGAGGGCGGGACATGAGACCAGAAGTGCGTACATACTATAACAGAAAGGGCGCCGAACCCTCAACAACGTCGCTGCAGACACAGATGGAGACAGAAACAGTGCACAAATTCAAAAAGGTCGGGTAGTCATTGGGTAGCAATACTACTCTTAGTCAGGGTGAAGCTGGAGACCCTGCATGGTTTGTATATCAAGAGGAGGCAAGGAACTCTGCAGCCGCGGGTTTTACAACACTCGGATTCTAAGATGCTACCCCTCAAGGTTTCCACCACTCTCACCAATCCACGTTTAAAAGACGCATGAAAAGCCATGGCATCCACATCACGTGTCCCTTCAGTGAGAATTCACGACTGTGCCCTAGAATAATGAGACATGTGCCAAATATTGTGTACTCATGAGTACCAGTTAGTTACTTGGGTCAAAGGCCATTGCCCATCAGTGTCACAGGTTACTGAATATTAACAATGGTTCTTCAGTGACACTGGCTCATGCCCCTGAATACCATAGGATAGTGCCAATCAATGCCAAGAGAAAGTTTCCACCACTGCCATAGAATATTACCCATATATACCACAGGGCATGACGTGTCAGTGCCACACACCACTGCCCACCAATGCCACAGGGCTGCACCCATCATTATACTGCATTTTATGTGATAGGGTGACTCTCATGGGGACCATGGTATGTTTGCCACTTCATTTGAAGTTTATTTATTTAATTACACTGCAGGCAACTCACCAAGTCATGCCAGGCTCAACGCAATCAAATATCAGATTGTAGTCCCACAAGCAATGAGAAAGAAAAGGTAACGAAAGAGACAAGCTTGTATGGCTTTGAGAGACGAAACTAGCACAGACCGTTTCTAATATAAAGAGGGCATTCGTAGTCTAAGGCCAAGCAGGGGGAATCAGCAATCACCCCATGATTTGCATATTGTACGGGGCACTGATGGAAGGATGAGGTCAGATTTTAGAATTCAAGCAGGTTGGTGCTTCTTGATTTCATGCTTTGGGTACGGGGAGCCCTACATAGCAGACATTTGTAAGTTAGTGGTAGGATCTTAAATTCAATCTTGGTCTTTACTAGGGAACAGAGAAATGACTTCCCAAGGAGAGCTACAGGGTCCATCCATTTGTCAGAGAACACACATCTATGGAGTTTCAGCGTTTTACAGGCTCGGCAGTCGTGTCACCTCGTTATTTGGCAAGCCACCATACAATGCAGCGATGTTATCCAGTTTTCAATTAAACGCTCTCACAAGTACATTTTTCAAGTCCACTAGAAAGAAGCAGAGATTCTTATATAGCTGTGAAGCTTTACCTGCTACTCTTAATGATTGTGTCATTTTGCGCGGTGAGAATCATATATCAATCCCAGAGAAAGCTAGATTTTTCACTGTCTTGGTATACTTCTTAGGAACTTCAAGAAGTTAAGTGACCCTTTGTTGACAACACTGCTGCTTATTTGGGCCCAGAAGCCAAGCTATTGTCCCCTGTAGCAGTGCCATCAATAGCCATCCATTAGGCATACTCAGCCTCTTGACTGGGGCTAAGAGGCAAAGTGGTTCTAAACTAGTTTTCTCCTCTGCAGCAAAAATGATACTTTCTTAAAGTTACTTTCTCAACAAAGTTTTCAAAATGATACTTTCACGATTGAACTAGATTTTTGAAATTACGTGAAAAATACAATTGAATCATTTCTCTAGCATTTTCCCAGGAGTGGATATAAAATAATGATTGTATATATATCTAGGACTGATCGCTGAAAATGAAGCTTCTGTTTACACAGCAAAAATAAATATTGAGCAGTTGTTCACTGCGAGGGTATACTATTCCCGATACATAGTATGCCACTGTTTTCTATATTAAGCGCTCGGTCCTGTGGGCTTACAAGTCACAGTCTAGGGGTAACTTATGTAATATATAAAAATTGGTTTGTCTTTATAGAAAGGCAGTTTTCCTTGACCTGTGTTACTGCAGTGCTTTTAAGCTCCAGTCCAGACAGAGTAAATGGTGCTTTCTGGAGCCATATAATTTTTGTCATATTAATGTCTGAAGTAACTACACGTTGTAGCACTCTAGTACATATAGCTTCCACACCACTGGTGCCATCTCTGCCCCAACTTACAAAGACCCTACTGGACAGTTTAAAAAGCCAACTGGTATAAGCTTATTTTACAGTACCATTGTGGGGGCAGAATACACGGACTGTGCACAAAGTCCTAATACAAGCAACAACAGGGTTCAGAAAAAGGCAAAAATTCTGGGGTGACAATGCGAAAATGGCAACTTTGCTAAACTGGCCTTCAGTGGTGGGAGTTACTGTTCATCAATATAAGCCCATATGGTCCATCATTACCACATGATACGACACATCAATACCAAACAGTATTTCTCATAAATGACATGGGATATTTTCTATCAATTTCAAAGGTTCCTGCCAGTCAATAACACAGGTTATTGCCTGTTGATACCACTTATCACCCATCAGTTCTAATGCGTAAAGAACATTAATGAAAGAGGATCTTGCCTATAAATATCATGAAATAATGCACGTTAGTTTGAGAAGACCTGACATGTCAGTACACAACGATATTGCCCACCCTCACCTAGACTATTGTCTATCAATAAAATATGATATTCTTGGTCAGTGTGTCTGGATAGTGTTCACGTATCACAAGACAATGCCCATCAATATTATTGACCATCAGCATCGCAGAGTGCTGCCTACTAGCAATACAATGTGCAATTGTCCATCAATACACAGAGCAATTTCCATCAGTGCCACAAAGTGCATCCCACCACATTCCTAAGCATACCGGTCAAAAATACCATAGAGCGCAGACCATCAATTCAAACAGGTTCCACTGACAAATATCACATAAAACACCTCATCAACAAGCCATCAATACCAAACAATACAGTTGAAATGCTAGAGCAAGTCACTCATCAATACCATGGAGTATTGTCTAAATAGCACAGGATATTGCCCATCAGTATTAATGGATGTGGTTTGTCAATACCACTGGATACTGTCCACAGGATATTACTAATGAGTAGTAATCCTGCAGGATACATCCCATCAAGAATGCAGGATATTATCCTTCAATAGCACAGGATACAATCCATCATATAATAAGATCCTGTTGATCAATCTCTCAGGACATCAGTACATTGGGATACAGCCCACCAATACCAGAGGATACACAGTATTACCCATTCATTCTTGGTGATACTGCAATACAATGCCGCGGGATACTGCCCATCTGTAGCGACGTGAAGGAAGTAAAGACAATCCTCAGGAGCTGTCTTGAAGTTTCTTTATTCTCATGAACAGGAATAAAGAGGCATGAAGTAACTGGACCCACAGCGAAGGTGTCTGTTCAGTCCGAAGCGCAGGAATAGAATAGTTAGAATACAATCAAGATTCTAGAAGATAGAATGACAGGGAAAGAATAGAAAGAAAAGAAAGATGACGAATACAGAGAGGAAGAGAAGGAAATAAAAGAAAGAGAAATACAGATATTACAACATCTCCCTTTCTAACAAACAAGTTATTTCATAATAAAATCTTTATAACGTACAGGCAACCTGCAAATTCTTCTAGATGGTGATACAGAAGAAACAGATGTAGGAGCAATAGCAACGGAAGAAGAAGTATTAGAAACATTCAAATGAACATTGGATTGAGTTGTTTCAGCAAGTGGTACAGTAGTATTCTCAAACAAAATAGAATCATCAGAGAAACACGGTACAGCTGTTTTCCTGTGAATGTCAGCTTGCAAATCAGATATGGGAACAAGTCTTCCCTTGTTCCACCACCCCATATCTTGTAATAAACAAGCACTGAGACTGACCCTTTCAATTTTACAAGGAGAAGAGAATGAAGAATCCCCTTTTCTAACACCAAATGGTTTCTTGACAAGAACCCAAGCACCAACTGTAAATTCTTTGTCATGAACATGTTTAAGATTGTCATAGTGAAATTTTTGTTTATCTTGTGCTGAGGAAACTGTGTGTCGTATAATAGAATCTCTATTGAGATAGGATGTGCCATGGAAAACAAAATGTTGCTCCAACCAAGAAGGTAGAAGTTTGGAACGACATTTCCTACCCCTCAACAATTCAAAAGGAGTGTAGCCAGTGGTAGAATGAGGAGAATTATGGTAGGCATTCACTTTGTCTTTTAAAAACAGTTTGTAATCTAAATGTGAGGAAAGAGCAGTCTGAATGCCTTCCTTGAGAAAGCGATTAGCTCTTTCAACCAAACCATTGGCAGAGGGGCTATACAAAGCAACTTGTAAATGTTTAATATCAAAACTTGCCAAAAAGTCTTTCATGACAGTGGAGACAAAGTGAGTACCGTTATCAGTGACTAATTCTCTTGGAGGACCTTCTAGTGAGAAAACATTCTTAAGAAATTGTAAAACAGATTGGGTAGAGGCAGAATCCACAAATGAAAAGTAAATCCATTTGGAGTAGTAATCAATTAATACCAATAAAAATCTTGAAGAGGTGGGTAATAAATTGAATGGACCGGCAAAATCCAATGCAACCTTCACCCAGGGACCATCGGGTAGAGGAACAGGGCGAAGAGGATTTTGCGTAGTTCTCCAATGTTTGTCAGAAACAACGCATTCAGGGCACAAGTCAACGAAAGCGGAGACTTGAGAGTTCAAAGAGGGCCACCAATAATTTTCTCTAAGCTTTTTACACGTGGCTGTGACTCCTAAGTGTCCATCATGAGCAATGGAAATGAGTTTATTTCTTAGAGAAAAAGGAGGAACAAAACAGCCATTTCTGATACATAAATCATTCTCAAGAGATAGTTCAGAGGAAATTTGTGCAAAAGGTTTAAGATCTTGAGACAAATTGCGAATAGGAGGCCAACCTTTAACAATAAAGTCACATACTTTTTTAAAGTAGGATCAAGGGAAGTAGCATCGAGCCATTCTTTCTCGGAGATAATACCATTGGATGAAGAAGTGGCATCGATGGTAGCTACAACACAATCAAAATCGTCAACAGAGTCATCAGTAGAAGGTAATGGTAAACGAGAAAGGCAATCTGCTCTGAAATTTCTGCCACCTTGAATGTATTTAATGCTAAAGTTGTATTCTTGAAGTTTGGAGAGGATACGTACCAATCGGGCAGAGGCTTTACCTAAACCATCGCCCTGCAACAGGTAGACAAGTGGTTTATGATCTGTGTAGATGACAAAATGGCTGCCCCAAAGGTAGGTTTTAAATTTGTTGACCGCCCAAACACAAGCTAAAGCTTCCCTCTCAATCGTGCTGTATTTGGATTCAGCATCAGATAAACTTCTTGAGGCGAAAGCTATAGTGTGATCTTTGTTGTGAATTTGCTGACCAAAAACAGCACCAAGACCTTTGAGGCTGGCATCAACTGTAACAATACACTGGTGACTTGGAACAAAAGGGCTTAATGCAGGAGCATTGATAACCAAAGATTTGATATGTGTGAATGTAGAGTTAATTTCATCAGTCCAAACAAAGGTAGTGCCTTTTTTGAGAAGTGACCTCAGAGGTTGAACGTAGGACGAGTAGTCGGGTACAAAACGAGCATAGTATTCGCACAGACCCAAAAAGGATCTCAAAGCGTCCTTGTCTGGAGGAGGAGGAGCTTTAATGATGGCTTCAATATTGCAAAATTTTGGCTTAATACCTTCTGGGGTAATAGTATGCCCTAAATAATCAATCTGTTCAACTAAAAATTTACATTTGTCTGGTTGAATAGTAACACCTCTGGCACTGAGAATGGAAAGAACTTTATGTAAGGTGTCTAAATGAGATTATTTCGTTTCAGTAAAAACAAGAATATCATCTTGAAAAGCCTGAACGTGTTCAATGTCTTTAAAAAGAACATCCATGGCCTTCTGAAATACTGAAGCCGCGGATGCCAAACCAAAAGGTAGCCTTAAGTACTTGTATGCTCCAAAGGGAGTGACAAAGGTGGTGAGTTCTTGAGACTCAGTACTCAAGGCTATCTGATGGTAGGCTGAGTGCAGGTCAATGGTTGAGAAATATTTTGAATGGCCAATGTTGGAAAGCATTTCTTGAATATGAGGAAGAGGATGGCAATCGATAATGATATTGCGGTTCAAGGATCTGAGATCAACACAGAGACGAAGATCTCCATTTTTTTCTTTGCGAGAACAATGGGAGAAACCCATTCTGAGGAATCTGTCGTGGCAATAATGCCATCTTTAGTTAAAGATTCCAATAATTTTTTTAAATCAGGTTTCACATTTATTGGAACGGGTCTGACCTTGTGAGTGATAGGTGTGGCATTAGCTTTGAGTCTAATGACATGCTCAAAACCTTTGATGGTTCCAATGTTATTACTAAAAACGGAAGGAAAGTTGTTTTTGAGTAAAGTGAGAAGGTCAGTGTCATTGGGGATGCCATTGTTGATGGAAAGAAGGGGAAGATCTCCTAAAACAATGGGATTCTTGTGACCTGGTTTTAAAATTATACCCAATTTGGCAAGATCCTTCCAACCTACTAAATCTCTACCTTTGACTGCCACGTACACTTTGGTTTGGGTTGACCTTCCCAAAACTTGCAAAGTACCAACGAAAAAACCAAGAAGGTCAATGTCCTTATCACCAAAGGCTTTGGGAGAAATGTCAGGAGCTTGTAAAGAAATTGAATGATTCCATAAGGTATCAAAAGTGGTGTCAGTTAATACAGTAATAGGAGCTCCTGAGTCAGCCATGACATCTAAGGATTTATTGTTGATTAAAGCTTGGCAAATGGGACGTTCAAATTCTATAGAACTCAAAGGTTCATCAATGGAGAGAAGGAGATTGGAAAAATTACTAGCGCAGTCAGAGACAGAGGGATTGTAGTTTGGTTCTTGTAGTTCAACATTGTGAATTCTAACAGTATGAGTGCGTTGTAGTCTACAAACTTCTTGAAAATGCCCTGTCTTCTTACATTTAGTGCATTTTCTTCCTAAGGCAGGGCAAGAAGGAAAATTACCAATATGATTTTTAGAACCACAACGATAGCAAAAGCGTTTAGACCCATCTTTGTTAATGTGTTCTTTGTTAACTCTGATGGCAGAAACGGGATTGGAAAAATCAGAATTCCCTGAAACATAGGATATGGGAGAATGACCTTCTTGACCTGACAACGCTTGGGAGGAAATGATAGAACGTTCTATACTCTTTCCAATATCAACAACTTCTGAAAGAGAAGGGTTACGACAAGTCAGAAGACGTTCTTGCATTTTCTTCGAAAAGCAGTTGAAAACAAATTGGTCTCTGATACAAATGTCTGTTGAATTCAAGAAATCGCAGGTAGAAGCAAGAACACGTAGAGCGGCAACATATTCTTCGACTGATTCATCGCTGCCTTGTTTGCGTTTGAAGAAACTGTGTCTTTCCAAAAGCACGTTTGGTTCTTCAGAAAATTGTTTTTTAAGTCTTTCTTTAGCTTCGAGATAAACATTCCAAGTGCCATCACCAGGAGGTTGTGGAAAATTAGGTAAGTTATCAAAGATCTTTTGTGCAGCAATACCCAGGTGATTGTAAAGCAGGGCATTCTTTCTCGCTGGAGAGTACTCCGAACCATCAATTCCAATGAGGTAGTTTTCAAAAATATGGATCCACTGTTTCCAAAGAATTTCAGGTTTCCCTGGTTTTGGTAGAAATGGAGGAGGATGTAAAGCATTGTCGGAAGACGACATGGTGATCAAGATAATGTAAAAATGCAGCTGGAGTGGAACTCCCACAGCTTAATGGTAAAATAGCTTCAGTGAACAGCTGTAATGAGAATCAGCACTTTACAATGTGCAGAGTCACAATGGGCGCGTAAGAATGAGTAAAAGCACTCTTTAATAATCAAGGAATGCAGGCAGTGTCAAGCTGAATGGACGTCACAAAGAGGAGTAAGAGAAAATTCTTTAGCAATCAAAGAATGCAGGTAGCGTCATACTGAAGAGACGTCACAATGAAGAGTGCAGCAGAAAGAATGTTGCAGCGCTGCCCTGGTTGCCTTGGAGACGCTGATACAGGAGTTGAAACGTCATAAACAAGACGCGAGCAGAGGTCAAGGACGCGCTGGCTCGAGCAAGTGAAAAACTGCAGTTTGAAGCTTGCGGAGAAAGCCGTGAAGAAAAGACAAATAATGTAATTGAACACACCTGAGGCTTGTGGGTCCAGAATGCAGTAACAGTAACGAAGTAAACTGCTAGCGTCGCAGAAGAAGTAGTATGAGCGGCGGCGATCAGGAACGGAACGGAAGAGTTCTGTTTTCCTCTTTTCACCCCACTTCTGGTACCAAATTATGTAGCGACGTGAAGGAAGTAAAGACAATCCTCAGGAGCTGTCTTGAAGTTTCTTTATTCTCATGAACAGGAATAAAGAGGCATGAAGTAACTGGACCCACAGCGAAGGTGTCTGTTCAGTCCGAAGCGCAGGAATAGAATAGTTAGAATACAATCAAGATTCTAGAAGATAGAATGACAGGGAAAGCATAGAAAGAAAAGAAAGATGACGAATACAGAGAGGAAGAGAAGGAAATAAAAGAAAGAGAAATACAGATATTACACCATCTAAACAAGAAGGCCCTGCATCATCGATGTTGAGAATACTGAAAATTGAATAAGAGAGAATAATGACCAACCCCAAGATACCACAAGAGAACGCTGATTAATTCACCGAGGTACTGCCAATCAGTGCCACTGGGGTTTTTTGTCGTTATCACATAATCCTTCACATTAATACAACAAGATATTTTATCCAACAATACTACTGGAGTCCCACCCATCAATTCCAAAGAATACTGCCCATCAACAATCAGGGTCCTGGCAATCTTCGATTGAGCATACTGATCACTTATTCAAGATAATCGTGTCCACCTGTATACCGATTACCCCAGTCAATACCCCAGGATATTGCCTATAAACACCCCAGGATATTGTATATCAACAGCTCAGTCCATTATCCATCAGTACAACCGGATATGGCACATGGATGTCTCATGATACTGCTCGTCAGTTGCAGAGCAATACCACAAGATGCTGATCATTAATACCACATGAAACGGCCTAAACACCAGAGCATACAACATGATGCTATGCATTAGTTCCGTGGGATATGGTGCAACCTCCAGAGGATACTGCCCATCTATTCCACAGGATATTATTTGTCAAAGTTACAGAATAGTGGGTATTAATGTCTCATGATATTGTCCAAATGTTACAGGATACATCCCTTAAATCTCGAAAAGCCATTAAGAAATGGCTCTTTAGGAACTGATCCTCTGATGAACTTCTTTCCTTGGTGTAGTGGTCCTTTGTCCGTCAGCGCTGGGATGCCTTCGGGTCGCCATGCGCTATGTAAATCCCCTAGCATAGCATACAGAATATAAATATGGCAGAATATTGCCCATCCAAACCGGAGGATAATGTCCTTCAACGCCAGAGGCTCTTTGCCGTCAATGCCAGAGGTTACTACCTGTCGGTAGCACAAAGTATTGAACAGCAGTGCCTGCCTTAGGAGATTGTATTAAGACCAGTGGGAGCTACCCATCAAATCCAGTGGTTTTGCTCCTCAGTGCCACCCACCGATAACACCTCATAATGACCACCAATGCAATAAGAGTCTATCCGTCTAATACACTTACTATTCACCATCTTTGACACCAGAGAATGTCCACTGACACCACTGATTATTACCCATCAATACTTAATACCACAGGATATAGTTTCTCATCGCCACTGAATATTGTCCGTTAAAGCAACAGGCTATCATTTGAATTCTCATTGTCGCAGAATGCTATTGATTAAAGAGCTTAAACAAATAAATTGTCATTTGAATACCACAGGACATTGTCATAATACCACTTGGTATTGACCATGAATTGCACCAGAGAGTACCTCCCTGCACCATGGGACATTGCTAATCCTTGCCATTAGGTATTGTCCAAATAGAAGCGCGCATTGTCTAAATATCCTAGAATGTTGCACACCAGTGCCACATGCTACTGCATCTCAATGCCACTGGGTGCCACAGGGTACGTTGCCATCAACACCAAAGGCCCCTTGCCATCAATGTGTGTGCCCAGTGCCAGACAATACTTTCTGCAGGAGGCATAATATTACCACACAAGGCTCGCTTTTCCCGTTGGCATCTTGAAGGTTTTAGGGACTCTGAAGGGATAGATTTCAACTATTTTTGTGTGAACCCCGGTTTTTAAAGTTTGTTGGTATCATGTGAACTTCAATTGGCAGAAAATGGGCAGTAAAATTAAGTTCAGGGGGTCCGAAAAATCATTAAAACGTACTGGGAATTGTAATTTATTGCTGTAACATGTTGCTGCCCTCCACCCCGTGCACAGTCATCACCCGCAGCACCTCCCCCTGACCCCCCTCCCCGGACCAGACAGACACCAACATACAGGCCGCCTCACACAGACACAGACAGAGGGAGGGAATAAAGTGATAGATATGCCGCAGAAACAGACAGACCAGAGGCGGCTAGCCAGGACGGAAGATGCACCTACCATTGCGCACTGCTTCGAGGGGGTTCCTCCGGTCACAGGGGGCCCCGCTGGGCCGTGTCCGGCTCCATGCGGACAGCTGCTCTGCCCGGGGTACTCAGACAGAGCTCGGTGGCGGTGGTTCGGGGCGTCCCATGAGTGTTATTCTCCATTCGAGGTGCTCCCCAGTAATTGTGCAGCCCAGTGACAGCGCCGCACAGCCCCCCTGCAGTGGGACCGTGGCTGGGACTCCTCTGTCTCACAGACTAAACATTTCCATTCCTTCACTGCATCCAGCAAAATAAACACGCCGCCGGGGCTGCAGGCTGTGTGCGGGGGGTGGAGACAGCACTCCGGAGACTTTGCATTGCAAACTAGAGACTGCCAGCTGCAGGATTTAGACTGCAGGCTCCGCAGTGTGTCACGCCAGTGTTGACTGGACAGACTTTATTTACATGGGAGACCGCAGGCGGGAGACAGCAGACTTCACACACAGGCAGGTTTTTTCGTGCTGCAGACTCCACGCTAGACACTGTAGTTAGTATTAGTCCTGCAAACCGGCCCCTGCAGACAGGGCAGTGTAGACACTGCAGGACGCACTCTGAAGGACAGACTGCTACCGACTGAAAACTTCTCACCGGTGACTGCCCGCAGCTGACAGGACTGGTGGAGCCTGGAGACTTCCAACCGGGGCCAGCACACCGGAGACGAGGCTGCACGCTGCGGACCGGAGGCTCCGCTCTGCAGGCCGGGCAGACTGGAGACCTCACACTTGAGACTGTAGACTGCCCCAGGACTTTCGGAACTGGCAGCTTCAGGCTCCGACTGACTGCAAGAGAGCAGCTGCCAAAGCACTGCTCACTCACTCCCACGCCACTGCCCTCCCTCACTCACGCCGTCTCTGATTTCAATAATGCTTTATTGGCAAGAACTACAAATGCACAAGTTTGTTGGCACAAGTCGTTCCCCTCCCTCGCCTCCTCCTTCCATCCCTTTCCCTTCTCCCAGGCCCGCTCTCCCTCCCCGCCTCCCCCTCCTCTCTGCCGAGGTCACACAGCGCCCCTCGTAGACTGAGCAGGCTGCGTGCGCCGGGTCTGTCATGGCGGCCTGAGTGCCACGGCTCGTGCCTGCTCTGGCTGTGTTGTAAGGGCTTTTGAGGCTGTCTCGGTGTGCTCAGGATTCTCACGGCGGTCTCTGTTGAGACCTGCTGGGGCATTTCCTTGAGCCGGGGTCTAAAAGAGCGGTCTCTCTGAATGCAAGGTCCCAGAAGTCCTGGTTGCTTTGAATCACTCGGGGATGCATATATGTGACGTCTCTCAGAGCTTTCTCTGTGTGAGGAAGTCTCAGTAAAGTGTCTTGCCAGGTGCTGTGTGCTGAGATCTCATGTTATTCTCTTCATATGGAGGTCTCTTGTGTGTGTTTCTGTGGTTAGTGTGTTGGGACTCGTGGGTGAGGCGGCCTCGGAGAGGTTGGCGCTGCAGCATGCAAGAAACGCACATACACACAATTGCTTTGGGTGTGGGCAAATGACCCTGTGCGGTCTTTGCGCCTTTATTATATAGCCTCTGGCCACGCTTGGCCAGAGGGTGTTACAGGGTGCAACTTCCAGGTCACACCAGCGCCGCAAGGGCTGTGCCGGGATCATTACATCCCTCCCCAACTTGGCGTTGATCTTCGTCCTGGTGTTCAACAGACAATGTCTCTGAGTCTTTGGCTTGGCGGTGGATTTGGCGTCAAGTCGTAACGCTGAGGGTGGGAGCGGCTGCTTCCATCTTCAGACCTTGGCTCATGCAGGGGGTCTGTCTCGGCGCTTTCCTTGGTACTCAGGTGCTCAGTGGTGGAGAGGGTCGATAAGCTTTCCCCTAGGCCAAGCTGTGGCCCTGGGTCATCCCAGGTGGCTGCTTCGTCTCATGACTGAGTGGCTTCTTGGCTTGGACGATCCACCCTTCGGAACCCCGATACATTCCTTGCGACAACCTTGCTCTCTCTTTTGGTGGTGACCATGGTGCCACTTGAGCGGGAGACTGTCCGTGTACCTGTTTCACACGGCATCCGGAACTTCCATCCTGGCCGTCGATCTTTTACCCACACAAGGTCCCATGGTAGGAGCTGTCGAGGTTTAGCACGCCTCTTCAGGCTGGCACGTTCGTTGGTCGATGTGCGCCTGGCTTGGGCATCAGCTGGTTCGTACGGGGTTGGTGTCCACTGGCTGGAAACAGGACTAGTGTCCCACCGATGTACGTTTAGCATCAGGGACCAGGGTGATCGCTGCATGGTGCAGTGGGGTGTTCCCCGGTACTCTAGCAGGAAGCTAAATTCAGGGTTAGTGCCCTTGGCCACTGCGATCCGGAGGGCTTTGTTCAGTGTACTCATAAAGCGTTCTGCCTCGCCATTGGCTTGTGGCCACTGGGGGGGTGATACAGCAGTGTTTGATGCCGAGGGTTGTGAGCAGATCTTTGAAGTCATCCCCTTGAAACGGTGGACCGTTATCCATTTTTATCTCTTGGGGGAGCCCGAGTGAGGTGAAGGTCTTCTCAAGCATCGGGGTGACATTGGAGAAGGCTGTTGACTCTATTACCTCGACTATGGGATATTTTGAATAGCTGTTGATTATTACGGCAGTGATTCGTCCATCTGGAAAACTCCCAAAGGCAAGGCTTATTTGGGACCACAGGGCTGTACATGGTTCTTTCGTGATGATCGGCGCCGGGGCCTCTTGGGTGTTTGTGAGCTGGCACGATGGACACTGTCGTACAAAGTCATCGACTGCAGCTTCCAGTCCTGGGAACCAGACTATCTCCCTCATCTGGGATTTCATCCGGGCGGTTCCTTGGTGGCCTCCGTGGGCTAAGGTTGTCACACGGAGTTGGAGACTCTCTGCGCAATATCAGGCCATCTGCTGTAGCGCTCAAGTCATCACGCACCCTCCATATTTTTCCGCTGCGTTCTTTGCCCGGGCCATACCAATTATTGACATCCCTTAAAAAGTTCTACCACGAACCTTGCCGAAGGGCCTCCATGACCTTTGTCATGACCGGATCACCTCTGGTGGCATCGCTGATTTATTTGACGGTGAACTCCTGGGGGCATGCTCCGTCAGACACCATGCTTACATACTCTTCCATGGTGTCGGCGTCGTCATTGTTCTCGTCCGCCGGTACTGGCGGTGATGGGAGAGAAAATCAGAGGGGTTCTTAGATCCTTGCTGGTAAACTGCCTTCATCTGGTAATGTTGTAGTTGGATTGCCCAGCGTTTAATCCGCGGCGGAGGGTGTGGTGCTGTGCCTCGGAGGATGAGCGGTTGGTGGTCGGTGACCGTAGAGGCTCGGCCACAGTTGCCATGTTCGGGATGAACTGGCCACAGTACGTGACCATTGCCAAGAAGCTGCACACTTCCAACACGGTGGTAGGGGCCGGTGACTGCTTGATGGCATGGGATTTGCAAGAGTCTACTTGAACACCTTCTTGGTTGAACACATAACCAAAGAACCTGACTGAGTTCTGGAAGAAGAAGCAACTCTCTTTATGGAGTGTAACTCCATGGTCGGATAGCCGCTTCAGTGCCGTTTGGAGGTGCCGGTGAGGTTCTTCAGCAGTTGTTGAGTGAATTAAGATGCCATCGCTTACATTCATAACACATTGTAAGCCAGACAGGTTTCTCGAATTGCATCTTGGAAAACCTCCTCCGCTGGGGAGATCCCAAAGTTCAGTCGCTTGTACCGGCGTTGCCCCAGGTGCGTCGAGAAGGTGGTTATGTTGCGGCTCTCCTCTGCTAACACAGTTGATTTTATTCAGCATTGAAGTCTAACTTGGAGAACCACTGTGAGCCATTAAGATCTGCGATGATGTCATCCATTGTGGGCGTTATATGCCTCTCCCGCTTGATGGCTTGATTGGGGAGGTGCATGTCTATACACAGTCACACTTTGCCTGGTTGCTTCGGCTTTTCAGCGATCACCATGGGGGATACCCAAGGCGTTGGTCCAGAGACTTTCTCAATCACTCCCTGTGTTTCGAGTTCGCAGAGTTCTTGCTCAACCAGGGGTCTCAGTTGGAACGGTACGCGCCGGGGCCGAAGGGCCACCGGCTTGATGGACTTATCGATGTGCAGCTTGATGGGAGGAGCTTTTAGACACCCGAGGCCAGTGAAGAGATGAGGGAACAGGCTTAAGATCTCTTCTGTCTGGAAGGCCTTCACTGTGTGCGCAAAAACCACTAGGCCTAAGTCCTCTGTAGTGTGGCTTCCAACAAGGGTGTCAGCTTCCCTATCGATGATGTGAAAGGTGGATGTGACTTCCTGTCCTTCCACTTTTATTTGAACGGTCATCTTCCCTCTTAGCGGCAATGGTGTCTTGCTTCCGCACGTGAAGATCTTAGTGTTAGTTTGGGACAGAGGTGGATGTGGTTGGAGACGTCGATACTGCTGGACCCCAGTACGTTTACTGAGGCTCTGGTGTCAATGAGGGCTTAGATGCTGGAGCCTGCGACCTCGACTATGCATGTAGGTTGTGGCCGTCTACTGCGTTTGAGATCGCCTATGAATGAGATGAGACATACTTCCTCTTCATCACCCAGAGAGGAGTCTTCTATCCGGTGTTAATGACGGGACGGTATCTTGAAGGCACCTTGGGGCTCTGGGTCTTCCAGGGACAGTTGTCTTACTAATTTCGACGGTGGCTGTCCTCCACGAGCGCCTCTGCTTCTAGGCCCTCATCGGCAGGCAGTAGCGAAGTGGTTTTGAGTGCCACACTTCGAGCCTGTTCGACTTTGCGCCGGGCATTCTTCAAGGGGGTGCTCCTCGCGCTCGCAATACAAACAGCAGGACCCAGATGAAGGAGGTGCTGGTGGTAGCAATTTATTCCCTCTTCCTCTTGAGCGGACCGCGTCAGCGCGCTCTATCTTTCACTGCTGGATTCCTTTCTGGTTGTTGCGTAACGGCTAGGTCCATTTCCGTGGCCCTAGCAGAGGATAGGTCGTGAGACCAGGCCAGGATGAGGATATCACCCACGGTAATATTGGGCTGGCGTAGGATGAGGCCTCTCAGCATCTTATTTCTGTAGTCTTGAATGATCTGCACCCTCACCTCCTTCAGTTGATCGTCCGCCGTGCATGTGCTAGCTAGCTCTCACAGGTGTGCATAGAAGGTATCCATGGACTCTCCTTCCCATTGGCGGAGCTTGAAGCGCTCGTAGTCCGGGTTCAGTTGCGGGTTAAAGTGCGTGTTCAGCACCATAACAGCTGCGTCATAATCATTTGCTGCGCCCATGTTGGGTAGGTGCGCAAAGAGTTTTTAGATCTCTTCACCTGAATAGTGGAGTGAGAGGGACCTCTTCAAGGTGCTGTCAGTCTCTCGAGTCGCAACAAAGTAGTTGTCCAACCTCCCAATCCAGGTCTTCCAGCGGGGCGAGGTAGTGGCAGGATCCGCAAGCTGGCTGAAGGGAGGCAGCACTCGGACCTGCATGTGTTGAGGAGTGGGCTGGGCGGGTGGTGGGACCGGCAGGGGTGCTGCATTACCAGCATCGTCGGCCATGGTCATAGAGCGTGATGGGCGTAGGCAAGGGAGTGTGGAGGAGAACTTGCGCGCCTTATCAGCAGACAAGGAGGAGGGTCTAGTGATAGCCGATGCTCAGTGGTAGACGCTGTAATGCTGGGTCCAAAGAGTCTTCTGGCAGCTTGTGCTTGTTGGCTGATTTCACTGAGGAATCATGTGGCAGACTTTGACCATCAACAGTTAGGCTCTAGGGGCCCTGTAGCAAAATGAACCTGTTGGCTATTTGCAGCGTCATATGTCTTACAATGAATATGATTTTTCCTCTTCATACAGCCACACTGGGCCTATGCGGCCTCAAGGAGAGCAGATGAGTGGCAGGCAGTCGGGACCCAGGAGGAGGGCTGGCATCTGCACTCAGCCGAGCGTGGGGAAGCGAGGTTGGTGGAGGGCGGGGTAGCTCCCGAGCGCTGCCTTCCTGACAAGCGGGCCGCAAGTAGGGCCTCCGACGGGCGCAGGGTAGAGTCAGCCTGGCGGCTGTGACGCACCTGATGCGGGTGGGGCTGGTACCGTGCAGGGAGTAGAACGGCACACTGCGCAGCGAAGACTGAACCACAGTCCTAATAGGGATGGCCCAACAGCGAGAAAGTCCGCATGGGCACACAGGCGGCAGGTGAGGCTGGTGCGCATGCGGACTGATTTTGGCATCTTCTGCCAATTTCTCTGGTGCAGGTGGTGGGGTTGTAGAAGCCTCGTGGGTGAGGCGGCCTCGGAGAGGTTGGCGCCGCAGAATGCAAGGAGCAAACACACAATTGCTTTGGGTGCGGGCAAAAGACCCGGTGCAGTCTTTGCCCCTTTATTATATAGCCTCTGGCCACGCCTGGCCAGAGGATTTTACAGGGTGCTACTTCCGGGTTACACCAGCACCGTGAGGGCAGTGCTGGGATCATTACAGTTAGGGCCACTCTCCTGTCCATGCGCTGAGGTTCATCGGACCTTTCCTTGTGGGATGACATCTCATAACTGTGTTTTTTGCAGAGGCCTGATAATGGCATCTTTGTACGTGCTGAGATCTACCAGCTTCCCAGTGTGCAGGACTTTCTTGACGGCCTGGTGTCTCTCTGGAATGCCAAGGTCTCTAGAAACTATCTGTGCGTTGTGAGATCACTAATACTGTCTCTTTGTGTAGACGTCTCTTTGGGTTGTCACTTACGTTGGAGTATTTTAAGACTGTCTTGAGATATATTGTGGGTCTCTGTTAACAGTGTCATACCAGAATTATTGTTGTGTGAAGGTCTCCTGGCTGTCTCTTCGTGATTGGGGTCCCTCTAGCCTATTTTGTGAGCTGAGGTTCTCTCCACTGCCTGTGACGTGGTCTCTAATGGCCGTCTGTCAAGGCTGTTTCTGTGTGTTGTTAAGACGTAAGGGTGGTTGGTGGTCCATCTGTGACTGAGGTGGCATGACTGTTCTGTGAAGTGAGGTTTCATTTCTGCCTCTGTTCAGAAGTCTATCAAGATTGTCTCTCTGTGCTGAGGTTTTTGGCGGCTTTCCAGAGTCGGGTGTCTACAGAAGGCCCAGGCCTCTGGCAGTTTGCGCGATGGCGTCTCTTGGATAATTAGGTCTACAGTCCTGCCAAGTATCACGCATCGGACGTGAGACTAACGCATTTCAGTGTGGTAATCCGCATTACCGCACTGAAATACATTGTCACACATATCAATCTGTGTTGTGTCCACTCAGCTTTCACTGATAGCGCCAATGCAGAGGCAGTGCACCGCCCGTGGCGGATGCACTGCGCAGCTGTGCTCCCGTAGGTGTTGGCGCCGGCTCTGGCACTGGGAGCTAAGGCAGTGCTGGCAGTCTCGCACAGAAAGTAACAACTGAACTACAATGCCAGATGTACCATGGATTAGATCAGATTCCCCACAGCGTGGCTGAATGGCAACCTGAAGTCATGATTCAAGGTAGTGTCAGGTAGTGTCAGGTTGTTGCTAATTTCGCCGCAGGGGACGTCACTTCCTGCTGACAGGAAGCGGGAAGTATTGAGGAAGGCGCGGCTTCGCGCTTGCTGGTTTGCGGTCCGCATTAACAGAATGCAAGCAAGAAAGAAACCCGTTGGGAAGATATTGTCTCGCATTAACCTTAACCAGCGAAACGTCATGAGCTCTGTCAGTATCCAACTGGAAAAGTCGATATCTGTTTTGTTCAGACAGTGGACTTTCCAGAGAGATCAGAGAGTAGGACGGTCTTGACGGCGTGGGAGAGAAGATGAAAGGCTCCGCTGAAGGGTGAGCCGTGGAAGCTTGTTGGGCCCAAGGGGGGAGCAGCACATACCACAGACTAGCTTGTTGGTGTGAAAAAGGCCGCTTTATTGAAAACAGGTGCACCTTACATCAACATTCCTTGGCCTGTGCCGTACAAAACTGATCCTCACTAAATAGTATCCTCCTACCTTACCCCCTCCCCTCCCCTAAAGTTGTCCCCCCTGCAAACATTTATAAACCCCCAAAACTTGCAACTTCTTAACCTTTCTTCACCTAGCTATCTATGTACATTTCCTATGCTCTTTCCCCTTCCTGCGTGCTTCCGGAGTGACCTTCCCCAACCATAAACTGTAAACTGTAAAAACCTCTGTCCCAACTATTACCCCAGGAAAAACGCCCCACAAACATCATTAGCACACCAGCACCTGCTTCCAGCGACAACCAAAGTACATGATTTTTCCCCCCCCGATGCACCTGTTCCCAACAACGCTACCGAAAAACCAAAACTCCTGCCACTAACAGCGGGTCTAAACCCCCCCCCCCAGTAAATTCCTCCACAGGAGGGCCCCCCCCCTAAACATGGGGAGGGTGGGCGGGAAAAAACAGCTTCCCTACCAGGAAAAAACCCCTCTACCGGCTGTCGTGTCACTTCCACCGAAATGGTGGTCAGTGACGTAAAATGGCCGGCTATATAGGCCCCCAGCCCAAAAACCGCCCAAACCTAGCCCAAAATGGACCGGGGAAGCCCAACAAGCCCAACTGGGCTCTGGCTGCCCCCCGGCCCAAAATCCCCCGGGAGGGGCAGGCCTCCCGGTGGTCGGCCGCCCCTCCCAAAGCCCTATTCTGAATCCAACAGCAAACTATATATGCAGTAAGTCTGTTTTTAAAATGACAAACAGTTTGTTTGCTATAGCAGAGTACGCGCTGATCTCTTAGTTCATTAACTCGTGCAAACAAGTTAACTGTGTAGCTTCGGTGCGCCGAACCATCACACTGTGGCTGCTCACTTTACTGGTGTGACATTTTAAAATAATACTGCCTGCCTGGCTGTGATCGCTGTGTGTCTCTCACAGCCTCTCCTGAGGCTTGCCCAGAAATCAGAAATCATGCTTCCATGCCACTACTGATTGTGGCGGCCAGAGTCCACGAGTCAGCTGACTCTAATTAATTTATGGTATAAGCCCGAGGCAACTGAGCTCTGTGTTAGGGCCTCTCACATCCTGTTGTATAGTCCTGTGGTTCTGCAGTCTAAACACAAGTCCTTGCTCTATTTGCTGTTAATTCTTAGCGGTCAGCGGAGCCATGTGACCTGCTTTCTAGATGTCTGCTTGTTATTGTTTTCTAGTGGTGACCTTTGAGGCTGGTATTAGTAGTTACTTCACAAGCCTTACATTCCTGCTTACAGCATTCGCTTATGAATAAGGTTGCCACTGCAGTGGAAGCCTTACTGACTCTGTTGTTCACCTCACTCCAAGTGACCTCGTCATGTACAACAAACACCACTTTAAAAGTGATTTGTTTTATTCTCCTTGTTTCACCATGCTCCTTATCTTTGATTTTTGCCTAATTTGCATTTTTTCCGCCTTTTTATCCTTATTCGTCAATACATTGTGCCATCCAAAATTCACAAGTTTATTATATGATCAGCATTGTACAAGAGAAGCAATAGAATAAAACACATACTTCCTATCACTTTTATGAAATATGTAAGTAAAGAAGACTCGGTGTCAAGAACAGGAGAATGGGCAAGGTCTTCAATGCTAAGTCATGTGAAGTGATGCCCGCCCTCTTTCATTGCAGCCAAGCTTATGTATGACATTTTGATAATTTCATTATAATTATGAGTCACCCACGCAGGCGTTTGCAGCAGTTTTAAAATCTTAGAGTTTCTCATTGCTCAAATAGGTCTAATTTCTGATATTTATACGTTTCCCTTGTCTTCATTGCTTGATTTTTTGCTCGCAAGAAAGTGTCACTCATAGTCGTTGAAATGTCACTCAAAATTATCCTGAAATTATGAAAGTGTCACACATAGCAATCTGAAACCTTGGCAGCTATGGGTCTATGCTTCTAGCCTTTCTGTGTGTGCTTATGTCTACAGGCTGTCTGTTTTCCTTAAGGGTCGCGTCTTGAGTGTGTTTTGAGGCCTCTTAGTTAGGTCTGTTGCAGTGAGCGCTCCCGGGTCACGTGTGTGCTGGATCTGAAGTCTCCCGGGGCTGCCTCTGTCTGCTAAGGTATTTCACCCTCCCCACCTAAAAAAGAACACCGTCTCTGTGTACTGAGGTGTGCCCAACACTGTCAGCTCTGTGAGGGGATACCCTCAACGCCGTCTATGCGTGTGGTGAGGTGTCTCCGCTCTGTGTGCTCTTTCTGCTGTGCGATATCCGAGACACCCCTCCCCACCCCCTTCCAGTTGCCTTTTCCATCCTGACTGTCTCATTAATGCGCCAGCCCTCACTTCCTTCCTGTCCCTCTGTTTTATTCAGCTTTATTGGCCCCAGAATTACAGGAACAGCCAAAAAACACAGCCAGGCCCATATTCCAGCCCTCCCTCCCTCCTTCTCGTCTCTCGCTTTCAATCCATTTCTCACCCCTCCTTTTTCCTCTCTCATCTCGCTTCTCTCATCCCAGCCTCCCCCTTAATTGACTCCAGCTGCCCTCATATACACAGACTGTCTGAGTCTGGAACACATTACTGCCTCAAAGAGAACAAAGATATTTCCTCCAGCGACTCGACCCCCGAAGTCTCTCTGTGTGCTTAAGAAATGCAGCTTCTTATCCGCACAAGAGGAAGGGGCTAGGGTACAACAGTGAATAGGACGGCCGGTGTATAAGCGGGAGGGTATTCTGGGACTACTCGGTGCCCAGAGAAGGGTGGGTTCCTGGCTCTTAAGAGATGTGGTCGTTTCCAGGTACTAGCAGCCAGGGGGTGCTTGTGTGCAGGAGGGACTCTTTTCTAGATGTATGCAGGAAGAGAGGTTTCTGGTTGTACAAGGTACGGGGGGGGGGGTTCTTAGGGAACGGATGAGATAGTAGATTGGAGTAAAACGGGTGGGGTCTTCTGGAAGTATTTGGGAGCTTACATGTTTTGCAATAGAATGTAGTCTTGCCGGGACAAGAAAATGAGGGGTGTGGGTCACAAGGAGACAGGTTCACTAAAATGCCTGGGATAGGGGAAGTGACATCATGCACCCTATGACCCCAGATGCCTTAAGATGATTGACTCATTGATACATGCTGAGGCCGTCACTGGCCTTCTTTTTCCAACTCCGAGGCTGGGGGAAGGAGAGGAGTATACATCCATGCTCCGACCCTTCCTTCATGACCCATAAGACCTGGGGCAGCAAGGGCAGGGCCAAGAGTACCAAAGGGCAAGACAAGGGTATCAGCTGCTACCTCTGGACATCCCTGGAGAGGGTGGAGTCTTTCAGGGCTTTACTGGGTGGGCCTCTATGTGTTATGGGTGCGCTGGGAGGGTGCCTTCATGGTGAAAAGAAGGACCAGGCATCTTCACCCTCCTCTCCCATCAAGAACTCCCAGGCCAAGCAGCTCTTAACCTCTCACTTGTGCCAGCTCTTTGGAAGCCATCCCTACCAACGATGGCTCCCGGAGGCCCCTGAGAACACTGGTTCCAAGGGAAGCTCCAATCCCATCCAGAGTGACCCCTCAGCAGCAGCAAGCATGAACCTACCAGATGGACGACAACGCTCATGAGGCAAGACTGAACCTACCAGATGGACGTCAACGGTCATGAGGCAAGACTGAGATCCACTTATCACAGGACGTTACAGCCACTCAGTCAGGCAGCACCATACCAATCGCCACAGGGACGTACCATGGCCCAGATAACCTTTACGAGCTAAGGGGTCTGCCGGCAACATGGAAGGTGCAAAGCTTTCCAGCTAGAAGAAAAATGTAACATTGAACTATAGAAATGCAATCCACAAACTAAATTCATCTGGATGATACCAGTTACTGTTTGTAGACAGTGGCTGGGCCAACTCGAAAATAGTGATCCTCTGTCCCAACGCCACAGTCTCAATGTAAAGAAGCACTTTGAGAGATGGATTCTAATCCAGCATTAAGAAACCACACAGAGAGCCCCCAAACCATCACTTTAACAGACTTCTTGTTCTACAAATTTTCTACTGTGCAGATACAATGAACTTGAAAGGAATCTTAAAGCATACCCACAATACAGTCGTCCAAATGTCCGGTGCTTTGCAGCAACAGCTTTAATGTGGGTATCTAACCCAGACACGCCTACAGACCCGCCTACTTCTGTTGTTCTGCCGTAAGAGGTGCATGGTCTGCCTAGATTGTCCCAGGCCTGGCACCTGTCTGCCACTCCTGTCTTATATTAGGGAGGGCCTACTTAGGTTCTCCATACCACTGGCAGCTGGATGAGATGGCTGGTAGCGAGGATCTTTTTCAGACACTTGCAGGTTTGGGGTGTTGATCTCATTTGGGGATCAGGCCAAAGGTGTCATTGTGACATGCAGCGCTACCTCTAGAGGCCGCCATTTTGGGTGGGGGTTCTGAATAAGCCTAAATGCACTGGCACAATCATAAACAAAGCCAAAGAAGATGCATTGGCAGTATTCAAGCAAATCTTTGTAAATCTAAGAAACCTAATCCTCAATCACAGAGGACAAAACCTGTTAGCTAGGTCAACCCACCATAAGTCTCACCCAAAGAAATGTGGACTCGAGTGACGCCATCTTGCGCTCACCACCATCACAATAGATTTCAAATTTACTGGGCCCACGGACGACTGTGATGACCTGCTTGCTCTCGCAACCAGCAACTCCAAACTCAGCAATTCTTCAGCATGTGCGTATTCAACGAGGAGTACAAGGCCACGTGAAGCAAAGAGTTTTGAGTTTTCACGTTTTTTAGTAAACACGCTTTAGTCACTAGGACTTTGATACATCCGTAACCAATGATATGCTTCAACATATATGCTGCAAAATACTGGTAATTAAAACAATGACAAATACAAGGAAATAAAAAGAACTGCAAGAGAGAAACATATTGAGTCGAAAGAAATGGGCATCAGAGAAACCATACGCTCAAACTCTCAAAGCCAACAATGCCATATTAACATCTACACACAATCATATTCTTAACAACACTGGATGCACCAGTCCTGCCATATACTACATATTCTGACCCAACCTTAACACAAACTGGATACAATAACACATGTGGATGAGAGCTTATCAGTGACACAACCCTTATAGCAGACCATCAGCAATCCGGGGCCCAGCACACACCTACAGCAGACTCATACCAACCCAGCCCTACAGCAGACTCCATTCCAATCCAGCCCTACAGCAGACTCCATTCCAATCCGGCCCTACAGCAGACCTCATACCAATCCAGCCCTACAGCAGACTCCATGCCAATCCAGCCCTACAGCAGATGCCATACCAATCCAGCCCTACAGCAGACTTCATACAATCCAGCCCTACAGCAGACTCCATTCCAATCCAACCCTACAGCAGACTCCATACCAATCCAGCCAGAGCTGCAAAGGACATAATTCCAACCGCACCATCCACCAAAGTTGGCCTAATCAATACAATTTACAGCCTAGCATTATTGAAAAAGCAAAATGAACAAATGATGGACAGGATGCTGAACAATGCAAACATTCACCCCCAGTCACAAGGATCTGGGTTTAATCCATTGTTCTTTTGCTCACCACGCCACCCCAGTTTGGACCCAGCCATATGCAAATCAGTCTTGACCCTGTTCCTCATGGGAACAGTCCAACTCGAACTGCCAAACCAGGTCCTCCCTGGACCAGACTCAAGCATCCTAGGACCGGTTTCGGGGCATAACCCCTCATCAGCCAGGCTAGCTTGAATACGGTGGCGCAATGAGCACGGGATCCACGTCTGGGCATACCCTTCCCACTTATGGTGACAAAAGCAAAAGGAACAAATGATGGACGGAACACTGAACAATGCAAACATTCACCCCAGTCACAAGGATATGGGTTTAATCCATCATTCTTTTGCTCACCACGCCATCACAGTTTGGACCCAGCCATATGCAAACCAGTCTTGACACTGTTTCTCATGGGAACAGTACAGCCCGAACTGCGAAGCCAGGTCCTCCTTGGACCAGAAAGAAGCATCATTCAAGCTAGCCTGGCTGATGAGGGGTGATGCCCCGAAACCGGTCCCAGGATGCTTGTTTCCGGTCCAGGGAGGACCTGGCTTTGCAGTTCGGGCTGGACTGTTCCCATGAGGAACAGGGTCAAGATTGATTTGCATATGGCTGGGTCCAAACTGGGGTGGTGTGGTGAGCAAAAAGAACAATGGATTAAACCCAGATCCTTGTGACTGGGGTTGAATGTTTGCATTGTTCAGCATCCCGTCCATCATTTGTTCCTTTTGCTTTTGTTGCCCTAAGTGGGAAGGGTATGCACCCACAGTAGGGATCAATGTTTGCCCTCATTGTCACAGGTATGAATCCCGATGGGTCCACTCAGCCTTTCGTCCTTCCAAGGTCAATAATGAGTACCACTTGGTAACAATAAATATATGTTATGTCAGAGTCAAGATACTACTATTCAGGGTAAACGTGCACTATAAAAATACACATTATGCTAACACATAGGTAAAACAAATTATCCTGTTTAAAAGAATGATATCCAATTCCTTAAAAGCATACAACAGCTCATTAAGATTGCATTCTGCATCATACTGAATCCAGATCATGTAGAAGCAGTAATCATTGTGAAGAAAGGTAGAGCGACCATTGTATGCCTTGTAGGCCATGCACTCTAATTCCTCTTTCTAAACCAATTCTCCAACCATTTCCCTACAGGATTCTATATCCTATTCATTGTCCTTCTTTTGTCTCCCCCTTCGGAATCGCTATCTGCCTCCTACAGTGATTCATAAAGGTATATCTCCAGTATCGGGCGCTAGGAGAGATCTCAGTCCAACAACTCTTTAGCTTTGCATAGTCTGATGATAACTGCATAGATTACCCCCTTGCAGGCTCTAGGAACATCCCCTACAAACCCCCCAAAAATCAGACCCCTTCGGGGTGCAAGCAGCGCATTTAGGGCGCCCAACTTCTTAAAAAACATGTATCCCAATAGTTCATCAAACTGGTGTAGGAAAGTGGGTTTCTGGTGCAGTAACCCCCCACTTTTTGCCTGATATTTGATGCACTTTGACTGAAAGTGCACTGGGTCCCTGCCAATCAAGTTCCCAGTGCCTGTTCTTTCCCAAAATTGTACATTTGTTTCCACAATTGGCCCACCTCTGGCCCACATGTAAGTCCCTTGTAAAAGGTACCAGTGGGACCAAGGGCCTTGTGACCAGAGAGGGTCTCTAAGGGCTGCAGCATGTATGGTGCCACCCTCAGAGACCCCTCAGCTAACACATACACACTACCATTGCAGACTCAGTGGCGTAACAAGAACCCCCTCAGCCCCCGCGGTGCGGGGTGCCCCCGAGCTTCAGAGGCTCCCTCCGCACTGGCAGGTCCATGGCTATAGAGCTCCAAATTGGGTCCGGAGCATGGGAGGCCCCCTGCATGTACTTTGCAGGGGCCCCCCCTCTAGTTTCGTTATGCCACTGTGCAGACTGTGTGTTTTTGTGCAGATAAAACTTAAAAGTCGACATGGCACACATCCCTGTGTGCCATGCCTACCTAACTCTGCCTGTGGCATAGGTAAGTCACCCCTCTAGCAGGCCTCACAGCCCCAAGACAGGGTGCACTATACCACAGGTGAGGGCATAGCTGCATGAGCAATATGCGCCTACAGTGTCTAAGTCCATTCTTAGACATTGTAAGTGCAGTAAAGGCATATTGAGTACATGGGCTGAGAGATTGTCATTTTGAACTCCACAGCTCATTGGTGGCTTTACAGAATGCTAAGAAGTTTGCTATCAAGCTTCTCAGCACAATAAACCCACACTGATGCCAGTGTTGGATTAATAGTTAAATGCACTCAAAGGGCATCTTAGAGATGCCCCCTGAAAAACGACCAACTCCCCAATGTACAGCTGACTGGTCTGCACCAGCCTGCCACACACAGACATATTTCTGACCCCCTGAGGTGGGAGCCTTTGTGCTCTCATGTGTCAGGAACAAAGCCTACTTGGGGTGGAGGTGCTTCTCACCTGCCCCCCAAGCAGGAACAGCAATCAGGTCGGTGAGCCTCAAAGGCTTTCTACCCTTTGATTTGCTAGCCAGGGCCTCTTCAGATAGTAGAGATGCCCGCTCCCTAGACCAAACTCCACTTTTGGTGGCAAGGTCAGCGGGAAAATTAGTAGTCAGGAGAGGTGTGTCCCCTCTCCGCCAGGACCACCCCTAAGGTGTCCTGAGCTGAAGTGACCGCTTCCTTAGAAAATCTTCCATGTTGGATGACAGGATTTTAGCGAATCAGGTTAGGGGATGCCCCCTCCCCAAAGGGAGGGGACATACAAAGGGTGTAGTCACCCTAAAGTTAAGTAGCCCATTGGCTACTACCTGCCAGTATCTGTAATGCCCCTAAATTCAGTATTAAGGGGCACCCCTGAATCTTGATCCGCAGATTCCTGCAACCTAAGAAGAAAAGGACAAAGAAGACTCTGTGCAGGCGAGCCTGAAGACGACTACTGATTTGGCCACAGCCCTACCGGCCTGTCTCCTGCTCAAAGACCCTGCGAAGAAGATGAAGCCTGACCTGTGGCCAGCGACTTCCAGAACCAGAGGAAGACTTCCCACGCTTCAACAAAGACCAGATCTCCCTAGGACAGCGGCCCTGCCCAGAAGAATCCAACTACAAGTACTCTGGATCCAGCTGGAACCGCAATCCCTGCTCACTCTGCACCCGACATTAGGGTGACCAGAGTTTAAAAACCAAAAACCGGGACATTTCCCAAACATAGAAGGACTACAATTTTACATTATCCAAGCGCACAGAATGACTGCTCATCTACATAGAATTACACAATAGGTACTATGAAAATACTGAAAATGCAATTTTTAAACCCAGTATCATACCTGTTAATTAAATTGCTTTCTTATAACTTTGCTAATTAGCCCTGCTTTCGAACACATAAAAACATGCTGCCCACTGTTTTTTAGTCGACCTTCTCTAAAAACTAGAACACAAGCCAAATTTGCTGAAATCAGCCGGGACAGCTGATGAAAAACCGGGACTGTCCCTCAAATCCGGGACGCCTGGTCACCCGCCCAAACGTCAACGGCCCAAGTCTGAGTGGCTCACCTGTACAGTGAAGTCTCCCCAGGGATCCTGACCTTGAGTTCCGCATTGGCTGACCTCTCCTGGGCTCCACGAAGAGGCCTGTAGCCTCATCTTGAAGTGTCCCCCTGACCGCGACCGGCTCCGGTAAAGAAAATCTGACACCAAAGGGCACCCCTGCATCCTCAGCCCCCGACTTTGGGGAGCCCAGCTGATGGTGCCCAGCCCTCCTCCGACATCTCAACTAACCCAGCCCGTGGTCACTTTAATCCAGGCTCCTGGTCCGAGCCTGCAGCCTCTTTGTGCGACCAAGAATTCCCCTTTAAAAAGCATTGGGCGCCTGCTGCTAATTTGCGCCCTGCACCCAGCCGCCCCTGTGGCGCTGGTGGTGTAAGGTTGGTGCTACCTTGTGGCCCCCCTGTGCTTGCTTTAACCCTTGGGCCTGTGCCCTGAAACCGTGGGTACTTACCTGCAAACCGCACCTCTTGTGAGTGCCCCCAGTCTCCATTGACTAACATTGGGCCCAGTGACCGCTGCACCCGGCCGCCCCAGTGCTGCTGGTGGTGCAGTACCTACCTTGATCTGACCATTGCCCAGTGTTGGTCCAAACCCCCGAAGACTGGACTTGTAAGTCGAGTACTTACCTGTAGCTGCATATAACTGTTTTCCTTCCGTAGGATTGCATTGCATTTCTGCCTATTGCACTAAATGTCTATCTTTTGCATTTGCTAGGTTTGATACTGCTTGATTGACATTGCCAAAGTATTTGTTTTACTACTGTAAAGTATTTGACTGTCTTTACAAAACAATATCTACTGCATTTGAAAAGTATTACTAGTCTTACAATTGTTACCCACCTGCAACTGCGTTTCTCTTGGTTCTAAAAATAAAATAACAAAGTAATAACTTTTTATACAAAACAATTGGTCTTGGAATCAGTCCTTGAGTGTGTGTAATCATTTCTTGCCTGTATGTGTACAACAAATGCTTAACGCAGCGTTCTGATAAAACGAACTGCTCAACCACACTACCACAAATAGAGCTTTTAGTATTATCTACTTTAGCCTCTGTAAGCCTCTGGGGACCTACTGGACTCTGTGCACACTATACCTTACTTTGGTATAGTATATGCAGAATGGACATCCAGAAACCGTTTAAAGGGCATCTGGTTCGTCGGACTGACACCAGGGCCCCCTTGAATCTGTGTTACACTCCAATGTGTCTAACTTCTTATGGGTGCAGTATCCGTCACAAATCGACTAATAGTGAGGCATTCGTAAGCTGGTCATGCTCACTAGACCATGCCACCTTATAATGGCCCCCTGAAACTTGTTAAATGGTTTATTAAACATCCCGGGGCCTTTTTCTGCTTGACTCGAGAGGTCTTCCTCCAACGTCGCATTAAAATCGGCATATAGAGATTTTATATTAAATTCCACCCCCTCCAGAAGAATCTTTTCAATAAGGGGAATTCTATCCAGGCTGATCTCACCCTCCTGCCGGTGAACATAGAAATATCTTAGCTACAGATATATGTAAAACCCTGACCTGGGGAAATTTATCTCACTGTAACCCATCCAGAACAATACAAGAGCTGCCCTTCCTTGGGCAGTCGTTGCCGCCCCAGTGCTCTAATCCAACAACAGTCTCTAGTGTGGCGCTGTCACATTCCATAGGCAGGACAGCAAGGAAAAGGAGATCTCTAGACTTAGTAAATATGTACTTTTGATGACAACATATGGAAATTCCATTGTTTGTGCAGGCTTGTGACACATGTCCCTGAGCCACATCAGATGGCTCGAGGCTCTGGGCACTACTGCCAGCGGTGTAACACAAAATAGTGGAGCCCCATGCAGAATTGTGGGAGTGTGGGGCTGAGACTCCCACATCTAAAAAAATACCTCATAGGCCCTGGGTTGAATGGGGGCTCCCTGAAGGGTGGGCAGGCGAATGGGGGCTCCCCGAAGGGTGGACAGGCTCCTGCATTACGCCTCTGACTGCAAGCATTTTACCCTCCACAACCTGGGGAGATGGTAATTTTGGATTTCATCACTGCACTACCACAAGATCAAGGGGTGATGGGCATTCTGGTGGTCGTGGTTAGTTTGGCCAAGTTAAATAATGTCATTGCTTGCAACAGGATACCCACCACTGCCCAATGAGTACATCCATTTCTGCAAAACATGGTTCATCGGCATGGTTTCGCCCAGGTCACAAATTCATACTGTGAAGCAGAGTTCATTTCTAAATGCCGCGAGAGCAGGTGTTCACCTTTCTCTATATATCCACCCATGTCCAGTAGCTTTCATTCTCAAACTGATAGACAGAACAGCTGGGATAATCAGTGCTTGAAATGATACCTACGTTTTCCTTTGTCCTCATCCCATGTGGCTTCACTGATTTTCTCATGCAGAGAGCAATGCAGTGCATGCACCAATATAGCATGTCTCCTTCACAGCTACCTAAGTTTTTGCTGATGCTTCCTCTGAATAGTTTCCCTTTGAGCTTGAACAAGTGCTTGTGGTGACAAAAATTACCAAAAGGTTATTTCTTTCATACTGTTTACTAAGGTCGAATGTATATGATTTGTGCATGGTAGTAGATCATGTGATTCAACTTGTAAGCCATGTGAGAACGTTTGGTTGTCAGCACAGCACTTGTCTTTTCAGTGTCAACGCAGATCCCAACCACATTTCACAGGGCGCTTCAAGGTTCAGAGCATATCATGCCCGTGTCCTACTTATTGCAATTGTCGTCATCGAGGAGAGTCCACCCCATGTTCCTCAATGTTCTCCCGAAACCAACCCCAGCCTCGGCACGCACCCAGCACTGCTACATGGAGAACGGGAATATGAGCTGTATCACATCTTGGACTCACATGTTCTTGAGGCTGGCTGTGGTACTTGATTGACTGAAAGATTGCTCATCGGAACCTGCAGATGCGGTCCATGAGCCTCTTGTCTGCCTTTCATTGGTGCTTTTGTGGTAAGCCTGTTCCAGGATGTACTGTCAGGAGCAGCTGTTCCTGACACCAATAGAACATTTTGGTCACTGTACACTGGGCCTTGCTGGTATCTGATGCTCTACACCACTCTACTCTGTGCCAGTGCACTCTACTCCACTCTACTATGCACCACCACCCTCTTCACCACTGCACTTTGCACTACTGTACTCTGCATCACTGTACTCTGCACCAGTGCACTCTATGACACAGCACACTACGACACTGCACTCTGCAGTACTGCACTCCCCGCCACTGAACTCAATGCCACTCTACTCTGCACCACTGCGCTCTTTTATTCTGCACTCTATGCCACTGCATTCTACACCACTGCACTCTATGCTGCACCACTCAACTCTACGCCAATACACTCTATGCCACTCTACTCTGTATCACTACACTCTACGCTGCTCTAATCTATTCTGCACCACTGCACTCCATGCCAATGCACTCTATACTACTCTACTCTATGCCACTGCACTCTTCTCTGAAACAAATCTACTCTACTCCACTGCACTCTACGCCACTGCACTCTATGCCACTGCAATCTATCTACTCTGCACCACGCTACTCTACATCACTGCACTCTATGCCAATGGACTCTACACCACTTTATCACAAACCAATGCACTCTACCTCAATCTACTCTGCACCCCTGTATGTTACGCCACTTCACTCTTGTCCACTCTACTACACTCCACTCTATGGTGCTCTACTCCATTAAACTCTACTCTGCTCCACTCTATTCCACTCCACAACACTCTACTGCACTCTGTGCCACTCTACAACACTACTCCACTTTACAACGCTCTACGCTACTCCCTTTATGCCACTCCATATCACTTTACTCCACCCTGTTCTACGGCACACTACTCCACTAAACTCCACTCCACTGCTCCACTCTACGCCACCCAACTCCATTATATGCCACTCCACTCTGACATTCTATGTCACTCCACTCTACGCCACTCAACTCTACAACACTCTACTCCACTTTATGCCATCACACTCTCCTACACTACTCGACTCTATGCCACTCCACTTTACGACAATCTATCACTCTACTCTACAACACTATACTCGACTCTACGCAACAATCAATAAGCTACTCTGTTAAGAACAAAACACAATCATGAACATTCTGCGCCATCTTGTCTGATGAAAGTTCCTACGTGCACATAAACTACAGTCATTCTGATTTACCACAGCCATTTTGTACTCTGTTGGTCACCTTCATTTCACCCTGTCCTCTAGCAGCCTTCTGACTCTCTGACCAAACCTGATATGTGTGCTGGGGGCTATAAACTATTTCCACGACAAACATGAACATCACCTGCTGCCTCAAACTCGTCTTTCCTCTCATCCCTGCACAAACGGGTTACAAATACCAAACAGACTCTTGCAAACATGGTTTATTGCACTACACACAGCAAGACTGGTTTTTTGCCAACAATGGGACCTGTTCTTATCAACAGAACGGACTCTTAGATCTGGCCGGTCTCACTCGTTTTTAGACCCTGAAGCAAGGTCCAGCTGCAATTAAATTGTCTGTTTTTGACCTGGGTGGGAGGAGAGTTAATGTTGGGCTTGTGTAACCATGTTGATAAAACAATGTCGGCTTGTGTGACAACCTGCCCGGGCGGAGACTCCAAGCTTGTAACCATGATAAAAGAAACAAATACATTGTGTAAAACTGTATAAAAGGAAGAGCCAGAAGCATTGCCAGTAGAACACCTCCCTGAAGACATCCTGGTGTCAGCAGTTGACGTGGTCTCCTCTAAGAGTAATAAACCTTTTTCTTGCCTTCCAGCTTCCAGCGCCTGCCTCGTTATTTTAGATAGTGAATCCAAAGTGGATTAAAGGTGACTTTGCGCCGGGCAGCATTGGGGATCCCAGGAGACTCGCTGCTTTTTACAAATTGGCGACCCAACGGGGGGGGCCCATCAGAGACACGTGGGTCCAGTAGAGAGGTCCTAACGACGGAGTGAACGACTAAATGATTGGAGTGCACCTGCCTGAAAGAGACCCTCGTCTGGCTGCCAATTGACTGAACTTCACCGGTTCCGAACGGACCTCTCTCGAGTGACCTGCGGTCCTGACTGGGGCCTTACAGGAACGCCGCATTGATTGTTGGAGTAAGAGGACAACCAGGCGCTGGAAGGGGAATACGAAGAACTGTCCATACGGTCCGGGTAAGGTCGTGAGAAAACATGACTTAAATTGATTGATTGATAGAAATACTAGTATTCCTTTTTGAGTTATTTGAGACATTCCCTGCTTGCAAACAACGTAAAATAGGAATATTCTCTCTTTGCAGACAGCGGAGGACAGGTAGTGCAGACTTTTGTCTAACATTAATTGAGATATTAATTTTGACCGCTAAATACGTCATGCCTGTTTTCTCTAGATTGTTTGATTGTTTTGGACCGGACCGTTTGTTAGAGGTCAGTCATCCGGCACCGCCGGAAGGCACCCCTAACAAGGACATGTACGTAAAATATGGATTAGCCACCGTAGCTTATAGCAAACTATGGCATAAGTACACTAGGAAGGACCGGGTAAATCAGTGGCCACTGACGGGATCTTTCGATCCCGCTAAAATAGAAACGTTAGAATTAGCTCTCCACAAAAAGAAAGCTAGACCAGCCATGTTTGATAGTTTTGGTTTATGGTGAAAAGAAGCAGCTCAACGAAAGAAAAAAGACGAAGCTAGACAAGATAAAGAAACGCGAAAATCAGCTTACCAAGCCTGTAAAAAGTTAGAAGAAGAACTAAAAGAAAAGGAAATCGATAAAAAGGAACAGGAATCAAAAATATAAGGTCAATGCCCTGTTAGAACGCCCTTAAATCTTTACCCCGAGTTACCAGCAAAACAGGGGGTAGATGATGATTTATTGTTAGGTCCCCCAATGATATACATGCCACCCCCTTATGCCCCTACTCATCCCGTAGTACAACGCCAGGACCCCCAAAGTATAACTGGAGATGGCACGATCGCCTCAGTCTCCACCACCTCTGCTCCCACCGAGCCACCCACACCAAATGCCTCATCAAAGGAGGCAGTAGTAGAGGTAGGAACCAAGGAAATAGGAGCGCCCAGGGTCCCGCGATTAAGTAAAAATGAGCGAGCAGGCATTGATAAAATAGTTAAAACCCTCATAGATAGGAAAGAAACAGAAGAACACGTAACAGACATATGCGACTCCTATGTTGAAAACCGCAAACGATACTTTATTGTACGTCTCTGTTACCACACCCTTACTGCATATGAAGAGAAGTACCAAAACGTAGGGCCCGAGCGATTAGTGGCTCTCTACAGGAAGGAAGACATCGGAGATGAAGGCGACAACGATGTTGCAGAACTATTTTCATCCACACTAGAAGTATTGCGTCACCTCATAGAACAAGGACAGATAGATAGGGACAGGACAACTAAGGTAGCAGGACCCCCAGTGGAAAAAACAGATAGCATGATGCCAATAAAAGAAGCTGCCCCTTACTGGGTACCTCCTAGAGGACAAGGGACTAATGACGATATAAACCATCAAGACGCTAGAGGAAGGGTGGTCTACAATTGGGTGTATCAGCCATGGGACAGACAGGACATCCTGACCTTCCGTAAATCTTTGCCGGATTTACGAAAGAACCCCACCGCCTTTACGCCGAGCTAGGTACCGCTCTGGGATCAACAATAATGACACTTGCCGACATAGACTTGTTCTTCGGGTTATGTTTGCCAGCAGATGTGTGGAAACAGGTTAAGAAAGTAAACCATACCGAACTGTTTAGTCATACCTGGGAACAACTCGACACACTAGATAAACAGCGGAACCCTGGTCAAAAACCAGTTAAAGCAATATTAGACCTCCCTGACAAAATAGTGCAGAAAGTGAAAACGCTGATCCCAGAGAAAAAGATAGACTGGTCCATAGTAACCGCATGCCGCCAGAAACCACAAGAGGACGTCTCAGAGTACTTCTCCAGATTTGAAACTGTGTTCTCTGATTACAGTGGACAAGACATGTCCACCGCAACCGGACACCACTTATTTGTGCAGAACTACGTCAAAGGATTACTGCCAGATGTATCCCAGAAACTACAAGCCAGCGAAAGTAGTTGGGCAGCATCTAAACCGACGGCCATTCTCCAAATGGCCCAGTATTACGAGCATCAGAGAAACGAAAATGACAGCGCTACAGAAAGGAAAAAGAAGGACTTGAAGGAAAGGGTAATGATAGCACAACTCCAGGGGGCGAATACAGGAGGGGAGCAATATAGGGGAGGAAACCAGCAGAATACCCCTAGAGTACAGCCACCTAGGAACAATCCATCTACATCATATGTAGGATGCCAAGACCTAGGACAGGATCAATGTGCATTTTGCAAAAAATATGGACACTGGAAATCCCAATGCCCGGCTTTGTTAGGAGCTGCTAGGGGCAGAGGGGCGAGAGAAATAGCAAGTGGACAGAGAGGAAGAGGACGTGGGAGAGGGTACGCGAGTGAAGCAAGCGAGGAAAGGCCAGGAAGAGTGCACGCATTTGACCATCCCAGACAGAATCAGTACCAACAGACAGATTATGACAATACGTACGACTTTGCATAGGACAGCCAGGGGCAAGGGAGGGATCCAGTCGAGCTCTGCGTTGATCAGCAAGGCCCTTATGTTACCGCTGAGGTCCTGGGCACAAGGTCGCCATTTTTGGTAGACACAGGAGCAACACGTAGTGCACTATCCAAACGACTGATTCCAAGGGCACCCTTGTCAGGCTCACATGTGACCTCAATAGGATTTGACGGTACGCCCTCCACCAACCCTTTGTCCCGACCCATCCCTTTTAATCTTGACAGCAATGGCGTCGAAACGACATTCCTCCTCTCATCTAACACCCCAGACGCCATTATGGGCCTCGACCTTTTGAAACACTTCCATGCGACTATCAGATGCTCACCAGACGGAGTGCGTGTCATCCTGTATGACAACCCCCAACGCCATAGAGAGAACCCTTTTCAGCACATGTTTTCCATCTCTGAGACTGACACATCCCTACTGGACACTTTGCCATCACACTTATGGGCTAGGGCTGATTCAGACGTAGGACGAATGATGATTGACCCAGTACACGTAACAATACGACAGGACGCAACCCTACCGAAGGTACCGCAGTACAAAATATCGCCAGAGGGTGAGAAAGCACTAACAGAGATCATACACTCTTTGGTAGAGGCAGGGGTGGTAGAGGAAGTAGTGAGCAACATTTGTAACAGTCCCATACTACCGATTGTAAAGAGACAGGGAGAGGGAGATGGGAAAGCCTACCGCTTCATCATTGACCTGCGGGAGGTAAACAAAATCGTAGTACCACAATACCCAGTAGTTTCCGACATCACGACAATTTTGACTTTAATCCCCTCCACTGCCACCACCTTCACTGTGATCGACCTCAAGAACGCCTTCTTTTCCATACCTATACACGAGGACAGCCGCTATCTTTTTGGATTTACCCTAAATTCCCGTTCGTATAGATTTTGTAGAGCACCTCAGGGGTACACTGAGAGCCCAAGTATCTATAGCCAGGCGCTTAAAAGACAGTTGGACGCCATACAATTGCCAGATGGAGTGGCACTAATACAATATGTAGACGACATCCTTCTAGCAGCAGACACCATACCAATAGCCGTCACAGCCACCATCAAACTACTCCATTTCCTTGCTGAGAATGGTCACAAGGTCTCCCGAAAGAAACTGCAGTTCTGTAAATCACAAGTTACCTATTTGGGTCACCTTTTATCAAAAGAAGGGAGAAAACTCACGCCTGACAGGATCCAGACAATTCTAGACACCCCTGTCCCCAAAAATCAGAAGCAAGTCCGCTCTTTGATAGGCCTCACCTCGTTTTGCAGACAGTGGTTACCGAACTTTAGCCTCATTGTCAAACCCCTTCTCTCCCTCCTAGCTAAGGACATCCCCTCACCTCTCCCCTGGACCCCCGAATGCCAGACAGCCTTTAAAGAACTACGCAATACCCTTTGCTCAGCACCAGTCCTAGGAACCCCAGATTACTCCAAACCATTCTTCCTCTACACACACGAAAGGGAGGGATGTGCATTGTCTGTCCTAACACAATCAATTGGTCACAAACAACGCCCTTGTGCATATTTTTCTGTCACCCTCGATCCAGTAGCCAGAGCACTGCCAGCGTGCCTGCGCGCTGTGGCAGCTGCAGCGGTATCAATACGCCAGAGCGAAGGAATAGTGCTCTCCAATCCAGTCACTGTTTTAGTACCCCATGCAGTCGACACACTACTGAACCAGACCAAAACCCAACACTTGACTAGCGCCCGACTGACAGGATATGAGTTGACCCTGCTAGCACCGCACATTACCCTAAAGCGATGCACCACCCTCAATCCAGCCACACTGTTACCCCTACCCGAGAACGATTCTAACGTGGCTCCACTACACGACTGTGTGACACTAACTGATGAACAAACAAAAAGTAGAGTAGACCTCAGAGACACCACCTTTCTAGAGCCAGATGGAGAACTATGGGTGGATGGTTCGTGCATCAAACTCCCCGACGGCACCACCTCAGCTGCATACGCTGTCACCACAGCCCGAACCATTCTAGAAACAGCCCGTATTGCCCAACGTTCCGCCCAGGCAGCAGAACTCATTGCCCTCACACGAGCATGTATTTTAGCAGCTGTCACGACAGTTAACATATACACCGACAGCCAATACGCCTTCGGGGTGGTTCACCATTTCGGGATTCTATGGAAAGAAAGACTTCACACGGTACACCCATCCTGCATGGAGATTTAGTCTCCGCCTTGACGGAAGCAGTCCTCCTCCCCAAAAAGCTAGCAGTGATAAAATGCCAAGCACATATGAAAGTGACAGATCTCATTGGACAGGGAAATGCGCTAGCAGACGTTACTGCCCGAGCCACAGCAGAAGACAGAACCATGACACGAATGTATGTGACCAGGTCACAAGCTGAACAATGGACTGATGCTAGGACCACTGTAAGGGACATACAGACTACAGGCACACAAGACGAATTGACCGAGTGGGAAAAGGTGGGACTAAAAGACGAGGAAAATTGCTGGAGAACTAAAGACGGAAATAAATGGCTGTTACCCAATGCCTACCTCATCCCCATATTGACCATGGCACATTTACCAGCACACATAGGCTCCACCCCCATGATTGAACTAATCACAAGAGTATGGCATAATGTCAAGATAACAGAATCTGCAAAGCGCCTAGTACAACAATGTATAGTATGCCTACAACACAACCCTGGGAAAGGGACAGTAGTACCACGGGGAGGGTTTGGAGTCTCTGATCACCCCTTTGAAGTCCTTCAAATGGATTACATCCAACTAGAGAGATGCCATGGTCTAAAATATGTCCTGGTGGTTGTGTGCGCTTTTAGCAAATGGGTGGAGGCATATCCCACCCGCGACAATACTGCCATAGCCACTGCAAAAGTATTGTTGAAAGAATTCTTCCCCGGTACGGCCTTTGCAGAATTTTATGGAGCGACAACGGCCCACACTTCGTAGCCGAAGTGATACAGAACATACTGAAAGGGTTGGGGGTAAAACAAAAATTCCATGCCGTCTTCCACCCCCAATCAGCGGGCCTGGTAGAGAGACACAATGCAACATTGAAACTAAAGCTAGCCAAAATAGTTGCCACAACCGGGTTGAAGTGGCCCGACGCCCTTCCATTGGCATTGCTATCAATGCGCTCCACCCCGACCAAACACAGACTGACCCCGTATGAAGTGGTCTTCGGCAGGCCTATGAACATTTGGGCGGCACCAAGACCCACCTCCATTAACGATGTCCCGAACATATTAATGTCAGACTATCTGCATAAATTGACAAACGAGCTAACAATTATCCACCAACAGGTGCAGCAAGCCTTGCCTGACATATCCAGGGGCCCAGGACATGTGATAAAGCCTGGGGACTTCATCCTAGTTCGCAACTTCCAAAGAACGAAGAATCTGGAGCCCAGGTGGACGGGCCCCTGGCAAGTCTTGATCACCACTCGAACTGCCCTCCGAGTGGAAGAAAAAAAAAATTGGCTGCACGCCCACCACTGCAAGAAAGTCCCTCCAACGCTGGCAACCTGTGAAGAGGTGGAGGTGCAAGAGGAAGTACTCGCAAAAGACCGACCAGCTCTGAGTTGCTACCCACAAGAAGACACCCTCCAACTGTCTGAATTTCCCGACCCCACGGTGCCATCCAAGGAAGGGTACAACCTAAGATCGACGAAAAGGGGGAGCTCCAACAACCAGGCCACTAACTGAGTCAGAGTCTCAGATCGGTAGCACAGCCAAACGACGCTACCAGGAAAAACACCAGACAAAAGTCTGTGGTCCTAACAGTTGGTGAGCTCCTCGAAGATGATGGAAGAAACGGAACACCTGCAAAGCCACCGCAAAGACACCAAGACTTTTGAACTGCACAGTACAAAGACAATTGCACTTGTAGCTGCATTTCTCACCTGCCTCCTGCTAATGGTCACACTCTGGATCATTGAAGAGAATGCACCTGCATACAGAACATTGTCACCAACCATGCAACCAATCACAAAGAAAGAACACTACCTGGTATCAATACCGCCACATCTCCGAGAACGACGCAAAGAATTCTGGAATAATTCTTTCGTACAGATGCTGCACCAGCACAATCTTGCCACCAATGCCACTAACTGTTGGGTCTGTGGGCTGCTACCACGTGCCACTGAACATTCCATCCCTTTCATCCCTTCACCCTTTTCTGTTCATGGATCTTGCCTTGCCTGGATGATGCTCCTACAAGAAAGTTACAAAGACAATGCCACTTCCGATGGGACAATCGCTCAGTTCTACAACGAGTTCTGGCTAAACCAAACAGGAAGAACAGCAGCTCCCTTTGCCCTCACACCTCCAATACGACATTCCCAATGAATGTCCCCTCCAAAGAACGAGTGGAAATACAAGTGTTCAATAATCCTGTCAGAGCCACATTTTCCTACCTGAAGAAAAGAACTGCTGCAACACTGACTGTGGTCCTATCTGTGGTGAACGTCTCTGGCCTTGTATGCATTCAGCGCTGGGATGCCTTTGGGTAGCCATGCGCTCTATAAATGCTAATTAATAATAATAATAATAATTGAAGGCCGTGGGACTAAGAATGTGGGTCACAGCACTTGTAACATTGTAAGGACTTTGAACACTGCCAATCCTCCAGCATTTGTTGCATCACCCAATATGTACTTTGTCTGTGGAACCAAAGTCTACACCTGGCTCCCAAGAAACTGGGGGGGCACGTGCTACATCGCCTTTGTTTTGCCACCGACCTACACAGCCCCTGCAGAGCATCATCGAGAAAAGCGTTCTAAAGACACTGATCGAGCAGACTCTGCCGCATCACAGTTCGTTGACGCAGCAAAAGGGCTCGTCCCGCTATGGGGTCCGATGGCAAACAGCCGAGCCATCAGACATCTGTCTCAAGCGGTAGAAACCGCCCTGAACGTCACAGCTGGCATCCTCACCAACAACACTGCCGAGCTTCAAGCGGTCCGTCTGGTGGCCCTACAAAACCGCATGGTCCTGGACGTGGTACTAGCGGATCGTGGAGGAGCATGTCGCATCATTGGTGCCAGTTGCTGCATATACATCCCTGATAATTCACCCTCTGTCTATGAAGCAATCGAACATCTCCACAGACTGTCTTCAGAAATTCATCAAGGATCAGAGACTTGGACAATTGGAAGTTGGCTTTGGGGCATCTTAAAGGACTGGGGTTGGAAAATATCAATGTTTCTCTTGGTCCCAGTATTGGCAATATGTGGTTGCTGTTTGGGTGTACACTGTATACCACCTTTGTGTTCTCTTTGCATAAGTGCCTTGCGCCCTAAGACTATGGACACTCAGTTAACAAAAATGAGAATAATGTATGAACAAGAAATACAGGACATTATGGAGATCGAAATAGACTGACAAGATGGCTAGTTATGTTCAAAGGGGCGACTGTTAAGAACAAAACACAATCATGAACATTCTGCGCCATCTTGTCTGATGAAAGTTCCTACGTGCACATAAACTACAGTCATTCTGATTTACCACAGCCATTTTGTACTCTGTTGGTCACCTTCATTTCACCCTGTCCTCTAGCAGCCTTCTGACTCTCTGACCAAACCTGATAGTGTGCTGGGGGCTATAAACTATTTCCACGACAAACATCAACATCACCTGCTGCCTCAAACTCGTCTTTCCTCTCATCCCTGCACAAACGGGTTACAAATACCAAACAGACTCTTGCAAACATGGTTTATTGCACTACACACAGCAAGACTGGTTTTTTGCCAACAATGGGACCTGTTCTTATCAACAGAACGGACTCTTAGATCTGGCCGGTCTCACTCGTTTTTAGACCCTGAAGCAAGGTCCAGCTGCAATTAAATTGTCTGTTTTTGACCTGGGTGGGAGGAGAGTTAATGTTGGGCTTGTGTAACCATGTTGATAAAACAATGTCGGCTTGTGTGACAACCTGCCCGGGCGGAGACTCCAAGCTTGTAACCATGATAAAAGAAACAAATACATTGTGTAAAACTGTATAAAAGGAAGAGCCAGAAGCATTGCCAGTAGAACACCTCCCTGAAGACATCCTGGTGTCAGCAGTTGACGTGGTCTCCTCTAAGAGTAATAAACCTTTTTCTTGCCTTCCAGCTTCCAGCGCCTGCCTCATTATTTTAGATAGTGAATCCAAAGTGGATTAAAGGTGACTTTGCGCCGGGCAGCATTGGGGATCCCAGGAGACTCGCTGCTTTTCACAACTCTACTTTGCTCTACACCGCTCCACGACACTCTATAACACTCTACTTCACTCAACTCTACTCCACTCTACGCCCTTTCACTCTCCGACACTCTACTCCCTTCACAACACTCCACAACACTCTACACCACAACACTCTACACCACTCCACTCTATGACACTCCATGACACTCCCCTTCACTTCACTTCACTTCACTCCACGCCACTCAACTCTACTCTACAACACTCTACGGCACTCCGCGCCACTCTACACCACTCCACGCCACTCTACGCCACTCCATAGCACTCCACTCTACTCCACTTTACGACACTCCACTCTCCTTTACCCCACTAACTTTAAGCCATGCTGAGCAGCACCCACGCTGGTGTACAACAGATTAAACAAGCATTGATAAAGCCAAAAGCTCTTGCATAGGTGAGACCTATTGGCTTTGCCAATGCTTGTTTATCTCTGTTGTCTGGAAAAAAAGACTCCATATTACTCTCAGTAATGAAAGACTGACGTTTTGTTTGCATCATGGTTTGTCTTTGCTTGTGAGTTTCCTGTTCATACATTATCCTTTTTTCCTCAGTGATGATCCTTTGCTCTGATGACTAGGCTGGAGCTTTGAGCGACTCCCGTGACCAGCTATTCCAGCAGTACATGCATGCCACGTACCTGCCATGTTCAAATCACCTGGGGGTACAGAAGCTAACATTTGTTCTGACTTTGCTCTGACTCGTTGTACTTTGTGTACAAGGATGGGCTTCCCTTCTCATAGACTGTACAGTGTACTCTACAATGGTATTGGGTTCTCTGTAGTTATTACTACGTTATTGATGGGGACCATTTAATGAATTTCTGGAGCAAGGTATTGTGAGATTTGCATTTTTGCCTTAGTGTAACTGTAACTGCTGCAGCCATCTTTCTGCTCAAGATATTAGCGTTTAAGTTGTGCCCGTCTATGTCGCATAAACCACGTTTCCATGCTTGACTCTTGAAGTTAGACATTTCTGTTTAGCTTGCATCGCCGCAAGAGTTTACATTTCTGTATGAGTTTGTAGGTCGTCTGCATACTTTCTCAAGACTACAGAATCCTGCACCCATGTAACTCCTTTGTTTCAGTCTCATCACATGATCTCCCTTGGAGCCCAGTAAATTTATACCTTGCTTCTGCTCATGCAGCTTATGTTTATTTGGGGTGCTGGGGGATCCCTTTGTTGCCAGCTTCTGTGGCTCACAGATAGAGTTTTCTTTTGTTAGTAAACATTTTTTAGATTTGGAATTGCCAAATGGGCAGATCTTCTTCAACAATACTGAGCTCTTTGTGGATTTTGCTTCAGTGTTAAAGAGGACCGTCCGCAGACATATTGACCAAGATGTTGAATTCTTTGTGAATCTTGCTACAGTGCTGATAAGGAATGGTCTGAGGACTTCTACAATAAGTCTTTAATAGCAAGGGGCTTGAACTTATTCCACAATTAGGACTAAAAGACTGTGAGGAAAGCAATTATACTGACAATCGACTCTCAACTATGCCATATACTATTTGCCTCTTGAATGAACATTGGTTGGGAAATTACTTATATCATGAGACACATAAGTGCTGTACGTGTTTAATAGGCTGTTGTCCATATCTAATTATCTTCGTGTTCTCTATTTGCTTCCTACTACTTGGCTTCTCCGTACCTCTGCACCGAAGGAACTCAGAGTTGGTGTGTCCAAAATGTGGACATTCTGAGACCATGTTGCTCTTGAGGCATTGCTGCCTCTGACAGACTAATCCCTGGCTGTCTCCAACCTTCCCAGTACTATTTGGCAGCTCTCATATGCCACTTCCAGCCCCAGGGAGACAAAAAGTTCCTTCCTTCTCACCCCTTCCATTTGCGTTGTGTATCTTTGGCTTTGGTTGTTCACCGTGAACCCAGAACCATCTGAGCCATCTTCTTGGCTTGTATGGCTCAGTAGATATTGTCTAAAGTTGTTGAATCCTACTTCTAAATCTCAGTTCCAGTGAGCAACTGGTTGCACCCAGTCACATGAGTGTCCACTCACACCAGTAAATGTTGACCATAATGGAACCGTTTCCTCAATGGAAACGGTTCAATCAATTGATTCATATTAATACCTCCAGTGGGCTTCACAGTGGATGCTGACCCACCGTGGCATCTGTCCACCTTTGACATACTGGCAAAGACAAGACTTGTAGAGCCTTAACTGGTCTCTGTTAGAACCGTTTCCCAACTGGACACTGGCTACTGCACCCCAGTGTTGCCTATTGAAATGGGCACCAAGATGTTTGGCGCTCTGTAATTCACCGTTGTTGACCTGGAGGCGGCTTGTTTTTTTGAGTGTGTTATTCTGGGCAAAGGTACAGTCTTTGGGCTACTTTAACTGGAAATTCAGCAGCTGTGCCTCATACGCCCTGAGCTGTCTGGCTGGCACCCAGAGTCAGAGGGAACTCTGCAGTGTCTGTAATGTGACAGGTCAGCGCTTTACACAATGCTTGTAATAGACACATAAACAGATGACCAAGAATATCAAAGCAATCCTGTTAGATTGTGTCCTGCCCTCTGGCACAGTGGCTAGCTCTCTTCACAAACACTGTAGGAAAGTACGATGAGTCCCGAAGAGTCACTGTAAACATATGTGGGGTGACATCTCTGCACCAGAAGGTGCAATCACGTACATTTTTGTGTATAACTTAGTTGTAATTGCCCTTTTAGTTACCTTTTAATAAAAGTCTCATTCTTTAAGTTACAGCACTGCCTGGACATTGAGCTTATTGAACTGCATTGTCACATCCCTTGAGTTACCTCAAGGACCAGAATACAGGCACACGAGGCGGAGGGGAACATTGTCCACTTGAAAGAATCCAGGACACAAGGTGCGGTATGCGTGCATGTGCTCCAAGCAATGGGCCCTGGTAGCTAGATGTTTCTGATCAGAGATCGTGTGCATTGTGCTGTCCATCCCGCAGCGAATGCATTGCAACAGTGTATGCACAGCCCTGGCCGGGGTGATCCTGGTCAGGCCTAGAGAGCTGCTGACTGGCTGAAGTAGTGACACCAAACCTAGGGTCATGGTGGAGCTCTGTCCACCTAAGCCCTGCAGTCCTTGGACTAGAGAGTGCCAGGGCCTGTCTCTTGACGACTAGATGATGACCTTAGTCTTGGAGCCTGGTGCAGGACTGAAAGTGCTTGGCGCAGTCTCATGTATCAGCCTGCTCCCCATTTTAACCATTATAACATTCCCCATGCGTATTACGGTGAAAGAGACCTGTGTCAGGGGTCTCCTGGCCAGTGCTCTACGTGCCTATGGTATGTTAGTTTCTGACATAGGGCTACTTTTTTAAGGTTTTGGGATGACCTGAAGTGGTACTCCATTTAGAATGGCAACTATCGACCCTATACCTAGGCTATAACATTACTAGTGCTTGGTGGCAGCTCATCTTAGTATTAGGCATTTATACCCCTACTTTACTGTGGGGATTGCCTTCTGGCTTCCCTAGTAAATCTGTGTAATGGGTTAACCATGGCTTTTTCCTTTAAGGGGTTAGGATCAAATTCCTAGCTCTATGAAGAACATCTAAGGGGCTGAGCTTTGCTGTGGAGGTGGTTAAATGGTCTTATGTCCTTACTGCTTTCCCCTCTGAGTTTCAGATCCCATGCTCCCGCGCTGCTGGGAGATGCTTGGTTCTCAGAGATACCGCTCAATGATCGAAAGGGATCTAATGTGAACACCTGAGGACGTGAACTATTGCTGACCCAAGGCCAGCGTGTGGCGCTTCAAGAGACACCCCTTGAGATGGTCATCAGCTTTGTGAGCTGCTGCGCTCCACGCGTAAGGCTGACATGTGAGCTGCAAAAGGCACCCCATGAACTGTCCCTTTACCATTAATAGCCTTATGCCCATTTGAAACCAGGTGATCCTCTAAGAAGTACCCTGCAAAGTGGCTTGTTAGTGTTCTGAGACCCACATTTTCCCTAAAGATATGAGGGCATGTCTGACCCTGTCAGTTACTCCCACGGACATTTGCAAATTGATCCAAAGAAGACCTTGTCGCCCCCACACTCCTGCAAACTGTTTAGAAGTCACCACTACTCCACTCTACGCCTTCCTCTGCGACCACTACCCTTCGTCTGAGAGTGTACGGCGGAACTGCTGCAAGTCCGCTGATGCTGCACCGGCCAGTCTTTAACTGCAGAAAGACTCCGTGCTGGCAGCACAAGTGGTCCTGGACACCACAGAGACCCTGATCCCCTTGGGGGTTTTGAACTTTTGTAAGAGGCGGCAAACAGTGAAATATGCACCCATATCAGTGCAACAATAGAAAGTAGGCAGAGTGCTTGGTTAATCCTAACTTAAATTTGGATAATTTCAACCCTGAGTCTCTCTCGTCTCCCCCGCTTAGCACAGAAGTTGGTAGGAGTGTATTTACTGCAAATACCCCAAAAAGTTCTTTGTCATAGTACTTCTTAAAGCTACCTAATATGGTGGGGCGCTAGGTGGCGCGCGACCAAGATGGCCGCACACCAGTGAGGCTCTTGCCGGCCGGGCACTTTAATATGCTATAACACCATCCTGAGTCATCCATCCCCCGACACACCGGCTGAATTTCAAACCTTCCTGCTCGGGGCTCTGCTGCGGTCTCTACTTGACCCTCGATCCTGCCAGGAAACTGCGAACTGCTGGGCGAGACTCCGGCAGGCGCTGCCTGCTATAACATCTGGAGCGCTAATCCGGTAATCTCTCTCACTGGAGCCCGCGGCTCTGCAGCAACGCGCAGACCGCGCGCCGCGACCTTCAACCTCCCTGGCGCGCACACCGAGCCCGCTCGAGATTCCCCGCTGAGCTGCGAGGAGCTGCTGGGTACACCTCGACTGGAGACGGATTTGCCGGATCTGAGTGGCCTGACGGAGACTTGCCGGCCCCCCCTCTACGAAGCGGCCTAACCACGAGGCTGGGCCGCCTACACCCAGCGGTGATCCCGTACCTGCCGCCACCTCGCCATCGCGGGACGAGATCCCTGTACGGAGCCCGATCCACGGCGTATGGGGCCCCCCCGCAAAGAGGTGAGGAGCCGGAGGGGGTTTACGGGCGGGAGTGCCCGAGCTGCCTAACTGACCTGGCTGGCTGGGCCCGAGGAGACGGCGAACCACACACATCGGGCTCCCCCCTCAGCACTTGCAGCCATCACCACCCAACAGGGCAGAATTTAAAACTGGCGCGCAACACCCTGGCTCCCCCGCAGAGGAGATTCCACAGAGGGAAGGCCCCATTGATTTAACTGCACAGACCCCCAGGGCTGTGGGCAATCTGCGCACTCATAGCGGCCTGGACATCGGACCTGGGGCACAGCCTCTGGCCGCTATGGTGCACCAAGGGGGGCCACCATTTGTGCCGGCCCGCATGGACATTGCCCTAGCGACGCTCTGGATCTGGGGGGGCCACTCCACCGGCTGCTACTTGGAGAGAAGCGATCTGTGGGGAGCCCAGCAGCTCCCTCACATCAACATTTCCAAAGGCGCGGGGCCTCCACGACCATCTGCACAAGCCGTTACACGTGGCAATGGGGCTGTTCTCCTGCTTGTAATAGCCGCGAAGAGGCCTTGAGGTTCCCCACCTACTAGACCACTTACCTTCAGAGATTCCAGCCTGAGACACTGACCCTCACCCTTGCCTACATGATGGGTAGAACTGAGGGGAAACAAACGAAAATTCCCTTCGAAGCGCGCAAAACTCCCCGCTCACAAACTGAGGAACACCTCACAACCGAACCATCAGAATGCCAAGAGGACGACGTGAAAACATTGCTGATGACAATGAAAAACAGCCTCACGTCCATTGACGCAAAAATTGATGCCATGAACATGCGTATGGACTCTGTAGTGCACAAGCTTGAGCAACATGACCATCGCCTTGAGGAAGCGGAAAACAGACTTTCCGAATTAGAAGATGGCGCCACGAGTGGAAAGAAACAAATTTCGCAAATGGACAGGTTGCTCAAAGTCATAGCGGAGAAGAACGAAGACTTGGAGGCACGCTCAAGAAGGAACAATGTTCGCATTATGGGCCTGGCCGAATCCGCCAACACTGGGCGTATGGAGGACTTTATAGAGACATTACTCACGGACTTATTCGGGACCGACGCTTTCTCCAGGCACCTCGTGGTGGAAAGAGCCCACAGGTCCTTGGGTGCGCGACCCCCTCCGGGGGCGCCTCCGCGACCGGTAATAGTCCGATTCCTCAATTACCGAGACAGGGACACAGTACTTCGCCTCGCAAGGGAGAAACAGAAAGTGGAATATGAAAACACCATCCTGTCATTCTACCCGGACTTCACACAAAATGTGCAGGACGCAAGACGCAAATTCGCTAACGTCAAGAAGAAATTGCTAACCCTAAACATACCATACGCAATGCTTTACCCAGCGCGACTCCGCATCACATATTTGGGGAAGCAACTAGTGTTCCTGAACCCGCAGCAGGCCGAAGATTACCTCAAAACCTGTAAGGCGTCCTCTCCCGCCGCGACCTCCAACAGACACCGCTCCAGATCCATGTCCCCATTGTCGACACAAGATTGAGCTATTTTTCCCAGATGGCAGTGCTCTGTTCTCAGCCTCAGACGCCGGAAACTGCGCTCTTTATTGATTCCAGCCGTTGTTATATCCTTTTCTAATAAAATGGATAATGACTAACTGAACTGTATCGCCTGGCCCCTGCCCTCCCCCCCGTTACCGGAGCTGACCCGGCTAGGGCATGGCGGCGGACGGGTGAGATCATGGGAGGGCACAGGCATGTCCCGGGCCCCTAGCTGCACCCACACAGGAGTACCCCTTTACTACCATAATACTTCGTTCTTTATTTGTTTTCGTTTTTATTGTTGTGATAGGGCGGGAACAAATGCCCGACAAGTTGGGGAAGTCGGAGTGGGTGGGAGGGAGGGTAAGTTGCCCCGCTGTTCTTTATGCCGCAAGTATACTAGTCTGTACTCCACAGTGCTCAGAACCGTACTCACATTTAGGACCCACTATTAGATTCTACATTCGATATCACCAATATGCAGTCTAACATACATTGTATGACCTGGAATATTCGGTGTTTAAATAACCCGCGTAAAAAGCGACACATCTTAGGTTACCTGGAGAGACACCACGTCCAGATCGCTCTCCTTCAGGAGACCCATCACGACCCCTAATTTTGCTGCTAGATGGGCATCCCACCGCTGTTTTTCGTCCTATTCCACCTACTCTCGGGGGTCGCGATCCTTATTAAACGTACGTCTCCTTTACATTAAGTGGCACTTCCACGGACCCCCAGGGCCGTTACTGCCTGATGTGGGGACGCTTGGCCTCCCGCGATATCACCATTGTCAACTGCTATGGGCCCAATGTGGATGACCCTACATTTCTCTATTCCCTCTGGGGCAAAATACTTTCTGTAGGTTTTACCTATCTCCTCTGGGGTGGAGACTTCAATACTGCCATATTCCCAGCAATGGACAGATCCAACCCCACCACACTACATTACTCAGTCATGCAAAGACAACTGGCAGACATTGTAGCAGAGAACTGTCTCCTCGATGCGTGGCGACACATGCACCCAACAGTCAAGGAAGGTACACATTACCCAGCAGTCCACTCCACCTGGTCTCGCCTGGACTATTGGTTCGCTTCCATTGGTATGACGGGCTGGATAGATACAGTCACTCATATGGCCAAGACATTCTCCGATCACTCCCCAGTGGCAATGGTACTGAAGCTCCCCGTAGACCCATCCCCCTACATCGGATGGCGACTCAACCCACTACACCTCTTAGACACAGTTTTCCGGACTGAACTCGAACTGGAAATTCAAGATTACTTTGAGCGCAATGTTGATTCTGTGCCGAGCCTTATCACAGTCTGGGAGGCCTTCAAAGTGACAGTCCGAGGCTCCTGCATGGCTAAGGGTGGGGGCATTCTCAAGGGTATCCGTAATGAGCTTAACCGGTTGGAAAAAGACATTAAAACATTGGAATGCCAAATAAGCGACGGGACCGGGGGGGACACGATCAGATCTCAATTAAGGGACAAGCTCACGGACTATACTGCCACTGCCGAACGCGAATGTAAATTCCGTGGCAAATACCATGTAGCCCGTGTATACGGGGAGGGCGATCGCCCAGGGAAGGTCCTGGCGAATCTGGTCAGACAGCCTAGATTTTCCACTCATGTCACGGAAATTCACAACTCTGAGGGTGAAGTCCATCGACATACTTCAGGGCAACTCTATACTTTCATGACATATTATAAATCTCTCTACACAACACATAGGGGAACACCACTTGACCTCCCCTCATACTTTGAGGACACAGCCCTCGCGTGGCTAGGCGATACCCAGCGAGAGTTCCTCAGTGTCGAACTAGAACTAGACGAAATCACCACAGCAATTATGCAAATGAAATCAGGGCGTGCGCCGGGTTCGGACGGACTCCCCATTGAATTTTACAAGACATTCCAGGCACAACTAGCCCCCATACTTAAGGCAGTCTACTATGAGGCTCGGGAGGAAGGCCGTCTCCCTCCTACTATGCGAGAGGCCCTGATCACATCCCTCCTAAAACCTGACAAATCCCCTACCCGATGGGAATCCTACCGCCCCCTTTCCCTCATAAATTGCGACACTAAAATTTTAGCGAAAGTCCTCTCCAACAGACTGGCTTTGTTAATGGAAAGGCTGGTCCTACCGGATCAGTCGGGATTTGTCCCCAACAGAGCAACGTCCCATAACCTCCGGACCCTCCTTACAGTTCTACAAGACATTGATCCCAACAGCTCCGCAGTAGCCGTTTTCCTTGACGCCCCTAAGGCGTTCGATTCCGTTGAGTGGGACTATCTCCTGGGTACCTTGCGCTACATAGGAATGCCCCCGGCGTTTCTCGGGTGGGTAGAACTGCTGTATCAACAACCCACAGCCACGGTCCTGCTTAATGGCGCACGCTCCCCCAGTTTTGGCATCACCAGGGGTACGCGCCAAGGGTGCCCGCTGTCCCCCATCCTTTGCTATAGAGCCTCTGGCAGCGAAAATTAGGCAGCACCACAAGGAAAGAGCACTGATCTTTCCATCCAGGCAGCTAATAATCTCGCTTTACGCAGATGATGTAACCCTCTATATTAAAAACCCACAGGAGAACCTAAACCCCGTCCTACGCGAGGTCACGAAATTTGGAGCCATCTCAGGCATCAGCGTGAACTGGGCCAAGTCCGCAGTTTTCCCACTCACTGCCTCAACAAATACGTACCCCCTAGACTACCCCCTTACGTGGCAGACTGAGGAAATTAAATACTTGGGTATCAGAATTACCAGAAATAAAGAATTAATACGGGCCAATTATGGAGTTGCACTAGACAAAGCCACTGAGTCGATCACGAGATGGTTATCGCTGCCCCTCTCCATGGCTGGGAGGATCTCCTTAGTAAAAATGGTACTATTACCAAAGTTTCTATATCTTTTTACTAACATACCATACCATCCGGGCAAGCACTTCTTTAGGGCGCTCAAGACACAAACTATACGTCTAGTCTGGGGTGGCAAACACGCCCGACTTGGCTTCGATACACTGGTTTTGCCCTTTTCAAGAGGGGGATATGAAGTCCCTAATTTTGAACTTTATTATCACTGTGCCCAAGCCCACTTCGCCATTTACTGGCTACACCCACCACCCTTTATGCCTCACTTAGCGGTGGAAGAGGGATATATGGCCCCCACTCCTCTTTCGGGTTTCCTGTACACCCCCTGCGGGGAACGAGAGCGTGATCCCACCACAGTGGCCTGCACCGTTGCAGCCTGGAAGAAAATCGCCGCCAGGCTCGACGTGCCCATGCTGTACTCTCCTAATATGCCCCTGGTGTACCACCCTTCTCTTCAGGTCACCTACGAAAGACAATGCCGCTCAATGTTGGAAAAATTACACTTTACTACGTGGGGGGACATGTACACAGGTGGCACATTTCGGTCTAGGGAACAGTTCTTTGGCGCAAACACACCCACGACAATGGATATTTTCATGTACGTAAGACTTAGGCAGAGCGTCAAAGCCACCACGCCTCCATTCCCCCTAGAGCCGCCCACATTGCCCCCATTGCACGCCCTACTACAGTCAGCACCCCCTCGGCATGTCACCTCGCTCATTTACCGTCACGCACAAAATGCACCTACCCTCCAGGCTCTGAGGGCTCGTCATGAGTGGGACACTGACCTAGGGAACCACATAACAGACGAACAGTGGGAGTTCTGCTGCAAGCAAACGGAGGCTATAACAGCCAACAGCCGGTTGATACTCATCCATTATAAATTCCTGCACAGGCTCTACTACACCCCGGCCAAGCTCCACAAATACAAGCTTAGGGAGGATGATAGATGTGCCAGGTGTAGGGGCGAGGGAGCGGACTTCCTCCATCTAGCCTGGCTATGCCCGACTATCCAACAGTACTGGCTGCAAGTGTTTGCGGGCATGTCAAAAATGACAGATACGCCTCTGCAAGCCTCACCAGACATTGCTCTACTAGGCTATACGTATAATATAGACACCGTGTACAAGAAGTTCTTAGCCCTAGGCCTTCTGATCGCTAAACGTAGGCTGGCGTGCAGGTGGGGTAGGGCAGGGCCCCTAAATTTAAAGAATGGATACATGATCTTACAGCATGGCAGGAGCACTCACTTAACTATGCTGAACTCCTCCCACTTACCTCCAGACCACGAGCTATATGGGGCCCTCTCACATCCTACCTCCTCTCGATGGCAGACGATTCCACTACTACCCCAGGGGTGCAAGAAGGGGTCGAGGCCCCGGGGGTCTCCCCGCGGGAGGGAAGCGGGGCACCACCATTTTCACCTCCACTTAGCAGTGAGTTATAGATATCAGCGGTGTTCACCTATATAGGCAGCAACAAAGGCCCCTGCAGTAATAGGCTTATCAATCTCTGCCTAACCCCACTGAGTTCAGAAACCCCTGAAGATACTCCGGTCTCCAACTGTTGTTCTTTGTATGCACTGTATATGTTTCTTATTGTAGATGTGGGCAATGCAGTTCAGAGCATGATTATTCGTACTTATAATGGCATGCAAGGTGGGGAGGGAGTTTATTCTAGTTTCATAAACAGAAATGTACCTTACATACAGCACTTGTATCTATGATTATCATTGAGTGCATACCTTTGTCTCATTACGCTGTATCACCTACAATAAAGTTTAATTTAAAAAAAATTAATTAAAAAAAAAAAAAAAAAGCTACCTAATATGGTTACCAAATAAGGTACACCTTAGTTCTCTAGATAAATAGAATGACACTGCTTGGGCTATGCATTTATTCAGAGTGATATTTGTGCTGCTTGATCTAGATATTCTACCCTATACCAAAATCCAAGAGTACCCATTACTGGTCGACCCCATCACCCCTTGAAAGTCAAAGCCAAGAAAGGAGGCACTTGGCATTTCAGTGAGATTGCAGTAGCATCCCGGTCCTGCATTTCCAAGGACATTGACAACATTTGTTACAATGACTGCATAACTGCCCTTGACTTGTGCATGTCCCACAGAACTGGCCTGAGGCCTGACACATTGGTGTCCTCCCCAAACTCAAACTCTTTCAGTGCTTAATTTGGAAAAAAACAAAAACAATCATAATATGATGATGATTATTATTATTATATAATAAGGCCTGCAAGGTTTTTCCAGGAGCCTGCTGCTGGTGCTACCAAATGCCACCATTTCCTGTTTCTTAGTTCTCTTCCTGCAGGTTTCTTTTTTTTCTTTTCTTTCTTCCATTATTACTGTTTGCTGACATTTATCTTCCCCCTTCTTTCTCTCATTTCTGTATTCTGTCTCTCGTGTCCCTGGTCAAAATCTAATGATAAAAAAATGAGCCCTGGTCCTGAAAGATGAGTGCTGGTGCCCACCACTTGTAACCACCTGCACAAATTAAGCACTGTCGTTTGGGGAAACGAGCAAACGACAGTCCCAAGGTCACACACTTTTTAAACCTCTATGCAACTTTGTGCTCTACAGATCAATGTTTCGATTAGCGAAAGAAAGGGGTATGCCTGCCTGTGCCTGAAGGTAAATGTACCTACCACTTAAAGGAAACAGCTAGGTCCCTCTCTCCCTGCAGTTTCCTGAGCAGAGTTCAAAGAACGCATCCAAACCAGGGCAGGGAATAGACTGTCACTTGTCTAGAGAAAGATGGAGTAGCCCTCATGTCCTCCTGCCACTAAAAGCATAAGCATCCCTTTCTCAGTTGACCTATTCTCACACTGTGCAGACAGCATACAGAAGAGAATTGATCCTGAATCCCATGGTATTTATACCATTTCCTCCACCCCCATGTATTGACTGCAAGATTTGTATATATGACAACGCCACATGAGCCTATCATCTGCAAATCATACTGTGCTCACCAGAAAACATTGCTTCTCGCCCTGAAGTTGCCCATTGCAGAACATGGTTCCCAGATTTCTGTTTTTAGTGTGCTCGCAGGTATCCCAGTTAGACCCGGAGGGCTGGTGTAGAAATAGTGAGACTGGACTTAGTAACAAGTGTGTGAAGTCTGACGTGGTAAAGAGATGGCCATTTGATTGGCGCTGGCCAGCATTACTCTGAATAAGTCAAACGCCTGGTTCCCAAATTCTCAGATTTAAGAAATCTGGAAGGTGTCTTTAAGGAAGAACGGCCAAGGCTGAGGCATCGGCTGGTGAGTCTGACAGTTAGGCAATGGGACAGCGAATCACTGGTGCCAATTGACTTTGCCCTGAGCACGGCCAGACCCTTGGTTGTGAATCCAAAAGCAAGTGAGGTGTAAGTAGATATCCCTCCATGAATAAGGAAAATGACATAAAGAGTACAATACAGCATAATTACAAAGGGCAAATCATAGAGAAGTGGCAGGGTTCCCCACAGTCTGGTATAAGCGAGGAAGAAAGGCAGCAAGATCTTTCTGATATTTTGGGTATTTCAGTACGAACCCCTAAGGAGTTCTGGAAGTGGGGAAACATTATCCCAGGTAAAATACAGGGAATCAGAATAACATGCCCCAAGACAAGCCTAAAGTTTAACAACAATTCCCTATGCGGGAGAGTCTAATAATTTACTGTGGCAGGTAACAGAGGAGATTGAATTAGAATTTACATTACATGGGCCCATGGAGAAGCCTGTGTCCATGTAATACCCCTCAAATTCATTTAATAACAGTCACCCATCATATGAGAGGCCCTTCTTGATGCATTCCTCACAGATATTCATGATTCAGGAGTTTCGAAATATGAATGGAAGCCCACATCCTAGAACACCACAAATAGTAGTTTATATTCATGATAAGATTGTAATATGTACTGCATAAGGCACAAATCCTCTTAGACCCCCCCCCCCATTAATGCACCTGATCCAGATATAACTATGGATTAAATGTTACACAGACTAGTGATAAGTGTGCTTGATATTTACCACTTTGGTCTCACAATGGTATACGTGAAATAGAGTAACACTGTATAAGATCCCCACGTGCTCACCATTACTATAGGTTAGCAATATTCACAGAATAAATATACTAGTAGATGAGACGGGTCCAAAAGGGCACAAGATGGTGGGCCAATGAACAAGGGATTTAAAGTGACAATTCTATTATGCATAGGAACGTACACATCCATAGGGGACCATGGAGACCCCTCTGGAACACATTATAAAAACTTTCCCTGCAGACAAGAAGAAGATACAAAAGTATTGTAAACAATGGTACAAAGGTGCTAAGGACTTCTCCCAGCCATGGCCAAAGGACAGGACATTAGACAAAGACATAATTGAACACACATTGACTTACAACAAAAAGAAACAAGCATTTGCAATGCAATAGGTCTCGCATTTACGCGAGTTTGAGCTATTGCCATTGTAAATGACAATGTCTTTTATTTATGTTTTGGTTTTTAAAACATAAATAAAAGGCACTGTCATTTACAATGCTAACAGCTTAAACTCTCACAAAAGCGAGACCTATTGCATTCCAAATGCTTGTTGAGGTAGGTAAGCATACATTCATGCCTGCTCCCCACCACCGGAAATCCTCACATGCTGGAAACAGTGACACCCAATGGAGTGACCTCAGCTGCTGCAAAGAGCTCTGTAAACATAGCCTCAGTTTGCTGTCCTGCCCAGGGCCTTCCATCCAACCAATGGCAGAGGCTCACACTCGCCTGACCTCAGAGTCATTCCCTCTGGTTATCTTTGGTGCGAGGATGCCTCAGCCGCTTACTTCCTGCTATCAAGAAATAAGCACTAGGGATTGGAGCAGAGGAGCAATCTACGTCATTTCCACTAGCCTAAGTTTTTCAGAGGTGGGTCTTGATTCCCTGTCCCCGTTTTTACCTCCCTCAGCATAGACAGTGCTGATTGCAGGAACAGTGTTGACAGGGCACGAGTCGGGGAACCACGCGGGTGGACGGCGTCCCCCCACTTATTTTACCGGGTGGACGCCGTCCCCCCCTGCTCACAAGCTGGGCTTTCTATGATGGCGGCCGTTAACTTACCTGTCGATCTCCCAACGACAGGGCTGGCTACCGCGTAGTTTCAACACTCCCGGCTACGGGACTTTAATCCTGGTAAGGTTGTCCTCGCTCCCAGTACAGGGCTCGCAGCTGCTCTCGGCACACATCCGGCTTCCTTCACACCCTTTCTCCCCAGATTCTTGTGTAGCGCGCGAATGCGCTACCTATCAAAATTATGCTTTGCCCTTTGACCCTGCCCCCATCACCTTGTAACCTTGCCGGGCGCCTACCAGTGGAAGTTGTGACCTGTGGCCATAGCAGTCGTCACGGGATTGGCGTGTGCACAACTCGGCAGTCCCGCCCCCTGCTGCAATGCCCTTTATTTTTCGGGCTCCCGTAATCTGGCTTCTTTCCTTTTTTTTGCGAGTCACCTGATCCGGATATCTCGCCCTCCCACTCCACGAGACTCCACTTGCTTTCCTGGCCTCGCCTGCTGTTTGACCTGCCTGACCTGCCCGAGAGCGAAGCGAAGGAGTTAAAATTTGCTGCTGGAGACGGAAAAGTACCGACGGTTTTGTAAAGTCCATCACAAGGTAAGGGATTTCCCGATCAGCTAATAATTTTGGCCATCAGTTCTAAACTTAAGGGAAAGTCGGTGGGTTAATGCTCCTGTGGAACAGTGTGCGCAACTTCACGTTCACAGGCTAAAATTGTACTGGCTGTAGTCAATAACTGGCTGCTGTCCAGTCCTTCAAAGTCATCTCGCAGAGGTAATGTTTCCTGCAGACTAAAACCTAATTAGTATCGAAGAACACATCTCTGTGCTATTTCTGTTAAGCATCGTTAACGGCCTGTTCCTTCCAAAGACAGCATCTAGGAATGTGCAATTAGTCACTAGCAGGTGCCTTTCTGGTCCATATTTTCATGGGTATAAAATCAGGCTTTCAAAATCATTTCTATCACGTTCTTGTACACCAGGTGAAAGCTGTAGCCTCTGTGTGCTACACACTTTAGATTCTTTACAGTATATTCATGTGCCTAACTCCCGGGGACTGTGATATAGTTACTTTCATAATTGGAGTCCCTTTGATCTATGTTAACTCCCGTCTACCTGAATTTGGCCACATATGTGTTGACAAAACTACAAATTGGTTAAAATTCGGCTGCTAACTTGATTTGCTTTGCTTTATTTCATGCATTTACCTTGTGGACATGACTGCAGCCTAGTATAAAGTTTAAGACATGGCCCATTGTGCAGTCTGTGGTACCCGTTTGTTATTTTTGAAATGTAAACGGAGCCTCTATTAACATACAGGTCCTCTGCGCCGAAGGAACCAGGTTTTTAATGATGATAAGTTCCTTTTAATTTAGCACTCCATGTCGACGCTCTCTTACTAAGTGCTGTAAATAGCACGTATCATTATTATTACCCAAGTGATTGGTCCTCAGTTTACCGTAATAAATTTTATAGTTTTGATGACCACTATTGTAGTTTCTAGCATGTAGTTTTCTTTGGTTTTTTTACAACGCGCAAACTCTGCTTTTGTTCATGGTGCCATGTTTTAGTATGCCTCGCTTACAGCACTTAATGTCTTTACTAATGTAGTTGTACACCAAACTTCATCCACATTTGGGCTGTTAATTCCTCTATACAGGGACCTTAAGTCACAGGCTTATGCACTGAGCAGCTTCAATTGTTAAATCTTGCAATACGTGCAAATGATAGATCTGCTGCACATGTGATGTCACTTCCTGTTGTGATGTCACTTCCTGTCGTGATGTCACTTCCTGTAACACCACCTGACTTGGAGAGTCCCCCTACTTCTTTTTTTAGGACTTGTGCCCTGAGTGTTGACCTAGTTACTTGAAAAGAGGCATTGTTGCAAAGACACACAGGTCTCAAACTGAAGCTGTCCTACTGGCAATAACAGTGTAGGGCCGCCTGGTGGCTCTCTTCATTTCTTGAGTAGTGATTGAAACTTCACTGCAACGCATTGGCTGGAACTTGCAGGGAAGTTTTCTAACAAAGGGCTGTAACTTGGTCATTCAAAGACCAGAGAGATGTGTGTCCCCTAGAAATTCGAGGCACTTCTTAAAGACAGCACTTTAAATGAAGCATACAGACAAAACGCAGGACTCCAGCGGTACTGCGAGTAGCTCTGAAAGTGTCAGTCGAGCAGCACCGGACCAGCTTCTGTAGTCCTAACAGTGACTTTTGTAGCAACTTTTCACTGGCTGCGAAGGTAACACAAGCATTTGCACTGCAATAGGTCTCGCATTTGCAAGAGTTTTAGCTATTTGCATTGTAAATGATAATGCCTTTATTTATTCATTTTGAAAGCCAACACATAAATAAAAGGCATTGTCATTTACAATGCCAATTGATCATACTCTTGTAAATGCGAGACTTATTGCATTGCAAATGCTTGCCTTTCTATTTATATGAAGCGATCTGACACTCTAGCTGAAGGTCATGATGACAAAAATAAATAAATATATAACAGCTAATATTTAAAAAACAATCAGTACACAGCTTAGATAACATGCAAAGTACCCTCACACAAATCTTTCAAACACAGCATAAGCAGAACCAGTAACGCATCACTGAAATAGGCAAGCACACCATTTTGGAAGAAATTTTACACAAATATAACTTACACACAACAAAAGAAAATGCATACACAGACATACACATATAAAACACGGAACTTTCATTGACTGTTCAAGCATAATGGAGGAGCTACCGTGGAACGGCTGGTACTTTAAAATGCTACAACTCTGCAGTGACTGATTTAATGTTTGTAGTGTTGGTCTTGCTTTATCATCAAATACCTCTTGATTTTTAAAAACACACATTCTACGAAGTAGCATTTATCTCACTTCCACACTACTGAATGGTAGACTTCGAGACACCATGTTTGCCCGACTAGAAGCTAGTTTTGCACGTGAAGATACTGAACATCCCTGCTTCCTACAGGGGTGAAAACATCTGCAACTGATGAAGGGTAACCTCGAGACTTGAAGCATATCTCCGCCACATACACCCGGTACAAAAGCCGAAGTGGTGATGTTTATCTGTTACTTCTATGGAGTTGCTGGGGGGCTGATGCTGGGCATAGGAGTGAAGGAAATACTTTCCTTGCTAGCACCTCCGAATGTAGCATGCATGTTCCCCAGCAGCCCGCTGCATAACTGATGTATGCATGCTCTGACATTAATACCAACGGAAAGTCATTGATCAAGAACCAAGCAAGACTGACAAGAAAGCCAGGCGATAGAAGCAACAGGCTCACTCAAGCCCCCTGTAAATAATGGTACGGTGCACAGCAGGTCTACGACAGCTAAACCCCATCTGCAGACACAACCTGAAAACATGCTGAAATGGGACAGATGGGTGGTACAGATCTTATCCTTACAACGAAGAAGATAAATTCTGCACAGCTGTACACAAACAGACAACTCCTCTTGGGACAGACGGAGAGAGTGCACCAACCACCCGGAGGGGAGAGACAGACGCGGAGCCTGCGGTGAAACAAGTGTTCTGTTTCAGTCAATGGCACTGCGCTAACCTGCTTAGCTCTGTGCCCGCCCGGCATGCAGGCAGGACTTGTACTGCGCACTTGGCAGCGCCTCGCCGCGCCAGCAAGCGCTACAAGCACGGCACCGCATCCCCAGCGGGTGCATTAACAGTCACGGCGGGCAGCGTGGCCTACTTCCAAGCAGGCGGGCTCCTGACCCCGCTCTGACCAGGCGGAGGAAAGGCGAGCAGGTGCCCGAGGGGGCAATAAACACGAGTTTCATCAGCCGCCTCTTGGCGCTTTATTGCTGGTACAATTCTCATCCACAAGTGCGTGGGCGCGGCCAGCTGAGCCCCGTCACTGGCTAGACGGCGGCGGAGACGGGGTGTTCTAGTGCCCAGAGAGGCCGCTGCCAGCGATAGGCAGCAGCACACCGCACACACATAGACCCACCAGCAAGATGCACGGTACCAACACACCGATGCACACAGAACATCACAAAGAGTCGGGGGCAGGCATGCGCAACGCCTAAGAACACTCAAAGCCTGGTTCTAAAACTCGCAGGGAAAAACACACAAGACCCAGAGACAAGAAAGCCAACGCGTTCGCTCTATTGAGGCCAGAGAAACAGCCCCGAGTTTCCTAAAACTAGAAATGACGCCATAATGATAGAAATAACAACGCCATACGCTCGGGAACACTTACATAAAGGGTGGTTGTGCTGAACGCGCGAGCTATACGCGTGCACATCGCCTGTCCTCTGTACGCGCGTGCACATATCCTGCAACCTCTGGGAGACAGACTGAGCGCGTGCACAACCGGAGCTTCCAAAACGGTGAGTGAGGGAAAGTGAAAGGGCGCCATGCGCGCGTTGTGCTGAACGCACGAGCCATACGCCTGCACATCGCCAGTCCTCTGTACGCGCGTGCACATATCCTGTCCCCCTTCGGCCAAGAAACCGACAACAATAGATCTCACCAAGGCGAGCAGCGCATGCGCTGCGTCGCTAGGCGAGACCTAAAAACAGAAAAGAGAAGTCACTCTGTAATTATGGCGGGTATTCTGCAATACGAAAGCAAACGTGAAACCAACAGCACCCAAAGAGGCAAAAACACAGTCCCCAGAGAAACCCTCGCCTTGTGGTCTTTACCCTATTCTGCCAGCAGCAGGGTACCAAAATCCCTTTAGGGTTCCGCCTGAAGAGGAGAGACAAACATCACGGGGAAACGAGGCACTTTTGGACCCCACCCCTATAACTCCTTGGGCTGGTCCAGAACCGGACCGAAGAAATCAATCAATCAGGGTTGGTAAAGCGCAACTACTCACATGTGAGGGTCTCAAGGCACAGGGGGAGGAGGGGCGGCTCCGTTGAGTGATGGGGTCACCCAAAAGCCAGTTCTTGAGGTCCTTCCTGAACTGGGGCAATATGGGAGATTGCCGGAGGTGGAGGGGAGGGTGTTCTAGGCTTTGGCTGCGAGGTAGGAGAAGGACTTTCCTCCCGTTCTAGTCTTGCTGAATCATGGGACGGTGGCCAGTAAGAGATAGGCTGATCGGAGGTGTCTTTTGGGTGCGTGAAAGGAGAGGCGGCTGTTCAGGTATGCAGGTCCGGTGTTGTGAAGGGCCTTGTATGTGTGAATGAGGAGTTGGAAGGTTATTCTTCTTTCGACTGGTAGCCAGTGGAGATCACGGAGGTGTTGGATGGGGGATGTTGAGGATCAGTCTGGCTGCGGTGTTCTGGACAGTCTGGAGTTTGCAAAGGAGTTTCTTGTCGATTCCGGTGTAGAGAGCATTGCCGTAGTCCGGTCTGCTGCTGATGAGTGCGTGTGTGACAGTTTTTCTAGATTCAGTTGGGATCAGTCTGAAGGTCTTTCGAAGCATGCGGAGGGTGTTGATGCAGGTCGAACACACGGCGTTGATTATTCATTGTGAGCGATGAGTCTAGTATGATGCTGAGGTATTCTTTGTTATCTGTCGGGGTGAGGGGATTTCCGAGGGCGGAAGCCGACCCGGAGTTGTTTCATGCGGTGGGGGTAGAGCCAAGGATGAAGACTTCTGTCTTTTCTGAGTTGAGTTTCAGGCTGCTGTTCATCCAGGTGGTAATGGCTTTCATCCCTTTTTGGAAGTTGTGTCTGGTGATGTTGGGTTCGTTGGTAAGGAAGAAGATCAGATGGGTGTCATCAGCATATGAGACGATGTTGAGCCCGTGGTTCCTGATGATGGTTGCGAGGGGGCCATGTAGATGTTGAAGAGAGTGGGGCTGAGTGAGGAACCCTGGGGCACTCCACAGTTGGTCTCTGTCAGTTCCGAGAGGTAGGGGGGGTCTGATCCGCTGAGTTCTGCTAGCGAGGAAGAAGCGGATCCAGTCAAGGGCCTTGCCGTGGATGCCGGCGTCGTGGAGTCTGGTGGCTAGGGTGCGGTGGGAGACGGTGTCGAATGCAGCCGAGAGGTCCGGGAGGATGAGGTCTGCCGTTTTGCCCTGGTTGAGGAGGGAGCGGATGTCATCGGTGGCTGCGAGTAGGGTGGTCTCAGTGCTGTGATTGCTTCGGAGTCCGGATTGGGAGATGTCCAGGATGTTGTTAGCTTCGATGAAGTTTGCTAGCTGGGTGTTGACGGCCTGTTCCATGACCTTGGCTGCAAAGGGAAGCAGGGAGATGGGCCTGAAGTTCTTTAGGTCCGTTGGGTCCGCAGAGGGTTTCTTCAGGAGGGGTTGACTTCGGCGTGTTTCCAGTAATCGGGGAAGGTAGCGGTCTCGAAGGAGCATTTGATCGTCCAACATAGTTCGGGTGCGATGGCAGAGGTGGCTCTGTGGAAGATGTGGTGTGGGCAGTGGTCTGAGGGTGCTCCGGAGTGGATGCTTTTCATGGTCTTTAAGGTGTTTTCTGTCATGAGCAGGATCCATTTGAGCAGGGTGTGTTGGGTGGCATCTCATGAGGGGGGGATCTGGAGCGGCGAGGTGGTCTTGGTTGTCGAAGTTATCATAGATCATCTTGATCTTGTGGTGGAAGAAGGTGCTGAGTCTGTTGCAGAGGTCTTGGGAGGGTGGGACGTCAGTTGTTTTGCTGCAGGGTTTGGCGAATTCCTTGATGATGAAGAAGAGTTCTTTGGTGTTGTGTGCGTTGGTGAGGATTTTGTCTTGGAGAGATTGCTTCCTTGTGGATTAGATGAGTTGGTGGTGTGCGGTGGTGGCTGCTTTGTAGGCGGTGCGTGTTTCCGGGGTTTTGTTGTTCCTCCATGTCTTTTCAAGTCGTCTGCAGGAATGTCTGGATTTTTGGAGTGCAGGGGTGAACCAGTTTGCTTTCTTTATGTGTCTTCCGGTGGCTTTCTTGAGGGGGCGAGTGTGTCGGCGCAGTTCGTGATCCAGCGGTGGAGGATGCACACTGCGGTGTTTGCGTCTGATGTAGTCGGTGGTGGGGTGCTGACGAGGGCGGAGGTGAGCTCGTCTTCAGTGACTTTGTTCCAGCTTCTGCGGGGAAGGCTGTGGGAGTGCTTGTGTATGGTGTTTTTTTTTAAGGAGAAGTGTATGCAGTGGTGATCTGTCCGGAGGAGTTCCGTGGTGTGGTTTTAGGAGAAGCTGTTTCCTCCAGTGAAGATGGGGTCGAGTGTGTGTCCTACTGTGTGCGTGGGGGCGGTGACTAGTTGTTTCAGTCCTATGTTGGTGAGGTTCTCTAGGAGGGAGGCATGTATGAGTCATCGTGGTTATCCAGGTGGAAGTTTAGGTCTCTGAGTAGGATGTAGTCTGTGGATAAGAGGCTGCGGGGTGCGATGAGGTCGGTGATGTCGTTGGTACAGGGAGCGTGGGGGCTGGGCAGCTGTAGATGAGGGTTCCGTGGAGAGTCGTTTTGGGGATTGGTCGGGATCTGAAAGCGGAGGTGCTCCATGAGGGTCGTTGTGTCATCTGGGAGGGTGGTCATGCGGAGGGTGCTTTTGTGAACGATGGCGATGCCTCCTCCTGGATGGATGGGGCGGTCCTTGCGCAAGATCTTGTATCTGTCAGGAATGGCGGTGGCGATGTCGGGTGCAGAGTTGGCGTTGGTCTAGGTTTCCATGAGGAAGGTGATGTCGGGCGAGTAGGTGTTGATGAGGTCCCAGATTTCTGTGGCGTGCTTCTGTAGGGAACGTACATTGAGGAGGATGCAGTTGAGTGGTTTGTGAGCGGTGATGTCCGGTACGTTGGGAGATGCTGCTGGGGTATGGAGGTGGGTGAAGGTGCCGTGGCATTGTAGACAGGAGAGAGGGCGGTGGGTATTGTTCGGCGTAGAGAGCTGGCAGTTGTTGTTGCGTCCGGGATTGAGATCGTGGAAGGTGCTGGAGTTGTAGGGGTGGCGGGTCAGAGGACCAGGGTCCCTGGTGCTAGTCGCGGTCGGGTTGCGGACGGGCGCAGACAGGCTTGCCTTTGGGGGCCGCCATTAAGTAGGAATCGGGGGGAGAGCGGATCAGCTGGGAGGCGGAAACAGACTCATAAATTAATTGCAGCACACCGTTAGACAGGCAGAACGTTATAGAAGCCCTGCTCCCCTTTGAGGACGATGGACTACGGGACATGTTCTTAGGCTAGGAGATACGTCTCCAGAGACTTTGAGAGAGGCAACCGAGGAATGGACAAGAGAAGAAAAAGTATGGGAGAGGTACATAGAGACGCCACAATATCATGTACCCCCAAATGAGTTATAAGATGTAGGGAGGGCGTAGGAGTGGGAAGACAGGCCTAACAGGGGTGCAAACGTAGAGGACACTAACCAGAGACAATATAATTTCCGCCCGCATCCTCCGCGGGGTCATTAATGGCAGTAGGAGATACCCCAAAAATATCAAAGAAGTACATTTAAAAAAGAGTAGGTCAGATCTAACACCTATAGAGGTCTTGGATGAGTTGGTAGAATGGACTAAAAGGACGGAAGGAAGCAATGGCCCCGACAAAGGTCGTTTCAACCTATAGACTAAGCAACTGCCCAAGATTGCATATGGCAAGGACAGGGCAACCCAGAGTGGAACTACCCCTATATGCAAGAGTGCCTCACGGTAGGGGACAAACCAACTGAAGTGATCTGAAGTAATAGACCAGATCAGAGGTTAGGCCAGTAAATCTCGACCAATAACTCAGCTGCCCCTTATTTTTAAGGGTGGACAACTGCCCATGTATGTCCTGTGGCCACAAATGGATAATGAGAATTTAAAGAGAACACTACCCCGCTGTCTGAGGGAGTGGGAAAATAGATAGGATGCTTTGAGAAACATACTGCTGAAGTGAACCTCGCGTTTGGGTGATGTTAAAAGCTTGTTAAGTTCTTTGGTGGGAGACAAAGTAAATACCATTTTTACCAGGGCAGGATTCCCTCAAATAACATTGATAAATACACAGTTTGACGGGTCATCCTTCAACAATATTTGTCAACATGTCTGGGATGTGCTACGGCAGACATACCTAGACAGACCAGACATTAGAGCCCATCTGGCAGAAAGCATAAAACCAACTGAAGACATTGCAGAACTCATCAACAGAATGAAAGAACGATAGCTACAAGAAGTAGGATGTGACTGGGAAAACACTGGAGGGAATGCAATCCATTTTTATAATGTATTGAAATGTGGCCTGTCCACGGATATACAAGCAAGTTTATATGTAGTAGTGGGAATAGAGGCTAAACTGTGGCCAGAAATACAAGCCCGTATAATGCATTATTTTAAGCGAAAACGAGAAAAAGACAAGAAAACGGCAGAGCAGGCAGAGAGGGCCACAGCTAAGTTGGTGTAAAAGAAACTTAAAAAATCAAGGGGCACTTGTAGCAGCACCACAAATGGCTGTCATAATGGCAGAGCCGGTGCAGGCACCAGGAGGGCAGCCAGTAAGTAACATGAGTAAGGGACGAGGAGGTTTTTGGTAGGCCAAGGGCCAGTGCACGCAAAAAGACAAGGCTGATATAGGGCAGGACAACAATGTTATTATTGTGGGAATATGGATCATTTTGTGAGGGAATGTAGAACAAAAAGAACGATGAGCAAGCACAGGGATGGATTGTTCCGCAGAGGCAGATGGGGCCGCAACAGATGCAATGGGCTCCCCAACAACAAGTACACAGGGATCCCCGCAGGTCCCTCAGGTTCAATGGACCACACAAGAGGGACAAAAGCTACAGAATATGCCCCAGGTTGTCAGAAACACTGCAGGAGGGCCCACACAGGTCCAGATGGGAGGAGTAACAGTACAAGGAGGTCATCCCTTTTCTGTACAATCCCCAATGTCTGGAGGGACACCAATTAACAGCTATACACAATGAGAGAACCCACCGACAACCATTATGTGTCCAATACTATTGGTAACCCACGGATCAGCTGAGGAACCCATTGTGATGGTAGCCATAAAAAGTCGCCCTGTAGTTTTTTGATCGACACTGGGGCCACTAAATCTTGTATAAAATAAGGAACACTACCACTTTCTCACAAGTCAATGGGCACACAAGGGTTTTCTAGGGCCGTTAGGAGGGCTCCCTTTACTGAATGAGTGAGCATGAAAGTGAGAGACACCCAAATTGAGGGACCATTGTTATATTCTCCAGAGGCACCGATCAATCTTCTCGGAAGAGACCTGATGAGTAAGCTAAATATGACCTTCTCTTATTTTGAAAGATGGGTCGATGGTATGTTACACACCTGGTATGACACCAGGTAGGATGTTGTCACTCATAGTACATGAGGATTTGGGGCAACAGGTCAGAGCAATTCCTGTGGATACAGAGACCTTTTGAGAGGCATATATGTTTTGATAGCGCATACACCAAAGCAACTGGGGAAGACGGTGCAGATACCAAAAGAATTATTGATCAGGCCCGAGAGACCTGTGGATCCCATAGAAGAGCCTTACATGGTGTTAGAGATAATGTCCCTTGAAATAAAGCCACGTTATGCATTACTGATAGCATTTGACAGGACACAAGTAATGTGGGCATCAGTAGTATTTACAGATCCAGAGGTCAAATTGAGAGATAGATCAGGTGAAGAAATGTTTGACGATAGCCCATCAATTAATACAGTAGTATTTCAAGTGGATATTCCTATTAGAGTACAGTTGCAATACAGGACAGTGCCAAAGCACAAGATAGTACAATGAGAGAAAAGGATTTGGCAAGGGTACCAGAGAGTCTATGGACAAAGGGCCCACACAATGTGGGACTGATTAAAGAAGCTGAGCCTGTGAAAATCACATTGAAACCCGGAGCGATACTGCTCAGGGTACATCAGTATTCCTTGTCCAAAGAAGCAGAAGAAGGCATCCTTCCCACAATACATGCATTACTTGGGTAAGGACTAGTCTATGAAAGACCATCACCCTGTAATACACTGATTTATCCTATAAAAAGGCTAAGGGCGCAACTTGGAGGATGATTCAAGATTTCCGCCCCTGAACAATATAGTAATCCCAGGATTTCCGGTGGTACCAGACCCATCAGTCATTCTGACAAACATTCCTACAGATGCAGCCTACGTTTCTGTGATTGATTTGAAAATGCATTTTTAGCATTTCACTGCACCCAGATAATCAGTATCTAAAAGGGTTTATGTAAGACAAACTCAGTACTGCTTTAGAAGGCTTCCACAGGGTTATTGCGAGAGTCCAATTATGTTTAACAGAACAGTGAGAAAAGGATTTAGCAAATGGAAAATGGAAAAGTACCCTTTTACAGTATGTGGATAACATTCTGGTGTGTAACCCCCACTGAAGATATATGCAGGAAGGATACTATTGTTCTCCTTTGCATGCTTGCAGAAAAAGGATACAATGTGGGCAAAGACAAATTACAATATGTGCAGACAGAAGTAAATTATTTGGGACAGATATATCCAAATATGGGAGGAGGGTGATGCCTGATAGAGCAGAGAGCATCAGAAACATGCCCAAGCCCACCACCACAAAACAAATGCAACCATTTCTAGGACTCTGCAATTATGTGAGATAGTGGGTATTTTATTATGCCACCCTGAATGCACCACTTATGACCGCTCTAAAAGAGTCCCATGCCAATGGGAATAAAATAAACTGGACCTGATTAAAGATAAACAGCATTTCGGGAGCTGAAGAATGCAATCACAAAAGCTTCAGTGTTAGGTACACCTGACTACAGCAAACCATTTTACCTCTTTTGTCATTGTCATGGAATGACAATGACGGCCATACTGACTCAAAAGGCATCAATGGGACACAAACCAATTGCCTACTACAGTGGGCTGCTAGATCCCATCATGAAAGGTCACTACCCATGTGAGCAATCACTGGCTACAGCAGTATTTGCAGTTCAGAAAAGCACCACAATTGTGATGGGATCACCTTTAACGTATGTAGAGCATGCAGTATTTGCTACTTTACAAGTAAGTAAGATCACCCTTACAACTCAAAGGGCATGGGGTACAATGTAATTCTTTCAGTGCATTCTTTACAAGTGGTTCGCTGTCACACAGTTAACCCAACTTGCACACCCAGTTACTGATGATGAACAAGTACATGACTGTGCTAATTGCGTACCAGACGAAGGATGGAAGGTAGGAGAAGACCCCATCCCAGAGAGCATGTTGCTCTCTGTTGATGGCTCCTCTTTCATAGATCAGGAAACTGGGGTGAGACATTTAGGAGCAGCAGTTGTCATAGCTGAACAGCAAGGATCCTTTGATACATTACAAATTATTAGCCAGATACCACTGCCTTCTCACTTTTAAGCACAGACTGCTAATTTAATGGCTATCATTGAAGCATTGCAGCAAGCTGGGAGCTAGAAGTCACCATTTATTCAGAACCAGCCTACGATACCACCACTATACAATCTATCATTCACAGATGGGAAAGGAGGTTTTTTTTAAAAATGTGATGGGCTCCTTAATGTATAAAGATTTATTGGCACAGTTAATACAAGTTTTAACATAACCTGCAGCGTACACCAGTCAGCAAGATATTATCTACAGAGTTAATGCTCTGGCAGATTGGGCAGCAAAAGTATCAGCTAAAGCATCTCCAAACTATAACCAATGCGATGAACATACATTCGGTATGATGACAAGCAGGCAACAGGATACTAGGGACTTACCACCCCCATATACAGAGACAGCAAATTTACATTTGTGCAAAGTGTAAGAATAAGCACTGACACACGAAAGGGAGATGTGGGAACTGTGAGGTTGCATTCATTCACCAACAGATTTCATTTACAGACAAAAGAGTACAGGCAAGCCAGTGATGCCACAAGCCCTGTTGTACATGGCTCTAGAGCAACTACACCTCCCAGCACATACCGCAAAAGAGTATCTTCTTGCGACATTACAAGCAGATTGGTTTGTCCCACAACTATCCTAGATGATTACTATGTACATTGCAGGATGTGCAGTATGTCAATAGTATAGCCCCAAGCCAACTTTAAAGGTGATCACCTCAACAATACCATGCCCAACAGGTCCATTTAAATATTTACACTTAGATTTTATCGACATGATAGAAAGATATAACAATTACAGGTACCTTATAGTAATTGTTTGTCCATTTTCACAATGGATTGAGGCAGGACCCTGTGTACATAATGATTAGGGCTCCCGGTTTTATGGTATTTATTTTTTTGCCATTTCCGTCCGTATTTATGCATATTTATTTTTTGCTAATTTTATCTGTATTTATCCATATTTATTTTAGGTTTTGTGTAACAATTAAGCTGAAATTAGTATATTTTCACATTTATTTAACCGATAAATATGCACTCATGCTTAAATGTCTGCAAGGTTTCAGTACTGTGAACACCCGCAGAAGATAAATCAGTGCACTTATATGAAAATATGCAAATTTCAGTATCAACCTTGTACACATCTACTGCTGTTTGAGCCTCTTTACTAAAATTCCTTACTTTTTTAACCCCTTATCTGTCAATCCACACATCTATTAGTATCTGTAAAAATCAGTAAAAACGGAAAACAGGGAGCCTTAAGTGCTAAAGTAGCAGCCACTTTTTTGAGAAGAGAGGTGATAGCGGAAGGGGCGTGGCAGAGACAATCCACTCTAATAACGGGCCTCATTTTGTCAATATAGTATTCCAACACATTTGCAGAGCCCTAGGAATAAAACATAAACTGACATCTGTTTATCACCCCTAAGTAATGGAATAATTAAGAGCCTGAATGACCTCCTCAACAATAAAATAAGCAAACTATGTGCCACTTTGCAAAAGAAATGGCTGTACTGCCTACCACTAACTTTATATGCCCTCAGAAATCAGCCAGGAAGCGATCACCATTTAACACCACATCAAATAGTGACAGGACGTCCCATGCCCACCCCTTTAACAATAGCATGGCAAAAGACAGATGCCCATAAGACAGATGAGGTTTTAGGAGATGAAATGAGTTGTTATTTGTCTGAGTTAATGAAATCTGTCAAGTTCTTCTCAAAACAGGTATTGCGAAAAGAGATGACTGCCTCAGCCCAGTAGATCAGGCCTATACCTGTTGGCCAACATGTTTACATGCAGAATTTCATCCGTAGATGGAAGGATCCCAAGTTCAGCGGTCCCTTCTCAGTGACAATGAGCACTCTCACTGCAGTGAAAGTGACTGGCTGGAAACCATGGATTCATATGATGGACGTGCGACTGGACTCTGCCTTACCTCAGACACTTCCACAGACAGAAAGGCAACAAGAGGGGGAAAACGAGACACACGAGTAAAACAATGTCTCCTTTCAAAGTACGAGTGGAGTATTTTGTCGACTCTACTAGCAGACAGTTATATATTGCTGTTTTGTTTTTCTTTTTAAACCTTTTATGCCAGCAGCTACATTACAATGGTATTTCACCTCATGTATGGGATTATGCAACAGTATTAACTGCTTGCAGAGAGCAGTACTTGAGCAAGAAAATATATCCCATAGTGTTCATGTTGGCTTATTAGATAATATGTGGTATCAACACATGACTGAGATAGGTATGCAGACTACTAATAATTTTTGTTTTGTTTGTTCTTTGATTCCACATGCCACCGACTCAGATAGATTACACTCATCTAAGAAGGTACCGCCAAATATTACAATGTTTCTGTTACAACTTTTCCGTTGTAGAATACGAGCACAGATGCAACCACTGTGGGTCAGACAAAGAACATTCCTAGTAAACACCATGCAATATGAGGAAGAGTTAGCAGATGTAATGAACATCCTAACAGAAGGCAAAGAGCTAGTAGTGAAGTTAGATGCAATGGCCAAGACAGAGCTTATAATGGTGCACGGGTGAGACTTGGAGAGCTAAGATATTGCGCAGGGATTTTTAGGGGTATCCTGACCTACGCTTTTCTGCCAGAATTATTCTGTTATACCTAGGCCCCACAATTGTCAGGAAAGGACTTATCTCAGGTAAATGGGTCAATATATGTTCATGGTCATTGGCACCATGACGCTACATTTGAATGCAGAGCCCTATCTCTATAGAAGGAGAATCAGACTGACAATAGCACACAACAGAAGTCTCAGGCAGTGTGGGATGAGAAATATATCTAGATTAAGTCGGATAGAAACACCTACAACTCTTCGAGCTGGAAGAAAACCCATTCTCTTCTCTTTGTGTTTCAGGAGAAATGGAACAATCCCGTTGAGAAAGAACATCAATTGCAACGTCACAACATATAACGCTGACATACAAAGGTGCACATCCAGTCTGATTGATTTTTACTGGAGCTGTGGTGAATGGCTGTATACGCGACTTCCTTCTGGTTGGCAAGGCCTCTGCTCTTCTGTGACTGTGCACACTCCTCCTTGGTGATTCCAGGAGTCGACATCTCCGAACTACATGGCCATCCCATGAGCCATCCAACGACCTTGCTGCACCATCATTGGAGGAAGAGAGCTGCAGAGTATTATGGTACTAAAGTCTGGGAAGACGTCCCACAGGGGCACAGGCTGTTCAACAATGCACAAGTCTTCTTCGGCAGCATCCTGCCGTTTGTTTAAGCAAAAGCAACTGCACGTTGGATTCAGATTACCCGCTGGGAGTTCATGAAGGCCATCAACGCCACTGAAGAAGGATTCAAGGCAATCAAGGAGGAGCTGCGAGCCATGAGATTAATGATTATGCAGCATAGATATGTGTTAGACCTAATGATGACTATGGAAGGAGGAGAATGTGCCAAGATTTGAACGGCCTGTTGCACGTATATTCCAGCCAATGATGCCAATAACGGAACATTAACAGAGGCCATACAAGCTTAGCATACCTTGCAAAAGAAGATGGTGAATGAGAGGGGTGCCCCAACAAATGTTTTTCAGGGTGGTTCACTTGGGTACCATCCTGGATGTCGGGACTATTTAAGGCTTTGTTGCCTGTTTAAGTGATATGAGTCCTGATAATCTGTGTCCTCCAGATAGGGATAGGATGTTGTAAAAGGGTTAGTTAGATGTTAGGTGGAATGTTTACTACTAAATTAGTCAATAAAAAGCAGGATGTTGAAGAGAATGTATACACAGTAATGACTCTAAGTGATAGTGAAGGTGAGGAAGTAGTTGAAAAATAAACTAAAGGGGGAATGTTATTATGAATGCAGAAAATGAAGAAGGCCTACTCATGTCAATGAAAGCACTAGCAGAAAGACGTGTACAGATGTACGTGGTAAAGGAGAAATACAGGCCTAAGCTGTCTTTGGTAGCAGAATAAAAAAGAGATCACAGATGTAGTCAGGACCCGGGTGGGGGGAGGGAAGTAGACACGAGCTTCAGTAGACTAGAGAAATATAATTAGGCACAGTAGAAAGGTTTGTCACAGGCCCGCATTGCAAGAATACGTATCTGAGAAAATATGTAGATAGGGTAGCACAGAGGCGCAGGATAGTTGGGAGGTTAGTATGTGTGAAAAAAGGTTCCCCTAATTACTTTTGGGTCTAAGAGGAGGGGGAGAAAAGGAGAAAACTAATTAGACAACCTCTAAACTGACCCACTTACTTTTGTATACGGCAAAAGCTCATTTTACAGCCATCCCCTCAAAATAACTTCTTAAACCATTATTTAATTCTTATGTCTATATTTAATTATTTATAAAAATCTTTGTGTTCTTTTTTCATAAATATATATATATTTTTCCAATAATCATAAGTGTTACAAAAACATTCATCAGTTTATATTTACATATGGGACATTATCAAAGTTCATAATAAAAAACAATTTATACAATTGATATATAACCCCTACAACAAAACCCATCAATCATCCAATCTCACCTCTCATGACTGCACAAACATACCATCATTCATACACCTCCACCATTTAAAAAAACAAATTATAAATGACATGAATGGGATCCTCAATATTTCTTTTAACGAGACTGCAGAAGGGAAAAATGCCGATCTGTAATTGCTTCACATCCAAAATTCTCGAATTGAAAAAGTCTCTATTAGGATTCCCTTTGTGTTTGGGGGCGGTCTCACGCACGTTTCGGTGGACCTCTTATCAAGCCACCTTCATCAGGACCAAACAATATTCATATACATGTCATCAAACATGCGGGCAAGGGGTTATCTAGAAAAATTCAACATGAAAGGGGTTAATCCTGGGAAATGGGCTGAATTAAATATTTGCATAACAGTTAATGTTCATTTCACAAATTAATTTATACTAAGTCATTTTCCAAAACATCTAAAAGGCCATAATTTTAAGATCACCTCCTGTGCAAAAATTATCTAAGTGATGTAAAGAGAAAAGAGAAAATCTAAAGATCAATAAAGAAACGATTACCACCAAAGCGTAAAGTCAGCAATATACGTGGCAGATATATTTTTATATATAAAGAGAGAACACAAAGTCCAAAAGAAGTTTTAGTGGTGCTCAAAGTGGAATTTAGAGCTATACTGCAGAGAAACTATCACTTCATATTAATTTTATTTTAATGTCCAGTACTGTTTGTATCTTGCACCTGAATGTTTATGTAGAAAACTTCTCCTCTGTGGAGGTCAATACATCATTTCCGATTCTTAGTGGTGTCTTATATGCAAGCCTGCATTAAAGGACCAGTCAATCTGTATGGGGGCAATAGCACGGATATCCCATGTAATTATACAGTACTCACACTAGAGAGTGTCCTATTCTTATATATTTAGATCTATCAAATTGTTCTTACCCAACTTCTAGGGAAATGTCATCCTATATTTTAGATCTCTTCATTGTCTCCATTTCGAAATTAATGATAACAACTTTTTATGTATTTCTCAACCTCAGTCTGCAATTTATATTGAGTTGAATCCAGTCTCTTCAGAGTGATGTCCTAAAATATACAAAATATAATAATGGTTCAAAAATAAAAAATAGAAATATTTTATTTTTCAAAGAAGGCAACAATTGGTGCATGCGTGCACTCAAACTATATCCTCTAGTTAATTCCTCAGTTGTATAAGCTACTTGACCCACCGTTTAGAGAACTGATATCAAACTAACTCTCCAATATAAGGGCTCATCCTTATATGATATTTCCAGATCTTTATACGTATGATGCCTGTATTTTAAAAAACTCATTTCAGTTATTCCTACCGTGCCACTTAGCTCTGCCTTATAGTAGGCATCTATTTATTTGCATCATTCTCATAGCATAGATTTATTAAAAGTGAAAGATAGCATGGCCTGTATAGAGCTATATTGTGAGTAGAGATGCAAATGAAGATAATTTTTATTTATAGCTCCAAAAACTGTAATTAAAGCAGTCTAGCTTTTACCGCTTTGTAGAAAATAACATTTAGCATGACATTTATATATTTAGAAAACAACAGCATAGTTCTTATGGGCTAATGAGACCCAGGCATATCTAATAACAATAGCTGCTTTAATTGCAAAGATACTGCCTACGGATCCACCCGGACAGAACTGAGAACATATTCTGTGTTGATTTAAAAAGGTTGTCTAAGAATCTACCCTCATAACTAAGAAAACAAATCGGACTCACTACTCATGACACTTACTTGTTTTAAACGATCTCATTTTATCTGGCCTCAATCCCGCTCTCGTGGTTTATGGCGTGCAAACATCTATCAGCTCCACTTCCTTATTTGTGTTGCTCGCGTACCACGTGGAAGGACGCGTCCCGCGATGTTGCGCGGTGACGTGTACCTAGGCTATTTGTTTTATTACGGTTTAGCGAATCCGCCATCTTAGAGTGATCTGCTTATTGTGCCCAAAACAGTAGTCAATACCATAGCCAACTGTAACTAATTTATTAAATTTATGGGACATCTCCGGGATGCTGGACCGGGGGCCATGAGATAACAAGAAGTGAGGTAAATCAGATCTGCTCAGTCCCAGATTTTTGAGCAATATAAAATATATATGCTACCGAACACGTCAAATTCATAGAAACAGATTGTTTTGATATTTGTATACTGCCTATTAAAAATGAATGTTTGAAAAAATGTTTTACCGAGACCCAAAAGAGGGTTTAGAATTCACAAGGAACAATCTTTTTATGGGACAAGCCTATCTACAGCCAATGGAAGTTACTGCGAGATCTAATGCAATGATGTCATGAAAGGGTACACGGATTAACCCAAATTCAAGTGACTACCCAAATTATTTCCTCATTTATTCCCTTACGTACTAAGTCCAAAGTAAAAATCCAATAATTTTCTCGTTGTTTCCTTATTTTGTCTGTGTCTTTGCCAGGTATGTAGTTTACACGTTCTAAGATCAACCATCTGAGATCTTTCTCAGTGTGTGTATGGTCAGAGCAGTGTTTTACCATAGGAGCTTGTAGTTTATTTGTATGAATCGCAGATTTGTGTTCTGAAAATCGAACACAAAACTCTCTAGAGGTTTCGCCTACATACCCTAGGCCACACGGGCAGAGAATCAGGTAAATTACATTTTTACTTTTACAGTTTGTCATATGGTGAAGTTTCCCTGATTTGTCTCCATATGTCCATATTTGCGTAGTGATGGCCGTGTCACAAGCGTGGCATTGGCCACATCTGTGATTACCTAATACAGGAGTCAGTCTGTCTATTGTGGTTTGTGTGATCTTATTTTCGGGTCTTGTTCTAGTATGTACCAATTTATCCTTTAGGTTAGGATTTCTTCTATATGCCACAACAGGTTTCTCTAGGGATGTCTCTTCATCATTAGCTGTAAGTATCCTCCAGTTCTTATCTAGGATTTGTTTGACCTTGAAATTCATATTCGAATGATCAACTACATAGATAATAGCGAATGGACTAAACTTTTAAATCTTAAAAAGAAAGCTAAAAGGATGGAATCCCAAGCCCACTTCATGATGGAGTATCTTAAGGTGGGAGTAATACCATCGGGGCTGAGGGTAAGGAATATACCAGCCTTATTTGTAGAGGTTCGAAAATTCCTGGAGCGATGGGCGCAAATTGCCAATCGTTGCTCCAGGGATTGGATGATCCTCATCGTGGAAACGGTCAGAGAAATGATTCTGATTTTAAATCGGGAAATCTCAGACTTAGAAGAAAAACTTAAAACCAACACAGCCTTGGATGATGCTAAGAATAAACTCTCAAGCATCAACCTAGAATTACAGGACTTTGATGACTATCTTATAAAGAAGAAAACAGAAAAACTAAAAAAGATATAAGATGGTTCACACAAGAGAAAATCTATCCGTATTTAGGTAGCAATTACTTTCAAACAGGACATTACGAAGTAGGCCCAGACAATCAGCATATGAATATGAGAAAGAAAACTTTAACTTTTTCCGGTCCAGGGAAGACATGGCTTGGCAGTTCGGGCTGGACTGTTCCCATGAGGCACAGGGTCAGACTGATTTGCATATGGCCATGTCTGAACTGGGGTGGTGGAGTGAGCTAAAGAATGATGATGGATTAAACCCAGATCAGTTGACTGGGGGTGAGTGCTTGCAATGTTCAACACTCCGTCCATCATCCCCTTTGGTTTTGATATGTTCGCCCTAAGTTGACAGGGTATGCCCAGACGTGGGTCCCTTGCTCACTTTGCCACTGGATTCAAGATAGCCTGGCTGATGATGGCTGTAAGCCAGAAACCGGTCCCAGGATGCTTGTTTCCGGTCCAGGGAAGACATGGCTTGGCAGTTCGGGCTGGACTGTTCCCATGAGGCACAGGGTCAGACTGATTTGCATATGGCCATGTCTGAACTGGGGTGGTGGAGGGGGCTAAAGAATGATGATGGATTAAACCCAGATCAGTTGACTGGGGGTGAGTGCTTGCAATGTTCAACACTCCGTCCATCATCCCCTTTGGTTTTGATATGTTCGCCCTAAGTTGGCAGGGTATGCCCAGACGTGGGTCCCTTGCTCACTTTGCCACTGGATTCAAGATAGCCTGGCTGATGACGGCTGTAAGCCAGAAACCGGTCCCAGGATGCTTGTTTCCGGTCCAGGGAAGACATGGCTTGGCAGTTCGGGCTGGACTGTTCCCATGAGGCACAGGGTCAGACTGATTTGCATATGGCCATGTCTGAACTGGGGTGGTGGAGTGAGCTAAAGAATGATGATGGATTAAACCCAGATCAGTTGACTGGGGGTGAGTGCTTGCAATGTTCAACACTCCGTCCATCATCCCCTTTGGTTTTGATATGTTCGCCCTAAGTTGGCAGGGTATGCCCAGACGTGGGTCCCTTGCTCACTTTGCCACTGGATTCAAGATAGCCTGGCTGATGACGGCTGTAAGCCAGAAACCGGTCCCAGGATGCTTGTTTCCGGTCCAGGGAAGACATGGCTTGGCAGTTCGGGCTGGACTGTTCCCATGAGGCACAGGGTCAGACTGATTTGCATATGGCCATGTCTGAAGTGGGGTGGTGGAGTGAGCTAAAGAATGATGATGGATTAAACCCAGATCAGTTGACTGGGGGTGAGTGCTTGCAATGTTCAACACTACGTCCATCATCCCCTTTGGTTTTGATATGTTCGCCCTAAGTTGGCAGGGTATGCCCAGACGTGGGTCCCTTGCTCACTTTGCCACTGGATTCAAGATAGCCTGGCTGATGACGGCTGTAAGCCAGAAACCGGTCCCAGGATGCTTGTTTCCGGTCCAGGGAAGACATGGCTTGGCAGTTCGGGCTGGACTGTTCACATGAGGCACAGGGTCAGACTGATTTGCATATGGCCATGTCTGAACTGGGGTGGTGGAGTGAGCTAAAGAATGATGATGGATTAAACCCAGATCAGTTGACTGGGGGTGAGTGCTTGCAATGTTCAACACTGCGTCCATCATCCCCTTTGGTTTTGATATGTTCGCGCTAAGTTGGCAGGATATGCCCAGACGTGGGTCCCTTGCTCACTTTGCCACTGGATTCAAGATAGCCTGGCTGATGACGGCTGTAAGCCAGAAACCGGTCCCAGGATGCTTGTTTCCGGTCCAGGGAAGACATGGCTATAAGGCAGAGCTAAGTGGCACGGTAGGAATAACTGAAATGAGTTTTTTAAAATACAGGCATCATACGTATAAAGATCTGGAAATATCATATAAGGATGAGCCCTTATATTGGAGAGTTAGTTTGATATCAGTTCTCTAAACGGTGGGTCAAGTAGCATATACAACTGAGGAATTAACTAGAGGATATAGTTTGAGTGCACGCATGCACCAATTGTTGCCTTCTTTGAAAAATAAAATATTTCTATTTTTTATTTTTGAACCATTATTATATTTTGTATATTTTAGGACATCACTCTGAAGAGACTGGATTCAACTCAATATAAATTGCAGACTGAGGTTGAGAAATACATAAAAAGTTGTTATCATTAATTTCGAAATGGAGACAATGAAGAGATCTAAAATATAGGATGACATTTCCCTAGAAGTTGAGTAAGAACAATTTGATAGATCTAAATATATAAGACTAGGACACTCTCTAGTGTGAGTACTGTATAATTACATGGGATATCCGTGCTATTGCCCCCATACAGATTGACTGGTCCTTTAATGCAGGCTTGCATATAAGACACCACTAAGAATCGGAAATGATGTATTGACCTCCACAGAGGAGAAGTTTTCTACATAAACATTCAGGTGCAAGATACAAACAGTACTGGACATTAAAATAAAATTAATATGAAGTGATAGTTTCTCTGCAGTATAGCTCTAAATTCCACTTTGAGCACCACTAAAACTTCTTTTTGGACTTTGTGTTCTCTCTTCATATATAAAAATATATCTGCCACGTATATTGCTGACTTTACGCTTTGGTGGTAATCGTTTCTTTATTGATCTTTAGATTTTTCTCTTTTCTCTTTACATCACTTAGATAATTTTTGCACGGGAGGTGATCTTAAAATTATGGCCTTTTAGATATTTTGGAAAATGACTTAGTATAAATTAATTTGTGAAATGAACATTAACTGTTATGCAAATATTTAATTCAGCCCATTTCCCAGGATTAACCCCTTTCACGTTGAATTTTTCTAGATAACCCCTTTCCCGCATGTTTGATGACATGTATATGAATATTGTTTGGTCCTGATGAAGGTGGCTTGATAAGAGGTCCACCGAAACGTGCGTAGACCGCCCCCAAACACAAAGGGAATCCTAATAGAGACTTTTTCAATTCGAGAATTTTGGATGTGAAGCAATTACAGATCGGCATTTTTCCCTTCTGCAGTCTCGTTAAAAGAAATATTGAGGATCCCATTCATGTCATTTATAATTTGTTTTTTTTAAATGGTGGAGGTGTATGAATGATGGTATGTTTGTGCAGTCATGAGAGGTGAGATTGGATGATTGATGGGTTTTGTTGTAGGGGTTATATATCAATTGTATAAATTGTTTTTTTATTATGAACTTTGATAATGTCCCATATGTAAATATAAACTGATGAATGTTTTTGTAACACTTATGATTATTGGAAAAAATATATATATATTTATGAAAAAAAGAACACAAAGATTTTTATAAATAATAAAATATAGACATAAGAATTAAATAATGGTTTAAGAAGTTATTTTGAGGAGATGGCTGTAAAATGAGCTTTTGCCGTATACAAAAGTAAGTGGGTCAGTTTAGAGGTTGTCTAATTAGTTGGGAGGTTAGGCCTTGCCAAACAGAAGATGTGTATGGAGTAGAGCGTTGCTAGGCTTCAAGTATGAGACAAGCCAAGGACACCGGTAGTGTAGCGGTTGTGTGGAAGCGTAGCTAACAATAACATGTGCACATGAGTCGTAATCCATAAACTCGTGATTCAATGTTTTTGGAGAAAGTATTACCTTTTGATAATAATGTTGAGCTTTAGCAGATGTTCATTTAATATGCGAATGTATGACGTATTTGTAGTTATAAGACTATAACAGAAACTGTCCGTTGTACTGTAAGTCGAAGCTCAGATTTCAGTTCCACGGAGCTGACTGACCTTCCGCACGCTTGCTTGCTTTTTTTATAAACTCTATGCTTTATTGCCAACAGACGCCGTGTCGTCTTCAGTGAGAAAATTTGCAAGATTAGACGGTATCTCACAGCGATTAATAGCATGCCAGCAGCTCTTCCTTATTCCTCTTTGCACCCACCCTGCCTGCATTTTCATTCAAGCCCGGATCCATAGATGGTATTACAACACTTCTGTTCATAGTTATAATCAAATGCTCAACCAGAGACACAGTGATTGGCTGGCTACTCAAGCACCACACCCATCAGTTTGCACTTATTACTGTTCATAATTGGATTTAGGATGTTTCACGCACAGAAAGTGCCCGGCTGTTCTTTTGTGTTGAAGCCCTCTGTTTTATTGATGTTGATGCAGCGTCACTTCTCGCCCCTCTATATATCTTTTCTACGGTCAGCACAGTGGACCTCTCCACCTTACTGAGGCATTTGTCCAATGTATCTCTGGCCTCAGAATATACCATCTAATGGTTTGAGTCCTTTCATGAAGGAAGGGCCCAACAGGTCACACTGCGTTCTTTCACCTCAGAAGCCTGTAGGATGGGCTGCAGGATTCCCATGGGATCATCTCTGTCTCCTGCACTGCTTATTATATATCTCAATCCTCTATTCCATTTTTTTCATGAGTTCTAGGTGTTTGTTTAGAAGAAAATAACGCACAACCTCCAAGTCACCCACGCATACCAATTTTCTGCAAGCACAAAATCCCCCAGTGGAGACCCACTATTTGAGGAACGCTGTGCTATACAAATTCAAGGTAACATAACATAACATAACATTTTAAGTAGCACTGTCTTACCCTCATGAGGCCCAAAGAGGTTCCTGGATGGAAAAGTAAGTATCTCCTCCATTTTTGATACTGATTTCAACGGTATTGGTTGCAGCTTGGCTTTACAGTGGCATGTTTTGGTGTTAGGCCTGAGGTTCATAAAAGTGCTCCATTTAGTCTGAGGTAGACATGATTCGGAGTATTATTGTATGATGCGAGGAGTGAAAAAATTTAAGACAAAATATCATAGTTTGGGTATACAGACCAGTAATTCTTTTACATTCAGGCCAGTTCTGATTTTGGGAACAACCATGGTCCTTTTTAAGTTTCTGAATTCTAGGTGATTGTGACCTATCTTTTTCTTCAAGAGGGTGTTCCATAGCATGCATGTCAGTACAGAATCTTCCGCCCAACCAGATTCTTCTAAAAGACCGAAAGATCTGAGGCTCCTTGTTTGTCAGGATAGTCTGAGATTTGTAGAAAAATAGTTCCTGTCAGATGGAATGCCTGGTCAGTAATGCAAAGAGCTTTAAATGTGAATCTTCTTTTAACATGCAGCAAGAGCAGGGCGTTGAGGGTAGTGGTAATTTAGTTATTCTTGCTCACAGTTAGACCTTATCTATCTGAGGCATTCTGGATTCATTGCAGGTTGCTGATAAGGTATCTCAGCAACCTAATGAAGAGCTCATTGGCATGGTCAAGATGTGTCAGAATTAGAGCTCTTGAAACCTGGGCCTTGTAGGGGAATCCCACATGAGGGATGACCCAGCATAGGTTTCTAATGATTTAAAATACATATTTGGTCACTTGCTATTCTGGGATTGGATTTAGATGTTGAAATCAAATATCAAGCCCAGATTCCTTACTTTGTTGTGTGTTTTGGCGTGTCCAATTTCCCTAGATCAAGGTATGGTTTTATATTTTGATACTAACTGTGACATGCTTGTGGTATCTCAATTTCTATCTTCTTCCTCCTTCTAGGTAAACCTTTTAGCCAGTCAAGTGACCAAAGGTGGTAGTTTGGTTTTCCAACTGGACTGTAATGCCACCTTTGGTAAATGAGAGTGCCTACAGAGGGTCCTAACCAGGAACCACTGACTGTCTCAAGACAACTAAGAAAAGATGAGAGCACTAGATTCCAGACTTCCGAGTTACTAAATACTTTGAATAAAGGGCAGTATGTTAATGGGAAGAGGGATACAAGGAAGTGGCAGGAGCCTGAAACTGAATGGAAGAAGAAGATGTCCAGGGTTAGAGGGCTTAAAACTGCAAGTCTACAAAGATCACTCAATTGTAGTCATTTTGTTATTACGAGCCGGGACTAAATCTCTGAGTTTAGAGCTAATAGTAGATCACAAACTTCAGAGTCAGGACCCAATGAGAGCCCAGTCTCTGTTGTGCTGGATGTTATATTGACCACTCTCCCTCAACATTACATCTCTGTAAACCCTGTTACCATAAAAATCCCTGCCCACATTGGGCCTGCCTATGCCACTATCCTGGGGTAGATAAAGAGAATTGGCAGTCATTGAATCTGAGGCCTGAAAGGATGGGACAGGTGATCTGAAATTCAGAAACCCAGACTCCAGCACCATTATAAGGAAAAGGAATGCCACGAGAGGGGAAGAGATTGGTTTAGAAGAACGTCTTGTCAGTGGCAGTAAGATCATTGAATTGTTGTCTTGAACCTTCGTGGATGAGTCTTTGTTGGAACAACACAGCACATTGCTTTCAGTCAAGTGGTTGACTGGTTTTAACTTCTAGGTCAAAACTGTCAAAATCAGCAGGCGAATAAGCCAGATGGGCAGCATGGTCCACATCAGAAGAGATAAAGCTTGAAAAGAACAGCAAAGGCAAATCCCAGGGTTCACAGTTGGGTCATTCAATCATGGCCCTAAAGATTACTGGAACGGGGATTGTGGCAAGAAGGGCCTCATCAAGAAGGACTATTCAAAAACACAACATAGAACTGCCAGGTAACCATTGTGTTTTGCTATAATGAAGAAAAGTCAACTATTGTCAGTTTTGGATGGCAAGCAAACCCTGCAATCCTCTCAAATGGGCCCCTCAGGCAACAGTTTTTCTATGACTATGTAGATGGGCAGAGGATCAAAATCTTTACTTAAGATCAAGAGAAGAGTCATTTGGTAAAATGTAGTATTACATTTTTATGTAAGCACTTATTTGTCTCAGACACAAACTCGAGTATATTTGATCTATGTGTCTCCTTTCTTGTGAAAGCCATGACCACTAATAACAAGTTCTAAGTTCCCACTTTCTTCTTCATACCACTACCCCCTAGGTGACTTTCCATCCAAGGCTCTTTCTCAAACTCCAGTACACCACTCGTCTCACCAGATAACTCCCCCTCCAATGCCTGGACCCCTACTTGGTCTGCCTACAACAGTGTGCCTGTTCCAAAACCCCTACCTCCTGCATCTGGCTTACTCAGTACAACTCCATGACACCACCTCTCAACCATCACATCAATACCCTCTGCCAATCTCCCAAATAACGCTCACAAATTCCCTTTGAATCACTCGTTGTTTATCTTACACTCCAGCTTAGTAACTAACTATGATTACGGGTGCGCTTCCTCATCCTGTCCATCCTCACAGTAGCAGTTGGCCCACCTTGCGGATGCTTCAACATTTCCCCACCTCCCTCCAGTCACTACTACTTAAGATTTCTGCCCCAATCAACCCAGTACCCATTTCCCCAGCCCTTATCTGGAGTCATTGCCTCAACCCCATCTCATGGAGGCTACTCAAACTAAACCTTAAATCCCGACTAACCCCACACAGATCAGACAAACTTTCTCTCTGACTTGTTAGACTTACTGTCCTCCTTTTAAAAAATCTGGTCCAAACTAGACTTTTTAAGAGGAGAAATAAACTCATTATTTGAGTTGAAACTCACTAACCTCACAACCTTTTTTTTTATTTTTTATAATTCTTTTTATTGATGACATCATTAATACAGTCCAATTGCAATTCCAAACGTTACTTATAACAATATGTTTACAATGAGTCATGCTTAACATTCCTATCTCTAGCCTCTGACCCCACTAAAACTATCTATCACTCAAAACTATTCTCAGTCTATGTCCGTTTCAGGATGTTGTGTTACCTGTTCCATTTACCCCATATATGTGACCATTTCTTGGGACAACCTTGTGACTCGTTTACAGTCCTTTCCATTACCATGCACCAGTCCATATCTTTCTTCCATGCGATTAATGTCGGTGCTTCGTGTGCTTTCCACAGTTTGGCAGTATTTCGCTTTGCCACTGTCATCCCCAGCGCCACCCAGGTTTTCTCTTTCCCTTTTAAGTCAGTGGGATCCCACACATTCAGAAGACATAATTTTATCCTAGGATCTACTTGTTTTCCCAGCACACTCGCCATACACTGGGTCACCTCTGCCCAATAACGTTGAATGTGAACACATTCCCAAAGGTTATGAAAAATGTTCCTTCTTGGCCAAACCCTCTACCACACCCAGGGTCGTCTCTGTAGCCCATTTTCACCAGAGCGGTATTTGATAAATATGTTCTATGTAGAACCTTGAGTTGCACTTGTCTTAATCTTGACGAGATTGCAATTTCTTTAGGGGTTGCCAGGGCCTCTTGCCAGTCGTCATCCTCCAACTCCGCAATATCTCTCTCCCAGTGTTACGGAGTTGTAAGAGGGGGTCGGTGATAATTTGATCAACTTCCGATATGTCATTGAGATCGCTTTTTGGGCATATATTCTTCCAGAATCCTATCCTCAAGTGGGGAGGATTCGAGGAGCGACTAACCCTTTAGAATAGCCGCGTGTAGCGCGTGCTTGACCTGCAGGTATCGAAATGTTTCTGTCTCGGCCATCTCATATTCTCTTCGCAGCTGTGTGAAGGGGATCACCCCACCTTTTTCCATAAATCACCCACCCGGGAGATCCCAATCAGGTCCCAGCCAACAAAGCCCCTTGATTTTCTCAAAGTGCCTAATTTCTCTGCATCCCACAGGGGGTGGCTTGCGTTATTTTCCCTGCCCATCCCATACTTTTATTCACTGTGTGCCATATTTGAACTGTATGCTTGATCAGGCCTGTTAATTTTGTTCTTGTTGAATTGGCATAGAGTACTTTGGAATAACTCCCATCCGGAAGAAGCCACCTGTCCATTTTGTAACTGGGCTCGTCATGGGGTCTATATATGCATTGATTGATAGGTGCTAAGCCGCCCAGTAGTATCTCCTGATGTTGGGGAGTCCTATACCGCCATCATACCATCCCTTATTAGTTTTTGGGTCGCTATCCGTGGCGGTTTCCCCTCCCACAACAGTTCCCTCTGTGCACCCTCAATACTCTCGAAATAGTCTGTGTGGACTGGACTTGGTGAGTTTTGCAATATGTATAAGAATCGTGGCAGTGCCATCATTTTGAATAGTGCAGCATGAACCATTAGTGACAGTAGGAGAGACCTCCAGTGTTGAACATCACTCTTAAGTCTCAGCAGTGGGGGCAAGAGGTTACACTCCTAGTATTGTACTGGATTTTTGGTGACATAAATGCTGAGGTACTTAAAACCTTCTTTCGCCTCCATTATTACGTACCATCTAGGCAGCGGTGGAAAGTTGCCCCTCAACACATAAATGACTAATTTGGACCAGTTTATAGTATATCCGGAATATTTGCCGAAATTTATAAAAATATGAAGTGCTCTGTTTATAGAGGCTCTCGGTGATGCCAGGTATAGCAGTATGTCATCTGCATACAGGGAGATACGGTCCTCCCAGTCTTCTGCCCACCGTAGTCCCCTCATGGCTGGGTCTTTCCTTATCCATAGTGCCAGAGGCTCCAGCATCAGCGCGAAGAGCAGTGGGGAGAGGGGCAGCCCTGTCTGGTCCCTCTTTCTAGGGTAAACACTCTTGATTTCATGTTGTTAACCACTTCCTGCGCCAGTGGTTCATTATACAGAAGTTTCACCCAGCTGATAAAGTTGGGGCCGAAACCAATTCTTCTTAGGACTGCGAACATATAAGGCCACTCTATCGTGTCAAACGCCATGGAGGCGTCTAGAGATACCACCACTGCATCCTCTCTTAGTGTCTCTATTCTACCCATTACTCCGTGCAAGCATCGAAGGTTGAGTGAGGTATTCCTTGATCGCATAAAGCCAGACTTATCAGGATACACGAGTTTCGTAATAACCTCATGGAGACGGGTGGCCAGTAATTTGGCCAAGATCTTTACTTCAGCGTTGAGCAAAGATATCGGTCTGTACGAGGAGCATTTGTTTTTGGGCTTACCACTTTTATGGATGACTACTATAGTGGCTAGTCCCTGATCAACTGGAAGCGTCCCTCGTTCCTGACTCTCTACAAACATCTTAATGAGGTGTGGTGCTATCTGACTGGGGGCTAGCTTATATAGTTCAATGGACAAACCATTGGGACCCATTGCCTACCCGGACTGTAGTTCACCAATTGCTCGCTCCACCTCTGTATGTGTGAGCTCGCTATCTAATCTGATGGAGTCTTCCTCAGAAAGGGTGGGTAGAGACATGTCTGACAACAGGGCTTCTGCTTCCTCATCTGTGGAGGCAGTGTGGGATTAATATATGTTCTGAAAGTGATCAGCAAATCCGTTCGCTATTTCTTGTGGCTCCGTCAATTGTAACTCTGACTAGGTCCTCAATTCAGCTACTAATCTATTGGCCTGTTCTCTTTTGTCAAGCCACGCCAACAGTTTCCCTGCTTTATCCCCGGATTCATATATTCTAAACAGCGTGGCCCTATGTTGCGCCCGTGCCGTGACTGTGACGAGATCTCTGTATTCTTTTATTTTAATCTCCAGCATATGCTTGACCTCCGACACTTCGTCTCCCCGTGCCCTCCCTCCAGATGTAAAATGTCCTCTTCCAACTTGGCTAGTTTGGCGGTTTTCTCTTTACGGATCCCGGCAATCTGGGAGACTGCATGGCCCCTGATCACTGTTTTGAAGGCCTCCCAGAGCGACTGCGCTGACTCAACCTATTCCTCGTTTTCCTGGAAATACAGCCCTATTTCTTTTGACACTTTTTTTAATTGACTGGTTTTTCAGGAACGAAGGATTTATTGGTGCTACTCTTCCTGACTGCTGCTCTCCCACCTCTACCAGGGCCCACACGGGGAGTGGTCAGATATACCCCTCGCCAAGTGGCGCACCTCTTTAATTTGTCCCACTTGGTCTGCAGGTACAATTATGTAGTCTGGTCTGGAAAGACACTTGTGGGCCCCAGAGTGGTATGTGAATTGGGTTTCTGTGGGGTGAAGGGTGCGCCAACTGTCGGCCAACCCCATAGCATCCATAAAGTCACGGATTTGTGTTCGTGAGGGTGGGACCTCCTTTGATGGATGTCGATCCAGCCGTTCTGAAATTATTGAGTCTCCTCCCAGTAACAGTCTCCTTCGGGAAGTGTGAGCAAGAAGTCCCCTAGATCTTTAAAAGCCGACACCTGGAGGCCTGGCGGTACGTACATGGATACTAATATTAGTGTCTTACCTTCCCATATACCCGAGATCGCAGTGTATCTGCCCTGTTTGTCGGTCAATGTGTGTTCAATTATCATTGAGAAGTTTTTCCTGATCATTATGCCTAACCCTCTGGATCCGGGGGTGAATGCCGAGTGCGCTACTAGTTTGTAACCCCACCTAGTCAGGGCCCCGCATGCGTTTCCCATCAAGTGCATCTCCTGCAGGAGAACCACATCCGGTGAGTGTCTCTTTATGTACTGGAGAACTATTCCCCGTTTGAGCTTATCCCCCAGGCCATTCACATTCCAAGACAGAAGTCTAATGCTTCCCTTTGCTGTCGGACTCATCTTTGTTATCACCTTTTTCACTGTGTGTGTTAGGCAGTCCAGGATGCTTAAGATTCCCTCTCGCATGTGTGACTGATATCTGGATACAGGCTGCCAAATTCAATCCCAAGCATGTTCTAGAGGAATGGCATGTTACCCTTTTCCGTTGTGAATCAATGTCATCTAAACTATCAATAAAAATAACTGTAACCCCGAACCCCCTCCCTGCTTCCCTGCAATCTGGGCTGAAAATTGCCCCTATCCCCAACTATGCAGAGCACCTGTCGCCCCATTTGAAAACTCTAACAAAGTAAATGGGGGAGTGCTGTCTCTATACCTTCACCACGGCCATTACATTGGGAACGAAGGGAAAAGAAGAGTGAGATCCCGCCATGCATCTTCAACAGCAATGAATCTGGAAGTCACTTATCCATGAGTTAGGGGACTTCAGTAAATTGTTTACTTCTTCTGCGACGATCCGTGATTGGAGCCTTCCCCCAATCTGCTTTACAGTTAGTAAGTCAGTTTCTAATATCAACTACTCCGAGTCTTTCCCTTCTTGTTGTCGCCTTGGGTGTGCCTCTGGCATTGCTGACTTTCTTGGAGATTGATCTTTTCTCTGCCTGGCGCCATTTCCACTGACCAGTCTCCATCCATCAAGCCACTCCTGTGCCGACTCCGGGTTGTCGAAAAACCAGGTTTTCCCCTCTGCTTCCACTCGCAGTCTCGCCGGGAACAACAAGGAGTATTTAAGCCCTTTTTCTCTAAGTTTAAGTTTGATGCCCTGAAAGGCGCATCTCTGTTTTTGCACACTTACAGTGAAGTCGGGGAAGAAAGTTACGATACTATTGTCGATCTTGATCAGCGTGGCAGTGCGGGCGGTTTGTAAAACTACATCTCGGTCTCTAAAGTTGAAGAGTCGAGCCAATAGCGGCCTTGGGGAGCCCCGGGTTTTGGTCTGCTGCCGGGTACGCGATGCGCCCTTTACACCGAAAAGAAATTTGAGAGATTCTTGGGTTGTAGGCGTTTGGTGATCAGTTCTTCCATGAAGAGATGAGGCGTCGGCCCTTCCGCTCGTTCCGGCACCCCAAGGATTCGAACATTGTTCCTGTGTGACCTCCCTTCGTAGTCGTCCAGCTTGTTTTCCATCACTTTACTTGCTGCTTGTAGGTCTTTGATTTGTTGCTGCATCGCCTTGGAACCGTGGCAGAGATCTGTTTCGACTGTCTCCATCGTTTTAACCTTGTTGCGCATTTTCTGTAGGTCAGCTCTTATTAACGTTATTTCGGTTGTTATTGAGTCCATCCTGCTCCCCAGCGACGCCCGTACACCGGTGATGGCATCCATAATATCTTTCAGAGAGGGGCCATCTGCTCCCTGCCTGGGTGCGTTCTTCATTTCGACCTTTTCTGCTCCTTCGGTATCTGCAGTCTTTGAGGAGGCATATTTCTCCATTTTGGTTTGGTGGGTACTTCTTGCTCCCCTGTTCCCGGACATTACTCGATCGTACCACCAGTGGGGGGGGGAGGGGCCGCCAGTGAACCCCCACCGTGCAGTTGTTTCTCTTCCCCCAGGGGCACTACACGCTGCCTGCCCGTGGAGCACTAATCTCACGTGCCCCACGCGGCCTGTCGGGGTTCTCCCCAGAAGACAGACTCAAGTCTATCAGTCCGTAGGAGTGGTTCTTTCCCGCTATGTAGTTCCTAATTGCTATTCGGAGTATGCACGCTACTCGCAGTGTTCGCTTAAATGTTCAAGTAATGCAGCTAGTTGTTAGCAGAGCTTCCGCTATTGGGTGCCCGAGCCACACTATCAGGCTGCCAGTCAGCGCCTAGGCCCCCGTCCCTGACTCGTGCTGTTGTGATCTTCCCTTACTGCCACGGCACTGCTCTCTGTTTGGAGAGTTAATTCTGTGGGCTCTTATGATAGTGCCTCTCAAATGGAAACAATGCACGACTCGCTGTGAGAGGCAATCGTGGTGATCAATGGTGCATTAATACTCCCTTGTGTTGGCTGGAATGGGAGGGCACCGGTGTCCTGTCGGGAACACCCGCAGAGCCAGTGGTGTGAGCCGCGCCCTGCCCCAATTCTGCTCGCTCACAATGTGATACTGGGAACCTGTTCCTCGTAGGGTGCATCGGCTAAATAAGTTTCTAGGGCCGGAGCGTTGAGGACTAGACTGCTGGGAGTCAGGGGGTCGCGCTGCCCACCTCATTCACTGTGTGTCTTCCTGCCGGCTCCGATCCAGTAATCGAGCCCGGGGCTTCCAGCCGGGCTCAGGCCGCACCGTATTGTTCGGCAACGCTCCTTCAGGGGGCAGCAACAGTCCGCTCAGCGCCGCATCGGCAGGCACGCCGTGACCCCGCCGCACCAGCACCTCAGATCCGCTCCCTCAATCAGTAGGTCTCTCCGAGTTCCTGGGAGTCTGCACACTCCCTATGTAGTTTGCCCTCTGCAGTGATTGTTCTCTCACGTGGCTCCGTCACTCACGCGAGCCCGCGGCTTGCAGTTGGGCCTCAGCTGCGCTTCGGTTCCCGGCTTCACACGGTAGCTGGAAACAGCAGTTTTGGGTCGATGGAGCACCATTGGCCTGACTGTGATCTGGGCTGTCCCTTTCGATAATTGGATCGGATTAATTAGTCGGATATTGTGGCGGTGGGAGCTAGAGATTACGGAGCTCTTCTACTGCGCGTCCATCTTCGTCGACGCATAGCCACGCCCCCCAACCTCACAACCTTAAATACAAATAAGTTACTTACCTCTTCGACTCCTCAAGTCCAAGAAGAATACCCCATTAACCAAACAAGGACCTCATGTCCTAGACACAAAAAAATGAGTGGCCAGAGAGTTCTGGTTGTGATCTCCCAGAAGAGGAAATTGTCTCAGTAATAGAATAGTACAATCATTAGTAATCACTAATCCCTAAACACAAATGACATCCATGTCATTGAAGGCAACAGAAAATGATTGCCCCAGAAACAGGAGAAAAAAACACAATAGCCATATCCCTATTTTGATCTCTCCCTCCCATCCCACCTCAGTAACTAAAACCAACCTCAAATGCATCCTGCTAAACTGCAGATCTGCGGCAAAAGACTGCACAGAGATAGCCGAAATGTCATGTTTAAATGGTATAGGCAACCTATTCCTAACAGACACCTGCTTCAATCACTCCTCTGTTCCTCTAATCAGCATTCTGGTGCACCACAGTATGAGATAATAAGAATGGATCGTGAGGGCAGATTCGATGGCAGACTAGCAGCCATACACAAAGAATCGATACAACTCAAATGCATCACCATAGAGACAGTCTACATTTGAATGCCTGCGTGTAATGATACACACAATACAGTTCACCGCCCATAAACCCCCCAAGTTTCACATCAACTACCACCTTCCGGGGCACAACCAAATCTTCATAGAAAAACATATGGACCATGTCACTGAACAATCCCTTTCAGACTCCCACAAAACTGTATGGGAGATTTCAATCGCCACTAGGGCAATCTGTTGGAAACTCCACCAGCTTAGCTGAAGTCTGTCCTAAAGAATAGCTTCCCAATACAATTCTGTTTGACCCTAAACCATATATAAGGTTCTATTCTTGACGTGCTGATTTCGAATCAAGAAGCTATTTAGATTGAGTTACTGTCTCCGATTGATTGAGCTAATCACTCCCTCATTCTTTTTCTCTCACATACATTTGAAAGAGCTATTTCAAGAGGCCAAGCTTTTAAACCAAAACATTTGCCCAGAAGCACAAGACAAATCAACTCCAAGGAACTATCTTCTAGAATTAGATTACACCTGCCACTCTCCTGCAAATTGCTAATGGCTAATTAGTTTACCAATTATCACAATGTGACCATGTCCTATACAGTTCATAAACTGGCCACAATGAAACTCTAGAGACTAACAATCAAAGTCTGTGCTCAATGGTACAATGAAGACCTAAATGAAAGAAGACAACTGACTAAGTTAACTGAGGTGGAGGCAAAACTACTCAAACTTGAATCTGTTGTTACTCCGCTCTGAAAGATGCAAAGTCAGCATTTTTGTGGCTAAGCCACCAACGTTAGAGTTCAACTTGACCAAGCGAGAAACTGCCTCAAAAAGTATTCAGCATTTTCAAGCGACAGAGCAACCCTACGCTGAAACCCAATGCCGTCTCCTCCACAGAAAAATGCGAAGAGCTATCCTATTTCTTTACTGAGAAAATTAAAAAGAGCATACTATTGTTACTAACAATTCCCTACTCTTTTCTCTAACCCTCGAGGATGTAAATCTTCATTTACCTTTCTGTTGATATTAATAATTACAAATACATTTTTATACTTGCTTAAAGCACGCGAAGGTCTTTCATTTTGTGAACATTTATACATATATTAAATGCACTGCCATCTTGTTATCCTGAACAGTCAGAGACGGTTTAAGGCCTGGGCAAAGTGGGCAATTCTCCAGGGCCCCTACCTTTCTTGGGGCCCCCTGATAGAGTGAGTAGGACGCTAGATGGTCTCCCCTCTCAAAATCATACGTAGCAGTAGTTTCCATGAGATCTTTGGAGGCCAGATAGGAAATTGGACTCGCTGATGCATGCGTCCGTGCCGACGTCACATGCCGCTGCTGCTGTAGTTCATCTTTGCTGGGGTTGTTCTGGCTTCTGCCCCGGACCGGCCTCCCACACTAGACCGGGGGTGGAGGCGGAAGGCGGCCGTGGGAGTAGCGTGAGTCCGTACCATGGGAGTTGCGGGAGCGCTGAGGAGCCGCAGAGCTCAGTCTTAGAGTTATAGACCAGAGTCGGTGATCTGAGCCGCCAGGAGGCGGAAGAGCTACGGAGGAGCTGTTTTCCGCTCTGGCTCCGTGTTGCAGGCTCTTTTACCTTCATGCCCTGCAACTTTTGTATTTCTCTTGGGTGCCCGTGAGCGACGCGCTCCGGTATAGGCCTAGCGTATCGGCACAGGCCTAAGGGGTGTTGGCAGTTGTCCTTAATGCCCTCGTTGGTGTGTTTTAAACCTGCTGGAGGGAGGTCAAGCCAGGGCATACTGCCCGGCGAGTGCGGCTGCAGTCAGACGGCGGCCGCAAGAGCGTGCCTCAGCTGGTCACGGAGGAGGCACGGTTACTTCTGGGTGCAGCCTGCGTCTGTTCTAGGGCCCCACTCGCGCTGGCTTTGTTTACTGCTGCGGTCTTCAGTTAGCTCTCTGCTGTTGTTGCCTTTGCTGATGGTTGCTGATTGCTGCAGGTTCAATCTTCTTTATCAATCTCTTCATCTGCAGCCCCAGTATTGCTTGGAGACCCCCTCAAAGCCTGCTGAAAGCTTTCGCAGGCCAGAAGTCAGGAGGAGAGGCAACCTGCTCTATAGTCTTGGCCCACTGCCTGGCGAGTTATTAAGGGGCCCAAGTGTACTCCTGAGAGGCCCAGGACAGGGACTTTAGGAGGCTTAGACCCAGGACTTGGTTCCAGGGTTCAGGATAAGCATTCGGAGGCCACTGGAGTCCATTGGTGGCCGGAGGTTGGAGGTAGGTGAATTACCTGCTCGGAGGTATGACCGCAAAAAACTCAGCTCAAGAAAATTGGTTTATATAAGAGCTTGTAAAAAAAAAAAAACAACCCTTTAAGGAATAAATCAATACAGTTAAATACCCTGAAAGGATTTAACGCCATCTCTACCTTCTTCTCCAAAAAGGGACAAGCTTAAATAAAGCGGTGATGATGGAGCCTAAGCGTATCTCTTCCTGGAGAGGTCGAAGCGGAACTCGAAAAGTCGCTTCTAGCAAATTCTACCAACCTTTCTTCCGGTATTAAAGTGGCTCGGTCTAGGGAAGAACTCAGTCTTGAACCCAGAGTGGATGATTCTCTGCTGTTAAATCTTACTGTCCACTCTCTTGGAAACAGAATGACTCAGCCCGAGGTTGGAATTTGCTTCGAACCTAAAGTGGAAAGTCCTCTGATGGAAGATTTCACTCTCCCAGATATTGGCATTAAAAAAACCGGACATTCTAAAACGGAGGAATTGAAAGCTGAACTTTCTATATCAGAGGAAAAGGAAATTAAAAGTAAATCTGTCTGTAGAAAAAAGAAGGAAAGAAGGGTAAAACGTCGAAGGATAAACAAAAAAGAGCAAAATGATTACGCTTTGACCCTAATTTAATTCTAAATGTGTCCCTGAATTTGGACTTGAATGCTACAAAGAGAGAAGGACAAGTTGAAACTATCTCAAGGGGTCTTCGAACTCCACTACTGAATTCCAGCACCTCAATTCCGATTTCACAAGAAGTTTCAACTCCAGGTTTAAGCTCTAAATCGGTAGCACAGTGTAATCTGAATACTAATGCCGCTCTATTTACCTCCTCTTTAGGCAGTAATGTCATCCACAATCCTATTGGTATGGGGCCTGAGGGGGTTTGCCAAGCTAGCCATTTACTTTCTGTACCTCTTTCTTTAGATTTTTCTTTTATTTTTGGTCATGAGATTTACATGAATAGAACTTTTCTATTAAACTGTTTTGCTGTAATTCCTGATCTCCATATGATCCAGAGTAGTGATGTAGCCTTGGTGCAAGTTCAAAAACATAGCAATTATGGGGAGCTAGAGTGAGGTTGGCTCTAAGGTAATATCCAATCTAATATTGTCAAATAGTGATAAACTAAGATGCTGTGGTATTGATGTTCTTGTGGCTAAAGAGGAAATAGCTTAAAAAGTGATTTACAATCAACAGCCTTCCACCCATTTAGATCACCCTTCATGGGACTTGTCTTACTTAGAGAAAGAAAGTACATTGCAGGTCTCTTTTGGAAAGGGTGGAAGGAGAGTTTCCCTCCTTGCGGAGAAAAAGACTACCCAAGTATTATCTGCAGATGAGGAAAATATGAAATGGAGTTGGGTAGCAAGGGCTCTTAATATAAATAGTTCTCCGTGCCTAAGACACGGGAACTCTTCCTAGCAAGGTTCTCATATTGATTTTGATCCAGCGCGGCTAATATACATTTTTCCTTAAGACACTAATCCAGAAAAACACCTACACAACCTTGATCACTTGAAACTTATGTCGGTGGGGCCCATAACACCGCATACATACATTCATTCAATTTTCTGGATCAAACGCTAAGGAAAAATGAGTTGCTGGCGAAACGGGATACCTTATTAAAATGACAGAATTATAACCTACATATTATATACATTAACTTTGGATCCTGTCGGTTCTAAACATCAAGGTATTCCGCTATTCGGTCGATGGACCAACTAGTAGAATCAGTTGATGGCGATTAAGTCCAGCTCAATCACAATTAAAACCTTTAACATTTTATTAATCACAATTTTATTTAAAGAACCACAGACTCATTTAGAGTTAGCATATAATTTTATCTAAATTCTTTGAGCAAATAAGTAAAGTTCATAATTAGGCAAATACATTTATTATATCAGTAAGCATTTAGGTAAAAGATTAAGAATAGAGACGGAAAATACTCATTACCCTTGGCCATAGGGCGATGACAAGAATGGTTCACCAGGAAAGAAAGATGAACCGCAGGTCACAGGATGGGACTCCCAAAACTGACCGACTGTCCCGCTAACCTCCTCGGACGCAATCTCCTCCTGGGCAACTCCCGCAACGGTCTCGTTCCTTCCCAAGTCAAAGCTCAAAGTCCAAAATGACAGAGTCTCTCGCAGCATCAGGATAGAAGAAGCGAATATGAACCACGGACAACGTAAGAGCAGACTCTCTTATACCCTATTCTCTGACTCGCTACACTTAAAGTTGCAATCTTTAGGGGCAGAAATCACGCTAATTGGTCCATTGGAGGGGTGGTGATGGTCACCTCATCGCACTCCTTGTTCGAACCGGTTTGGGGACAATAACGCATACATTAAGTCTCATGATCAACCATGTCCAAAGGTAGTCCAATTTGTTAATCTATTTTGTAACAAACTCTGATGGTCACATATTAGTTCATCCCCTGTCGCTCGATTTTCTCATCCGTTCCCATGCATATATGCTGAACTCTTGGCACGATCCTTGTTGCAGGTCAGATTGGCCTTGACATCTCTCACTCCGGGCACAGGCCGCATGCATGTGACTGGAGCATTCACACTGCTCATGCGCGGGGGCCATTTTATTCAGCGCACGCCATCTCGTCCTTTCCAGCGGCCATTTTCGAAGCATGGCCTAGCAGGCCCGAACGAAACTAATATAAGAACAAACACAACAGAAATTAAAACATGGAAAATAAGCCTTTCTGTTTACCACCCGCCATTCTAAAGACCCGTGTTAGGTATTACCTAGCAGAAGCGACATTTAAAGCCATTTTACTTACCATCTGCATTCTTTGCCACAGTGCAATATTACTATGCAACAAAAATCATGCAATTTACTCTATTTACTACTCAAATCACAATATTTATGTTATTTTGCTTCACATTTGTAAATAAATTAGATTTTGCAATGTCAGCAAGTTGCCCACGTGTAATGTTTAATAAAAGGTGCATTTGTTGATTAGTTCATGTGTTTCAAACGGTTAGTATCATTAATCGTTACTGGGTCATTAATTTTCATGGGGTACAAAAATATTTTGTTTCCCTGCTCCATCAATTCCCCCTTTGGTGATTTTTAACATCACCACTAAAATCTATCAATAGAAATTTATCAGAAAAATGTTTCTTGTCCACTTGCATTTGTTATTTTAGACAATTGTGTTCTTTTCATCTTGTCTTTTAGGCCTTTTGTACATGTTCTCTTTAAACTCCTCCAATTCGATCTCTCCCATCTCCCGTTCTCTTTCCTTATTTTTCTCATTTTCTCTTTTTGCTTTATTTTGTCTTGTTCTCCTTTTAATACACACATATGCTAATCTCAACATCAATATTATCACTACTACTATGGTCACTAGAATTAGTATTTTCCCAATTAGAGAACTACCTATTTCGGTGAACCATTTCCTTATTGAGGAAAAACCCTTACCAAGTTTCTCCCAAGCACCTTCAACCTCCAGTGGGGCAATTTCTTTATGCAAATCAGTAATGTTCTTTATATACTTCTGTATATTCTGACTTTTGTCTGGATTGTAAGTGCAACAATGTTGTACCTTCAGCATTCCACAGACTCCACCTCTTTCGCCAAAAGAATGTCAAGGGCAAGTCGATTTTGCATTACCATAGCTCTCATTGCAACCATTTCGGTATTTATCATCAAGAACCCTCCAGCAGTATTCGTTGATAAACGATCTACTACTGTAGACAATATCCGAATCGTGTATGCATTCAAAGATATACCCACTGCTGGTATCAATGCTCCAAAAATGTCACCTATTATCTCTGAGAAGCTTTCCCTTCTCCTACGGGTTAATGGTTTACCTATCTCGTGAATTCCTTTCGTTCTTCTTTCCACGTGAAAAATCTTTGGAAAGACCAGGCCTAGATCTTTAAGTGTTGACTGGAATCAACTGCTTTTGGCTCACCTTTCGGTCTGTCAGAAATTTTCTTTGTCTTTATCAGTTTGTGTGTCTAGTCCGGTTTTCTTTTCTCCTCTTCAGGAAGGGCGCAGTTCACTCTCACCCACTTGCTCACAGTCTTTGTCTGGGTTTTCGTAACTGCTATCCACTTCTTTAATGTCAGGTAGTGCTATGTATACCCATTCAGGTGACTTGTATTTCAGGTTAGGTCTTTTCACTCTTTTTGGTCTCTGCAACTGTCTTTCATTCGTTTTTCTTTGTTTTTTCTGACTTGTTATTTCATTTACTTGTTCTGCATTGTCTTTGTTCAAATTTATTAGCTTATATCTCAGTCTTTTAATTTCGTTGGGCCAATTGTCTCCTTTTCTCGGCCTTTTCAATTCACTTTCCTTTTCTCCTCGTTCCGCTCTCCAAGTTCTCTTTCTTGGTCCTATTCTTTGCCTTATTTCTTCTTCACTTTCTTCAGATTCTGTCTCAGATCTCACTTCACTTCCTTTAACTTTGAACTTTATGATCTCTGTCTCTTTGTCTGAATCTGAACTTTCTTGATTTATTTCTATAATTTCTGGAGGAATTTCCCCAAAGCTTGTACTTGGCTGTTCACCATCACTGTCTATTGGTTCAGTTTCTCCTGTTTCAATATCAGTTCTTTGTTTTTCGGATTCTTCTGTTTGTCTTTCACTGGATTCAGGTTGGTCTGCTTCAGATGCCGAACAGGTATCTGATATTTCCAGATGTCGACTTACAGGTCGATCTTCAGGATCTGGAACTCTGATTGTTTCAGTTTCTTCTTCGGATGCCGAACTGGTACCTGATATTTCCAGATGTCGACTTACAGGTCGAGCTTCAGGATCTGGAACTCTGATCATTTCAATTTCTGCTTCAGATGCTGAACTGGTATCTGATATTTCCAGATGTCGACTTACAGGTCGAGCTTCAGGATCTGGAACTCTGATAGTATGGCTGGTATGAATCCAATTTTTCACACCTGCACACTTTACTGCAGTTGTTGTCACCAGAATCACTTGTCGTGGCTTGTCCCAGCGAGGAACCAAGCAATTTCTTCATCGGTGAACTTTTATGCGGACCCAGTCTCCTGGACTCAGATCATGAGCTGGTTTTCACTCAAAAGTGGTCGCATCCGGCCCAACCTGATGAAACACAGAATGCACCACATCAGCCAATCCTTTGCAATAGTCCAGTATGAGATCATCAGTTATAGTCAGCAGTTTGTTGACATGTACCTATGCTTGTCTCATTGCTCGTCCCATTATTATCTCATGAGGACTCAGACCTGTTTTTCTGTCAGGTATGCTTCTTATGCTCATCAGCACCAATGGTAAGGCATCGGGCCATTTGAGTCCTGTGGCTTGACACATTTTCCCTAACCTATTCTTTATTGTGCCATTTACTTGCTCTACCACTCCAGAAGCCTCTGGTCTGTAGGCACAATGCAGCTTTTGTTGAATGTCTAGTGCTTCACATATTAGTTGGATAATTTCATTCTGGAAATGCCTTCCTCTATCTGTTTCTATCGTTACTGGAAAGCCATATCTAGGAATGAATTCTCTCAGTAGGAGCTTAGCTACAGTAACTCCATCATTCCTTCTTGTCGGATAGGCTTCCACCCAACGAGAAAACAAACAGACGACCACCAGGACATACCTCAATCTGTTACTCAGGGGCATTTCAATAAAATCTAATTGAATTCTAGTAAAAGGACCTCCTTCACGTCCTATTGTTCCCAAACTCACTACTGTCTTCCTTCCAGGATTTATCTGTTGGCATATAAGGCATCTCTGGCAAAGGCTTTCAGCTATAGCCCTAAACTTTGGGTTGTACCAGGTCTGTTTGAAAAGTCTGATCATGGCATCCCTACCTATGTGTGCCTGTCCATGGTACATCCGTGCCATGTTAGAGATCATGCTATCAGGCATAACTGGTCTTTCATCCCTGTAAACCCAGACTTCATCTTCCTCTCTCCGTCTGCAACCTGATTTTATCGAAACGTCTTTCTCCTCATCACTTGCCTCTTCCTGTAATTGTTTTACCTCTTCCCATGTTTCAACTGGGTTAGTAAACAGCAAGGGACATGAAACATTTTCTTTTTCCCTTCTCCGATTCATTGAGGTCATATTTCTGGCACAATATTGAGCTAATTCATCAGCAAAATTGTTACCTACTGCAATGTAATCAGTTCCATTTTTGTGAGCAGTGCATTTTACCACCGCAATCTGTTTAGGCAGCTGTATCACCTCAAGCAACTTCTTCACAAACTCACCATTCCTAATAGGAGACCCTGAGGAAGTCAGGAATCCCCTCTGGGACCAGATCTGTCCGAAATCATGGACCACTCCGAAGCCATACTGGCTATCCGTGATCACAGTAATTAGGAAATTCCTTCCCAGTTTGCACGCTCGAATCAGAGCAATCAGCTCAGCAACTTGGGCTGAACGTATTCCTCTCAAACAGGATGCTTCCATTATGGTTGCCACCGTACATACAGCATACGCAGCACTTAAAACTCCTTCATTTGTCCTCAGGCATGATCCGTCCACAAACATCACATAATCTGACTCTTTTAAAGGTTCATCTCTGATATCAGGCCTTGGCTTTGTGCAAAATTCAAGCACATCCAAACAATTATGATCAACCTCATCTTTGACTTCTGCATTTACCGCATCTGGCAGTAAGGTGGAAGGATTCACACTCGTGCATCTTACAATGGTTACATTGTCTGCACCCAAGATCACTTTTTCATACCTAGTCAGCCGACTATGTGTCATGAATTGTGTTTTTGTTCTGGTCAGAAGGATTTCAACTGAATGTGGGACATATACTCTCAAAGGATATCCCATCACAATGCCTTCACTCTGTTCTAGACTCACACAAGTAGCAGCTACAGCTTTCAGACATCCAGGCAACGCTTTTGCTACCGGATCTAAAACAGCTGAAAAATAAGCTATTGGTCGTTTCATTCTTCCATGCCTCTGCACTAATACTGAAAGTGCACATCCGTCTCTCTCACTACAATACAGCTCAAATTCTTTCTCATAATCAGGCATTCCCAATGCTGGTGCCTCACACAAACTTGTTCTCAGTTCCTCGAAAGCCTTCATTTCTTCCTCCTCCAATGCAATCGGATCTTTGACATCCCTCTTTGTCAATCGCTGTAAAGGTTTCGCAATAAATGAAAATCCACTTATCCACTGTCGGCAATAACCAACCATTCCAAGGAACATTCTCACCTCTCTTTGTGTCATTGGGGCTCTCATTCCTTTAATAATCCTTATTCTTTCTGTTGTCACTTTTCTTATCCCTTTCTCAGTCTTATGACCTAAGTACTGTACTTCCTGTTGACAGAATTGCAGTTTTGATGGGGACACCTTGTGTCCTCCTTCTGCCAAATGATTCAGTAAAGCAATTGTGTCTGTAACACATGCTTCTCTGGTCTTTAATGCCACCAATATGTCATCGATATATTGGACCATCACAGATTTTTCAGGCATTTTCAAATTTTCTAAGGATTTCTTTAGAATCTGATTAAAAATAGAAGGACTTTCAGTATACCCTTGAGGAATTCCGCACCATGCCAAAATACGCTCTCCAAATCGAAATGCAAATAATGGCTGGCTGTCAGGGTGCAATGGAATAGAGAAAAATGCATGGCACAAATCAATAACTGTGTACCATTCTGCATCATGAGGGATTTGATACAGTATTACAGCAGGGTTTGGCACAATTGGGCAGCAAGGAATAACAATTTTGTTTACTTTTCTCAAATCCTGTACTATTCTATATGTTCCATTTGGCTTTTTCAATCCCATTATAGGAGAATTACACGGGCTGCTCATTATTTCTTTCAAAATTCCTTGTTCAATCATCTTATTAATTACAGGTGTTATTCCTTCAATAATTTCAGGCGTCAGTTTGTACTGCGGGGTGTTTGGGTAATTCGTTCCTTCTTTTACAGTAATTTTTATGGGATCAACTTCTCTCATTAGTCCAATATCTTCACCTGTGAAATCCCATACATCAGACCTGACTGTTCCTTTCAATTCAGTAGGAATTTTCTCTGAATCGAACACAGGAAACATATCATACATTCCTGGTTCTAGTTCTGCCATTGTAATTTTATACAGAACATCATCATCTGGTGTCTGGAAAGCAATACCATCTGGAGTACAGTAGATGGTACAATTCATTTTGCAAAGCAGATCGCGTCCTAATACATTTACAGGACTGCAATCACACACCACAAAGCGATGCATATCTTTGAATGGACCAATTTCCACCTCTACTGGTTTTGTAAGAGGGGTTTTAATTTGCCTGTTTGAAACACCTACAACTTGGATGTATTCTCCTGAGAGAGGAAGATTGTGAATTTCCACTGATCTAACAGTAGAACGGGTAGCGCCAGTGTCCACAAGGAAAGTAACATTTACACCATTCACTTTTCCATCCACAAATGGACCTTACTGATCTACCTCTAGAGTTGCGCCAAGCGCGCACTCCTCTTCCTCTCCTAGGCACCGTCATAAGCTTTCATCCGATTCATCTCCATCTTGCCGTAACCAATATTGGGAAACAGCAGCTGCGCGCGGCAATTTTGTTACCTGCTCTCCTCCGTAGAATCCTGCCTCTGTACTGTATCTTTGAGGATTTACACTCTTTGGAAGAGGTGGTTGTGGCACCTGACACTGTTGAGTAACTACCTGCGGCTGTTGCGGCTGTTGGTAACTCACCTCATTCTGCACCTGTGGATTTAATGGTTGATTCTCGGTATTAACTCTCGGAGGTAATTTACACTCGTTTCTCCAGTGCCCTAATTTTCCGCAATTATGACATGGCCATTTCTTTTTAGCTTCTGCTATACTCATCTGACCTTTTCCCTTACCAATATTCGGTTTGGACTTGGTCTGTCCTGCGTCACTAGACTGATTATTCATCTGAGCTTCTTGCTTTTCTGCAACCTTTACTTGTGCTCACATTGCCTTTTCCTTGAGCTTTACGCTGTCTGCACTCAATATCGTCACTGCAATATTTTGCATACCGTAGTACCTCATCTACTGTGCTAGTCTGCCAACATAACATATGCTGCTTAATCATTTCACTTATCTCAGGTCTCAAACCATACACAAATCAATATACAAAATGACTCATGTCTTTTTCACTCAAATTCTCGTATCCACTATACTGTTTTAAAGACAAAAGCAACTTTTCATAATAAGCATGTACAGATTCCTTATTCTCCTGAGTTGTTCTATCAATCTTTACCAAGTCCGTTTCTTTTGATGGAATCTTATTTTTCAGGAATGTAATTGCCTGTTCATATTTTCTCATTACTTCTGAACTTGGGGCTCCTGTTTTTGCATCTCTAGGATATTCTTCCTTTGGCCAGTCAATTGTAATTTTACACTCTGTCCATAAGTCCGCAGGAACAACAATCTCAAACAATCCATCCAGATCTTCTCACAATACTTTTGAAACCTTTACAAACCTTTCTACCTGTCTATACCATTCTACAGGCTTTTCTCTCAATCTTGGAAAATCATTTGTAAAGGACAATATATCTTGTCTGGACCATGGGACGTGTACATAACCTCCTCCTGGAATTTCTCTCATTGGACATTCTACTACCGTTGGTTCTTTTTCTTTTACTGGAAAAGCCAATGATGCTTTATCAGTTGTTCCTTCTTTTCTACTTATCCATCTACTTCTCCACTTGTCTACATCTCCCCATTTTCTTAGTAAGACAATTAGTTCTTTTATCTGTGTTAGTCGTCCTGAAGTGTTCAGATTTTCTATGTCCTTTTCACTAAAATCTACCCTGTACGGTTTCTGCAATCCTCTAATTTTTCCAAAATCTACTCCTAGTTCGTTCGCTGTTTCTTCCAATTTTTCATGCAAGTTCCTAGCTCTCCAAGTGATGCTTTTACACATAAACATTAATTCATCATCTTGATAGGACTTCAATCGATCTGTACCAATAGTCCCTAGAATCAATTCCTCCATATCTATCTTTAATCTGACCACATCCAAAGGTTGTGGTTCGGCATCCTTCTTCTGCAAGCTCCTCACCCAATCATTTAATTCCTCTGCAGTCGGACCCACAGGGGTTTTAGTTAATTCTACCCTGTTTACACTTCTCTCCGGGGTTTCAGTTGCTGACTCGGCTCCTATAGGAATCTTAGTTATCGGACTCTCATTAATCGTCAAATTTACAGGTGGACTTGACCTAAATGGACCTACAGAATCTTTTGTCTTTCTTTTTCCTGGAATTATCTCTTCTCTTACTTTTTGCATACTAGAATTTAATGGAATTATTAAGGAATGCTCATCTATCTTTTGATTTTCAAATACTGGGATTACTGGCCCTATAGTTACTGGCACAGTCACAGCTTCCATATTCTTAGTCAGTTCTCTTATCTTTTCAGTCAACTCTCTTGTGGTTCTGGCTAGTTCGGCCGTATTACCATTATCATGTCTTACAGTCAGTGGTGTGTCTGGTCTATTAAATGGACTATTTATTTCAGAAGTTTGTTCAGGGCTTTGATTTATTACAGTTCTCATTGGCGGTGCATTTGGTGTCACCACCACAGAATCCTGTTGATATGGAGGGGGTCTTTTATTTAAAATGTCCTCCAGCAACTCATCCTCTGTGTCGCTAACTCCATACCCATATTTCTCTGGTACTGCATGCTTCTTTTTCTCCGTACACTTTTTCCCTGTAAATTCTTCAACTGTTCTGGTAGGAAACATACCATCCGTCATATTAGCATACCGCCATCGTCTCATCCTGTCTTCATGACTCAAACCCCATACTCTTCCATTAATAAAATTATAATTCTTTGCACCTCTGTATCTTTCCCTTTCATACATCTCATCTTCCCATTCACCTAAGGCTTCAAACTGTGTCGGTCTAGGTCTCGGTTCAAGTCTCATCATTTTTTCTCTCAAGTTTCGAACTACAGCTGTGCTAAACGAACCATTTTCCGGAAACGCCAATACTCCATCGACTTTGGTATATTTCGCCCAATTTTCAAACCAAATACAAGTATGATAGCCATATTTCACCATCATATAAGATGCTGGAGTTTTCGGTGGAGGAAGTACTTTTCCTTCCCTAGTCACAACCTTTTTATCTTTCTTAAAAAGATTTTTAAGCTTCGCAAACCATGACGGTTTCTCTCTATCTCGTTCATTGTAATAAGCCATATTTCACTGTTGTTTTGCCGAAGCTAATTCACACAATTCTTCACCAATCGATTCTTTCTACCGCTCGGCTATTCTGACCTATCCCAGCGCGTCTCACACCAACGCACCAATCAGAAAGCTCTACGTCACTCTCACGCTAACCTATTCCAGCGCGTCTCACACTAACGCACCAATCAGAAAACCCTTAGTTCTTCCACAACTGGCCAATACCAGCGCGGTTCTTGTTGACGTCAGCTCTACTCCTGCTTCTACTGACCCCTCCTTTACAAAAATTATCGGCACTTTTCTTAACTTTTCTTTTTAACTAAATCGATTAGTTACAACGTAAAACACATTACCATTGTCTGTTTCTCTAAACAAAAGAGATAGTTTATACCCACTCACAAGAATACTGTTTCGTTCGATAAGTGTAGCACTTCTCTCTACCTTACCCTTCTCTCAAGCAAGAGGTAAACCCGTTTCTCTGGGGATAAAACACATGTGGAGACTACACTGCTCCTGAGAATTAAGGCCAAAGTTTCACAAGAAAACCTGTTGCTGTTTCACTCAAATGCAATTCATACGTGAAATTTCCCTAACATAACACAGTCTTGTGTTATCACCAAATTTGAAATCAGACAATGCACAATTCCATGTGACTTCTTTTGCCACGCGTGTCCACTTCCTACTTCCCGGAAGCTTCAAAATTCTGACTTACACATAACGTAATACAAACTCAACATAGATAATCAATAAACACCAAACTAATCTATAGTAACCATAACTCTGCTACCAAGAAATCTGATCCAGTGCGGCTAATATAAATTTTTCCTTATGACACTAATCCAGAAAAACACCTACACAACCTTGATCACTTGAAACTTATGTCGGTGGCGCCCATAACACCGCATACATACATTCATTCAATTTTCTGGATCAAACGCTAAGGAAAAATGAGTTGCTGGACAAACGGGATACCTTATTAAAATGACAGAATTATAACCTACATATTATATACATTAACTTCGGATCCTGTCGGTTCTAAACATCAAGGTATTCCGCTACTCGGTCGATGGACCAACTCGTAGAATCAGTTGATGGCGATTAAGTCCAGCTCAATCACAATTAAAACCTTTAACATTTTATTAATCACAATTTTATTTTAAGAACCACAGACTCATTTAGAGTTAGCATATAATTTTATCTAAATTCTTTGAGCAAATAAGTAAAGTTCATAATTAGGCAAATACATTTATTATATCAGTAAGCATTTAGGTAAAAGATTAAGAATAGAGACGGAAAATACTCATTACCCTTGGCCATAGGGCGATGACAAGAATGGTTCACCAGGAAAGAAAGATGAACCGCAGGTCACAGGATGGGACTCCCAAAACTGACTGACTGTCCCGCTAACCTCCTCGGACGCAATCTCCTAGCGGGCAACACCCGCAACGGTCTCGTTCCTTCCCCAGTCAAAGTTCGAAGTCCAAAATGACAGAGTCTCTCGCAGCATCAGGATAGAAGAAGCGAATATGAACCACGGACAACGTAAGAGCAGACTCTCTTATACCCTATTCTCTGACTCGCTACACTTAAAGTTGCAATCTTTAGGGGCAGAAATCACGCTAATTGGTCCATTGGAGGGGTGGTGATGGTCACCTCATCGCCCTCCTTGTTCGAACCGGTTTGGGGACAATAACGCATACATTAAGTCTCATGATCAACGATGTCCAAAGGTAGTCCAATTTGTTAATCTATTTTGTAACAAACTCTGATGGTCACATATTAGTTCATCCCCTGCTCGATTTTCTCATCCGTTCCCATGCATATATGCTGAACTCTTGGCACGATCCTTGTTGCAGGTCAGATTGGCCTTGACATCTCTCACTCCGGGCACAGGCCGCATACACATGACTGGAGCATTCACACTGCTCATGCTCGGGGGCCATTTTATTCAGCGCACGCCATCTCGTCCTTTCCAGCGGCCATTTTCGAAGCATGGCCTAGCAGGCCCGAACGAAACTAATATAAGAACAAACACAACAGAAATTAAAACATGGAAAATAAGCCTTTCTATTTACCACCCGCCATTCTAAAGACCCGTGTTAGGTATTACCTAGCAGAAGCGACATTTAAAGCCATTTTACTTACCATCTGCATTCTTTGCCACAGTGCAATTTTACTACGCAACAAAAATCATGCAATTTACTCTATTTACTACTCAAATCACAATATTTATGTTATTTTGCTTCACATCTGTAAATAAATTAGATTTTGCAATGCCAGCAAGTTGCCCACGTGTAATGTTTAATAAAAGGTGCATTTGTTGATTAGTTCATGCGTTTCAAACGGTTAGTATCATTAATCGTTACGGGGTCATTCATTTTCAAGGGGTACAAAAAATATTTTGTTTCCCCTGCTCCATCAATTTCCTTGAACGCAGCGGCCTAAGCACAAATAAAAATAAATTGTTATTCTTGAAAGAACAGAATGCTGATATAATCTGTATACAAGAATCCTGGAGCGCAAAGAACTGGTCCATTGAAGATTATATTGTGTTGAGCCGTCCTGCGCTCCCAGTGAACAGAGGTCATGCGAAAGGAGGCATTGCTATATTACTTAGAACAAGTCTTAGATGGATATATAAAGTAATGCCCCACGTTTCTAACTTAATTCAGGCGATTAAGCTGGATCTTAAAGAAGAACATGGTAGCTTAGATTCCCTGCTAATTGTCAATTCGTATATACCTCCTGACGCTTCTAATACTCACTTATTAAAAGATGTGTTTACTTTTATCTCCACTATTATGGAAAGAGAAGATTGTTGGTTGGTGATCTGAATGCTAAATTTCTACCCACAGTATAAGCTTATTTGCTAATGCCTCAAAAAACTAAGCTTTAAATATTCCCTCTGCTCAGTTCCCGAATAACAGTCAGACCGACTAAAGAGGCACACTTTTACTTGAAGGCCTGAGAACTTTGGACCTTTTAATTGTCAATGGGAGGTTAGGAAATGACATACCAGCAAAAATTACACATAAGGCACCTACTGGGGAAACTATTATTGATTACTTAATTGTAACAGTGGATTCTTTTAGTAAACTCTCCAGTATGGAAGTCTCAGAAAATGATTTTAGCGATCACATGTTGATTTGCTCTAAATTCGAGATGTCCTGCGCCAAGGTAGGTTCCTGGAATTTTAAGGATATTTCGGTAGGTTTTAATTTAACAAAGTGGCAGAATGTATTGGAATACTTTGGCTGTTTCTAAACTTAAAGAGACTTTAACAGTTTTAATAGGAGACCAGCAGCATCAAGTAGTGGCAGATCTTCAGTCTCCCCAAATTAATCTGTTCAAAGATTTTGGTCGCAATATAAGTACCTTAGGGGCACATTACGATGGCGGGCGGAAGCACCACCGCCGTGCTAGCGGATGCAAAAACCACCAGTTACCGCCGGCACGCAGCAGTCCACACGCCCGCCCAATTACGATGCGAAAAGTAGGCCAAACACCGCCGGCAAGCCAGCAACACCGTCCGCCATCAAAGTGCGCCCGTACATGTAGCGGCGCAGCCTAACTGACACACACCGTCCGACCAAACACGTCCCGCCCGGCGCATAAATTACGATGCCGCAAACAAACGGCTCCCACGGCCAAGAGATACCGTACGACAAACCGAAGCGGTAACACGGACGCCGAGCACGGACAACGAAGAAGCGGCTCCCCGAGCATGAATCCAGCACTGCAGGCCGTCCCCATGCTCCTGCTGATGCACCACCAAGGACGCAACGTACCGCGGAGACGCAGGTAGGCACACACACATCAAGTGCACGCAAACAGCGCACACAGTGCAAGGGCGGAAAAAGCGGACAACCCCCACCAGCGCGTGTACACTACACATCCACCATCGCATCCACATATGACACACAGGCCAAATCGTAACATCGCAGAACACATGTGTACACACCACCTGGGACTAGGAACCAACCACCCCGTCACGGCCCCAAAGCGCCGATGACGCCGCCACACATGCGCACAACGCAGAGGCCAACCGCAGCGCCATGCATGCGTCGCACACAGACACAGGGACACAACCAAGCAGCACACACATCAGCCCCACCCCGAACGCACATGACACGTGACAGGCCGGCCACAGACATGTCCTCAACGCCCAATTCACGGACAACACCCAACGCCACACAACCGACGCACACATATCAGTGAAGACACGCAACAGCAGGACACACCCCAGTGTAACAAACATGGCGTAGCACACAGCGGCGGCAACACCAACTAGGAGAAGCAGGGCCCCTTCGGGAAGAGGAACGCCAGTACCACACAGAAACACCCATACCACCCTGCACATATGAACAAGACATATAAAACGGAACACCAAAGAGCCCGGGGACCGACAACAGGTGGCCCAAGAATAACATTCACACACAAGGCCCAACGCAGAGCGGAAAGGCAGCCTGCCGCCCACACAAGGGAGAGCAGACAGCACCGAATGACCTTCCATTCCAACTCCGAAACCACAGCCCTACGACAGAAGCCGGTGAATACAGCCATTGTCCAAGAATAGACCAACACAGGCATGCCGAGGAGACCGACCACAGGGCAGATAGCGCATATCACAGAAGCACACAACGGACGGGGAAGAAAGAAGAAAACACTCCCCCATGTCGGCCACATGCAAGTTAATTGGAAGGAGTCACACAGCACTGACCTTGAACTGTCTGAGAAGCATGTGGGAAGAGGGCCCGTGTCCTCCAAACAAGCCAACAGAACACAAGTCCTGTCTCCCTACGACTACACAGAGCTCACAGCAACCCCAGAGCGTGCACATTGCAGACTGCACACACAGCCGGAGCACGCCACCTCAACGAACCGCTGCGAAATGGCAACCGCAACACACCTACCCAACTACGCCGAACAGCTCAAGCTGTACAAAACCAACCTGTGCCATACATTGGGATGCGATCTCCTGTCCCTGCTGAACGTAAGTTACCGACTGACTTACCGCATCACATTGTTCAGCTGCGTCATGCCCGTCTTCTACTGTCGGAGGTGTCCCTACCAGCATCCCGTCGAGATATGCCTCTCCAACCCGGCATGTCTGAAGGCGGACCTGCTACCACTACTCCTCCCTCTGGACGCACACGACAGGGCCTGCTCTGCCTATGGGGGCATGGCGTATGTGGCCAACATCGCACCCGCACTGAAATGGGACCACTGTGCCTCCACACGACGGATCATCGATAACAGCTACATCGAATGTCACCCAGCATGCCCCATCATGGTCCTCCAAGGGACAACCTACGAACAACACCTTGACAGCCACCATCCGCTTCATTGGCTGGCAAACATGTACACCACCAATGACATGGAAGCCCTGCTGGACGGCATCGCATACCTGACAACCTGTAAATACGTCGGACCACAACGCAGGTTCCCCGAGTGACCTATGATGTCCAACCCCGCACCCATGCTTAGCTTCCGCACGGACTGGCCAGTCACCACCACAACAGCCATACCAAACGACCGGCAACTGTAACCACACCATCAACGACATCGCCATGACATCGGATATGACCGGGACATGCACACTGTTCCCCATCACATCCAGGAACACCGCATGCATCGTGGGAGGCAGTGGCATGGGCTCTGTGTATCGCACCCACATGGACGGAACTGCACGAACAACCAGGACACGACATGGATCCAGCGCCCATGGACACACACACCGCTCAGTGGACATGAATAGGTCGCCTGGAGTCTGTGGGTGCTGCACCCCTCCCACCCCCGCCCCGGGAATCCCATACCAGGACCTTTGCATGGACGACAAGTGCATACAACAACAACACGACCCCAGTGACTGTGACATGTCCAGTAACCACCACAGTGCAACAACAAGTGGCACGCCGCTGCATGCACGCAAGCACATGCCCTGATGTCATCTCACATGCACGCGTGCATGAGGAACAACCGCAGCAAACCTGTCACATGGAACTGAGATGGACTGTGCCCATGATGCCAAGCGGTCTGGTAGGCTACATGTATACCGTCTGTGTCAAAGTCCGCAGCTAGCTATACGTAAATGTACATTAGCACAGCCTTGGCCAAGCAGATGTCACTCTGAAGCCCACATCCCACATGCAACAGCCAATCACATGTAACCTCACACCCTATCCCATTTGCAATCATGCTCAGTATATCCTCAACATGTATCCCGCTGCCAGTAGTGTCCACTATACTGCATCACAGAGGACAGAAGACTCAATATAATGTTTGAAACCAAAACTGTCTCCGCTGACTCATTTCACAAGTACGAATGAGAGAGGATGAGAGTATGTGAAGTACCCGGCAGTCGTGACATGACCATGTAGTCCACTGGTATTGGATGTCAACGCAAATGAGTAGCACTACTGTGGAAGACACACATGTGTCGTGTGAAGTCGTATGGACGCAGTGCTCAGGTGGGTGGGTGAGACGGGTAGATGCGCACATGCCAAGTTGGAGCACGCCGTGTTGGGAGGGGTCATGAACAGTACACCACCGCTTCCCTGGGCATTGTGAGAGGACACCTGTCGGGGGAGTGAACACGTGTGTGCACAGCAGCCGGGCACACGTACAAAGCGGTACCAGGCGCACCTCAGCCCACCCTCTGTGGACAAGCTGGATCCTGTTGTGCGCCCGCCATGCCCCTGACAAGGCACACACAGCCCCAGTCGACCAGGTGTAACCCCAACATAGTCAATCCGCACAGGCGATACAGGGCACGGGATGGCAGTGGAGCATGGTGTGTGAGAGGTCTCCTCGCGCTCCTCCTGGTCATATCACGCAGGCAATAGAACCTTAACGTCTAGCATGGCACAAGTCACATGGAAGTGTAGGGGGACGCACCACAGCACGAGCAGCACTGACGTCACGGGAGGTGGCTCGCACCATCCCATCCATTGCCCATCATACCAACCACGCCACATGCCATTGCGACTAAGTGCAAGCGCGTGCGCCACCACCCCCGAGCCCTCCCCAGAGAGGCCAAAGAGTGAATGTGTGGGCCATCAGCCACAGACGGACGCGGCCTGGCCGCAAGGGCAGCCACAGCCACTGGGTGTCGCAGGTGGCGGATCCGGAAGGAGAAGACTGTGATGCATAGTCCATGCAGGCCGGGTCACCATTTGGGGCGCCACGCAGGTGGACGGCGTCCCGCGACACATCATACCCTGAGACAGCCCACTCGTGCAACTGGACCCACACATACACTCCTTGCCCTCTCTGGTGCGAGCTTGGGGCTGCCTGTGCAAGCGCTAGCCTCGCAGGTGAGCATGCATATTGGGGGAGCGAGGGGAGGACATGAGGGCTGGGGCGAAGATGACTGTATCACTGTCAGTTAGTACAAGGGATGACCCAGATGTGGAAAGGAAGAGACGTGTCCCGTGTGTACTGCAACTAGTCGCCAATACAACTACCCCCCATGTCCGGAATGTAAGCCCGCACCTAGGCCCGCCCATCCGCCACATCGAACATACCACCAGCACGACAACCTTCCCATTCGAAACACTGACTGGGGGTGGCGACCAGTGTACAATCATGTGTAGCCTACCCACGCGTACATGTGGGCCCTCCATGATCCATGTCACCTGCGGCAAAGTCATGACATGCGCAATGAGGGAAGTGAGGAGAGCTGCCCGCCCCACGCGCAGAAGGTGCATCAGCTCCACAGACCCAGCAGCGAGTCCAGCAGGGGTCACATGTGCAGGGGCAGCTGTGCCTGGTGTGAAGGCACATGCATATAGACAGCACATCGACCAATGTGTAGTCTGCCCACATCTACAGTCCATCATCATGCGGACATAGGAATTGAACACAGGGCAACACATCTTAGTGGGTGCACCCACCGTGACCAACAATGCGCAATCATCGACGTACCCGCCCTGTGCATGGCCCCCCACCCAACGGCGGCACATCCAGTGCCACCATCCCACACACACAAGCCTTCCACGGAACATGCTGTGTCCAATGGTCAGTACAGAGTCAGCGCCCATCTGGTGGATCCTGAACAGGAGACACATGCACACACATGCCAGCTCCCACTATGTACGACTGCCACCTGGCACGTGCAATGTAACCTCTCACCTGTGACGTGTGACTGCAAGCACACAGCCGTCTTGGCATGGGGCTGTCAATGTGGACACCTGTCAATGTTTCGGGAGGTGTGATCCGTACAGTGCTGTACATAGGGTGCAGTGCTGACACCTACTACTGTCTCATATCCCCTCGTGCCACAGGTCCCACTTGTTTTGGCCGCTCAGCCTGTGCCCACATCGTCGTCGTCGTGTGCCATACTCATCCAGCCGCGGAAGCAGTTCCATGCTCAGCAGACATTCATGTTGCCGTGGCGTTGCCGCTTGACGGATATGCAGTCAGTCCCCATCAGCACGCCCCGCAAGTCATTGGGGCCTGGATCCCCATGTGCATGCACATGGCAGTGGTTTGTATCACTAGCCATTGCCATTGTTGGGAGACCTGTGTAAGTGTATTGTGGCCGTGCCGTCCCAGCTTGACAGCTGGGCTGTGGCTCCTGTGCTTACTCAGTCATGTCAGTGATGTGTATGCGAAATTGCTATGTGTCGTGTTGCTTTGACATGTGTCCTCTGCCATTGTCCCTAGGCGGAGACCGAACATTGACCGCCCATACCAATTGCTGGCGGACATGGACGATACAGAGGTTATTAGGAAGTTTCGGCTGGACAGGCCAACCCTGCATCGACTGTGTGCCATGTTAGAACCCCATCTCCGTCCCCGCAGGGTGTATCCGACTGCTGTCACCCCCACGGCTAAGGTGATGGCCGCCATGCATTTCTTCGCCACTGGGTCATTCCAGCACACAGTGGGCATTGGAGGAGGGATGTCCCAGCCCATGTTCAGCAAGGTGCTGAGGGATGTACTGGCAGCCATGATGCTGTACCGGAACAGGTACATCCGCTTCCCCAGGGCTCGTGAATTGGCGGCAGTGAAGGGTGCATTCTATGCCCTTGGCAGAATCCCACACGTCGTTGGAGCCATTGACTGCACACATGTCGGCCTTGTTCCACCACAGGCCACTGAGCACCTGTACCGCAACAGGAAGCACACGCACTCCCTGAATGTTCAAGTGGTGTGCCTTGCGGACATGGTGATCACCCACGTGTGTGCAAAGTTCCCAGGCTCGGCCCATGACGCACACATAATGCGCAACAGCATCTTGCCACGACTGATGTCCAATATGCAACAGGATCGTGCCTGTATTGTCGGTGAGTATGTGGAGTGGTGTAGCGTGCTGGCTGTGCGATGCTGTCCCCTGTCCAGTTGGATTAGCAACGGTTCTCTGTGTCCCTCACACCCAGGTGACTCTGCGTATCCGAATGGGGCATGGCTGCTCAGTCCATTGAGGAATCCTCGCACCCCAGCAGACGATCGCTACAATGAGGCACATGGGAGGACCAGACGTGTGGTCGAGCGTACCTTTGGCCTCCTCAAGTCCAGGTTCAGGTGCCTGGACCGCACCGGGGGTGCGCTGGCGTACTCCCCACAGAAGGTGTGCCGGATAGTGGTGGCGTGCTGCATGCTGCACAATCTGGCCATTCGGAAGCAGATCCCCCTCATCGTGGATGACGGAGATCAACCAGGGCCCCAGCCCGCAGACCAGGACAGCTCGAGTGAGGAGGACAGCGGAGAGGAGGAAGCTGGTAATGTGCGGCAGCAGCTCATCGCCCGCTACTTCACTTGACGGTGAGTGTCCATGTACGACAGCTGATGTGGCTGTATCTGTGCAGGTGTGTGTGTGCTAAGTCAGGGTGGCCGTTTGTTCACTGCGTGCTGTGTGTCAACGCTCCATGGCCAGGGTAGTATGCCACTGTTGGTGGCTGTGGCATTGTGCCCTATTGCTCTGTGCGATGTGTGTACATTGCTTGTAGTTGTTGACATGTACTGTGTGATGGGTGTGTGACACACTCATTGAATGTGCTCCTGTTCTGTCTCCCACCCCTAGGTCCCTACAGGCCCTCCGGATTCAAATGCCATGCCACGCATCAGGTGCCTTTCCGCCCAAGGTGGCCGTTGTATTCCGTACAAATAAGACACAGGGCACAAACAGCAGTTAGTGAAAAAGGTGCATTTATTACAAACTGTGACATGTGATTGTGTGTAAGGTGATGACAAAAGTGGTGCGTGCAGTGACAATGAGCTGTCGGTCATGGCTGCGTGATGATCAGGGTGTACCCACTGGTTCTATGTCCATAGTCCAACACACACATGCCATCCAGATGGCTGTGTGGAGTGGGATCGTAGTCCAAGTCAATGCAGTGGCTGGTCAAGGAAGGCTGGCGGAAGGCTGGCTGGCTGCCTCACTTGCGACTGGAGCGTGCGAAGTCCTCCCGGGAGATCTGTTTCCTCTTCGGACGGCCCCTTCCACGTTTGCGAGGGGGGGTGCCTGCTTGCGACATGCTGGTGGTTGAGGTGTGATCACTGGCTGTGGACGCAGGGGAACTGGACACTGCTGCTCCACCCTGCGCCCCGGCAGGTGGTGGCGGAGAGGGAGCTGCTGTCCCTGGCTGTGACCTCATCGCCACCACCAGCTGTCCCATGAGGTCCACGATTTGGCCCATACGGGCGTCCATGGACCTCAGCACCCCCAGCACCTCACGCGTGTCTGAAGCAGACCGGACCCATTGTCCTTGGGCCTCTTCATAGGCCCCAAGGACTCTGGCCATGTGAGGCAGGGCATGGCTCCCAGGGGAGGCTGGCGTTTCCCTGACCCTGCTCCTCCTACCAGTCCTGCTGCCACCGGCCTGCCCACTAGCCACATTGCTCACCACGGTCCTCGCTGTGGCTCCCAGGGTGGATCCAGTCGTCCGGGCCACCACCTGCGCTGGGGCTGGTGCCAGCGAAGACGTGGCGGTGGTGGCGGCGGTGGTGGTCGGTGCGGCGATGGTGGCGGTTGCGGCAGTGGTAGTGGCCACAATGACCGTGGGTGTGGCCGCAACGACAGTGGCAGCAGGGGGCTGTGAATGTTCAGCAGCCCTGGATGATGGGTTGGTGGGTAGGAGGGGTCCTGGGGAGCGGCTGGGCCCTGCCACACCAGATGGGCCTGCTTGGTTGTCCGTGTCCGAAGAGGAGGACAGATCCTCCAGATCCGTGTGTCCTCGTTGGGGGCTTGTAGGCTGGCTGTGCTGGCTGCTGGCTCCATCCCCAGCATCCAGCAGTTCATCACCTGTGGAGAGAATGAGATTTGTTATTGTGTTGCACCTGGCGAAGTATGTATTTGTCGTCTGACATTGACAGTTCGTGCAATCTCGTACATGGGTTTCCCGGAGGCGTGTGTGTGGCTGTAGCATCTGTAGTTGTGTGTGCTTGGCAATGGGACTGTGTGCTGTGCACATGTGGCATGGGACGGATTGGCCATGCCGATGGGTGTGTTGCTGTGCCCCTACTTATTGTGACTCTGGTGTATGCGGGCTCCTGGCCCATCCTGGGTCTGGTTTGTACTTTGCTTTTGGGGTTCAAATGGAACGCTCAGGAACGCATATGGCAACATGGGGGCTATGCCCCAGATTCGCATTTGGGAGGGGATATGCTTTTGGGGTTCAAATGGAACGCTTAGGAACGCATATGGCAACATGGGGGCCATGCCCCAGAATCGCATTTGGGAGGGGATATGCTTTTGGGGTTCAAATGGAACGCTTAGGAACGCATATGGCAACATGGGGGCCATGCCCCAGATTCGCATTTGGGATGGAATATGCTTTTGGGGTTCAAATGGAACGCTTAGGAACGCATATGGCAACATGGGGGCCATGCCCCAGATTCGCATTTGGGATGGAATATGCTTTTGGGGTTCAAATGGAACGCTTAGGAACGCATATGGCAACATGGGGGCCATGCCCCAGATTCGCATTTGGGATGGAATATGCTTTTGGGGTTCAAATGGAACGCTTAGGAACGCATATGGCAACATGGGGGCCATGCCCCAGATTCGCATTTGGGATGGAATATGCTTTTGGGGTTCAAATGGAACGCTTAGGAACGCATATGGCAACATGGGGGCCATGCCCCAGATTCGCATTTGGGAGGGAATATGCTTTTGGGGTACATGCTGTGTGCCATGGGTGCCGAACGTGACATGTGTTGTGGCAGCATGACAGTGCATGGTTTGAGGTGTGTGCATGCTTGACATGGCCTGCATATTTGCTGTCTGTTGTGATTACTGGACATGGCATTGGACGCATCGTTATGAGTGAGTGATGGTTGTGTGCCAGCCAACGTATTGCAGTTGTCCCATCTCCTTGGTGTGCGTGCTGCCCTGTGCCATGTGCATCACTGCAGTGCTCGGGGGGGGGCCCATGTTGTGTGTTGTTGCTCACAGTGTGTCGTGCACTTCATTGACTTCTGGCACATGGTTGGTCATGGGCATGTATCTTAGCGTGACTGCTGTATGTGTGGCAGCTGTGCGGATGACATGCCTTTCATGAGACTGGGGCTGACGGATGGGATGGATGGTATGTTGTTTGTGCATGGTGTGTCTGTGTGTTTGATGGGTTCAGTGGTGTTCGTGTGCATTTATGTTGTTCCGCTCTGTTGCGTCTAGTGTTGTTTGTCTTACATAGGCGTAGTTGTGGGGTGTGTGGTTGACAGGCAGTAGGGGCTACATGGACAGGACTTCAATGGTGTTTCGGTTGTGTGTGATGAGTTGCACAGTGGCTGCCGTGTGGGACTATATTCAGTGTGGCTTGTGCATGCAGACGTGGCTCCTTGGGTGTTGCTATGTCTGTGATGGGTCATGTGGGGTGTGAGTCTGTTGTTCATGTCCGTGTGCACATTGTTCACTTGTTCGTGACGGTGGGCGGTGCTGCGTGTTCGTCTGCTACGTGACATGTCCCATGTGTTGGTCGTGTTATGGTCCTCATGCCTCCAGTAATCCAGCCCTGTCCAGTTTCCCACCTGCAAGTTGTTCGTGCGTGCACTGTACTGGATGCCACATGGCTCTAAGCGGGGGGTGCTCCATGTTGCAGGTCTGTGGGGGTGGGAGGGTGTTGTGGGTCGTGGGGGTGGCTGGACACCCACTGACACCGATTGCTGTGGACCGTGATGTCTGCCTTTCGGCTGTCGTTGTGCACTGCGGTGGCTGACACGTGGCTGTGGGGTGTGGGGGATGCTCCTCCTTGCTGTGCTGTGGGACTGGGGCCTGGTGTGTGTTGTACTTGGGCTGTCCACCGTCCCACCCACTGCACTTTGTGTTCCTGCCACTTACCTGTTACTTGTCGGTTAGTGCAGCTGTGGCGGACACATGGGTGTGGTGGGTGCTCGTTGTGGCGCTTCTGGCATATTTGGGGACCTGTTGGTGGTTACGTGGCTGGCTTAGTGTACACATGTCCCCACGCATCTTACAGTTGTTCTGTTTGGGCTGTGTGTGGTAGTGTCTGTTGCATGTGTGTGTGATGTGTTGTGTATTGTGTGCTGGACATGGGGGTGTTTGTCCCTGGGAGCTGTGGCATGGTGGTAGTGCATGTGAGTACATAGCGGTGTGCTGGTATACATTAGTTTGTACTTACCAGCCTCCACTCCCCTGCTAATCCGGCGAGGATCTCCGGATGGATTACGACTCGCACCTTCTCCTCCCACGCTTTGAAGGTCTTAAAGAGCGCGGGATTCCCTCCGCCAGTGACGGCAGCCAGCTCTCTGTTTTTGCCCTCCTTCTTCTTGACCAGGCTCTTTACGTCATTCCAATGTTTGTTAATCTCGACTCTGTTCCTGGGCAGGGTCCCGACTGCATTGACCTGGTCTACGATCCGGTTCCACATTCTGTTTCTGGTGGCTAGTGGTGTGTGCTGGACCATGTTCCCATAGATTTGTGGGTACACCTTGATGATCTCGTCGACCATGACCGTCAGCTCCATGGGCGTGAACTTGGGCATTCTTTGTGGTGCCATGATGTTTGTGGTGCTGGTGCGGTGTGTGTTGTGTAATGTGCAGGGGGTTTGTGGTGCCGGTGTTTGGTGGTGGTGGTGGTGGTGGTGGTGGTGGTGGTGTTTGGTGGTGGTGGTGCTGGTGGTGGTAGTGATGTGTGCGTTTCTGTGGTGTGCTGCTGTCCTTGCTGTGTCACTGTGTCCTCTCCTCTCCTCTCTGGTTTGCAATGTAGCAAGGGGTTGTGGTCTGTGGGAGTGCTGCTTTTGTACTCACCTATGTGGGTGTGTCCTCATGGTCTGTTGTTTTCAGGTGTGTTGTGTCTGGGGTTCTGGCCTTTGTATTTTTTGTTTGTCCGGGGGGTGTTTTCGGGATGTGTACTGTGCTTGTGTATTTGTGCGTGCTTTGCTGTGTGGACTTGTTGGCCATGTTGTGTGCTATTGGTTTTGTGTGCGGATGGTTTCTGTGCAGGTACGTTGGCGCCATGGCTTCTGCCGTGTCGATTCTCATCGGCGTTGTTTGCGCTGGCGGGCGGTATATTTGTGGTTTTTCCGCGCTCATGTCGGTGCGATCGTAATTTCACATGCGGTGTGTCGGCCGTGAGGGCGGGCGGTTTTGTGTTGTCGTGCGTGTTTCCGTCCGTGGCGGGCGGTTTGTCTCCGACTCGGACGTTGGCGGGCGGTATTTTGTGTGCTTTTTCCGCCGATGGCGGTATTCGGTTTGTGTAATCGTAATGGCGTGGTCGGTGTTCAGGCGGTGTGTGCGGGCGGATTTTTGCCGCTTCCATGCCTGGCGGAATTATTTACGCCGGGTATCGTAATGGGCCCCTTAAGTCTCGACATGCAAATTGTCCCATTTACCAGTTAAACGGAGACTCCCTTTTAACCCCTTGCTATATATATAAATAGGGAAATAAATAAACTAGTGAGGACCCAGTTTTTGAATTTCTCCCTCTAACGAAGTAAATTAATAAATCTACTAAAAAGGAAAAGACAGAGGAAAAAACGCAATCTAAGACAAAAAAAGGAAGAATATGAATGGGTACAGTTAAAAGAGGCAGCTTCGAAAAATAATGCTAAAAGGTATTGGGAAATAATTGCGGATCGTTGTGGAACAAGAGTAAAATCCCTCCCAATCCCTATAAAAGAACAAGAATGGAAATTACATCTGGAAGAACTCTACTCTGCAAATCCCTATTCTTCATGTTTTGCATCCATTTTAACTTATTCCCCTAAAACCCTACAATCTAGTTATGCGCCCCTAAAGGGCGAAATTGTGGGTCTTATTAAAAAAATTAGAGCTTCAGGAGCAATGGGCCCTGACGAAATCCTTATGACAGTTATTAAAAAAAGAGCCTCTAATGTGGGCTATGTATTTCGCACTGCTGTTTGATTATTTCTACTTGCAAGACACCCCCATTTTGGTCTGGCAGTATCCTAATTCCATTATATAAAAAGGGTCATAGACATCACCCGGGCAATTACCGACAAATAGCCCTATTAGACGCGGTGGGGAAAATATTTGCTTGCACTATTTTAGATCATCTAACAGATTGGGTGGCAGAGGAGAAAATTCTACCCAGAGAACAAGCAGGTTTCAGGAAACATCATTCCACCCTGTATAATATCAGCAAGCTGAAACTAATAGAGGAAAAGTACACTATTTGTCATAGTTCAAATATATATGTGGCTTTTATAGATTTTTCAACAGCCTTTGATAAGGTAGACCGGCCCTTACTGTGGAAAAAATTGCATAAAATGGGAGTGCCTACCCCCCTGTTATCATTATTTATCGCCCTGCACTCACGAACCTGGTTTCAGGTGCTATTAGGGGAAAATCAAGCCCTATCAACATTAATTCCCACAGAACATGGACTGAAGCAAGGCTGTCTATTAGCCCTGTTACTTTTTTCTTTGTATGTAGCTGATTTACCCAAATGCTTTTCTCCCCTAGAAGGAGATGCGCCAAAGATAGGCGGCCGTCCTTTTGCATGCCTTATGTATGCAGACGATATTGCAATCATGGACTTGACCCCTAATGGGCTGAATAAAAAGCTGATATCTTTGCAGAAATATACAATGGCGCAGTTTCTGAAGATAAATGTTTCTAAAAGTAAAGTCCTTATTATGAAATGTAGTAGAAGTAGAAAATTGGGTAATTTTAACTGGCGAATTGGTTCTGAAAAGCTGGAAATGGTAGATTCTTTTCTTTATTTGGGTAAAGTAATAATGGGTAACACAAAGAATAAGCCACATATTGAACATAATTCTCCTAAAGCAGTAACACACGCAAATGGCTTACGCATAGTTTATAGTGCAATGGGTCGAAGACACTTTTTACATTTGCTTACAGTTTTTAAAGCAAAAATTCCTCCCACTTTTCTATATGCTATTGAAACTATCCCAGTAAAGGACTGGAGTTTCTTAGATAAAATTGAAGTCCAGATTTTACGTATATTATGTAATTTTAATACTTCGGTCCCAATAGCTGCTATTAGACTGGAATTTGGTCTGATAGGTTCATTCACTCAAGGCTCTGCCAGGATATTACTTTGGGGATACCAGCTAAAGAATAGTGAGCTTTACACAATAAGGGGTTTCATGTGTCAGGTCATTTTTGAAGGATCCACTGATAAATATTCCTTCTCCCGTGACTTCTCCTTAGCACTGAATTACTTTTGCATAAAGGACGAGTCAGTGACTTCTCGCCCGCTTTTAGAATTTAAATCTTTTTTAAAAAACACAAGTTGTATGGTTAGTTTTTTAGAGAGATGTTAAGTATTGCAGATCAAAAGAAAGGCTGAAAATACACCGAGAGTTCCCCAGAGATATCTATCTTGGAATTTAGAACATGGTATTCGACGTTGGCTTATATTACGCCATATGAACCTTTTGCCATTAAATGACTTAATAGCTAATTGGTACCCCGCCACGAAATTTGGAAAAAATTGTGACTTTTGTAATCTGGGCATTCAGAATTTCGATCATATTTTGTTTGTTTGCCCAGTTTTAGCTGAGTTTCGTCATCGATGGCTTCGACCAATGTTTTTGCAAAATAACATCAAAAATGTGTCATCAGCTTGTGAATTCCTTCTATTTCCCAAAAATGAAATAGTGTGTATAAAATTATTTAATTTTTTAAGGAGTTTATGAATATATTTTAGTCTTCACTACCCTTTATTTATGCTGGCCCCTATTCTTATTTGCTGCTTTTAACCGCTGTTGCTAAGGGAGAATGAAACGCTAATTATAAATCTGCTAATCTGTTCCTTGGAACTCCGTCTGGTTTACAATTTTCTGCTGCTACATGTTGCGCTTTATTTAAAAATTGGACCTCTTTTGAAGCTGATATTGCATACTATTCGAATGTTTACACATGTTTTTGCTGCTATTTAAATGCTCTTTGCACAAAATTGGGTTATATCTTGCTGTTATTCATTGCTGCCAGGGAAGAGCAGTTGTTAGTTACAAATGTGACAGTTATCTTCGTAGAACCCGTTTCTGTTTATAAACCTTTGCTGCTACATGTTGCACTTTATTCAATTTGGATTTACTAGGAAGCTGATATTGCATAGTATTCCATTATTTACAAATTGCATATGTATTTAAATCTATCTTATTTGTTGCGTTAAAGGACTTAATTACAGTATTCTAATTTGTCCTTTGTCGATTAATGAATACTTTTATCTTCCTTTGCTCATTTGGTGTTATTGATTGTTTCCATTTGCTTGTGGATTTTCTATTTTGTTGTGTTATGGAGATTTGAGAACTGGCTATGAAGGGGCACATTTCCTTGATGATGAGCTAAGTTGAATTTAACACTGCCGTTGCTATATAGTTATAAATTCTGTGTTTCAGTGAACTTTGATACGATGTCGCTGGAATTTAATTTGTTTAATATTTTACTCTACTTACGATAGCAATGAACTGAGTTTGTATTTTAATGTGCTTTTATATAATAATTGTGTGTATATTTTATGTGGACCTCATTTGAGATCCAAATTCTTAATAAATGTTGAATTGAATTGAGTGAGTAGGATAGTTGAAATTTCTGCAAAAATAACGTTGCTCAAAAAAGCAATTTATTTTTCAAATTTGACAGCCAAGCCTGCTTCACCAAACTTGAGACAGATTTACTAAGGGGTTGCAAGGGTATTTGCTTTCCAGCACAAAAGGTATTTTGACCTTGAAAGGTGCCCTTTTCTCAGTGCAAATAGAGCTTTTGCTACTTTGCATTACTTTGCAACACTTTGTGTCAAGTGGGCCTGCCTTCAGCGTAATTAGGGAAAATTAGCACAAACAACCATAGTTTTTTACACAAGCCCGACCTACTAAGATCTGGGCTTTGCCTAAAAAAAAAACATAACACCTCTACGAAGCAGTCATTAACAGAGAGAAGTGTTTTCATTTCTTCAAACTTCCCACACATTGCATGTGTATTGCACTGTATCGCAGACATACAATGTGTGGAATGTTTCAGAATTTGTCTATGCACAGGATTTTGTACAGAAGGGTATGCTAGCAGTACAAATCCTAAGCTAGACAGCACACCTACAGCAGTGCACTGAACTGGGTAGCCTGTTTGTGCACCAGTGCAGGGGTAGTGAGCAGAAGTGGCCATTTTTAGGCCTCGTATGGGACAATGCATGCACTATCACTTGTGCAACATTTTATTAGCTTACAGTGGGCTTAGAACCAGACTATTGTTTATCATAGGTTGGCTTCATCATTTTTTTTAAAACACACTTTATTGGTTTTCTTGGTTTCTCACGTCATACATTAGGTTAGGTACTTTTGTAGATATGATTGTCATAGTATACCATGCATAATGTCATGTATAAGCATCCGCATTAAAGCATTTGCAAGCAATTCTTACCATTACGTACAGTATACATTACAGTAGCCTTCCTTGGATGATAACACGGTAGCAACAAGATACTCTTGCAAGTGCATTTAAAATAACTTTAAAACTTCTAAACTCCCCATCCCCCCACCCCCCTTCACTGGCTCCACTCCAGCTAGTATCAATATTGACCAGTTTTGCCCTGATTCCCGCTTCCGCTCATATTGGCATGATTGACATGTGTATTGCATGTAATAGCGTTGCGCATTGAGCTATTCTTGGGTCGGAGTCATACCGTCTGGGGATTATTTCCAAATGTTTCTCTATGTGTCATTTACTACAGGGACAGGCGCAGGTTCTAGGGCTTTAAATGCCTCCAACATCAGATCCCAGTCCATTGATATCAAGGTTTTGCGCAGACCTCGGGCCTCTTCCCGCCTAATAGCAGCGCTCTCTGCACTGCCCCATCGTACCACTTCCCAATGCCACACATACATTGTCGGGGCCCTTGCCGATTTCCACCTCATAGTTATTGCACGCTTTGCAATAAGAAGTGCTAGGTCAGCGAATCGTAAGTGCACCTTTTGTGACTTTGGACTTTGCTGCATGTGTCATATATAGGTTGCCCGAGATCCCATTTTCCCTAACAAAGTTCTCATGATCCATGAGAGCCCCGGCACTGAAGAGTGCCCCTACTGTGGTGACTCCTCCCTCAGACAAGTTGCGGGTTTTCCGTTTTGTAATTAAGCCTGTGGGTGTAGGGATACCTAGTAGCGGTGTGTTGTTTGAGTATGGGGTACGCTGGCACGTGTACTGTAGCGCTTTCCTCCAGTACGCAAGTGCTGTGCGCAATAGCGTCGGGGCATCGTGGGGGGTCTTGGAGCGAGGCAGCAGGAGGGTGTGTAGGGTCCCACGATTAATGTCCTGGGTTGTTTATCCCAGTTCATGCAGGTTATGTCCTGCCAGCCAGAAAGAAAGCCACTTTGGTTGGCTCGCATAGCAATATGCGCGGAGGTCAGGTGCGCCCAATCCCCCTTTGTCTGTCTCCAATTGCAGTTTGGCTAGACCCATAGGTTGGCTTCATCATTACTCTCATTCCGTTGCTTCAGCACGTGCCGACTTCACTTTCTCTTTGTGTGTTTGTTCCTCCCCTGGAGCATGGTCCAAGTACCTGTGTCGTTCCACTGATATTTTTTAGGTGCTACTTATTTCTTTGCGTTTTGGTACTCTAAGAGAGTGCATGTTTTTCAACTAACTCCCTCGTGTACTTCTCTCCCCTTGCTCTGCTTGCCCCCACAACCCACTTGTCCATCTGCTTTCTCCCACCCTCTACCTCCCAAACTCTGTGGTCCATCTGCTTGCCCCCATTCTCTCCCTCTCATCCTCTGTTGGTCTGCATGGCCCCCAGCGCGTCCCTCCTGCCCTCTGTTATCCATTTTCCTGCTCCCAGTCCCATCCTGATTGTCCATCTGCTTCTGCTTGCCCCCGCCCCCTTCCCTCCATTGTTTGTGTTCCTTCCTGCCCCCTCTTTCAGCATGCAATAAAAAAAGTGGAATGAGGCGGCCAGCACGGGCAGTGTCACAGCAGTTTTTCCCACACACCTTCACTTGCCGATGTTGCCCCATCACACACCCTACCTCCGTGTTGCCTAACCCAGCAAGTTTTTTTAAAACTTTCAGCCTTACCCCATGTAAGAGGCACAGCTTCACAATATTACAGCTCTGGATGAGGTCATACGCCATCTGTTGGTTAAATGTTGTCATGCTGATTTATTATCGCTTGCTCACAGTGAGGGAATATGCCTAAGCTTTTATGAACGCTGTACATTTCTTATTAAAAATGTTGCACAGTGTAGTCTTTTATGATCGGGCATATATTTGCAGGGCAATCTATGTTGCATTCTGTCTTTCACATCTCAGTGACGTCAGGGCACAGGCCGTTGCTACAAGCCGTGCACTTAATGACAATTAAAGCAAACCCGCAGCACCTCCCTCAGAATGCTCATTTTCATGGGTCTCTCACTTAGCTCCTAGAGCCTGTCCATTCCCTTGAATAAACCATAATGACGAGTAAGCCTTCTTTTCACTCCTTTGCTCATAAATGCTGTAAGTACAGACCTCGACGCCTGCATGACTTGATATATATAAGTAATGCATTCAAGCAGGACTTGAAGGTTGGATGTAAAAAGTGGGGTATCTCTAAAAGGAGCATCGCCCAAGATGCATAACTAGAAATCCTTTCTAAGGGATGGGGGCTATATAATTACGGGTGTGGGTTAAAACTTGTAAATTAAAATCCTGTGTTTCCCATAGCGAAGCCCAACCAAGATTTTGGTGCCCTGCTTTGAGCTTTCATCAAAGACATATCACACAGTAATCAACATGTACCTAAAACAAGCCAAACTTATTAGCTTTGCTAATGCTTGTTATCAGTATCAGATAAATGACTAACAACAATGATTTTGTGTGCAATAAAACCTGGATAAGAGTCAAACTAGCAGACAATACAACTCAAAAAAGTGCTGCACTGATCGTGGCCTAAAACAGGGCTGCGTTCTTGCCCCGACTCTCTTTAATTTACATACAGCAGATCTAGGGAAGATGCTTCAAAATGCCAACCTTGCAAGTCCCAATAGGTTCCAAATATTGCAATACGCAGATGACCTGGTAGTGATGGACCACATTAAAATTGGCCTACAAAGGGGACTAAACACTCTTAATATCTAGAACGAGATCAACGAATTGGTCATAAACCCACACAAGACCAAAGTGATGATCTTTGGGCTTTGTGCGAAAAAAGAAATACTCAATTGGAAAGTGGGCAACGAGACAATTTCCACCGCAAAACATATAATTATCTTGGAGCATGGCTCGGTGACTCTGGAAAAGCGACATTACATCTACAAAAAATCAAATCAAAAGCTCAGTCTACAATTTACGCTTTGTGCAAACTCCACGGGAAGCTGCAGAGTCCAACGACAGTACCAATAAGAAGAGTCATGCAATGTAAAAAAAGGTCAATGGCAAGTTATGCACAGCAGGCATTTCCAGGTAAAATGGAAAGCCTGCTTGAGAAATCACAATATCAGGCATATAAAAGCATATTTAAGCTACCAAAGCACACCCGCAACAGCCTGATTCGCCTGGAGTTCGGCCTGGTGCAGCAAAATCATGAATTCCTGAGAACGCAGGCGAAATACTATTACCAAGTTTTGAAAGCACCCATTGGAAGAGTGAAGTACATGCTGAAACCTATCTACGAAGGGAAAACCAACCCATGGAAATCTTACATGCAAAAAGTGGTGGAAACACTTGGTCTGCCAACACAAAACTGGGGCCAAGAAGGGTTAAGCTACCTGGCAATCATAAATGCACTCAATAAACAAATTCAGCAATTATCACGGGAAGAAGACCTATCAAATTATACAGCTAGGGAAGGCCTTTCCGGAAAGATTACATCATACAAAGCGCACAAAATACAGCCTTACCTGAAGCAAGCACAGGGGAGGAAGGCACTAAAAAACATTCAATGGGCCAGGCTAGTGCCCCCTCCAATCAAAGAACTAAATCCCGGATGGAAATCTCTGGCCTCTATAACCAGGTGTAGAATCTGCAAATATAGAAAGTAGTCCCAGCAACACCTGGTGTGCTGTTGCCTTGGTCTGCTACAGCTACGTCAGAAACTGTTAAAACCGATGTGTCTATCTAAAGGGACTCAGACGTGCCAATAAGCAATATCTGCCTTGTTCTCTTGCACGACACCAACAGAATAGGCCAAATTTGGGAAGTATATGGCTGAGTTGCGTGACCGGCCCTCTGAGAAAGAAGGACCAGACGACATTAGCGGGGCCTGCATAAGCAATAAGTAAACAAACAGGGAAGAGACTTGCAATGAAGTTCTAACATCAAGTTCATTATGCGATACAAGGCACTTGGTCACTTTAATCCTGAGGCGGTTAGACATCCCGGCGGCTTGTATAGATGTTATCATCCTCTTCCAATCCTGCCGCTGAAGGCCTCAAGATAAGGAATTGACATTCACCTTTAATCAAGGCTGCTAAAATAATACTTTTTTTCAGATGTACAAACATTCTATATCATTTTTAATCTGAGATTCAAATAGAATTTCTTATACTGTATTTTTATCGATGTAAGAAATATTGCACATGATTTTAAGTAATTGTGCAAGTAAAATATTAATTAATTAATTCATTCATGCATTCAATAATTTTGTACTGAATAATAAGCATCGAATTTTTTTTCAATTTCGAAAATATGAGTGAATTAAACATTAAATGTTCTGCGGAAGGGGCGGCAGTCTTGGGAGTGTCTCAAGCACCTTTAGTCTGTAGTCTCTCCATTACACACCTCTGCCACGTTCTTCCCTCATCTTTCTGTAATCCTCCATTTGCACATCTTGCACATCATCTCTTTCCTCATCGGCACCCTCTTTTCACTCTTTCCTGCATACTTCACCGCCCCTTACACATACAGTGCACCAACTCAACCGAAAGCACTGCATTTTCTTTTATTTTCGCACTGCCAATATTTCGATAGCTGTGTACCTCCTTCACACAGTACTGCATAGAATCGCACCTCTAATGGGCACACATGACCACTGCTGTTTGCAGAAAGACCAAGGATTGGATGAACATGTATTCTGAACCCCTTTACGACCCAGTGAGACGCACTGCGAGTAACTTGCACAACCTTCAGCCTCAGAGCTCTCTATATTGCGGCCCATTATAAAAACCCAGCCACAACCTGAACTCACAGATGCAGCTATAGACAACTCAGTTCACATTAAGCATTATATACAATTAATATGCAGCACGAAAAAAACTACAAAAGCACAACATTGTTGAAAAAGCAAATCCTCTCAGCAGGGGCATCGCCCCACTGGCTCAGAGCCAGCAGCTGAAAGATAAAAGGATTTTTGTCATCGTTTTATTTTTCAGCTGCTGGCTGAGCCAGCGCTGTAGGGAGGGGCGGAGCCAGGGCAGGGGGAGAGAGGTGGAGGACTGGTTGTGCGCTTATAAGTGCGCATGTGTGTTTGGCCGGCTGTCCCCGCCCCCCCTCCAGCGCTCCCCCCCGCACGCCCCCTCCACCCGGCCCACCACTGTTTGTTATTGGCGGCCGCCACTGCCTCTCTGGGGTTACAAGATTAAGTAAAACATGCCAAATGTAAATAGGAACTACAACACTGACATGAATTACCTTAACGTCTTTAACAGTCATTGTTCACCCAGCCAATTTTTGTGCCTGTGGAGTTCGGGACACCATTATAGGGCTTGATAGGGACCTATTTCAATGTCCTTTTTAATTTCTACCAGGTTTAAGATCTGGATGGACCTGGCACACTTAAATCCCTGCATTTAATTGCCAGCCTGCTTCAGCACTCCTTGCCCAACAGGACTCCATAGGCATGGGTGCAATGGCGCTCGCTGCTGACATCGAACACTTCCCTGGAAGCAGTGGTACCACGAATGCCTCTGCTGCATATGACTCCAGAAAGTCTTCATATAGCTTCACCCTGGGAGTGGGGAAGACTCCTTCGTTTACCTGCTTCACAGCGGCAGGCATTGTTAACTGGATATATTATAGCACCAATATAGAGATATAAAAACATCCCATCGTCTACACTGACGCCCCTGCTTCCTGCTGCAGAGTCTGATTACAGCAGCTGAAAGCAAGATTGATGCATGCAAGGCCTTCGGCCAATGCCCTGTGTCAGTATCTTCGTCCCCGTGGCGAGGCGGATAACGCAGATAAATATATTGCATTCTTGGTAATGATTTTAAGTTTATGCATTTCCTGTCTGTGTTGTGTGTTTGTGAATAACCTGATAATGTCAGAGAACTGCACACAATGATGGCAAGAAGGTCATTGGTTGCAGTGCAAGAAGGTCATTGGTTGCAATGCAAAAAGGTCATTGGTTGCAGTGTGAATGAACCAATGACATGGTGCTCGTCTGTGAGGCAGGGAAATGTCATTCTGTCAAAACGTGAACTGTCTCTGTCCGTCAAACATCTGTACTATGGCTGCCTCTGTCCCTGTTTTACTCTGTCATTCATTTTCCGCCCTCAACATGAAATTATATGTTTTTCCTGTGCACTAACTACCAGCCATGCCATTCTCCCTTTGCTGCAGGTGTAATGGGGATAGAACTGGTCCACTGTGCAGCACAGCATAATCTACAACAGGCACCAGTCACAAAGAAAAGGAGCCTCCTCCCAAAGCCATCAGGCACAAGTGTGACACACCTGCCCCTTCAGAGCTAATTTATTAGGTCAAGGCTACTAGAGAGCACATGCGCTGTATGTTGCCAGGCATATTGTGGCTTACCAAGAACATAGAGAGGCTTGGAGCACGGCCATTGATTACCATTGTTTAACTTTCCTTGTCACTCTCATTTGCCTGCTTCTTAATCATGTCCTAACTTGTCAATCTTGTGCTTGGCGCTCCCATGAAGCATTGCCTCTTTTCAATATCTTTGATTGGCTGGCATCTCTGTTTCCATTGATTGGCTTTCAAGTGTTTTTTTTTCCTTTTGTGTGAAGCACTGCATGAGAATGTGTATGTTTTTGAGCCAACACAAGGAGATGATGCACAGAGCACTGAAACTTTTCAGACACTCACCCCCGTCACAGATCTGGGTTGAATCCATCATCGTTCTTTAGCTCAATTCGCCACCCCAGTTCAGACCCAGGCATATGCAAATCAGTCTTGACCCTGTGCCTCATGGATCAGTCCAGCCTGAACTGCCAAGCCAGATCTTTCCGGGACTGGAAATAAGCATCCTGGGACCGGTTTCGGGCTAACAGCCCTCATCAGCCAGGCTAGCTTGAATCCAGTGGCAAAGTGAGCAAGGGACCCACGTCTGGGCATACCCTGCCAACTTAGGGCAAACAAAGCAAACACAAGGAGAAGATCGACAGAGTGCTGAAACTTTTCAGACACTCACCCTCAGTCACAGATCTGGGTGGAATCTATCATCGTTCTTTAGCTCACTTCACCACCCCAGTTCGGGCTGGACTGTTCCCATAAGGAACAGAGTCAAGACTGATTTGCATATGGCTGGGTCTGAACTGGGGTTTGCTTCGCTTTGTGTGATTTATTTTTCAAAATCTCCTGAAAATTTTACAACTACATTAGGAAAGGAAATTATCAGTGCCTAAGATGCTGGCCTCAGCTCTAGTTTGGCTTGTCAGACCTCATGGGATAAGGGCCAAGACAGACTTAGACATTCTGCCTAAGCCAGACTCGAGCCTTGCTTGTTTAGTCTACTTCTACCTTCCGCCAGTATTGGCTTTTTCACTAACAGTGTTAGGATTTTTCAGGGCGTTTTGTCAATGATAAAAGAAGTGCTGGAAAAGAGAAAGATGGAGTTGGAGCTGATTGCTATTACTGAGCTGGTCCACAAAGATTGTAGCATGTGACTTGCAAGTAATGCAAGGATGTCTGCAAGTAAAGCAAAAAAACATTTGAATGGACTGTATCAAATACAAATCTGTGATACAAAAGTAGAGAGTTGCATGTTACACACTGTGTTTTGTAACATCTACAATAATTAGCTATACTATCTAAACCATGTTTAGACACACACACGCACACACACGCATACACACACACACACTCACTACCACTAGACTGCACACAGATCTCCACAGCAAGTACCCTAACTGCCAGAGTGATCTTACCTTTATGATACACTGGAACTTGCTGCTTACACAAAAATCTGTGCAGCGGGTGCTTTAACCCCATAAGGTGTTTTAAAATGCAACCTAAACGTCACAAATTAAGCCAGATATGTTAATTATCAGCTTTGTATTTTTGTAAATTTTTTGTGGCAGTCTTTTAAAAATAAATGCATAATTTGGCTGTAAGACTCTACTCCTCATGGCTCTGCCCCTTGTGACTCCACCCACTTTTGAAGTCCCACAATGCAACTTATTGTAGGCTAAAAAGGAGTCATGTCTTATGACTTAGAGGCCACCTGGCTCATGTGCACCAAGGCAAGTAAAGGAAGCATGTGATGCTCCTATCCATGCTGTTCCCATGCAGTGTCTTATGCTATGAGAATACTTTATTATTGAAAAGCCAAAACGTTTTATTTGTTTTCTTCTTTGCATTTCTTCTCATTCTATTTTTATGTACACCCTTTCCTCGAGATCCTCCCTTCTAATTGCATTTCTCCTTTCAGTCACTGCCATTGCCTCCCTCTCCTTTTTGTTGTCCCTTCATGGTCATATTGAAGGTTGTCGGTTATTTTGCATGTTTATTTTACATATGATTAATTGATTGTATTTATTAGACTCTCTTGAGGCTGTTAGTGCCCGTTGTCAGGACCCTGTCCGCGCTTTACAGAGACTCTTACGGTGCTATCCAATGGTGACCGCTGTATTTCTAGCATTACGCCTCCTCGGGCGGGGCTGCTCCTATCTGCCCCTCCGAGGTACGGCTGATGTGCCCATCTCCTTGAGTGGGCGAGGCTACAGATGAGTCATCTGACCTGTCCAGTGGTGTAAAGCAGTGGTTCTTAACCTTTTGACTTCTGTGGACCTCCACTTAATCATTACTGGAGTCCAGGGACCCCCCTCCGAATAATTATTGGAATCCGGGGACCCCGACTGAGTCATTACGGGAAGCCAGGGGCCCCGGCCAATTTCGATGATTTCAACCACAAAACAATGCACAAATGACAAACTATTTTATTTAATTCACAAACATTTTAAAAAAGAACCACAATTTTAATTTTAATGGGAAGGTAGTAGCTGTTCTAAATTCAATTAAGGCAGCCATTCATACTATATTCTGTTTGATGCACTTGCACTGTTATCACAATTAAGTACATTTTAGCCTCCACTTTGAAATTCCTTCAGTTTACAGACATTTGAAATTTTTCATTTTGCTTCTTTATTTATATACACTTTAATAATCTGTTAATATTGTTTAATTGTCCAAGCAGTCGTAGTAGTAGTCGGAGGCAGAGTAGGCTTTGTGGACTTCCAGGGTTCCCCAGACCACAGGTTAAGAGCCCCTGGGGTAAAGCACCAAAGGCAGCCAAAGTGCAGAGGATGCAACACCGGTAGTATTTCAAATAGGAATATTAAGATCTTATACAATAGGGCCACCTGGTGGTTTATAACATAAATTGCAATAAGATTGTAGTAACCTTTTACACTGTTAATTCCGCCCTTCGACAAGGTACTGTTTTTTTAGTTTTCATGTCTTCGTTCTTAAAAAATCCTTTTGATCTAAACTTATTTTTATATAAAAAATAAATGTGCGCCCCAGACCATAATATAAACTTCATGTTTCTCGTTCTAGAATTCTGTAACCCTCTAAAACGATCCTTTAAGTAACTTATCCTGATGATCCATCAAACTTTTCAAATGAATGAAAATAGTCCCGAATTCTTTCCTTGAGTCACACTGAACAATTTCGTATTGAGGACCATATACTGGATTGTGGTTTGCATACATGCCAACATTTTAGAAGAGGAAAGTGGGAGATTTAAAAAAAAAAAATTGGGAGAATGTGTTTCTTCCATTGACTTCTATTGAGGCCTGAATTGGGTCTATTCTTATGTGTGGGACTTGAAAGTGTACTGCTGCAGGATTGGATATCAGAAATATAATTTCTTTTTTTTTCCGCGTTATATGTCAGGAGCACAGAAGAAAGCGCTATGGAAGGCAGAGGGAGTGTGACAAAAATGTTGTGCACTGGCCTGCAGAAGCATGTTACTTGCATTGCATATTTCGAGTCACACAACACCAGTCCCTGTCGGCTGAAGGTGGCAGAGGAATCAGGTTTTTGCATTCAGGAATCGGGAGGTGGGAGACTAGCCTTGAAATCGGAAGTCTCCCGCCTGAATCGGGAGGTTTGGTATGTATGGGTTTGTAATCTTATGTTTGCAGCATGTGCTATTGCAGATAGCCCTGTAATTTATTTTCAGTGTGCACATCACAAGTGCTTTTCTTCAATTTAGAGTTTTCAGTTTTGAAATGACTTGTGATCCTTCCCGGGAACCCCACAAAGGTCTAAGACATAGACTTCACCTTAGATTGTCTTTTCCGCCATCAGGTTTAGACAAATTTTCGGAGCTTTGGGACTGTCACACTAAACAACAGGAAAATATTCAACATCAATGCACCAGAATTAACAACTAAAACACGAAAGGACATCGTGTGGCCATCTCGGAACTGAATCGGACCACAAATTTGGAGGTGTCTGCGCAGGAACTACACTTTAATGAGTCACTTGTAATTTGAGCCTATATGTTGTCGAACCCTGTCGCAACAAAGGAATCTACTGATGCAAACAAACATTTCCTCACCCTGATTAACAGGCCAGAAAAGCTCATGGAACATACATGAACAGGAGGTGAAAGTGCATGAACTTTGGGGTATCATCAGTGGCTGATGTGCTCCAGAAAACCATCTCTTAAACCTTTTCAGTCTTAGAAGGTGTCATGAACATAAGAGACAATATCCAAATATTGGCAAAGACCGTCAAAGAAAACAGCTGGAGTCTTTGAGCCACCCTTAAGAGGCTGGCAGACTGCAGTTTCACACTGTGCTGTTCAAAATGTGATTTCTTAAAAGACAAAATCCACTTCTTTTGGTGTGTGTTTTCCAGTGAAGGCATCAGGGACCCAAAAAAGGCAGAAAATATATATTCAGAATGCGGTGTGTCAATCCGACTTGCTCTCGGTGTCTTGCACTCAAGCAGAGGTCAGCAGTCAGTGCAGAGTGCTGTGTTGTATGGTCTAAAGTGGTGTGTGCATGGAGGATGTGCAGGAAGACAGCCAGTGCTTAATTTGAGCCGGGGGGCACCAGCACTTATTTTTGGGGGCCTGCCCTTACTTTTCAGCATCAGGCATTTACTGCAAGCAAAAGACACATATGAGAAAGACAGAGGAAAAGAAAGATGGAAGAGAGTCACAAAGGGAGAAAGCAGAAAGCTGCAAGATTGAGCTATAGGGGCAGGGAGTAGCTGTAAATGGATTGAAGAGGTCCGAGATGGCTCTAGGATTACGCTGCCTCAGAATTCTGTGCTTGCACACTTAGGGGTATATTCACAAGAATGTGTGCTAAATATCATCAAAAAATGTTAACGCAACTTTACACATCGCAGTCCATTGCGGGAAAATAACCCCGTGTTAACGTAGAATTCACAACACGGCGGTACCATGCGATAGTCTCCTGAAACCGCGGACAATGTCCGCGATACAACCACCTCGACGGCGATGAAAACACAAACCCCAACACCAAAAAAAGTGCGATGAGCCCATTCGCGATGAGGAAAGCAGCGATAAGCAGCGCCAGGCCTGCCATACACACCCGGCAGGCGGGAAAATCACTACAAAAGGAGAAAAAACAGACAAACACAAAATGACCAACACCCAAACACCATAGAGGCAGCCGGAGCAGGCGCAGAGGACGAGCGCAACCCCACAAGTATCCCGGACGACCAGCCCGGGACCACGGTGACAGGGAAGGGCAAGGACAAGAAGAAGAGGAAGATGAAGCACAGTCCGCAGGAGAATCGGATCCTGGTCACGGAGGTGATAGAACACCATCAACAACTGTTCATCGCCTCCAATTTGTCATTGGGCACCAGAAATGGATTATGGCGGGCCATCGTGGACAAGGTGAACGCCGTCGGAGAGTACAGGAGGTCAATGGACGAGGTCAAGAGGCGATGGAATGACATCAAGCGCAAGACCAAGGATAAACTCGCAGCCAACCGGAAGGCAGCAATGCAGACTGGAGGTGGGAGGCCAGCACCACAGCAGGAGCTGGATGACATGGAGGAGCTGGTGTCGACAGTCATCAGTGTGGAGACCGTGGCAGGAGTCGGGGGATCGGACACTGCCCGACAGGACACAACACAACCGCAACAGGGTGAGTGACCACCAGGTACTGGGGGGACGGGGGAGATGGCCACAATGGCACACATGCACAATCAAGCAGGGCACAGTGCACACCCACAATGATTCTGGATCATGGCCGTGAGCCACAGACTGTCACAATGTACAATGCCATGCTGCCTGAATGTGAACCTGTACCATGCGGCTACATACATGCGGACACATTGTAATACACCATCTCCCCTTCACATTGCAGGGGCACCGCCAACACCTCCTGCAGAGCAGTCCCAGCCACTCTTCACTGATGACGAGGAGGACACCACCAGCATCGACACCCAAGCCCTCCAAGACATCATTGAGCTCATCCGCCAGGCACCTCTAGGACCAGGGCAGCCCGGCTGCATCGAGGAGACCCCACCCACTCCACAAACCACCCAGCAGGAGGCACCCACAACCCCGGCTGTCTCCCAAGACCCCCTCGAGCAACACATGGCCTTCCAACGCCGTGTGTTGGAGGTCCAGAGGGAGATGGCTGACCAGGTGCGGGTGGGGTTCGACCTCATGGCTACCAAACTGGACGCCATCCATGGGTGTCTAGATCCCATCAGGGACCACCTCCAGTCCCTAATGGACACCCACGGCCCGTTCCATGGTCTCCAACGAGCCATGACCGACATCGCTGGAGTCCTGACTCGGAGACAAGAACACCTGTCCGCTCAGAGTGGCTCCAGCGATTCCAGCCGTGAGCTGTCACACATGCGGAGGCTCATGGAGGACATGGTGCGGATGGAGGCGGAAAGGATGGCAGCCACCGCTGCACATCAGCGAAATGTAGCTGGCATCTACCAGGCCCTGCATATCCTCATCATGGCATTGCTGCCACAAGGCGTGGCGATGATGAATGCTGCTGCCCCCTCACCATCCACAACTCCGCCCCCTGGTGTGTCAGTGCCTCACAGTGCCGCAGCCGGTACTGCAACACCCACAGGTGGGGCAGAGCACACATCCGAGGACGTGGATGGGATTGAGTTCAGTAGGAGGCACTAGCATTCATGTCCGCCACCTTGCCTGTTTCTGCTTGGTGCCGCACATGGCCCCCATGACCTGCCACTGACCCCTGATACACTCCGCTGCACTCACCTTGGCCCGCGACATGGACTGCCATATCCTGTTCGATGACCAATGACACGGCGACCAGACTGTGGACTGTACCCTTCCTCTTCCGCAGTACTTGTCATCCCCGGATGGACTCTGGCTGGCCCTCCACGGGCCCATATTGTGTAGTGTGCTTGGCATGGACCTGTACTGCTCCAGCTGCAATACTCCACCGGATGTGCAATAAACATCCATAAACGCACTGTTGTGTCATGTCCTTCATCATTCATGTATGAATGTGTGGATGAATGTAGGGACAGTGATTTCCCTCACGTCAATGATGCTCATCTAGTGGGATGCCAGTCACAGTGTGCCACATTGCCTATTGTGTTCCGCTTGCCGTGGACACTACAACAGGGACACACGCATTTGTCACTTCCTTGTCCGGACATGGACTGAACCACGCCCTGAGCCCCCGAGTCATTGTTGCAAGCCCTGCGCTGGTCCGGCGTACGCCAGGCCAGACCACTCCGCTTACGCTCCGAGGGGGGGCCCACATAGCTACATGTCGCAGGCGTACACGCTGGTGGTATGCAGGTCACTGGTCTAGTTGTCAGCATGCCACGGCCACTCCCTGAGGGCAGCTTTGCACACACACCACGCCCATCCGGCACAGGCGTCACAGGCCATGTGACCCCGCCAATATAAGGGGCCGGCAACGTCACATTCCCCACTACCGGTGGTGACTGGATGACGGACGCTCCACGGTTCTCAATCATAAAGGGCCCATGAGTTGTGGCGCCCAGGGTTGGTCGCACCCGAAGCCTTGCGGCCATCACGGGCCTACCACCACGTGGCGCTGACTGGGGTTGCACAGGGTTAGTGGCACCCGAAGCCTTGCGGTCGTCACGGGTCTACCACCACGTGGCGCTGACTGGGGGTGCACAGGGTTAGTGGCACCCGAATCCTTGCGGCCGTCACGGGCCTACCACCACGTGGCGCTGACTGGGGTTGCACAGGGTTAGTGGCACCCGAAGCCTTGCGGCCGTCACGGGCCTACCACCACGTGGCGCTGTCTGGGGTTGCACAGGGTTAGTGGCACCCGAAGCCTTGCGGCCGTCACGGGCCTACCACCACGTGTTGCTGACTGGGGTTGCACAGGGTTAGTGGCACCCGAAGCCTTGCGGCCGTCACGGGCCTACCACCAGGTGGCGCTGACTGGGGTTGCACAGGGTTAGTGGCACCGAAATAGCTGAGCGGGTGTGAAGCCTGCGATGATGACGTGTGCACTGATGTGGTCTCTGCCATTGATGCCTCAGGACTCAGCGTCTTGTGTGGGACCTGCTGTGCCGCGGGGCGGCTCCGCATGATGTGGACAATGCCATGGTGGCGGGACCGGGGACTGGAGCTTGCACGGGCACGTGGTGTGCCCACTGGTGGACACACCATTGGCGGCAGGTGAGCAATGGGCCCGGGGTGCGCAAGTGCGGACAGCCAGAGCTGGCCGGCGGGAGGGGGTGGGGTGCGGCTGCATGCGTGCGCAGGGATGGACAGGCATTGTTGCCGTGTGCTGTGTGATGGACTCTGCCATGATTGACTCTGGCCTCGATTGCAGGTTGCAGACCTGGTGGCTTGCAGTGTATCCCGGCACGTGGTTGGAGACACACCGGTGGCAGCAGGTGAACATCGAGATTGTCCCGGACGGAGCCGACAGGAGTCTTCCGCATTGGTGTTTTGTGTTGTATTTCAATAAAGTTTTTGGTTGTTACTTCAGTGCTGTGTGACTGTTTCTCGTTCTTCTGGCCACACGTGTGTTATTTTTTATCAATGTGCGTCATCTGGCGCTTTTTGTGGCTCTTGTGTCGTGCACGGTATGTGTATGTTGGGGGGGGCTGGGGGGGAGTGGTGGGTGTTGTGGCCCTCATGGGTATCGGACCTGCATGATCATTGTCTCCATGGCATCTGTGGGTCTTCAGATGTGGCTCTTGGCTGGGCTCCCTTTAATGCTGCAGGTAGTCGTCCTGCTTTACACCAGCAAAAGGCAGGTGTTAATTCCCTGGTGCTACAGCGGCTTATCGCCTGTTTTTGGTTCGCATTGCAGATCTGGCAGTTCGTTGTGAAAGTGGTGTTGTGGTTTTTTCGTGTGTTTTTGCACGGGAACGCCTACTCTGCATCTCATTAGGGTTAGTTGGTGGTGTCCACTGTGGTGTTAAGTTTTGGGGCAGTTATCGCGGGAATACTGGCGATGTCGGCAGTTTGCACCCGCTTGTGAATGGGGTGTTAAATCTATCTCCACATTTGATGAGTTAAGGTGGAGATAAATCGGAGATAAGTCCTTGTGAATATGCCCCTTAATTGCAGCAGGCGCACGTGTTTCACAGGAGAGTTTTGGGCACTGGCATGTTTTTATTTACAAATTAAGTACGTACTGAAGGCATCACAATAGATGTGAACTATGATTCCCAGCAGGCCAAACTCTTATATGATGAAAATTAACTTTGAATGGGAACTAATTTCAAATTATTAAAACTGGGATTCAATCTACTGAGGATTTACAGTGATCACTCTAAATTTTATTGTTGTTGAAAACTAACTTTGAACTTGATCTGATTATGAACTATAGAAACTGGGGTTTACTTGCTAAGGCATTACACAGACCACTTTAAAGTCATATTGTTGTTGAAAATGACCTTTAAACTTGAACTAATTCTTTATTATTGGAATCTGTGTGTAATCTACAAGAGGTATAGTGAATATTCAAAAATTGTGTTGTTGGTGGAAACAAACTTTATTATTTAACATTCAGTGGCTCATTATATATATAAATAGATATATATATGTATGTATGTGTGTGTATATATATATATATCAATACATATATATATATATATATCCTTACGTAAATCTCACAGTTCCGCGCGCTCTCAGAAAAGGAGGACTCTGTGATCGTAGTGTCCACTGCTGTGTTTATTCACAACGCGTTTCGCTTTCCCTGAAAGCTTGATCACGTGATCAAGCTTTCAGGGAAAGCGAAACGCGTTGTGAATAAACACAGCAGTGGACACTACGATCACAGGGTCCTCCTTTTCTGAGAGCGCGCGGAACTGTGAGATTTACGTAAGGATTGATACAGCCGGTGTGCTCCGCCGGCGTGCGCGCCACTCTCCATGGGTCCCATGCAGTCCAGAAGGAGTGCGTTTGCGTTTGATATATATATATATATATATATATATATATATATATATATATATATATATATATATATATATATACTGAAAAAAACAAATGTTCTCATGCTGTTAAGCAGTATGAGTAAAGCGTTTTGATTGGCTGGAGAGGGCTGGCTCCACACTCCAAAAGGCACTGTAGGCCTGAGCCTGCTCTCCAACTCAGCTGTCCAAGGCAGTGGGGTTAGAGAGGTTTGAATTGCGCATGTCGGTTTGGTTGTAGCAAGATAGCCGGCCAAACCAACATGCGCACTTCAAACTTAAGTGGCCACTCCTCACTGCTGCCAATCATTGGCAGCAGTGATGCACTGGCCCCACTCTGCCCTCGTAATCCGTTTGCTGGCAGAAAGCGTCAAGAATATGATGGTAATAAAATAATTTTACTACCATTTTATTTTTGACGTTTTCGGCCCAGCAGTGTGGGGGGGGGGGGCGACGCTCCTCCGCTCCCACAGAGGAACCGCCACTGCACTGATGCTAGTCAGGTTCTCTCAATAGATACAACGTTTTTCACACATTTCTGTTCGGCAATGACTCAGAATATATGCTTAGCACTTACAGAGAGGCTCTCTGGAGATCTAGAGAAGGTTGCATAATTTCTTTATCAGTATTAGTTACATTTTAGAACAAACCAGTGATATTTCCAGATGATTAGACCAATATGGCCTTTGCTAAATGGAAATGCAGCCAACTGGAGTATCATGTTTGTTGAGAGAAATTATCCTTTACTTTATGTTTTCACTTTTTGTGAACAGATGCAGAAGTTGTTTGATAAGAAGAAACATGCTCTTTCTTTAGATAGTGAACTGTTAAATTTGAAACAAGGTCATCAAGATTTATTGAGTTACATAGTGGCATGTAATCTATTGGTAACTGAAACTGGACTGGTTTGTGAGACGCTAACAGGGCATCTTTATTTTACCTGGGCTTTCAGAGTGAGTTGAAAGATGTCTTGGCAGAGTTATTTAATCCCCCTCCTAAGTGCGATGATCTCATAAAATTAGCAGTTCAATTAGAGCATTAATTATGTGCATAGTTCAGAAAAGATAAACATTCTAGTCGTCCAACCAAAGGCAGATGAGAACAGGACTAAGGAAACTTCTAAGCCACGGCAGTGAGAAGATTTTAGAGGGGCCATATCTAAGGAAGAGAAAGAAAGAAAATGTGTAAACAGTTTATGTTTATGCTGTGGATAGCCAGGACGTTTTGTGAAAGATTGTGGGATAAGGACCAAGCACCAGCGATGCTGCCCACTGATAGAGCCCACTTTCTGCCCACTGATACAGCTGGCAGAAAGCCTTGCTTCCTCGTCAATGAAGGGAACTGCCCCTGGTAATCAAATTATCTTTGCATAGATGTCTGCTCATTCACAGACTGAGCTTCCATCATCAAAGAATAAGCACAATCCTCCCCCCCCGAAGCAGGGCTGGACTGGGCGTAGCGGGCACCGGGCACTTCCCCCAGGGTGGGGCCCGGTTTTAGACTCCTGGATGGCCGGTTTTGCATTGGCTTCCAGGAACAAAAGTGGCACAAAGCTTTCCGCTAGCACAACACCCCCGCCCCCGCTTCCATGCCGGCCGAGCTCTTTGAAAGGGCCGGTTTTGGTTCCAGTCCGGCCCTGCCCTGAAGTGACCAAAAATATTGCTACTGAGTGTCTGCTTAAAATCCTTTTAGTAGAGGTAAAGAAATTAAACAGGGGCGGCTCCTCCATTAGGGCGGAGGAGCGTCGCCCTACTGCTTTCTCGCAGTGCGAGAAGCAGAAACATAAAATGGCATTTTAAATACTATTTTATGTTTCTGCTTCTCGCACTGCGAGAAAGCAGAAGGGTATGCCTGGTTGGGGGCGGGTGGGTGGGGGGCTCGGTGAGGAGTGGCTTGCCCAATGCAGTGGGCCCTGACTGTTTGGTCGGACCTCTGGGGCCGACCAAACCAGTCATGCGCACTCTGCCTTTTCTCTATGTAGGCAGCCTACATAGAGAAAATGGCCTCCCCATAGGCGCCCGGCTGGGCGCCGTTCCCACCAATCACAACGCTGCCATTGCAGCGTTGTGATTGGGGGAGGGGATGGAGGCTGCCTGTGGCTGCTTCCTGTTCAGAAGAAGAGCAGCAGGAAAACGCTGGCCCCGGTAAGGTATGCCATGATTGAAATGAAAAGGATTGCTTCCTCGCTATATAAGCAAATGCAGGAGATTGAGAAAATATAGATTGCTTCTCCATCCAGATCAAAGAATCTCAGATTACGAAGACTCGCAATACAATCTGTGGAAATTGACTTCCACCCATTCAAGGTAGCCAAACTCCCTCAGGTCACTGTTAGAGTTAAAAAAAAAAGCATAATGCGAAGATCTAAATTAAGGTTTGTTGGCATACCAGATAAAAAAGAGTGAAATTTGTCAGCCACAGAAGTGATTGAAGATTTAATTAGAATTCAAATTTTACCTGGTATTAAAGAGGACCTTGAAATCACTCAAGTACATCGAGTATCATTCATGAAGAACCCCATCGAAATGCACCCAAGAACAATATTGGTGAACTTTGGTGAGTACCAAATGAAAGAAAAAATCTAACAACAGCAATAAGACAGAAAGAATTTAGGGGCTGATTACGATGGCGGACGGACTTCAGTCCGTCTGCCATCGCATCGGGGAGTGGGACCGCCCGCCTACAAGGTGGCAGTCCCACAGGGGTAATTACAATGCGACCGCCACCACGGCGGTCGCAATACCTATATGTTACATTGCGGCTGGTGCTGCTGGCTGCAGCACCAGCTGCAATGTAAAAACGGGAAATGTAACATACCCCTGCACCATGCGGTGCCTGCCACATGGTGCAGGGATATGTAGGGGGGCACCATAGGTGTCCCCCAGTGCCCAAATCTGGGGTGCATAGGGGAAGGAGGGCCCGCTACGGGCCCCCAAAGTCCCTTTCCGACTGTCTTTTTCATGACGGGTAACCGGCCATGAAAAAGGCAGGCGGAAAGGGACATCATAATCCCTACGGTGGTGCCTGGCAGGCACCGCCACAGTTGTAAGGATATGATTCCCCTCCGACGGTCTGATGGGCTCCTTGAGCCCTTCGAACTGTGTCGGCTGGTCTTCCTGACCGCCAAAGACACGCCTGCCATTGTAATGTGGCGGGCATAAAACCTGCCTACGGTGGTCTCACCACCATCGTAATCAGGCCCTTAGCGTCACAAATGAATTTAACTTCCAGGGGCTGTATTACAGTATGGGCGCATTTTCCTGGTTGGCGCTGGGGGCACCTTTCAAATGGTGCACCCAGCGCTAACCAGGAAAATGTGCTGCATTATAGGTAATGCGCTGCCCTCAGGGCACTGCCCTGTGAGCAGCACATTCAGGTGACAAACGGAGCGGCTGCTTTCAAGCCCCTCCGTGTTTCGCAGTGCAGGCGGTAACACCCTTGCACTTTGAAGGGGGAATTAGAGATCCCCTTGCAGGCGGGTGTGGTGAGTGACCCTGAGACACACTTTTCCCCCTCCAGAGGGCTACTGTCAGTGCGCCTCCTGACAGCTTCTTTGCCTCTTTGCCCGCATCTGTAATGTGCCACGTGTGCAGAGGCAAAGGGATTCCCTCATTTTCATAACACCCGTTGCGCCCCCGGGGCACTCCAGTAATACGGCCCCAGGTTTATGCTGACATGACATAGGAAACCTCCAATCGGCGAAGGTAATTCAGGCAGGTTATCCCTTTGATTAAACCAGAAAGAGCTCAGACAATGCTTATGCAACCTGCTAGACTAAAAGTGTTTGTAAACAGTTAATTTAGAATGTTTCAAGATAATGATTCTGCTCTGAAATTTTTAGAAGAAATACAAAAAAGAGAATAATGTATCAGAGGGGGAAGGGAGGGGTAAAAAGAAAAGGCAAGGAGCATGCAATAATCTAGCCAACTTGTAATGCTCTAAAATGTGCTTGTATAAGAGTCTTTCAAGTAATTATAATGTAGTTAAAATGGCGTAACAATATAAGAATGTAAGAAAATACATGAGGGAGGGGCATGGAATAGTCTGCTTCTCTTATCCGCCCTACGTGCAATACAGTGTACCAAATTTAAGGGGAGGGGGGCAGTGATAAAAAGTGGAAACCTACTGGAAAAGACAAAGGGGGAGGTCAACAGTAGGGAAAGCATTGGACTTAGGAGGGGTAAGATTTAAATTTCCACCTCCACTATGTGCAACAGTAGGGGAAGCGTTGGATTTCGGAGGGGTGAGATTTATTATTCTCACTACAGTCTGTGCAACAATAGAGAAAGTGTTTGACCGCAGAGGGATAAGATTTACTATTCCCACTCCAGTGTGTGCAACAGTAGGGAAACTGTTGAACTTCAGAGGGATTACATTTATTATTCCCACTCCAGTCTGTGCAAACCTGGGGAAAGCGTTGGACTTCGGAGGGGTTAGGTTTACTATTCCCACTCCAGTGTGTGTAACAGTAGAGAAAGTGATGAACTAAGGAGGGGTAAACTTCACTATTCTCACTCCAGTGTGTGCAACAGGAGGGAAAGCTTTGACTTTGGAGCGGTTAGGTTTACTATTGCCACTCCAGTTTGTGCAACAGCAGGGAAAGCATTGGACTTTGGAGGGGTTAAATTTACTACTCCCACTCCAGTCTAAACAACAGTAGGGAAAGTACTTCACTTCAAACACATTACGTATTTTAATAACCCTATTAACTTAAAACAAATATAAAATTCTTAATATGAACATTATTAATTAACCAAATATATATATATATATATTTTGGTTAATTAATAATGTATATATGTATATATATATATTTTTTTAAATTCAATTTTGCTGCATATTTGTAGTTGGGCCCACAGATCCACTGCAAAATTGGGAAAAAAAGATTTTTCTTGAAGTCCCCGGGTGGGCTAAATCCTAGGGACAGTGTTTTTAATTAAGCTGTGGGTGCCCACGGGCACCCTCCACAACCAAGGTACCGCCAACTCCTCGGGGCAAGCAAATCTACCCTTCTACCAAATTTTGTGTCATTCTGTCCAGCGGTTTGAGCTGTAGTCCCATTCAAAACTCCTACGGGAATTAACATGGGAAATGCACTTTTTTAACTTTTAACTTCCTACACTATACCCCTACAAACCTAGCAACCTACCAATGTAACTAAAATAAGCAAGTAAAACACAATTTACATAATTGGTAATCAATTAACTAATTATTTAACAATTAATAATTTATATTTGTTAATTAGTTATTACTTAACACCCCACCCTATGCCCCTACAAACCTAGCAACCCACAACTAAAATGTAACTAAAATAAATCAGTATTACATAATGTACATAATTAATTGTCAATTAAAAAATTAATACTGAATAAATAATTAATTGTTAATTAATTATTACTTAACCTTCCAATCTATATTCCTGCATACTCAACATCCAATGCTTCAAATATAACAAAAATATAATTATTACATAATTTACACAATTAATAATCAAATAAATAATAAATAATAAATAAATAATTAATTATTGATTCATTTTTACTTAATTAACTTCCCACCCTATAACCCTCAAACCCAGCAGCCTGCACCTAGAATATAGCTACACAATATAATTATTACACAATTTACATAATTAATAATCAATATACATTTTTAACAATAGACTAATAATTAATTGTTAAATCATTACTTAATTAACTTCCCACCCTATACCCATACAAACCTAGCAACATGCTAAAACACCATAATTTACCCTTATCAATTACATTAAATATTAATAACCACTTAAAATTACACGCTATATTTGAAAAATATTAACTATTTAACAAACAATATTAACACATAAAATAATATATGAACTAAAACAAATCAAGATAATTAAAAACAATATTTTTTACAATATATGATTGAAAACTATATTAATAACGATGATATTCTTAAGAACAATTTTACTTACCTGGAAAAAATGATATTCTTGACAATGATATTTCTGCATCACAATATTTTTGTATCATTATATTTTTTTCCGCTATTTATGTCTCCCTATATTTACAACTTGATATTTTGGCCAAATACCCCCAAAATCCCAGCAAGGGTGAAGGACATGTCAACAATGTGTACAAACACTTGTCTATATCCAGACTATGCAGAGAATGCACATTAAGAAGTACACATCTGAATAGAAAAAGTTGTATGAAGCATGATGAAAATTGAAATATGATGGTTCCAATGCGAGGTATGTAAGGAATCCACTTATTGTGAAGATATAAAGTCAGTGTTACATATCAGTGACAATCGGCACTCTGAATACAATAGGAGCACTAAAGTAGGCTTCAGCCTAGGGTGACCAGGCGTCCCGGATTTGCCCGGACGGTCTGGGTTTTTCACCAGCTGTCCGGGCAGATTTCAGGAAATTTAGCTCCTGTCCCGGTTTTTAGAGAGGGTCAGCTGAAAACGGCGGGAGGTGTTTTTTATGTTGTACAAAGCAGGGATAGTGAGCAGTTGTTTCTAGAAAACAAGTTAATTAACAGGGAAGCTTCTGGGTTTAAAAATTGCATTTTATGTATGGTCCAACTACCTGTTCTGTAATTCCGTGCCGAGGAGCGCTGTCATTCTGTGCGCTCGCTTGAAGTAAAACTGTAGTCCTTCTTCTATTTTCATGAAATGTCCCGGTTTTTGGCTTTACAATTCTGGTCACCCTACTTCAGCCACACATTGGTTTGTACTCATGTTTTCCACAGACATTATGCACAGATGCAGGCATAAGCTACGCCAACTCATCACGGATTGGCTATAGCTGATAACATCAAGTCAGAGTTCTAGGCTTTATATACACACTACATTTGCCAGTCACCTTTGATTAAACAAATGTATATTGGCATAACTCCAAGACTGAGAAGAAATGTACCACTAAATGATTCACCACCATCCCAACAATCGTGAGGCAACTTGCACTGCATTTCTCTACAAAACCAGAACCTGTGCATCACTTCAAAGTAACCACCAATTACTTGCTAGTGCCCCAGCAGATCATCTAGGAAGTATTAAGAAGATATATTCTTAACTTTTAGGCTAAAATTCGTTTGACATTTGTTATTGATAACATTTTTACCATTTTTACAAGCCAGCAGCAACTGCTTTAACACATAATTTGTTATCATGCAGGTTTACATTGGTGTTTGTGAAAATATAATAGTCTAAGTTCAAACACATTATTCAACTCAATATCACTTTTAAAACACTAAACGAACCACTATGTGAAAGGAAATTTGTTGATTAGTAGATTCAATCGTAAAAGAGGATATGTCCATAGAACAGTCGAATGACACTTTTATTACCGTCACCTATACTCATGCAAATATGCTTTCAATGAGTTCACAGCTGAAGTCAGTGCCTCCATCCTCATCACTGCCATCTTGCTGACACATTTCACCACCATCATCCTTGGGTTCCCAATTGTAATCATCATCAGGGTTGAATAGTATGTTTCTCTGCAGGGCGATGTTGTGAACTCTACAAAATAACAAAACAATCTTGCACTCTTTGCCAGGAAAGTAGAGGAGGCTCCCTCCGTTCATGTGCAGTCACATGAACCAGGCCTTCAGGAGCCCAAAAGCCTGCTCCACAGGACCCCTAGATCATACACGGGCCTTTGATGGTTTCCTCAGAGGTGGTAAAAGCCAGGTACGACTCAGATACCCTGAGTATCCTGAAATACATAATCACAAAAGCAAACATTAGTAAACTGATGTTTGCATGGGTATTAAAAACATTAAAAATGGCATAAACGTAATGGCTGAAACTGACCAAGAAGCCAGGCCCTCCTCGATGCAAAGATTGCTGTCTCTTGTGGTATGCAGCTGTTGCATAGCACCAGCTAGTCCTGCATGCAGTCTTGAAATCTTGCACAGACACTTGTGAAGTAGAGGTCTGCAATGAAAGCCACCTGCACACTGATGAAGCGAAAAAGCTTCCTATTGCGGTAGACTTGCTCCTGTCATAAAGTGACACAAATGCAACGTGGGTTCTATCAGTGGCACCTACCACATGTGCTATGCCTTCCAATACACAGAATTTGGTCTTGGCAATTCAGTGCATTATTATTGGTTATTAATTCGACACAGTCCTTCATCTCCTTACACGACTATGTACAGACACTAAAACAATTGTTTTGTATTGTTTTAAAATAGATGTTTGAATAAAGTTTAACAATTTAATATATAAATGTTTTTGCAAAAAAGCAAAAATATTTTTAGTGAAACATATTTCATTTAATTATTTTTCTTTTGAGAAATCCGTCAAAGTTGATAAATATTGCCCTGTGGACAGTCTAAATCTATTGATTATAAAGGCGATGTTCTTATTGACAGAATCAATATCACGGATGACCATGCTTAGGTCAATGACGTACTGCCAGTCTGCCATATTGTAGGCATTCCGTATGCAGACAATGTTGGTTTTTGAAGACGGACCAAACATGGCGGATGCCTGGCATCATGAACAATGGTATAGTAAGTCAAGTATGTACCTATCTTTTTCAGCAGCTGGAGTTCCTCACTGGTTAAACTGATCTGTGATTGACGGAATCTGCTATTCGCAGTGTAAGTTTAAAGTGATGGAAAATGTATCATATTGGTGTACACGTTTTTAAGCCCATGACTTGCATTATAACCGACAACCTCCTCGACTGTTGCTTCTTAGTACCATCTGCTGGGACCCACAAAGGCTGAAAGTGCAGGAGACAGGGCCCCTAAATTCACTCCAGAGCAGGTGGATATTCTTGTGGAAGTGGCCCTGACCAACCACAGACAGTTATATGGTCCAGCAGAGACTCAGCTAAGCTACATACATGTAGTTTCATGACATTTAAAGACACAATTGAATAAATAATACTGTGAATGACCAGATATGTGACCCTAATGTTTAAAATGTCACATCTGCTATGTGACCTGTGTTGTCAAACCAGTTTGTGACTGACACACAAGATACTGCCACACAATATTTTGCTGTACCAAGTGTGTGTCAAACATTTGAGTTTGGTCACTTTATTTCGCAATTTGTTTACCTTGAACATACAAATGACAGCATCCTGGGCGACTGGGCACTTCAAAGGCATGGTCTGACCACAGACAGGGAAACTACTGTGGGCCTGTTTTTCGACATGGTGTACAGTACTATGCCAGAATTTGTGACGTAATAAACTGAATCAATACACTTTCCCTGCCAGATATGTAGACACATTACTGTAATACGGCAGACACTAGCCAGGACACGCAGAGCCTCACTTTGGTATGGGGCAGCTGAGCAGTCAACCAGGGCAACAACAATCTGAGGGTCAAGTTGAGCAACATCCATGGTGTCACACAACACATCGGGCCTCATTTATGAAAAGTGACGCATTGCTGCGTGAAAACAGCGATGCGTCACTTTTCATTGCGCCCTCCTTGCGACACCAATGATGCATCATATTTACAGTATGACGCATCATGTCGCAGTGGAGTTACAGATACGTCAGTATTTCTGACGTATCTGTAGGCGCAAGGATGACGCATTGCTGAGTGTGTCACAAAAGTGACGCAACTCCAGCAATGTGTCCTTTCACATGGGGCAAGCCCCATGTGAAAGGGCCTGCGTCAGTCTTACGCCTGCCATGAGGCAGGCGTAAGATATTGACGCATTAGGGTCAAAGAAATGGCGCAGTGAAATCTTATAGATTTCACTGCGTCACTTCTACGACCCTTTCTTGCGTCGGAACGCCCTCTGCATACATTATACCTGGCGCAGGTATAATGTGTCGCAGGGGTTTACAAAGTGACGCATCTACCTAGATGCGTCACTTTGTAAATATGACGCACCATGGTGCATTTTTTACACTGCTGGTGCGTCACAAAAAGTGACGCACCGGCAGCGTAAAAGTGACGCAAGGGCTCATAAATAAGCCCCATCATGTTTTGCACTGAATGGAGTAGGGATAGTATTAATGACTTAGGGCCAGATGTACGACCATGTTATTTTCCGAGTCGCAAATTGCGCTCAATTGCGAGTCACAATTTGCGACTCGCAAAATGACATGTACAACAGTGTCAGAGACACTGTTTGCGATTCTCAATGGGGTCGCAAATTTCATGCCTCATCAATATTCATGAGGCACTCGCAATTTGCGACCCCATTGAGAATGGCTGGCCCTCCCAGGTATGGTGGCCTACTGGGCACAGCAGACCTCCATGTCTCGGACTGCTTTTAAATAAAGCAGTTTTTGTTTTTTAAATGCAGCCCGTTTTCCTAAAAGGAAAAAAGGATGCATTTAAAAAAAAAATGAAACGTTGCTTTCATTTTTAAGGGCAGGTAGTGGTCCCTGGGACCACTGCCTGCCCCTAAAAATATTTCCCCATTTCCCCCTGCATTTGCAAAGGGAAGGGGTCCTCTGGGGACCCCTTCCTTTGGATGTGCATTACCACCCTCTTAAAGAGGGCGGTAAATTGCGAGTGTTTTGCGACAGCAATTGCGGTTGCAAAACATTCGTACATGGCTTGTGAGGTAACGCCCCTTCCTAATAGCGAGTCGCAATACACTATTATACGAGTCGCAAATTATTTGCGACTGGCAAAATAGTGTTAGTACAGGTCGCAAACCCGTTTGCGTATGCAATTTTCTGTTGTACATCTGGCCCTTAGGATCTGCACCAATGTTGGCAAAGGCTAGGGAAGTAACTTTCCAACAACCAAGCCAGTAGGGACACTGACGCTGGAAACATCACAGTGCACTCAACTCCAAAGACAGAAATTATACTGTCATTTTTGTGGACAGGGTACCCCATTACATTTTGGATGGAGTACCCTCTCCATAAAATACAAAGACTCTGAGTTACAGCTTGGCTGGTGGGTTACTCCATTACAACATGACAGATATCCAATGCACCTTATTAAAAGTCCCATAGTATATAACACACTTGGCATCACACAAAATTATCCTTCATAAAATGTAAAAAATATTTGACAACAATACAAAATCAGAACAATGTATGTTAAGTCATCTTCACATAAGATCTCCATAATGTTTTTGAAAAACTACTTGTTCATTAATAGCATCAGACGATCAGGTGGGCCACTGAAAGGAGAGTATTCCAACAGGGAGTCTTCAAGCACCACAGCATCCACTACTGCAAACATTTGGAGGACCTTCAGCAGTACTTACTGCATTACATCAACTGGGAAAGTCCTGCCAGCAGAAAAAAAGTGTGCGGATGTTGCTGATCTCTAGTATGCAGAGTATACGGGCAGTGTCCTACCACGACTTGGATGGGAACAGAGTGCCAAGGAGCAGCAACAAAGGGGTAAATGACATCACATTAAAAATGTTCATAATGCTTACAACCTTTCTTTACAATTTTATGGATGCAATACTGCCTCACAAATGTGACAGAAATGCGGTTCAACTTATTGCAAGTGCCATAGGATATAATAGACTTGCAATTCAGCAGATATCTGTCACATTAGTCACCAAGTAACCCTGTCACCAACCAGTAAATTAATCCCTAAGTGTCTCCACAATGGTTTTTGTGTCACTACTAACATTGGTTTACATTTTTTCTGCCTGTAGCTTTGTATATTAACATGCTTGGACAGTAACATGTAAACTCGCATATTATGTACATCGAGTACCTAACAAGATGATTTAAAAAGAATAAAATATTTGTTATATAATTTTGAGGATGTGATTCTCCATTGCAAACATAAAGGGTATTCCATCTGCTGTATTACAGTAGCATAGGCACTACTTCACTTGTAATGTGGCAGACGGGATATCTGTCACATTACAAACAGAGTACCTATCCACCAGACTTGAAATCAGGCCCCTCATCAAGTGGTTTATGAGTCTCACACTCCTGTGGAGCAGGTAAAAGTGTAGGTCATCCTCAGATCACTAATGAACATTATGTGTTGCCACTACCATGCTAAACTAACTACTCTGTGACATAGATAGTATTCCTTGGTCATTGATTGAGGAGACGCTCGTAGTGCACATCCTGGCCCTGAACAAGTGTATAAGCAGAGTATTGTCATGAAGTAGGTCTAGGCCTTCAAACACACATACACACAGAGAGGTTTTGTTTGAGGTTAGGTCCCTCTAGTACATAAAGTGTGATCAGATACTTATAAAATGTGCAAAAGAAACAATTGATGGACGGAATGCTGGACAATGCAAACATTCACCCCCAGTCAAAAGGATCTGGGTTTAATCCATCATTCTTTTGCTCACCACACCACCCCAGTTTGGACCCAGCCATATGCAAATCAGTCTTGACCCTGTTCCTTGTGGGAACAGTCCAGCCCGAACTGCCAAGCCAGGTCCTCCCTGGACTGGAAACAAGCATCCAGATACTTATAAAAAGCAGGGCATGGGCTAGGAGTATATGCCTCTCAGGGAACATTTCTGATACCAAAGATATAAAAATGAAAGGCAACATTATGTGCCTTACTTTGAATATGGCAGATGGGATACTTCACAAACATGGTAGAACACATATCCACTCCATTACATGTGCATTCAATAATATGGACCTTCTAATATTGTGGACAAGATTTATGTGGGGAAAGGGGTTTCCTTAGGCATGCTGTTCTCTTATTAAATTAAACCAAGTGTTGAAGACTTAAATAGTTTTCACCATGTTGTAATGGTAAGCCCTCCATTCCAAGAGCTTCATCCAAGTCACTGTATGTATGCTATTTGTCCTCAGACAACATAGTCCCCATTACGCACTGTTACATGTTGCAATGACTTGATAATTAATTCAACACCAAATGTTATTTTGTTAATGAATACACCTAATTTTTCAAGTATCTGTCTTTATTTATTAAACAATATCATCATTCCAAACAAGTTGCATCAATCAAACATTCAAATACATATCTTGACTTTGCTCTTCATTGTACGAAAAACTACAGCTGGATCGAACTGTCCGCTTTAGCTGTTGCACGAGTATACTTTCTTCCAGAACAGCACAAGCGCCCAGAATACATGTATGGGAAATGGTCAACTCCGCCTAGATGAACGACACTAGGTCTAAAATGCATTGGGGCTTTTTGGGACTGTTTGTACAATGAAGAGCATAATGTTTGCCATTTGTGATTGTGTATATCAATATGTTGCTTCAGCTACCCATAAACTTCCAGATCTTGTGAGTATTGCATTTTCCTTTGTATTGCATTGTGGCAGAAGCAGTTCATTCCCTTTCCAATGTGTGTTAAAGGTAGTGAGAATGGTGGTGTGAGGCGCTAGTGTGTTTGGCACACAGATTAGGAGTGTGTGATTAGGTTTTAATTTATTATTTGAGCAATAAAATGTAGCCATATTTGTAGCATGCCTACACCTAGATTAAGTATATGAGTACAATGTCTGGCATGTGAGTGTTTGTCCTGCCCTTGATATTATGGCAAGATTTTAAGTGTATTTTAATGTCATTTTAAGTGTATTTTAATGTATATAGCAATGAGTGGGTTGTGGTAATACATATCTGGGGTTGAATCATATGATTGTGAAGACTGAGGTAAGTGGGTAAACTGGGATAAAGGAGAGCCTCATAATAGTTGTGCTATTTAACACTTCTAGTTAGAGTTATTACTAGTATAAATACACTTTACAAATAAATATAAGCTGTTTAGTTATAATGTGTTAGCATTATATGTTTGTCTGAGGATGTATATATATATATTTTTTAAATGCAGGATCTTGCTGATTTGAAGAGGGTTAGTAGAAATGTTTTAGATGAGTATTTTATATGGTTATGTAGTGTGAGGCATGTGACCAGACAGGCAGATATAGTACATTGTTACTAGATAAGGGTTGGTGTACATAAAATTAACTTTAGTGACATTGGTAGCTAACATTGTGCATTTAAAAAAGTTTAAAGAGTTGTACTTTTCATCTGTTTTGCTGTGCACTGTGTTGTTGCTTATCCATCGCTGCCAGATAAAATCCCAGGGCTTGGAGTAGCAGGGACATGTTATGGGCGGGTGTTGTGGGCACCGTTTGGCTATTTAGACCCTTTTTCCTTCATCACAGGTGAGGAGGACAAAGCACTGAGTTTCCAATTACTGACATTATACTTCAAATACGTGGATGCAATACTGACTTTCTGTTGCTCCCTCTGCCGTGTTTAGGGTATACCACCATTGGCAGAGTAAGACAAATGTGGCAGAGGTGGCAGACATATGACAGACTTTTGTTCGTCAAACCATCATTCGCTAAATAGGGCAGACAGACCTCTATGTTGGCAGAAAGTCGAACATATGGTTTTTGGTGGCCCACCCTCATCCACCAAACTCTAGATCAGGCCCTCAAACTTCAGGGCTTTGATTCCTTCATATGAAAGAAAATGCAGTCTGCACAGCCTATGTACAAGCAACTTTAAGAGAGCACTTCATGTACCAAATTTCTGGCCCCTATTTATTGTGTAATAACTCTAGATGCACGGTTTGTTGTGGAAACTAACTATTAAACTTGGGCACATACCTCAACAGCTTTTGCCCAACGATACCAAATATGATCCTATATTAGGTCAAAGATAATGACAAATCTAAGTTCGTACATTTGAGATTCATGAGGATGAATTATTTAAGAACTGATCACCTATCTTGCCTCAATGTTTCTTTGTAACTTGTCTCATCAACCTATTATGATGCTCTTCTCAGGACTAAAATATGCAAGTTCTCGCTGCAATTTCTGTAGTGATTGGGGTGGCAAATTAGTTTGTCCTGCTCAGTGCATTTGGCTGGGTGATGTAGTCACCTTTGGGTTTGTGACATTGAGGAGTTATTGCAGGCCAAGGGAACAAAATGAATCCAGAGAAATTGTACTAGCACTTATTCCAGTTAAATTATGTTTAAAGGCTAAAGAGAGTGTGTTTGTGAATGCCGTGAGACACATAGGATGAATTGAAAAGAACCATCAATTATAATGTATGATAACAGTGAAAATCTAGGTTCTATAATTTTGTTTCCAAACATACCATAAACTAGAGCATTAGGGAATAATATGGCCTACTGTGTAACAGGTTGGTTAGTCATTGAACATTTGGGTCCAGTAGATTGGACATGGTTACATCATCAGAACACCTGTTTAGATCTATTCTCAAATCATTAAAGATACAAATGTTACTTTAAGCTAAGAAGCAGATAACTCAAAAATACATCTAGGGCCAACTGGCCAGCAGGACAACAACAAGCAAAACACTGATCTTGCAAAGGCGTCATCAAAAGTTCTAGGACATTATAGAATTCTCCAAGAAAGTCATCAACTCCTAGGGTTTTCTCCCCTTCAAAGATTTAATAGTTTTGTCCACATCTGAGAACGTGGCATGAGCTTCCAAATTTGGCCTTGGCTTGAGGTGTTACCTTGGAGATACTAAGATTACTTAAAATAGTAAAGTGTCTCTAATTGTATGTACTACTTTTTATAGTTTGGTTTAAAAAATAATCCGAACAAGTTATTAACATACTTTGGGTTTTGTACTTTGCCATCTGGGTCACAAATTCCAGGTGTTTTCTCTATTTTTTTAAATTCATATCAATGAATGTTTCCACATTAATCCAAAGTTCTCCAAAAAGCATGGTGTACCACAAAAAGAGTAAAATCTCCATAATGGTTACTGAGACAGGTGATTTGAAATGTTACTTTCTCAATTCCCTGTAGAATTGGCCTGGTAAAGTGGTTTGATTTATATGATTTGCCCAGGAATTTCAGCTATCATTATAGTCAATACAAATTTTAAATTTTTTCCATTTTCTTTTGTGATGCACAATCCACCAACGTACCTTCAAAGTATGCCTGTAAAATCAGCTTTGTCAGTTTTACTGTAATCTACTATTTTGATGTATCATAAAATGAGCGAATTCGAGTACTAGTGTCGAAATTTATGATTTTTTTTTAATCATTTCTAATGTAAGCTCTTTTGAGGCATGGTCCAAAATGTCAATATTTATATTTTAGCGAAACTTGTACTATTTAAAAAATTTCATGAGACAAGAAATGTATAGCTATCGCAAAGACAGTAGTCCATAGCTTCAATCCTTCCATCCTGGAGTCCTTTGTCTGAGGGAAATTTCTTCAGTTTAGGAGATGTTGGCAGGCAAATTGAAATGCCCCCAATGATCTCTGATGAACAACTCTTACGAGACACCATTTGTGACTTTTTATGTAGTATTAGTATTGTATCAAGACATGGTATGTATTAAAAATATTTACTACTTTAACCTCCGGTTTGATCCTTGCAACAATTATCCTGGCGCTGTCACTTTGTGACAGAAAGAAATTCTAGCAATTGTGGTACCTCGCTGAAATGTAGTACTGAATTGACTACTCCAGGAGGCGTATGAGTTATGTATTAATATATCTATCCACCCTCATAGAACCGTTTGGCTTCCTCCTCTAGACAAGTCGTAATGGTAAAGCTTATTAATTCAGTAAATTAAATGCCAAACCAGCATTGAGGTGATCCCCAAGCCAAACTAAATAGGAGGGGCAGGCACACCCATCTGACAAGGTATCCAAGGAGCTTGCTCTAATACAGATTGACTGGACTGAAATAGGTTAGCAGTTACCTGGAGCCCTACGCCAATAAATTCAAATGTTCTATAACAACAATGTTAATTACTAAAATATCAAGTTGATTAGTACCAAAAAAGGTTATGAAGTAAACCACTACATCATGTGAATTTGATTTGATCTTTTTATATTCCCAATGCTCCTATGATTTAACTTGTCTACTGGGCATGAGAATCTAAACTTACACATTTCTACTAAGAAATGGGATTTGTCTGCATTAGCCATTGTGGGAGGTGATCTTTCCAATTGAAACTATTACATTACAAAACAACTAAAATTTCTACTCCGCTGATCTAAATTGTGTCTACAAAAAATATATTTTCTTTAATCATTTTTCCACTCCTAGCATTCATCTACAATAATACAAAAAAAATAGTTGTAGAAGGTTGCATCCTGGAGATGTCTCTGAAGCTGGTGAATAAGACCCATAATAGATTTATTAGGTTATGCTCTTGCACCAAATCTAATAAAAGATCAAAGTGGAATAAACTTGTATTGCCGTGTTCTCTGCCCAGGGCAGTGAGGCAGCATGTGGTACACTGCCGATTTTCTCTCGCCTTTTTAAAATAATTGATCTCCAAGTGTTTTTACTGTGTTGCTCAATATTTTTTTTAAAATTGCTGTTTGCACTTGTGTACTGCCTATTTGCACAGTTTTCGGGGAACTGGGGGAAGGAGCTGTGTTTAATGCTCCGGGGGGACCTTTAGGCGGGCTTCCTTACGCAGGTTAGCATTCTAGCTGCGACGGCCTCGACGCTCACCTCTCCTCTTAAGGGGCGGATGAAGCGGCCGCGCAGCAAAGACATAGCCTGATACGTGCATTAGCGGCGCGATCAGGAGGTAGAGGTTGCTGCCGATTTTCTCTCGCCTTTTTAAAATAATTGATCTCCAAGTGTTTTTACTGTGTTGCTCAATATTTTTTTTAAAAATTGCTGTTTGCACTTGTGTACTGCCTATTTGCACAGTTTTCGGGGAACTGGGGGAAGGAGCTGTGTTTAATGCTCCGGGGGGACCTTTAGGCGGGCTTCCTTACGCAGGTTAGCATTCTAGCTGCGACGGCCTCGACGCTCACCTCTCCTCTTAAGGGGCAGATGAAGCGGCCGCGCCGCTGGCGCGCCGAAGGCGCGCCTAAGGCAAGCCCGTCTGCGCCCATCCGCGCCCAACCGGGCCCTGGGGCCAGTACCCCTGGACCTCTTATAAGAGGTAAGCTCTCATATACTTCTAATCAATTGCTTCACCTTAGAGAGTCGGTACCCCCTAAATGTAGGCACTCTATGATTCCAGATAATCATTACAATAAATGCTCACACTGCCCCTTTATACTTGGAACCTCATTTAAGTCCATTGTCAAAGATTCCCCTAGTTCGAAAAGATCTCTTAGAATGTCCCTTCTGAATTGCCGTTCACTACCTAAACATGCCACTGAACTTCGTCTACTACTGGAGGATAATGAGCTTGATGCCCTGTTTCTCACCGAAACTTGGCTCTCGAATACTGCTGATCCAGCGGTAGTTCAAACATTGCCCCCGGGTTATTTAATTCAGAGACAAGATCGTGAGCTGGGTAGGGGTGGGGGTCTAGCTATCATTTATAAAGATGATTTTAGCTGCCAAATTACAGCTGGCCTAATCCCTGATTGTGAGAGCTGTTTTTTTGCTCTTGGCTTTTCCCCTACCTGCACCTTTTCTGGCGTTCTTGTCTATCGGCCGCCAGGATCAATTGGACACTTTAGTAGGGAGCTCCCAGAAATCATAGCTAAATCAGTGAGCTCCTCTTCTAATTTTTCATTATTGGGCGATCTCAATATCCATTTTGACTTGGCGTCTTCCCCTGACGTTGAGGTTGTAACTGACTATTTGGAGGCTCTGGCCCTTAAGCAAAAAGTCGCCGGTCCCACCCACATCAAAGGACACCTCCTTGACCCGCTCTTCTCTAATATTGATAGCCTTATAGTGGATAAACCTATTCCTATTCCCTGGTCCGACCACTATGTGGTTCCCTTCGTTTGGAACCCACAGGAGGGTGGACATCCACGGGAAAGGGTAAAATCCTGGAACCGGAATTGGTCTAAACTTTCCATGGAGGCCTGGGCGTCTACTCTTGACAATATGAGACCTGTGCTTGGTATTGACCCTGAATCCAACAACATTAAGGTGAAACAATGGCTCGAGATGTCATTAGATACTTTAATCCCCAAAAACTGGATTTCCAGCAAAAAGTGGGGCACGGCGCAGCATGGTACTCTCCTAAACTTAGAGAGTTGAAACAGCTGTGTAAGCGTCTCGAGAGAAGTTGGAGAAAGGACTTCTCCACTTGTGAGAAAATCAAATATAGAGATGCCGTTAAGGCTTATAAGGCAGAAATTAGAACTGCTCAATCTGGCTATTATGAAAAGAAAATTATCTTAGCCTCTAATTCCCCCCGTGAAATTTTTAAAATAACTAAATCACTCTTGCAACCTCCTGAGCCCCCTTTGCCCCCAGCGGATTCCCTAGGACGGTGTAGTAATTTGGCCCACTTTTTCTATAAGAAAATTGAAGATATCTACACTGCCTTCCCTCCCCTATCGGCCTTGGCAAGCCCCCCCTTGACTGAGGATCAACCCCAATTTTTAAACCCCTCTATTGATTCCATTCCATTTATGGATATGAAAGTTTTAAAAATACACTTGGATCGTTTGAAATCGGGCTCCCCCTGTGATGCTGCCCCCCCAAGTATTCTCAACCAGGTATTTGATTCCGTCGCCCCTGTTATTCTGGATCTGGTCAACAGCTCTTTTTCTTCGGGGTTGTCCCCTCCTATGGAAACGGGCCATGGTTAGAGCCCTTCTGAAGAAGCCTACCCTGGATCCCGAGGTCTTTGCTAATTACCGCCCGATTTCTCTCTTGCCTGGGATTGCTAAAATAAGCGAAAAATACGTCAACTGCATTCTCTCCCGCCTTTTTGGAGGCGAATGATCGTCTTCATCTCTCCCAAACGGGCTTTAGACCCCAGCAAGGCACTGAAACAGCCCTGCTTGCGGTGATTGAAGAATCAAGGAAGATACTTGATGTCGGAGGGTCCGCAGCTATTATATTGCTTGATCTCAGCGCGGCCTTCGACACAGTCAATCACCAATTGTTGATAGCAAGACTCAGAGAGAATGGGGTGACTGGAACTATACTTAAATGGCTTGAGTCTTTTTTGACAGGTCGGTTGTTCCAAGTTTTTGAGGACGATGCCACCTCAGAATGGATGCCGTTGCAGTGTGGGGTTCCTCAGGGCTCCTCCCTGAGCCCCACACTTTTTAATGTCTACATGCGCCCTTTGGCTGAGGTGGTTGGGCCTTTTGGGGTCAAGATCGTCACGTATGCTGATGATACTCAGCTTATTGTGTCCCTTAAGCTTTTAGACAACAATAAGTCTATGCTGGCCAATTGTTTGGAAAAGGTTTCAGCATGGATGGATTCTTCTTTCCTAAAGCTGAATGCTGCTAAAACTGAACTCATGTTTTTAGGTAAGACTTCCAACTTGGAGAGTGGCGCTCTATGGCCCAAATGCCTAGGGGCTATGCCCCCCCCTAAAGATCAAATAAAAAGCCTCGGAGTTTGGCTGGATCATAACTTGAACTTTAGGGTACAGGCTAATAGGGTGGCAGGTACCTGCTATGTAATCTTGAAAATGATTAGGAGGATTTTGCCCCTCCTGCCTTTTAACGCCAGGAAACTGTTGGTACAAGCCCTTATTCTCTCAAGACTTGATTATGCCAATGTGCTCTATCTTGGTTCCCCTGCTCGACTATAAAGAAACTTCAAACAGTTCAAAACTGTGCAGCTCGACTCCTTATGCAGGCCAGCAATAGGGAGTCTGCTAAACCCTATATTACTTATTTGCATTGGCTGCCAGTAGCCGAAAGAATTCAATTTAAGGCCTTATGTATTGCCCATAAATCAATGTCGGATAGTGCTCCTCCAATTTTAAGATCCATTATTTCCCCGTATCTTCCTAAAAGATCCCTTCGCTCTGAGAAAAAACATCTTGCTAATGTTCCCAGAGTTAACCGAGCTAGGAGCGGTGGCCGTCTATTCTCTGTTATCGCTGCAAAATGCTGGAATCAGCTACCAGATCTTATTCGGCTTGAGGCTAACCACCTTTTATTTCGTAAACGTTTGAAAACTTTTCTGTTCTCCTGATTTTTACAGTTTTCATGGTTTGGGCTCTGTCTTTAGCGCTGGGAAGCCTTTGGTAGCCATGCGCTTTATAAGTGTCTACTCATTCATTCATTCAAGTAACACAGTCATAAAGCACATTTCTTGATTGGCTCAGGAAAAGGAGCCAGTGAGACAGTGATGTCTGAAAAGGACCATAATGGGACAATTGTGTCAGGTCGTGTTGCTGGGAAAACATGGTGTATGTTCCGACACTGATAAGCATCGATTTGCATGAAAATGGATCTCTGGTCCATGCTTAAATCGAACTGCACAAGGGCGATTGTGCAAAACAATGGAGGGACTCATTTAATTGAGAAAGGCAATGTGAAATATACTGGATATACGATTTACATCAATTGTCATGTACCACTCTTGTAATATCGATAATGTAAGTTTTACTTAGTGGTGTAAAAGGGTGCCGACGACAAAACGTATATTGCATACAAATTCATCCTAAAGGTGAGAAATATGACAGCCACCTGAAACTGGAATGGGAATGCCTTTGCAAGAAGTTAATTCCTGGTTCATTTTTAAACAACGTGCCCAGTACCTGACATTCCATATTTTTCCTAAAATAAGATAAAAAGAGAAAATAAGAAAAAATCTGTAAATTTAGATGAAACAGAGAAGAGGGGTGAGACAAGAAGGCAAAGAGAATACAGCTGTCTGGAAGGTTTACATACAAATTGAAGACATGACAAATAATGATGTACAAGGTAATATATGTGTTTTTAGAAACTACATAAAAAGTGAAACTGGAGCCACCATTGTTGATACGTTGATGTATGAGAAGTGGAAGAAATGCCACAAAGAGTATACACATAACAGAATGGATTTAAACAATAAAAGAGCACAGTTCAGGAAAATAACATTTTGAGCCTCCTTCACACCAGTATGACTAGTTCTAGAAGCTATAAAAAAAGATCAGTTTCTCCTAGATATTCCCATACCATGGAATTCACAAAAAACAAGGAGTTGTTTTATGAAGTGTAGATTCTTTACTATAATATGAAAATCTAACTCTTTATTGTGATTGCGGTCTTGCTAAAAACAGCTTTAGTTGTCTATCACAGACAGCATTGTAGCCAATACTTTAACTTATACTGATTGTGGGCTTTGTGTCTGCCTCTTGCTCATAATTAGATTTGATCGTTTTTTCGTCTACATCAATTCCCTGCTCCTGATGTGATGGCATTCCTCCATATTCATGTATTTGATATGCACTTGGAGCATATAGGTTCCCCTGACTTTTGAGTGGTTGAGTGTATGCTTCCTCTACTGTTGTAACGTGACTATTTTTTCAATTTGCATTTTTCTGTGCCATTTGAGCGTTAGCACTAAAAGGAAATGCATATCCTGCTTATTCTTCTCTGTCTCCTTCACTTTCTCTCTCTTCCCTTTGTCTCTCTCCCCACCCTTTGTATCAATAATCAGCCTCAGTTCTCTCTTCCCCAGCCATCCTTGGTTTCCCCCGCACCAGCCTTCGTATTGCTCTTTCCTCCTCCATTGACCACAGACAATTCTGCGGTTCGGGCCCTCTCTCTCTCTCTCTCTTGCCTCTCTATCGCCACACCTTACCTGCTGCCCACTGCTGCCACCATTGCCTTTGCAAATGCTTGTAGAATTGTGTTGGCAAAGCCATTATTTCTATGTTTTCAAGATAGCTGCCACAATGTGGCGGCCAACATGGGATCTCAGAAAAAACATTCGGCCATCTTGAAATGTTCTTTTTTATAATTCCAAGATGGCCCCATGTTGCCTCTACATGCAATGTGACCACCACCTTGGAAATAAACAAAATAACAGCCCGATATTACACCCACCACTAACGGCTTTGTCAATCCTTGTGATAACATTTTACAATGATTGGCATATCCAATACTGACAGCAAACAAGCATTGAAATAATGAGACCTATTCGCTTTCCCATTGCTTGTTTTTAATATACATATGCACCATAACATTCATATTTCTGTATTCTGAACAGGAAAAGTATTTTCCCAATGGAAAAACACCTTTGTCTGCACTCCCCTATAAAATATGGGAATCTGTGGCCACTGTTTGCAACACTTTTGCACACTTTGTGAAGTACTGTTTGGCACTAAGTATATGTGCACAAAAACATGCCCAAAAATATTTGAATCTGTTTTCCTAATATGATAACTATAGATGGCATAAAATATGCTCTGAAAAAAAGAACATATTGAAAAAATTAGGCTAAAATGTATATAAGGTAAGAGAGATATAAACTGAGGTGAAAGAAATTGAGAGAGTTGGTTAAAATAATGAAGAAGCTAATACATATAATAATATCATCACCCATCCAAATTTGAACAGCAAGCAGCCAAGCTAAAATCTGCGTGGTCAGCATGCAAAGCATGAAAATAATAACAAAGCACTGTGTAAAAATGTAAATTGACAAAAACCACGGATTTAGAACCATACAATAGAAGCTCCATAGGAGAGGGGAAGTACGTAAGAAAAGTATCTATTGTAAAAATAAATGTCCAGATAGATGGGATTAAAAACACTAGCTGGGGATTACTTAAATACCAAGAGTGGACACAGCATAAAATCAAGTTGAACGATCCATGTAAGAATAGAGGAGGATTTTTAGTGTCAAGGTTCATGGATAAAGTTTAAAAGCAACTGACAGGGCAGGATCTTTGGACTTCCCAGAGCCTTCCAGTTGTGCACTATGGGCAATCTACTTACGTCGTAAAGGCATTTTGATCATAAGTGGTCATGCTGGACAACAAATAAATATAAGGAAATGCACTAGTCAAGGAATTCCACTGGCTCATGTTCTGTTCACCAGTTTGCCCACTTGCAACAATTCTACGTGGTACTCCTGTGATCCCTGGGTCCACATCGACAAGCTACCCACATGCGGTTATCCTGTATGCAGATGGTTCTAGCCTAAGAATTTGTGGCTCAGTAGACAACGAAGATATTGTTAATCAAATTCAGTCAAATTGGCTGAATTGAAGCAGAAGAAGATTGAGATTATGTGATACGAACTATACATACAAAGGCTCCTATACAGATAGCTGAGAAACTGCTATTTGAAAATGACAGTACTGGCAAACCTTGATGACTGTCTTGCTCATAACTGTCAACAAAAAAGGTCAGATATAAAAATCTTACTAGATCAGAATCAGGAGTTTCTGATTTTGTTGGTTTTCATTGGTTGGGTAATTATGTAGAAATTGTCATTATTTTCGCAGCCTATTTATGTATATGCCCTTACTACTTTTTTAACCAAACTTGAAGCAAGGATTGACCAGTTTGTATGGCAATGATTCCATGCACCCTCCTGCAGAAGAGACTTGATCATCCCATGACTCTAATGGAACACTTAACTCACCCAAGTATTTCGAAAACCACCTTAAAATTATGAAAAAAACAGCATGATTGTTATGCTATCTATAACTTCAAGAAATATCCAAAGTATACAGAAAATACATTAGTGTGGACAAATGATACTTCCTAATATTGATTATAAAAGACTCCCCATATGATCAGGAAATTTAAGACGGTCAAAGTAAATTCAGAAAGTTCCTAGAGGTAAAGACGGAAATAAATTATCAGTTGACCGGACTGTTACAGTCTTTATTTAACACAAAGGGGTTGATTCCGATGTCGTTTGGAAGGGCTCCGGATCAGATTCGTGTTTGCCGAATCTGATCTGGAGCCCTTGTTTCCGACCGAATCGTACACACTTCCCAACGACCGAGTACGAAGCCTGGAAACCGGTAGGGCTGTCCGAATCGGTTCCAAAAGGCAATCGGACAGGATGCGTCTTTATGAGCCGAATCGTAAAAGCTCTATGGACTCGGTTTCCGATCAAGCGAGTACCATGACCGATTCTGACAGCCGTTCCGATTCAGTTTCTCCAGAACGAATCGGCTGCCGGAATCTGTCTTTGGGGGCCCATAGCAGGCCCCCCTTCACCTGGGGCCCTCCGAATCAGGCCCGTGGGGGTCCCGAAGGGATCCCCCCTTTCCAACCATGCACAATGTGGCAGGCACCATGGGGTGCCCGCCACAGGGTGCACGATTTTCCCCAGCTACCCCTTTTTTCAATGGGAGTCTCGGAACACAGGCTCCCATTGAAGTCGTCTGACCGAATCGTATCCGGATACATCCAAATCGCTCGGTCGGACTCCCCCGATCCGAGTCATTCGGAAAGCATTCCGGGACCGATTTGAGGAATGCTTTCCGAACGAGATCGGAAACGGGCCCAAAATGGAAGAATTTATCTGTTTGGATATTCTCAATGATCAGGTGAGAAAAACTATGAAGTTATTGTGTGTAATTGTTACTCTGACCAAGTATTGGCATTAGCATGTATCACTATACTTCACACATATTTACTTAAATTTGACACTGTGACAGATGTAATTGTCCAAGATGTGGTTAGTGATGCATATGTTTTTCTGATGCCTAGCAGTCCGCAATTACTGGCCAGCAACTGCGACAACTCACAGTGGTACAAAAGAGTTCACTTTTTCTTGCTGTGCAGTAATCTCTCTTTTCAGATCTAATTAAGATATCATATAGAAATCACTATTTCTTTCTACATTTTGTGGTACTATTAATGATTACTAAAGGAAGAAAATATGTAAGACCCTCATTTACTCAGTTCAGCATGAGGAATTGCAAATAGTTGCTTGGAAGAATCTGTGGTATGCTATTTTTACCTTACTTTACTAAAACTGAATTTTCTTTCCTTTTTGACATGATGCCACAGCTCCTAATATAAAAATGATCAAGGTACTCCAATGACGGTATTAAACAACAATCTACATTTGAGACCTTCATGTACTTTTAGGGTCTAAATTGGAAAAAGAGGTGTAAGGATTAGACCTGAACTATGGTGGCTATTGTGGCCTTGTATGAGTGAGGCCACACATTTCCAACAAAGGTTTCAAGAGCTGATATGAAGACTTCTAAAAATTATAAACTACTGTGTAAGTTATAGTAACTCTGTAACTATGGTTACCTAGAACCCTCCATATGAAACGCATTCTTACAATCTCGAATAACTTTTGCACAGTTTGATGAAAGTGCACGAACTCTGAAGAATTTTGTGAAGGTCTATCAAGGTCAAGGTCAATCAAGAGGGGCAAAGTTCAGAGGTGCCCTAACAGTACATAGCTTAGGGCCCGATTACGATGTCGGGTGGACGGCAATCGACCGACCGTCAGTTGCGGTCCGCCCGACATCTGCCATTGCGGTCCATCCGCCGCATTACGATGCGGCAGGCGGAGGCATCGGGTGGAGGGACCGTCCGCTGCGCTTCCGATGGGCTCAAGGAGCCCGTCGGAGCATCGGAAACACACATAATCCCATAATGACGGCAGAGCCAGCCTCAGCTCTGCCGTCAGGATTATGATGTCACTTTACAACAGCCTTTCCATGTTGGCCTTTCCGACATTGAATGGCTGTCGGAAAGTGACTTTCAGGGCGTTAGCAGGGCCCCTGGCCCTACGCTTTGGTGCCTGCCATACGGTGCAGGGATGTTTAAAAACATCCATTTTCAATGGCAGCTTGTGCTGTGGGCCTTTTCCGTCCGCCGCACAAGCTGCCATTGAAAAATTGATATTTATATTATATAGGGTGGTCACATGCAAATTGTGCGGTCGGAAACGCTGAACTATGGTCAGGCGGTTCCAATCCCCAATGGTGTCGGGCAGACGCAAGTCCGCCTGACATCGTAATCAGGCCCTTAATTTTAATTGCTGTAGGGAAACAGTCATTGTCTAAGTCAATAATAGGTCTGGCTTGAATGCACTACTGGAGGCAGACTGCATTTTTGCATGGGCGTGTTTTCGTGCTTTGGCGTATTAAAGCCAGACCTATTAATTTTGCCTATGCTTGCTAATATTTGTAAAGTTTAGAAAGGACAATAAAATCTGTTTTTACGGCCTTGGAATACTTTTCACATGTTTCTTTTTTGCATCCAAAACCACCAAGTACTACATTGCATTTCTGGGTACTCTCACCTACGGTCAGCGTCCAAACAACTGCCTTTTGCTACTCACAACACACAATCTGGTGCTCACTATCCTTTGACACTCATCCAGTTTCCCAGTACATTGCAGCTAGATTTTAGGCAATACAAAACAAAAATTAAAGACCTTTTTTTCTTTAGACAGACGTTCGGATTAGAAGCTACCTTGTCCCTCCACTTGTTTGTTTCAAAGGTTACTGTATGTCCTCTCCTCACATTCAGTGCTCTGAAGCATTCTTGGAAGAGTGTGAGCATTGTACAAAAACAATCAAATGAATACATCCCCATGGCAAAGCAAGCTAAGTCCATACCTGTATACACAGTACGTAAATTACACATTCAACATTCTTTTGTTGCATGTTATCATTTGAGAAGAAGATACACCCACTCAACAGATTCTTGAAATTCACAATTACTGAAACACAGGGACATGATCAAAATGAAAAGTGAGTAGCATTTATAATCAGTAAAACAAATAATGGGGTGGGCACGAATCATGAACTAGTGATGGAGTGAGCAAAGAAATGAAACAGACAGTTTCATAAAGATCTCTGTACTGGCTTCTATGATACTAAAACAGCAAAGCCCCCTTAAAGAGCTATTATTAGCATTTGCAACCACTGAAAACATCTTTCTCCCTGTCAACACTAGTCTTGACCCTACTCCAAAGGGAAAAGTCCAGCCCGAACTGCCAGGCCAAGTCCTCCCTGAACCAGAACACAAGCAATCTAAGACCAGTTTCACCCTTATTAGGGCTCATCAGTCAGGTATAGCTTGGTTCGAGTGGTACACTGTGCACGTGACCCACGTCTTGGCATGCCCGTCCAACATAGGGCATTACACTGAAGTATACAAAAAAAGGATGGATGGAATGCATGAGTTAATCTCAGTCACAGAAATTTCTTGAGCTGCATCCCAATGCATTTTTATTCTTCACACCATGCCACCTCAGATTGAACCCAGCCATATTTACATCAGTCTTGACCCTGGTCCAGTGGGAACAGTCAAGCCCTAACTGCCAAGCCAGGTCCTCCCTGACCTAGAACACAAGCAACCCAAGACTGGTTTTGCGCTAATAAAGGCTCATCAGTCTGGTATTGCTTGTTTTCAGTGGCAGAGTGTGCATGGGACCAAAGTGTAGGCATACCTATCCCACTTAAGGCGTCACACTGAAGTATACAAAAAAGAGATGGATGGAATGCTTGAATTAATCTTAACCACTGGTAATTACTTGGGGCCACATCCCAATCCACCGTTATTTTGCACACCATGCCACCTCAGTTGCATCCAGCCATATGCAAATCAGTCTTGACCCTGCTCCAGTGGGAAGAGTCTAGCCTGTACTGCCAGGCCAGGTTCTCCCTGAGTCGGAACAGACGCAACCCAAGACCAATTTTGCCTTTATTGGGGTTCATCAGTCAGGTATAGCTTGGTTCCAGTGGCAACGTCTGCAATGGACCTACGTCTGTTCGTACCCGTCCCACTTAGGGCGTCACCCTGATGTAAACAAAAAAGTGATAGATGGAATGCTTGAATTAATCTCAGCCACTGGTAACTACTCGGGGATGCATCGCAATCCATCGTTATTTTGCACACCATGCCGCCTCAGTTTGGACCCAGCCATAAGCAAATCAGTCATGGCCCTGCTCAAATGGAAACAGTCCAGCCTGAACTGTCAAGTCAAGTCCTCCCTGAACCAGAACAGAAGCAACCAAGACTTGTTTCATCCTTATTAGGGCTCATCAATTGGGTATAGCTTGGTTCCAGTGGCACAGTGTGCACAGGACCCACGTGTAGCCGTCCCACTAAGGGCTTCAAACTGAAGTATACAAAAAAGTGGTGGAAGGAATGCTTGAATTAATCTCAACCACTGATAATTACTCGGTACTCGCTTCCCGGTCCATTGTTATTTTGCACACCATGCCACCTCAGTTCTAGTCTTGCAGCTTATACAGCACTAACAAAATACCTGCAAAAAATGGAACAGGAGTGGTGTGTTTACAAGATATGAAGTGTGTGCGTTTCCCAATTCAAAATAGTTGGGTTGATACCAAATAGCCAACAATAATCACATTTTGCACCTGAAGGACAGAACCCTCTATTGTGAACATACTCCATGGGGCGGGAAGCAGATTCTCTTAGTGAATACTTATGAGTAATGTGTGAAGGTGCTTGGACAACAATTGAGTTATCGCTCTGAAGAATAAAAAATGTTTAGGTTAGTAATATCGTTTTTAAGAATCTCAATGTTTTTAATATTATTTTCAGTAATATAGTTGTAAAAATATATATTTTTAATTATATTAATGTGTTTTAGTACATATAGTCATTTATTGTGTTACTATTATTTGTATATTTGTTATTAATTTTTTTAAATATAGGTTGTAATTTTAAGTGATTTAGAATATTTATTTAATTGTTATTAGTAATTTATAGTGTTGCAGCGGGTTGTTGGGTTTGTAGAGGGATAGGGTGGGAAGTTAATTAAGTAATAATTAATTAATAATAATGTTCAAATAGTTATATGGTTTATATTAATTATGTGAATCATGTAATACTGATTTTTGTCATATTTTAGGTGAGGGCTGCTATGTCTGTAGGGTTGGAAGTTAATTAAGCACTAATTAATTAATTAATTATTAATTTAGAATTCATGTTTTGATTGATTATTAATCATGTAAATAGTGAAATACTTATATACTTTAGTTATATTTTAGGTGTGGGTTGCTAGGTTTGTAGGGGTGTAGGGTGGGGAGTTAATTGAGAGATAATTAATTAATTACATTAAATAATTAATTAGTTAAAATGTAAAAAGGAACTGAAAACTCTCCTATTCAGACTGTAGGATGACAAAATATCAGCGGTACATGCCCCCTTTCTGCTTTGAGTCACCTAATCAGCACCGGGACACTCTTTCTGAGTAGCCATGCGCTATAGAAGTACTCATCATTCATTCATTCATTCAATTAACAATTAATTATTAACTTAGAATTAATCATCCAATTGATTATTAATTGTGTAAATTGTGAAATGCCCTTATATTTTAGGTGCAGGTTGCTAGAAATGTAGGGGTCTAGGGTGGGGATTAGTTAAGTGATAATAAACAATTAATTATTAAATTAGAATTAATTTTTCAATTGATTATTCATTATGTAAATTGTGTAATACTTATATATTTCAGTTATATTTTAGGTGCAGGCTGGTGGGTTCATAGGGGTACATGGTGGGAAGTTAATTAAGTAATCAATTAATTATTAATCAATTATTGAATTGATCAATAGTTATGTAAATTGTGCTATTTTAGTTTTATTTTAGGTGTGGGCTGCTATGTTTGTAGAGGTATAGGGTGTGAAGTTAATGAAATAATAATGAAATACTTTTTTAATGTTATTTTCTTAATAGTAATACATTATTAAAATTATTTTTAAAATAGTGCATTATTATTAAAATAATAATAATTTATTAACTGATAATTATTTTATTGATTATTATTTCTGTAAATTGCTTACTTTTTTAAATAAATATATTTATTTCTAATGTTATTTTGTTATTTTTATATTAAGAGTTTAATATTTTTTCCCAAAATAATAGGGTTATTCAATATGTAATGTGTTCGAAATGAAGTACTTTCTCTACTGTTGCTTAGACTGGAGTGGGAATAGTAAATTTAACCCCTCTGAAGTACAGCGCTTTCCCTACTATCGTGCTGTTTGGAGTGAGAATAGTAAATGTAACCCCTTCAAAGTCCTACACTTTCCCTACTGTTGTGCTGTTTGGAGTGGGAATAGTATGTTTAACCTCTGCAAAGTCCAACACTTTCCCTACTGTTAGTTTGACTGGGGGATGGGATAGTAAATGTAGCCCCTCCAAAAGCTAATGCTTTCCCTACTGTTTCTTAGAGTGGAGTGGGAATAGTATATTTAATCCCTCTGAAGTCCAACGCTTTCCCAGCTGTTGTATAGACTGGAGTGGGAATAGTAAATTTAACCCATCCGAAGTCCAACGCTTTCCCTAGTATAGCGCTGTTTGGAGTGGGAATACTCCATTTCATCCTTACGAAATCAAACGCTTTGCCTACTGTTGCAGAAACTGTAGTGAGAATTGTAAATTTTACCCCTCCAAAGACCAACACTTTTTCTACTACTGCGCTGACTGGAGTGGTAATAGTATATTTCACCCCTCCAAAGTCCAACACTTTCCCTAATGTTGCACTGTCTGGAGTGGAAATAATACATTTCACCCCTCTGAAATCCAATGCTGTCCCTACTTTTGTCCTGTTTGGAGTGAGAATAGTAAATGTCACTCCACCGAAATCCAACGCTTTCCCTATGGTTGCACAGACTGGATTGGGAATAGTAAATGTTATCCCTCGAAGTCCAACACTTTCCCTACTTTTGCACTGACTGGAATGGGAATAGTACATTTTACCCCTCCGAAATCCAACGCTTTCCCTACCATTGCATAAACTAGAGTGGGAATAGCATATTTATTCATCTTAGACTCCAATAGTTTTGATAATATTGGTTAAATAGATTTTATAGCATTAATTATGTAATTTTTTCATATGTTATAATAGCTGTTTTTGTTTCTAAATTTATTTGAATGTTTATAGTATTTTTTGTAAATGTGTGTTTTGGATTTTCCAATTTCTAATATTTTATTTATTGTCAATATTAATTAATGTTATTAATTAATCTTTCTTTTTGAATTTTTTTATGGTGTTACTGTGTATGTATGTTATATATATATATATATATATATATATATATATATACATATATATTTATATTTATATATATACATATATATTTTTTTCAATAAAGAAAAGCAGGAGGCACTCACAAAGGATCAGCAGTGCTTTAATTTAAATCTTTCAAACAAACCACTTCAATTACATATTTTGACAACGTGTCTTGATCACATACAAAGGCCGCTATTATGTCTGGCACTTATATATTGTCCTACTATTTCCATAATGCAAGCAAGGTATTCTGGTCAATGTAGTCCCAACTACAATATATAAGTGGTAGACATGATGGCGGCCTTCGTAGCTGATCAAGACACTTTGTCGTGTCATTTGAGTGATTTATCTGAATGATTCAAATTAGAGCACTGCTGATTCTTAGAGAGTGCATCCTACTCTTCTTTATTGAAAATTAATTACAGGATTGGTTACCCAGGAGGAGGCACCAGGCGAGACTGTACTGTGCGCTGTGACAAGCACCATGAACCGCAGTTGTTTTTTTACTATAGATATATATATATATATATATATATATATATATATATATATATATATATAGATTGTTTAATATAATTAAAGTGTAATGTAATTATAATAATATGTATTTTACATTGCATTGCATTTAATAATATTTTTTATTTATTTCTAAAAATATATATGCATATATATATATGTATTTTCAAATAAATAGATTTAATGTAACATAAATATTTTATTAATTATATGATATATATATATATATCATATAATCAATAGTAATACATTTAAAATATATATAATTTGATGTAAAATAAATATTTTTATTATGTTTCACTATATATATATATTTATATACATATGTATATATATGTATATAAAATATGTTACACAATATATATATTTAGATATACAAGCATATATATGTGTTAATATTGATATATATTTATATATATAGTAATAAATAATAGGGGAATATATTTAATTTACCTCATATTAGATTTATATATTTAAATATTTAATATTTACTACTTTACACTCTATTTATATTTAAAATAATCAATATTTTTGTCTATTTATTTTGCTATATTAGTGTCAACGATATTTTTGTCTGATATTTTTGTGCCTACCATTATAAGTATAGGAGCATGATAGCGTTGTAAACAATATTTTTAAACAATATTTTTGTCAATGATATTGTTTACCACAATATTGTGTCAGTGATCCCTGGGGAAGGATGTTTCTGTTATACAATTATAAAATAATAAGTGACAACACACATTCCTATCTTAGACTTGCACCTATTTTAACTCATAGAAGTAAAACTCTCTAAAAAATGACTAAACAATGCTGTTACGGGACCTGGCCAAGAGCTATTTGCACTGGCAGATTTTTTTAATAGCCACCACTGGTGGCGCAAGGATGCAAATGCTCCTAATTCGTGCAAAGAAGATAGGCCACCACGTTTCTCAGTTGGGCATTAAAAGGCAGTAATAATAGAAGTGTAATGTGCCCCTTACATCTCAGCCCTGGTGCCACTGCATCTCCTGCAGCAATGTAAGCTATGCCCTGTGATGGTACTTGTGATTGGGGTGGTAGTACTAGTGGTCCTGGTGATGGTACTTGCGATTGTGATACTAGTTGTGCTAATGATGGCAGTGATGGTACTGGTGGTGGAGCTGGTACTGGTGCTATGGTACAGGTGGTGATGGTACTGTCCATGGTAGTATTGGTGGTAGTGGCTGTGGTACTGGTGGTGTTACTAGTAGTGGTGGTATTGGTGATGGTGGCCTACTTTAATGCTGGTGGTGTTAGTACTGGTGGTGGTGATGTACTGTGATACTGGTGTGGTAGTATTGGTGTTATGGCTACTGGTGATGGTACTGTTGGTATTGCTGGTACTGTTTGTGGTGATACTGGTGACTTTATTGGTTGTACTGGTGGTGCTGGTACTTGTGGGTTGGTGGTTGTACTAGGGCTAGTGGCAGTGGTACTGGTGGCACTGTGGTTGCAAGGGTAATGATGGTGCTGGTGCCGGTAGGGGTGTACTGGCAAAGGTGGTGGTTTTAATGGTGGCAATGGTTCTACTGGTTGTACTGACTGGTGATGGTGACACTAGAGGTGGTGGCAATACTGCTGGTGGTGTTACTGATGATAGTACTGATAAGTGTGGTACAGGTGGTGGTACTGGAGGTGGTAGTACTTGTGGTACTGTGCTGGTATTTGAGTTGGTACTGGTGATGGTGGTAGTGGTGATGGGGGTGATACATGTGGTACTGGTAGTGGTAGTATTGATGGCTGTGGTACTGTGATGGTGGTTCTGGTGATGGTGGGACTGGCGGTGGTGATACTGTTTGTTCCAGTGATGCCAGTGGTGGTAGTTTTACTGGTAGAGGTGATGGTGTTGCTCCTGGTGCTACTGGTACAAGTAGTTGTGGTACTGGTGGTAGAAGTCCCTGTGGTAATGATACTGGTGATGATAGTTCTGGTAGACGTGGTGGCTGTGGTACTGGTGGTGGTGCTGGTAGTACTGGTGGTGGTGGTACTGGTAGTGGTGGTGGAGATACTGGTGATTGTGATGTACTGTGATACTGGTGATGGTTGTACTAGTATTGTCGGTGGTGTTGTTGGTGGTGATGCTGGTGGTTTTATTGGTGGTAATGGTGGTGGTAGTAATGGTGATGGTGGTAATGTTGGTGGTGGTATTGGTGATGATGGTGCTAGAGGGGGTGGTTCTGGTGGTGCTGGTAATGGTGGTACTTGCGGTACGGGTGATAGATGTGGTGGTGATACTAGTAGTGGTACTGGTACTCGTAGTGGTTTTGTTACTGTTGGGGCGATATCAATTGTGGTGCTGGTGGTATTGTTACTGTGGTGGTGGTACTGGTGTTGATGTTGCTGATGATGGTGCACGTAGTAGAGGGGATGATGTTACTGGTAGTAGTAATCATTTTGGTACTGGTGATGGTGGTGATGTTGGTGGTGGTGGTGGTAGTACTGATAGATACTGTTTTGTACTGATGGTACCTATAATGGTGGTGTTGACACTGATGGTTATGGTACTGGTGGTGGTACTGGTGAAGGCAGGACTGGTGGTGGACATACTGGTGGTTCTAAAGATGCTACTGGTAGTGATACTAGTGGTGGTGCTTGTGGTGGTTCTGGTGGTACTGTGGTGGTGATACTGATGGAACTAGTGGTGATAGTAATGGTGGTACTGGTGATGGTGGTTCTGGTGGTGGTAATACTAATGGTGGTGGCGCTGGTGGTGGTTGTGCTGCTGATGGTGGTACTGGTGGTGGTGGTAAAGGTAAGAAGCTAGACAGAAACGCTAAAAGAGCCCCTTTGCCCCTGGGACATCTTTACAGAAGTGGTACCTATCAGTGGAACACATCTGCTGACTCCATGCTGGTGTCCCATACACATTTCGTGCAATTCCTCTCCACTACAGAGGAGGGCCACTGGCAGTGCTCACTGCCTGGGCAGTACATTTACACTTCTTCTGCTACCTGGCAGCGTGTGTGGAGTTTCATTACAACTTTTGTGTCAATTAAATTGTAGCTGGGGTGGGAAGGAAGGAGATAGTCCACTGGTATTGAAGTGTTTTACTGTTGTCTTGGAGATCTTTTTGCTTCAGTTTTAATTTGATTTATGAGAATTCCCAAGAAGACATGGCAGAGAGTCAGACACACCAACAAACCTAGATGAATTGTGCTCTTTCTTTCTCAATTTTCAAGAAATGCTTTAAAAATATATATTATTTTAACAAACATGTCCACCTCTAACACACAAGACCACTGCCATAAATAGCCAAAGGGTCTGTGTCCTCATTCTCAGTAGTCACTTGACACACAGCCCTACGGTACAGAAGAGGCAAGGGTAGTACTCTGAAAGTGGAGTAACACAACTTCTGCCCCATGAAATGATGTTCTCAAGTTAAACAAGATGTGGAGGGCGCCAAAGGCTCTCTGTTAATAGTGCTTCATAAAACTTTTTTCTAATGATCGCATAAGGTACAGCTATAAATGCGTTGTCAAGCCAGACCTAATCAAGCTTGTTTTCTGATGATCACATACGGCACCTTCGATACGCTGCCAGCCAGACCCAAAAACGATTATACTTACAGCAAAAAGTGCTGGGTAGATTTTCATAAACACGGATGAGGAGAAGCGCCCTGCTTCAACTCGTGGTTGTGTGGTTTCATGAAAAGCTGTTACGCGTTTTTTTCCCCAAGAAAGCCAAACAAATAAGGAGAAAATGATTTTTAAAAAAAACACACACAAAAAACCCCACAAAAGAACCAAGAGATAGTTTAATGGTTCGAAAAGCAATTTTCCAATGGGTTTGGAAGGTAAACATTCTGGTTCTGCAGCGCGCGGCTGCTCCTAATATTTTTTTCCACTAACTCCCTAGCGGAAACAGCCTTTACCACGAAGGCTGAACAACGATCAGCCTTTACAACGAAGGCTGTACACAAGCCCTACTGCACATATGCCTTAACCACACATTTGCGTGGTTAAGGCATATGCGTGGTAGGGCTTGCAGACGGACAGAAGCAGGAAGAGATTGTGGTGAGGTAAGTGGGGTAGGGGGGTGGGTCGGATTGTTTTGTGGGCTGAGGGTGGGTCGGGTAGTTTTCTGGGCTGGGGGTGAGTCGGGGTTATTTAAAGTTGGTCTGGGTCGGGGTACTTTTGTGGGCTGGGGGTCGGGGTTGTTTTGTGGGCTGAGTGTGGGTGGGAGTAGTTTTCTGGGCTGGGGGTAGGTCAGGGTAGTCTTCAGGGCTGGAGGGTGGGTCAGGGTAGCTTTGAGGGCCGGGGGGGGGGTTGGGGTAGTTTTTAGTTCTTAGGGGGTAGTTTAATTTTCAGGGCTTGAGGGCTGTTTGAGGATTCAGGGCGTGGTCGTTTTTAGGGCTTAGGGGGTAGTTTAGTTTTCAGGGCTTGGGGGGGCATTTTAGGGTACAGGGCGGGGGGCATGGATTGTGATACCACTTAGGACTTAGGAGGGCAGGGTCTTTTTTAGGGCTTAGGGGGTAGTTTTAAAGGATATGGGGAGGGCGGGGTGAAAAAGTTGCTAAGGCTGGGGGGGGGGGGGGTGTAGTTTAGGAACTCAAGCAAGGACCAGGGGTCGGTGGGTTAAGATTTACCTGTGAGTTCTTAACTACGGATATGTATTTACCAAATATGCCTTAACAACGAATGATTCATTGTAAAGGCATGCGTGGTCAAGGCATATTCATGAGTAAGAATTTTGTTGTTTAGCCTTCGTGGAACCGGCATGCATGGTAAACATATTCGTGGTTCCATCATACAACCACTTCCAACCTCTAACAGCATAGAGACCATTGCCCACTTGCCTTTGGGCTTGGCTATTTTCTGCATACTGCTATGGTTACATAAAGAGAAAAAGAGTTTCCCAAACTGTGGGTCATGAGTTTTTGGTGAGTGTCAGAAGTCCAGGCAATGATAAAGATGCCTTTAAATTCTGTATGTATCGTGTCACGTTTGCTGCGGTCAAAGACAGAGGTCAAAAGTCAGGCTATGTCTTCTGCTGCTTAGTTTGTTACAAGGGGACTAGTGTTTACTGGCTCCTCTCAATTTGCAGTCAGAGAAATGAAGTATGTGACAAACCTCCTGGGGTACATGGGGTGTAAAAGGAAAAGTGAAGAATGTCTTTTTTTCCTAACACACAACAAAATGTAAATAACAGTAAATGAACTGTACACATGCAGCAGTTAGGAAAGCAAAATGAAGCGCATTTTTAGGTCGAGCCTAGCGGCAGCGCGCATGCACTGCTCGCTCTGCGAGGCATGCAGTAGTTGAGTATGCTGTGGAAGCCTCGCCTTCTCTCCGCCCATATTTTTGATTGGCTGGTGTCATTGTCCTTGGCAAATGCTGGCTTCCGATTGATAATGAGGCTTGTTAGTCCCTCCTTGTTACCGCCCTGTCGCCATTTGTTACCTCCCATGAGGACTGAATCTTTTACTTGTGGCGTTACACGGTCTCCTTCATAAGTCGGTAAGCACTTTTTTTTTTTTGTTTGCAGCGCGGTCCGCTTTCACTTTAGCGGCCGTGCTTGTTTATTTAATTAATTTGCCGCACGGGCCGAAAGGGAGCGTTTCTACTCACTAATCTAACAAGCATTTGCAATGCAATAGGTCTCGCATTTACGCGAGTTTGAGCTATTGACATTGCAAATAACAATGCCTTTTATTTTTGTTTTCGTTTTTAAAACATAAATAAAAGGCATTGTCATTTACAATGCCAATAGCTTAAACTCGCATAAATGCGAGACCTATTGCATTGCAAATGCTTGTGTTTTTTTAAGCAGCGCGGCCGCCCCGTAACAACGACACCTGCTTTCAATCACTTTAACCCGGCATTATCTCGGGTCTTTTTCAATCCCCCCCAAGTAAAATGGAATTAGAAAGGATTAGCGAATTAAGTCATGTGAATTCCAGGTAGCACATAATCGTGTGCTAATGGGCTGAAGCTGACAACAGCACATCTGTGTTACATGTCATCTGTACTAAAGCCACCTGACGGGTTGTTTTCAAAAGCCTGTTTTAATAACAACAACAACACCACCACCAATACCTCCACCACCACCAGTACCACCATACCACCAGTACCACCACCACCAGTACCACCACTAGCCCAACCAGTACCACCACCACCAGTACCACCACTAGCCCAACCAGTACCACCACCACCAGTACTACCACTACCACCACCAGTACCACCACCACCACTACCAGTACCACCACTACCAGTACCACCACCACACCACTACCAGTACCACCACTACCAGTACCACCACCACCACTACCACCACTACCAGTACCACCACCACCACCACCACTACCACCACCACCACCAGTACCACCACCACCACCAGTATCACCACCACCAGTACCACCACCACCAGTACCACCACCACAACCACCAGTACCACCACCACCACCACCAGTACCACCACCACCAGTACCACCACCACCAGTACCACCAACACCACCAGTACCACCACCACCACCACCACCAGTACCACCACCAGTACCACCACCATCAGTACCACCACCACCAGTACCAGTACCACCAGTACCACCCCCACCACCAGTCCCACCACCAGTACCACCACCACTACCACCACCAGTACCACCAGTACCAGTACCACCACCACCAGTACCACCACCAGTACCACCACCAGTACCACCACCACCACAACCACCAGTACCACCACCACCACCAGTACCACCACCACCAATAACACCACCACCAGTACCACCACCACCAGTACCACCACCACCACCAGTACCAGCACCACCAGTACCACCAGTACCACCACCAGTACCACCACCAGTACCACCACCAGTACCACCACCACCAGTAAAAGTAAAGTAAATACGTATTTGTAAAGCGCGAACTACTCACCCTTACGGGTCTCAAGGCGCTGGGGGCCGTCATGGATATTAAGTGAGCTATTGCCCAGAGTCACATGGTGCTGAGCTGAGCTGCCGCCGGAGCCGGGGATCGAACCGTGATCCCTGTGCTCCGAAGTCAGCTGCCCTGGCCGCTGCACCACACCAGTACCACCACCACCAGTACCACCACGACTACCACCAGTACCACCACCAGTACCACCACCAGTACCACCACCACCAGTACCACCACCACCACCAGTACCACCACCAGTACCACCACCAGTACCACTACCACCAGTACCACCACCACCAGTACCACCACCACCAGTACCACCACCAGTACCACTACCACCAGTACCACCACCAGTACCACCACCACAAGTACCACCACAGTACCACTACCAGTACCACCACCACCACCGCCACCACCAGTACCACCACCAGTACCACCACCACCACCAGTACCAACACCACCATCAATACCTCCACCACCACCAGTACCACCATACCACCAGTACCACCACCACCAGTACCACCACTAGCCCAACCAGTACCACCACCACCAGTACTACCACTACCACCACCAGTACCACCACCACCACTACCAGTACCACCACTACCAGTACCACCACCACACCACTACCAGTACCACCACTACCAGTACCACCACTACCAGTACCACCACCACCACCACCACTACCACCACCAGTACCACCACCACCACCAGTATCACCACCACCAGTACCACCACCACCAGTACCACCACCACAACCACCAGTACCACCACCACCAGTACCAGTACCACCAGTACAACCACCAGTACCACCACCACCACCAGTACACCACCACCAGTACCACCACCAGTACCACCACCACCAGTACCACCACCACCAGTACCACCAACACCACCAGTACCACCACCACCAGTACCACCACCAGTACCACCACCAGTACCACCACCATCAGTACCACCACCACCAGTACCAGTACCACCAGTACCACCCCCACCACCAGTCCCACCCCCATACCACCACCACTACCACCACCAGTACCACCAGTACCAGTACCACCACCAGTACCACCACCACCACAACCACCAGTACCACCACCACCACCAGTACCACCACCACCAATAACACCACCACCAGTACCACCACCACCAGTACCACCACCACCACCAGTACCACCACCACCAGTACCACCAGTACCACCACCAGTACCACCACCAGTACCACCACCACCAGTAAAAGTAAAGTAAATACGTATTTGTAAAGCGCGAACTACTCACCCTTACGGGTCTCAAGGCGCTGGGGGCCGTCATGGAAATTAAGTGAGCTATTGCCCAGAGTCACATGGTGCTGAGCTGAGCTGCCGCCGGAGCCGGGGATCGAACCGTGATCCCTGTGCTCCGAAGTCAGCTGCCCTGGCCGCTGCACCACACCAGTACCACCACCACCAGCACCACCACGACTACCACCAGTACCACCACCAGTACCACCACCAGTACCACCACCACCACCAGTACCACCACCAGTACCACCACCAGTACCACCACCAGTACCACTACCACCAGTACCACCACCACCAGTACCACCACCAGTACCACCACCAGTACCACTACCACCAGTACCACCACCACAAGTACCACCACCAGTACCACTACCAGTACCACCACCACCACCGCCACCACCAGTACCACCACCAGTACCACCACCAGTACCAACACCACCACCAATACCACCACCAGTACCACCATACCACCAGTACCACCACCACCAGTACCACCACTAGCCCAACCAGTACCACCACCACCAGTACCACCACTAGCCCAACCAGTACCACCACCACCAGTACTAGCACTACCACCACCAGTACCACCACCACCACTACCAGTACCACCACTACCAGTACCACCACCACACCACTACCAGTACCACCACTACCAGTACCACCACCACCACTACCACCACTACCAGTACCACCACCACCACCACCACTACCACCACCACCACCAGTACCACCACCACCACCAGTATCACCACCACCAGTACCACCACCACCAGTACCACCACCACAACCACCAGTACCACCACCACCAGTACCAGTACCACCAGTACCAGTACCACCAGTACCAGTACAACCACCAGTACCACCACCAGTACACCACCACCAGTACCACCACCACCAGTACCACCACCACCAGTACCACCAACACCACCAGTACCACCACCACCAGTACCACCACCACCACCAGTACCACCACCAGTACCACCACCATCAGTACCACCACCACCAGTACCAGTACCACCAGTACCACCCCCACCACCAGTCCCACCACCAGTACCACCACCACTACCACCACCAGTACCACCAGTACCACCACCACCAGTACCACCACCACCACAACCACCAGTACCACCACCACCACCAGTACCACCACCACCAATAACACCACCACCAGTACCACCACCACCAGTACCACCACCACCACCAGTACCAGCACCACCAGTACCACCAGTACCACCACCAGTACCACCACCAGTACCACCACCACCAGTAAAAGTAAAGTAAATACGTATTTGTAAAGCGCAAACTACTCACCCTTACGGGTCTCAAGGCGCTGGGGGCCATCATGGAAATTAAGTGAGCTATTGCCCAGAGTCACATGGTGCTGAGCTGAGCTGCCGCCGGAGCCGGGGATCGAACCGTGATCCCTGTGCTCCGAAGTCAGCTGCCCTGGCCGCTGCACCACACCAGTACCACCACCACCAGTACCACCACGACTACTACCAGTACCACCACCAGTACCACCACCACCAGTACCACCACCAGTACCACTACCACCAGTACCACCACCACCAGTACCACCACCACCAGTACCACCACTAGCCCAACCAGTACCACCACCACCAGTACTACCACTACCACCACCAGTACCACCACCACCACTACCAGTACCACCACTACCAGTACCACCACCACACCACTACCAGTACCACCACTACCAGTACCACCACCACCACTACCACCACTACCAGTACCACCACCACCACCACCACCACCACCACCAGTACCACCACCAGTATCACCACCACCAGAACCACCACCACCAGTACCACCACCACAACCACCAGTACCACCACCACCAGTACCAGTACCACCAGTACCAGTACAACCACCAGTACCACCACCACCACCAGTACACCACCACCAGTACCACCACCAGTACCACCACCACCAGTACCACCACCACCAGTACCACCACCACCAGTACCACCACCACCACCAGTACCACCACCATCAGTACCACCACCACCAGTACCAGTACCACCAGTACACCCCCACCACCAGTACCACCAGTACCACCACCACCAGTACCACCACCAGTACCACCACCACCACAACCACCAGTACCACCACCACCACCAGTACCACCACCACCAATAACACCACCACCAGTACCACCACCACCAGTACCACCACCAGTACCAGCACCACCAGTACCACCAGTACCACCACCAGTACCACCACCAGTACCACCACCAGTACCACCACCACCAGTAAAAGTAAAGTAAATACGTATTTGTAAAGCGCGAACTACTCACCCTTACGGGTCTCAAGGCGCTGGGGGCCGTCATGGAAATTAAGTGAGCTATTGCCCAGAGTCACATGGTGCTGAGCTGAGCTGCCGCCGGAGCCGGGATCGAACCGTGATCCCTGTGCTCCGAAGTCAGCTGCCCTGGCCGCTGCACCACACCAGTACCACCACCACCAGTACCACCACGACTACCACCAGTACCACCACCACCAGTACCACCACCACCAGTACCACCACCAGTACCACTACCACCAGTACCACCACCACCAGTACCACCACCACCAGTACCACCACCAGTACCACCACCAGTACCACTACCACCAGTACCACCACCAGTACCACCACCACAAGTACCACCACCAGTACCACTACCAGTACCACCACCACCACCGCCACCACCAGTACCACCACCAGTACCACCACCACCACCAGTACCAACACCACCACCAATACCTCCACCACCACCAGTACCACCATACCACCAGTACCACCACCACCAGTACCACCACTAGCCCAACCAGTACCACCACCACCAGTACCACCACTAGCCCAACCAGTACCACCACCACCAGTACTACCACCACCAGTACCACCACCACCACTACCAGTACCACCACTACCAGTACCACCACCACACCACTACCACCACTACCACCACTACCAGTACCACCACCACCACCACCACTACCACCACCACCACCAGTACCACCACCACCACCAGTATCACCACCACCACCAGTACCACCACCACCAGTACCACCACCACAACCACCAGTACCACCACCACCAGTACCAGTACCACCAGTACAACCACCAGTACCACCACCACCACCAGTACACCACCACCAGTACCACCACCAGTACCACCACCACCAGTACCACCACCACCAGTACCACCAACACCACCAGTACCACCACCACCACCAGTACCACCACCAGTACCACCACCATCAGTACCACCACCACCAGTACCAGTACCACCAGTACCACCCCCACCACCAGTCCCACCACCAGTACCACCACCACTACCACCACCAGTACCACCAGTACCAGTACCACCACCACCAGTACCACCACCACCACAACCACCAGTACCACCACCACCACCAGTACCACCACCACCAATAACACCACCACCAGTACCACCACCACCAGTACCACCACCACCACCAGTACCAGCACCACCAGTACCACCAGTACAACCACCAGTACCACCACCAGTACCACCACCACCAGTAAAAGTAAAGTAAATACGTATTTGTAAAGCGCGAACTACTCACCCTTACGGGTCTCAAGGCGCTGGGGGCCGTCATGGAAATTAAGTGAGCTATTGCCCAGAGTCACATGGTGCTGAGCTGAGCTGCCGCCGGAGCCGGGGATCGAACCGTGATCCCTGTGCTCCGAAGTCAGCTGCCCTGGCCGCTTCACCACACCAGTACCACCACCACCAGTACCACCACGACTACTCCCAGTACCACCACCAGTACCACCACCACCAGTACCACCACCAGTACCACCACCAGTACCACTACCACCAGTACCACTACCACCAGTACCACCACCACCAGTACCACCACCACCAGTACCACCACCACCAGGACCACCACCAGTACCACCACCAGTACCACTACCACCAGTACCACCACCAGTACCACCACCACAAGTACCACCACCAGTACCACTACCAGTACCACCACCACCACCGCCACCACCAGTACCACCACCAGTACCACCACCACCACCAGTACCAATACCACCACCAGTACCACCACTGCCACCGGTACCACCACTAGTACCACCACCAATACCACCACCACCAGTACCACTACCGCCACCACCAGTACTACCGCCACCACCACCAGTACCACCACCAGTACCACCACCACCAGTACCACCAGTACCACCACCAGTACCATCAGTACCACCAGTACCACCCCCAGTACCACCACCACCCCCAGTACCACCACCAGTACCACCACCACCAGTATCACCACCACCACCAGTACCCCCACCACCACCAGTACCACCACCACCAGTACCACCACCACCAGTACCACCACCAGTACCACCACCAGCACCACCAGTACCACCACCAGTACCACCACCAGTACCACCACCAGTACCACCACCACCACCAAGAGTACCACCACCACCAGTACCACCACCAGTACCACCACCACTAGTACCACCACCAGTACCACCACCAGTACCACCACCAGTATCACCACCACCAGTACCAGTACCACCACCAGTACCACCACCACCAGTACCACCACCATTACCACCAGTGCCACCAGTACTACCACCAATACCACCACCACCAATACCACCAGTATCAGTACCACCACCAGTACCAGTACCACTAATACCCCAGTACCACCACCAATACCACCAGTATAACCACCAATACCACCAGTACCACCACTACCACCAACAATACCACCAGTACCACCAGTACCACTACCACCAGTACCAGTACCACCAGTACCACCAGTACCAGTACCATCACCACCAGTACCACCACCACCACTACCAGTACCACTACCAGTACCACATCCAATAATACCACCACCAATACCGCCACCAATACCACCACCACCAATACCACCACCACCAATACCACAAATACCACCACCAGTACCACCACCACCAAGAGTACCACCACCACCAGTACCACCACCAGTACCACCACCACCACCAGTACCACCACCAGTACCACCACCACTAGTACCGCCACCACCACCAGTTCCACCACCACCACCAGTACCACCACCAGTATCAACACCACCACCAGTACCAGTACCACCACCAGTACCACCACCACCAGTATCACCACCACCATTACCACCAGTACCACCAGTACTACCACCAATACCACCACCACCAATACCACCAGTATCAGTACCACCACCAGTACCAGTACCACCAATACCACCAGTACCAGTACCACCACCAATACCACCAGTACCACCACCAATACCACCAGTACCACCACTACCACCACCAATACCACCAGTACCACTACCACCAGTACCAGTACCACCAGTACCACCACCACCAGTACCACCAGTACCAGTACCACCACTACCAGTACCACTACCAGTACCAATACCACCACCAATACCACCACCAATACCACCAATACCACCACCAATACAACCACCACCAATACCACAAATACCACCACCAATACCACCACCACTACCTCAGCGCCTCTCGCTCACTAATAATAGCAGGGGCAGTGTACGAGGCCGGAGCTGCAGCCGAGACCATCCCTCCCTCCCTCCCTCCCTCCATGCATGCCATAAAGCACACCCCGCCCTGCACCAGGAGGTGAAGCCAGGGCCCTACTACAGCTGGAGTGTTTATTAGGCCAACGATAGCAATGACATTACGCAATGCCGCACTGCACACTCAAATCACAGAGAGGGCAGGAAATAGCCACCCTCCCGCTCTTCCTCCTGAGCCGCGACAGTGTAATCACAGTGCAAAAGGTGTTGGAGTGCTTTGTTAGTGTTTATAGCTCGGATCATATGTAACTCTCACTTCACACTTTGTGTCTGTGTAATTAACAACACTTACACATCTTCTTCACTGCACTATTTATCACTACTTTGAAGACGGCGCAGGCCGGTCTGTTCCTCTGATATTTACAATCTAACAAGCGGTCGAGAAGGCCCTTTATTGCAATGCAATAGGTCTTGCAATTGCAAGAGTTTAAGCTATTAGTATTGTAAATGACAATGCCTTTTATTTATGTTTTAAAACCCAAAACATAAATAAAAGGCATTGTCATTTACAATGGCAATAGCTCAAACTCGCGTGAATGCTAGACCTTTTGCATTGCAAATGCTTGTTTTAAATTCTGAAGTGTGATGGAAACAAAGATTTTAGTAGAATCAGAACAAATCAAAATTCTTTACTTGGTGATTCACAAATAATAAATATTCTCTGAAACCCGATTTCCTCACCGTATCCTTTGTGTGCAATATAGATTTATCTATAAAACTGTACGTCTGTGCAAATTTAGTGACCAAGTCAATGGAAAATGTGCTGTCAGCAATTAATAATAGGCTACCACATTAGCCCACTCTATTTCGAAAACAATAGTTTATTTCGAAAGCAGTTAAAAATTAAAATAAGCCGCATAGAAGTACATTTTGAAAAGTTGTGTTAAAACTGACACTGCTTTTACAGAATACTGGCAGAGCAGTTTATTTTACAAACAGTTCTAGGACATTCTCGCGGGTTACAGAGCGCTTTACAAATACTCACAACATAACACTGCAAAAAATGATTTTACACCTGAGAGGTGTATTTTGGAATGCTAAACGTAGACACAGCGTTTAATAACACGAGGCAGTAGTCTTTATGCATTGTTTTACCTAAAGGCTTTCAGTTGTTCATTACTTCTGAACTTGCTGTTCAATTTGGCCTGACCTCTGTGGCTGTTGCCATCAGTCAGCGATGCTGCTCCACTAGAGCCCATGATGAAGGCTGCTAGAAACTAAAATTACCCAGACTCCAGGGGGAAATCATCAGGGGAGATGTAGGCTAAAGTACGAGCCATGATTAGTGTGACGTGTGTGTGTTCAAGAATTGTATTTGTACCGAGGACCAGGCATGCTCAGCACCAATAAACACACACATGGTGCAACTCAAGCATCTGGCCTTTGGTCACTACTGTGTGTCTGGTGTCAGCAGTGGCGAGTCTCACCCACTTGTCCTTGTGAGCATTTCTTGCACTGAAGGACGTCCATCCGCATCGGTAGATTTGCAGCTCTGTGTCCCTTTAACATGCATTGTTCGCTTCTGCTGGGGTGTTTACATTATTAGACCGGATGAACACGGCAGGTAAATGTAAGCGAGCAGCGCAACATACCTTTCATGTAGGCAGCTTATTTTCCGCCTTTACGGACTATTTCAATGCTATATTTATTCGTTTGTGTGGAGCCCACTAAAAGCCATACATGCTTCGAGGCTGCAATGGGTGGCATTCATTCTCCACAGGGGAGATCATGTTTATGGGGAGATCTCTACTATAGGAGGACAACGTATACACAGAGGCATTTTACAAGCGTCACACAAAGCCCGGCCTATCACGAGCATCTCGCTGCAGCTGGTGACTGGCAGGTGTCATCTTAGTTCGGGGGTGCCTGGTATGTCCAGGATTAGTGAGTCTGTGTACCAGGGATTAGTTTCGTTGAAGCCGAGAGTGTGCTGTGACCCCGGGGTCAGGGTTGTGGGGAGGAGCTTCTAGCTTTCAAAAAGCAAAAGACAGCCAGGGGAGGCCCTGATATATGGAGGCCAGGGAAGTGTTTGTCGGGGAGATCAAAACGTGCTGGATTTATCTCTGGCAGCCGCTGGGGCTAGCCCGGGCAGAGCAGTGGGAGGGTGCGGGACAGTGCAGCGTCTTGTCTTTGAGGTCTGTGGGGGCAAATCCTTACAGGCACTTGTGGGTGAAGTACGGCTTTGAAAAGGGAGCACTGGCTGCAGGGAGGGGACCTGTGAAGGCTTCTGATTCGGGAGGTGAAGGGTGGGGGGGGGGGGGATGGTGTTATTTTTCCAGACTGGAGAGGAGGGGACCTGAAGGCACTGACAGCCAAGGTGTGAGTTTACAGGAAGGCCAACTAACATGTAACTAACATCTGAGGGTACGAAAGGTGATGATGCTTGAGAGCTTCAGTTAGGGTGTGTTTGCTTTCACAATCACAGCCATTCAGTTTTAGTGTGTCTCATCTAGGCCTTGATTGTCTGAAGGCCTTTGAGACCAGACAGGATATTTTTATTTATTTATTTATTTATTTAGCGGTACCATTGAAACACGAGTGTAAGTGGAGGAAGTGGAGGTGGTGAGCACGGACGAGGCCTACTAGTGCCAGGATCTAGATGCTGAGGGGGGGGTCAGATTCCTTAATAAGTGCTGTAAGTGGCTGGGCTGGAAGAGGAGGACAGGACTCTGAAACTCCACTCTGGAAGCCACTGAGCGGTAACGGTGTGAGCTCATCCACTGAGTGTTATGAGACTTTGGCCCCTGCCATCTGTGGATAAGGAGGTCACTGTGGCCACAGTAACATAGGGAGTGGAGGGGTGTAGACATCTGTGGACGCTCAGTGGAGTAATGAAACGTGAGGGGGCCCCCTGCAAAGTATTTGGAGGGCCCCCCCTCCGGACTCACTCCTGGAGCTTGGGGGCCCGCCTGCACCGCTGGGCCTGTGAGGGCCTTTGTTACGCCACTGTGGACACTGCGGGCACCCCGGTCTGCTCCCGCTAACACATCACCCGATCCTGTGCCTGGGGATATCTCTGTCCCATGGCAGGGTCAGGTGCCAGGTTGGTGTATGTCCCAGATTGCTTAGGATCCAGTGTGGGCACGGAGATGGGCACCAAGTACTCTAGCAAGTTTTGAAGTTTCATGGGAGTCTGATGGAACAGTAGCTACTGGGGTCTGTAGATCAAGAGAGTTGTTCTTGTAGGGAGTGGCGGTCTGACAGTGTTTTAGAGCTTGGGGGTTCTTCCTCTAGAGAGCTGTTGAGAAGTTCTGTTAGTGGGACCGCTAGTATCTCTGTGTGGGGTGCTGCGATGGGCGCTGGTACGGGCATTCTAAGTCTCAATGCTAGTTTCACCCTGCTGGTTAAAGTAATAATCAGTTATAACCGGCTCTTCCAGTCGCAGAATGCCTTGACTTGTTTCCTGAGTGAGTTGATGGAGCAGGGTTTCTCGTAAAATGAAACCTGCTCGGATTGAAACCCCTAGTAATATTTTCTAATTTTTCTAACAGTGTGCAGTGAAAAACACACGGTTTAAAAACTAACATGAGGGAAAATAATACTGCGCAAGCCCGTACTAAAGCACTGAACTAGGCCGCAAATGCTTGACTAATGAAAATAAAGAGACTAATGCTGCTTTTGTGCACGATATTAACGTTTGCTAGGGAAAAATAATATGGGTTGCGCATGGTTAGATGCAGAATTGGGAGGGTGCGTAAAGAAAAGCATTACAAAATGAGTAATAATGCTTGTTTTATTCTCCGTAGAAGCATGGGTTAAGGAGAATGATTTTTACAAAATAAGCTGAAAAAGCAAAGAGAACGTGGAGGGAAGGCAAAGGCGAGCAACCTTCGAATTTACGTGTGACTGCCAAAAGTTAAACATGGAGACGAAAAACAATGAGCAAGTGAGGAACGTTTCCTCTGGAAGCGCACGAGTGGCACAAGAAGTAACAGATTTCGAAACATTAGCGGAGAGAAGGAAGCTGAAGCCTGAATATTTGTATACTTGTATTTCCTGGGAAGATTCCGACATGATGTTGAAAAAATAAAAAAATAGAACATTGAGTGAGATGGACATGTCGAGTGTGGTGTGACAGTACACCCCCTTCCTTAACCAACCAAATGTAGAATAGTTTCTTATTTTGAAACTAGTGTGGGTTGGACATTTGGGTTTTAGGGTATAATTGAGGTGCCCGGTGGGAGGGGTGTACTGGAGGCATTTAGGCTGATCCTTGGGAGATCGTCACTGTCGTCGGTTTGCTGTAGAGGCCTACCTGTTTCCTTCCTGTTTCTGATTCCTGACTTAATCTTTTCCCTTTTCAAGTCTTCTTGAGGGGCCTTGCTGCTCTCGTGGCCAGAGAGTAGATTTCCTGTTCCTACTGGGTTAGTATAGATAGAAAACTGAATTTGCATAATCATTTGCAAATGTATTCTGTTTCTGAACCTTTTATCTCTTCGCCTTTCCACTCCTTTAATGTACTGTCAATATGATATGAATTTGTTTTTTCTTTGCTAATAATTTACTCAGTGATAGTTCATGATTTGTACTGTGTATTGGTACTTGATGAGCACTTATTTCACATTATTTAGATAAACATTATAAATATACACATTGAGTCCGTCTTTATTTAGAGTGAGTGTATAAATTATTGCCTATAACTAACCAACTATAAAAAGATGTCATCGCCACAATATTTTATTATGAGTAATGCAGGTTCTTTTGGAGATTGGTAAGTTAAGAACAAACTTTGCATTCCACTGAACCCAGCGTGAAGGGACTTGTTGGGTAACGTAATTGGGCCATGTTTATTTGCAAATTTATTGATCCCTGATCGCTGGATCAATTTTGGTAGCAGAGGATGGTTACTATTGATTAGTTTGGCAATAATTATTGATTTGTGGTTATTAATATGAAAAGTTAGTGTTTTGTTTTATGTAGTCTGGAAATAGGGGTACGGAGTTGCCTAAGATCCAGGGATGATGATGATGATAATTCTGTTATTTTAGCCACAGTGGCAGAGGAATAGTGTGGAAAAGTATCACACTGCAGAAGTACTTTGTCTGTTGTTGTAATATCAAACAGTGAGATGCTGTTGATGTTATTTTAGGGACTTAGTCTGGTGAGAAAAGATTGTGTGAAATAGTGAAAGTCCGCTTCCAAAATTTTGGCTTTACATCCCCAAAGGAGTACCAAGACTTTTTCACTCAAAAATTCTCTTCCGAAACTTTGGCTAGTATCCCCAAAAGATACCAAGACCTCTTTTCACTTGATTGGGAGTAGAGTAGCGCTGGTCGTTATTTTACTAAAAGTGAAAGAATCTTTTTGAATATTTGAACTATCTCTTTAATTAGTGGAGCAGACAAAATAGCATTGTTTTGTGTTGTTTCTAACAAGAATTTAGTTAAGAAAACCTTGTAGTACATTGCCGTATTATTTTGTAAAGGGAGGGTCAGTAGCAGGAGTTATACTGAAGTTATAAAAAGCTGCGCTGGCATTGGCTGAGATAGTGGGCACATAGTGAGCCGTGAGCGGTTGGTTGATGTGAGTCGCACTGGCATTGGTTGAGTTAGTGGACGCGTAGTGAGCCGTGATTGGTTGGTTGGTGTGAGTCGCGCTGGTATTGGCTGAGATTCAGCAAATAGAGTGAGCGGAATTACGGAAGATTTCTTTGTTTGTTTCTGGTTTATTTAGCAAGAACAAGAGAGTTTAAAAATGAAGATGGTAAAAAGAATACAAGATTTCTTTAAAAAGGATAAGCCGATAGTTACAAGAGAGGGACTTCCTGTACCTCCTCCAAGATCACCTGCTTCTTTAATGATGTTAGAGCGTGGATATCATACGTGTACATGGTTAGAGAATTGTTGGAAATGGAGGTCTCTAGTTGGCAATGGCTGGCGCCCCTGTCCAAATAGGGACCCTTCTCCCCAAGTCAGGGCAAGTGGGCTACCCCCTTTGATAACCCCTGCTCAACCCTGTGGTAATGTAGCACGAGCAGCTAGGCCTATCTCAGAGGCAGTGTGTGAAGCATTTATGACCATGCACAATAAGGCAGTAACAACACCACAAAAGGACACAACTCAAGTAGGTATAGAAAAAATAGTATCTTTATCTAAGATTTGGTACGAGACTCTCAAAAGCGTTTTAACCAGTAATCAGGCATGTAAATCACTAGGGACTTAAAAAGGCAATACGTGTTCACCAGAAGAAGCGCTGACTGAGTTCAAGGCCGGGTCTACGCGACCCGTTGCGCACCAGATACCTGCCGTTGAACGGGGACCCAGCACGTAGCTTCTCGAAGAAGCGGAGACGGTGACAGGCGGAATCCCAGCGACCACAGTTCTCGATGGCAGTGGTCCGCAAAGTGCACTCTCAACGATTCGGGCACTCCGGGACAGGCGGGCCCTCAGCGGCAGCAGCACGCGGCTGCGGCGGCCCGGGCTGGTGGTGGCGATGACTCTCGTCGTACAGCTCCGTGGTGGGCTCGTGCGGCAGCAGCGCTCTCCTAGCTGCGGCGGCCCACAGGACGACTCTCGATGGTGCAAGGTTGACAAAGACGTGGGCACTCAGCGGCAGCAGCTCTCTCTTAGCTGCGGCGCCCCACAGGACAAATCCCAATGATGCAAAGTTAGCAAGGGTGCGAGCACTCAGCGGCGGCAGCTCTCTCTTAGCTGCGGCGGCTCACAGGTCAAATCACGATGATGCCCAGTTAGCAAGAGTGCGAGCACTCCGCGGCAACAACTCTCTCTTAGCTGCTGCGGCTCACAGGACAATTCACGAGGATGCAAAGTTAGCAAGGGTGCGAGCACTCAGCGGCGGCAGCTCTCTCTTAGCTGCGGCGACTCACAGGACAATCCACGATGTTGCACAATTAACACGAGTGCGGGCATCCAGCGGCGGCAGCTCTCTTAGCTGCGGCGGCCCGCAAGGTTGCAGCGAAGGGTCTGAGGATTCAAAATTAGGCGGGCACTCAGCGGCGGCAGCTCTCTCTTAGCTGCGGCGGCCCACACAGTTTCAGCGCAGGTTCTGCAGGTTCAAATTTAAGGCGGGCACTCAGCGGCGGCAGCTCTCTCTTAGCTGCGGCGGCCCACACAGTTTCAGCGCAGGTTCTGCAGGTTCAAATTTAAGGTGGGCACTCAGCGGTGGCAGCTCTCTCTTAGCTGCGGCGGCCCACACAGTTTCAGCGAAGGTTCTAAAGATTCAAATTAAGGTGGGCACTCAGCGGCGGCAGCTCTCTCTTAGCTGCGGCGGCCCACACACAGAGTTCACAAAGGTTACCAGTCCGCGTTCCTCACAGTAGAACTAGAGGTTCCGGATTACTCGACGGAGGCCTCACCTGCAAGTAGAATTCCTAGCGAAGGAATTCGGGCGGCTGATGGGGTGAAGTCTAATGTCCCTGAGACTTCAGCAGGAGGCGCTCTCAATTCAGGCCCTTGGGTAGTTTCTTCAGCAAGCTTGGTGAAAGTTTCAAAGTCCTTTCCTCTGTCCGCTCGGACAGAGTTTCGTCTTGACATCCAGAAGGAACACACTTGAAACAGGATTCATCGCAGCGCTTTATACCTAAAAAGTCTTTGTTCTCTGCAGTCACAAATCACTGCATCCAGTCAGAACCAGTTCGGTGGGGTCGGGGAGCACTTGGTTTACGAGGCGACATCCTGCCCTTTGGGAATCTGGGGGTCTGCTATCAGACGCCCAGTGGGAGATGGAGCCATCATCCACCTTGCCAGGCACGGCCCTGCTCGGATCAAAGAGTCACCCCTCCCCATACTCTAAATGCCGATCTCTCTCTCCAGCCAGGTCTGACCCAGCTGGCCTGCTGCTCCAAAACCAGACGGCCAATACACACGCTAGCAAAAGCCTACAGGAAAGCTTCAGACCAGAAAATACCTCGTTTCTAGTAGAGGCATTTTCGAACACGGGCTACGCTAATAATCCTTACTAGAAGATGCATCTCCATGTTCTGAGTTTAAACATATCAAATTCGATGTTCCTATCAGGTTCCTGGGGGCAGGGAGGATTAAGGCATGCAATACTCAGCCTGCACATTCTGGCCTATGAGAACGGGTGGCCTCGCAATAGTAAACAGTGAAATGGAGGGTAACTCGCTATTAGACAGGCTACACAGACATACTTTCAAAGCTGCTTCGGTGGGTAGCGCAAATCAGCGCTGCCGGCCCACCAGCAGTATTTGGTCTACCAGCCCTGGGCACACGCAGTGCACTGATACTAGGGACTGACAGGTAAACCAAACGAGCCCATTATGATTATTCCAATTCATACAGTTATCTTTACACAGGGAGCATTCGCGCTGTGTCACTGATTGGCAGTGGCACAGCGCCCGGAGCATCTAAATCCAGCCAACATAAAAGGTCAGAAGAGAAAAGAGGAAGGGAGACCCGCGCCAATGATGCCAGGTCTAACACACGTCCCCTCCAGCTGAAATGTGGGGAGAACTAACCATTCCCTTGGGAGTTCTCATCACTAAGGCGGAAAAACCTAGACAGACCGTCAGCATTGGCGTGCTCTGTACCAGGGCGGTGTTCCACCGTGAAATCCATACCCTGTAGTGAAATGGACCACCTCAACAACTTGGGATTCTCACCCCTCATATGCATCAACCATCTAAGGGGCCTGTGGTCTGTCTGAACCCGGAAGTGAGTCCCAAACAAATATGGCCTCAGCTTCTTCAGCGCCCAGACCACAGCAAATGCCTCACGCTCAATTGCACTCCACCTCTGTTCCCGGGGAAGTAACCTCCTGCTTAGGAAGGCTACCGGTCGGTCTAGTCCCTCCTCATTGTTCTGTGACAGTACAGCCCCTATACCATGCTCTGAGGCGTCTGTCTGGACAACGAATTCCTTTGAAAAATCGGGCGTCTGAAGCACGGGTGCAGTGCACATGGCAGTCTTCAGGGCGTCAAAAGCGTTCTGACAGGTGTCAGTCCAGTTTACCTTCTTTGGCTGCTTCTTAGAAGTCAGCTCAGTCAAGGGTGCAACAATGTTACCATATCCTTTGACAAACCTCCTGTAGTACCCCGTGAGTCCTAAGAAGGACCCCCCTGCGTCTGAGTCTTGGGGGGTTCCCACGCCAGGATAGTTTCAATCTTGGGCTGAAGGGGTGCCACCTGGCCGCTCCCTACCTGGTGCCCCAAATACACTACAGAACCCTGCCCAATCTGGCACTTACTGGCTTTGATTGTGAGGCCTGCCTTCCGCAGTGCCATCAATACCTCCCAGAGGTGGCGCAGGTGGTCCTCCCAAGAGGACCTAAACACCGCAATGTCATCCAGGTAGGCGACGCTGAAGTCTTCCAGCCCAACCAACACCTTGTTGACCAGACTCTGAAAGGTGGCAGGGGCATTCTTCATTCCAAAGGGCATCACCCGGAACTGGTAGTGCCCATCGGGTGTGGAGAAGGCTGACCTCTCCTTTGCCCCCTCGGTCAAGGCGATCTGCCAATACCCAGACGTCAAATCAAATGTGCTGAGGTATTTGGCAGCCCCTAACCGATCTATGAGCTCATCAGCTCTGGGGATGGGGTGCGCGTCAGTCTTCGTGACTGAATTGAGGCCCCGATAGTCCACGCAGAACCGAAGTTCGGGGGTGGTACCAGGCGCTGCAGCGTTTGGTACCAGGACCACTGGGCTGGACCAAGGACTGCTAGAGGACTCAATCACTCTAAGGGCAAACATTTTGGTAACCTCATCCTTAATGTAGGCCCTTACCCGGTCAGTCACTCGGTAAGCCTTGTGCTTAATGGGAGGACTGTCCCCGGTGTCCACATCATGGACACACCAATCAGTGACACTAGGTACCAGGGAGAACAGATCACTGAATTGCCCCACCAGGTGGCGACAATCACCCTGCTGCTCAGGGGTCAGTGAGGTGGAGAGGACCACACCCTCCACTGACCCATCTCGCTCCCCTGCACACAGGAGGTCAGGAAGGGGCTCGCTCTCCTCCTCCATCCCAGCATCTGTGGCCAGAAGCATGCCCACTTCAGACCTCTCAAAGTGGGGCTTCAGGCGGTTAACATGCAGGACCCGCAAGGGGTTCCTGGGAGACTGCAAGTCCACCACGTAGGTAACAGGACTGTTGCGCTCCACCACCTCAAAGGGGCCGGTCCACTTATCCTGGAGCGCACAGGGCTCCACTGGGGCCATGACCCAAACCTTCTGTCCAGGCTGAAACTCGATCAGAGTGGCATTCTGATCGTGCCAGCGTTTCATCTCTTCCTGGCTGGTTTCCAGGTTTGCCTCAGCAAGTTTCCTGAAACGCCGAGTCTGGTTCCTGAAGGCCAGCATGTAACTAAACACATCCTGGGGAGGTTTCCTGGGAGATTGCTCCCAGCCTTCCTTCACCAGGCTCAGAGGCCCTCTTACTGGGTGACCATAGAGCAGCTCAAAGGGACTGAACCCTAAGGACTTCTGTGGCACCTCACGGTAGGCAAACAACAGGCATGGTAAGAGGACATCCCACTTACGCCTCATGGGCTCGCCTAGGCCCATAATCATGCCCTTAAGGGTCCGGTTGAATCTCTCAACCAGCCCATTACCCTGGGGGTGGTAAGGAGTGGTGAACTTATACATTACCCCACACTCCTCCCACAGAGACTTCATGTACTTGGAGATGAAGTTAGTTCCCCTATCGGACACCACCTCTCTGGGGAATCCCACATGGGAGAAAATCCCCATCAGTGCCCGTCCCACCACGGGGGCCGTCACTGTCCTGAGCGGGATGGCCTCAGGGTACCGGGTGGCATGGTCCACCAAGACCAGGATGAACCTGTTGCCCATGGCTGTCTTGGGATCCAGAGGCCCCACAATATCAATGCCCACTCTTTCGAATGGGGTGCTCACCACGGGAAAGGGCTGTAGTGGGGCCTTAATCTTCCCCCACTCTTCCCACTTGCCTGGCAAGTCTCACATGTTCTGCAGTGAGCATCGGAGCTCCTGCGCATCTGGGGCCAATAGAAGTGGGTGACCAGCCTCTCAAAGGTCTTGGTCTGCCCCAAATGTCCGGTCAGTGGCACATCATGAGCCAACCCCAGTAGGAAGGTCCTGAAGCTCTGGGGTACCACCAGCACACGGGCTGACCCAGGCTCAGCAACCTTAGGCTCGCTGTAAAGGAGGTCGTTCTCCCAATAGATCCAATGTGACCCTGTCTGGTCACCTACTGCCTGGGCGGCGGCCTGTTGCCGCACCCCCTCAAGAGAAGGGCAGGTTCTCTGCTGCTCGCAAAATTCCTCCCTGGAGGGCCCCCCTTCCTCCTGCCAATGGGTCAGCTCCGGTAGGTCCCCCAGTTTGGCCACTTGTTCCCCTGTAGGTGCCAGGGCATCCCCCTCAAGGTCTGCTCCCTCCGGGACCGGGGGAACCGTGGTGGCCGGTTTCCCGCGTTCCCTACCCCTTCTCTTTGAGGCAGGGGCCTGGGCCATACTTTCAGGCTCCAGACCCTCCTGAACATCCTTCTGAGCTGTCATGGACCGAGTGGTCACACACGCCCACTGATGCAAGCCCAACATTTCCAAATGAGACTTTCTCTCCACCGTAGCCCACGGGGAGTTCTCCAGATCGTTGCCCAACAGACAGTGTACAGGCATGGCAGCCCTCACAGCTACTTGAAGAGTTCCTGTGACCCCCCCCCCCACTCGAAGGGAACCTAAGCCACTTCACACTGGCTCTCTGAGTTGTCTGCTGACACTAAGGGGCAGAATGCATGGGGGACAACTTGCTCTTTGGACACCAACCGGGAGCTGACAGCAGTCACACTAGCTCCGGTGTCCCTGAGAGCCTCCACCCTATAGCCATTGATGGTCACCCACTGCCGGTACTTCTGAGTGTTGGTCGGCAGTGTGGGGTTAGGGACCTTCTCGAAGTCCCCTAGCGAGACAAGGGTTAACTCTACGGGATCCCATCCACCTTGGACCTCCATTTCCTCCCCCAGGGCTACACTGGCAATCTGGCGGGATGGTGCACGGGGTGGTGCACGAGGGATGCATTGGGGTCCCTCTGGGGACACTGGGGATCATAATACCGGTGGCCCACTTGACCACACTTGAAACAAGTAAGGGGCCCCCTATGAACAGGCCTACCTGTCTGGGACACTGGTTCTTCTCAGGGGGAGGCTGGGACACCACTGCTTGGTTCCCTTGGGAATTACTTTGGGGCCCTCTCTGGAACTCCCTCTGTTTACCCTTGTCCCCCCCACTTTTCGGCTGGGGACCCTGCCAACCTCGGGCGAAGTCTCCCACAAAACCTTTGCGGACCCGGGTGCTCACCCAGCGGTCCGCCTCCTCAGCAAGCTTCCTAAGGTTAGTCAGCTTGCTATCAATCAGGTGCTGGCATAGCTCTGGAAAACAGTTACTGGACAAATGCTCCCACGCAAACAAATCATACAATTGCTCGAAAGTTTCCACTTTGCTACCTTTTACTCAGCGATCCATTGCTCGGCAGAAAAAAGACACATATTCAACCCACGTGGTACCCTCTAACTTCTTATCAACACAATAAAGAGGAGGGACTGGGAGCTAATTAGAAAAAAGTATAGGTCCTGTACCAATGCTCCCGAGAACAACTTGTAAACCTAGAATGGTATCAGTTCCTAAGTGAGTAAAAGAAAGAAAAAGAATAATTGGCCACCCTATTAGGGGAATAGTCAAACTAAAGTTTTGTCTCCAAAAGAGAGTGAAGTGCACGTGAATGGGGAAGATGTCTCCTTTCTGTTCTTGTGCCCTCACACACCCTTACGAGTGTAAAGCATCATCATCGGGCTATGCTCCTCGTGGGGTGGCGCTGCAGTCCCTCACGGGCCCTACAAGAGGGCTCTCTGTTAGAGATCTTTTCAGGAGATGCCGCAATTGTGCATGTGGGTGTGTGGGAAAAAAAAGGGTGATGTAGTGAGTAAGTGATTTTAAAATTACCTGGTAGTTACCCAGAGGTTTAATGGGGAGTACTCCAGGTAAGTTAAAAATAGGGCAGGGTTGTAGAGCCTCCTCAAATAAATAAAGGGAGGGATGAGTTTGTTCCCACCGCTCTCAACCCGCAAAAATAGTAAGTGAAAATTAAGAATGTGAGATGGTCGACATGTTTCGCGCAATCTGTCGGTCCCTAATGGATCCCTGTGCGCTTCTTCAGGACCGTAAGAAAAGGATTGTATAGAGATATGGAAGGAGATGGGTTCCAGGGAAGAAACACCCTATAAACCCACCATACCTATCTTAAGGTCTAGGGGACGTCACAGCGTCCGAGACACGTCTTATTCGTGTACTCGAGCTTCTAAACCCTCCTCGTGGTAGAGTCAGGCCACATCGGCTGGTCGTGCAAATGCGGGGTGACAAGGTGGATCACCCCAATCTGGCGACTGTGCAACCTAACAGTTTGCCTTCGAGCGCTCGAAGCAAAGGAGGAGCATAGCCCGATGATGATGCTTTACACTCGTAAGGGTGTGTGAGGGCACAAGAACAGAAAGGAGACATCTTCCCCATTCACGTGCACTTCACCCTCTAACTTCTTACAGGTCCTAAACCTCTGCCTGTACATTTCTGGGGTCAAACCATAACGGGTCATCAAAGCTTCTTTCATATGGGCATACACCATCCTGCTCTCCTCAGGTAGGTCCAACAGGGTATCCCTACCATCACTCACAAAGCGCACCCACAATCCCGCTCCCCAATCCTGCTCAGGGACACGGTGGGACACCATTGCTATCTCATATGCGGCAAACCATTGCCCAATATCTTCACTCTTGTGAAAATCCTTAATAACATCCTTAGGAATATAAACTTTACTCTCAGGAGTTACTAACGGTATGCTGCCACCAGAGGGGAGACCGGGACACTCCTCGCCCTGATCTCTATCTCCCTCAACATTCTCCCATGTTCCATTCTCATTTTCTCAAGTTCAAATGACAATCGATTTTTCTCAATGTCTAACTTCTTACTCTCAAGGTCCTTCTGACCTTCCAATTTAGCCATCTCCAAACTATGCCTCCTATCTCTCTCCCTGTCCTCCAGCTCTTCTGGGGTCAGACTCCTTTGGGATACACTAGTACCTGGATTGGAGGGTGTTCTATCTCCCCCGCCTCTACTGCATCATCCGGCTGCCCTCCAGCATTCTCTTCCTCATCCACAGCGGACTCTCTCGCTTCCCACCAGGCCTTCAGCGCCTTGTGGTACTCCTCCTGCCTAGAGAGACCTATCACGGGGACTGCGAAGTGCCTACAAAATGACTCCAGCTGTTTGGCAGTATAGGTATCTAATCTTCCCTCCTCAAAGGCGAGATCCTCCGAAGCATTGGAGGTTGGCCTTCCCATATTAGCAGTACTCATGGCTGCGATCAACAATTCAATACTAAACAACCAACTAAAAAAAAAATCAGAGAGGAAAAAAAAATCTGCGCGTGTCTGCACTTTGGTCTGTACTCACTAGTGGTGTCTACCAGTTATTGTACGTGGATCATAAATGCAAGTTCTGATCCTCACCGCTGACCACCAATGTTGGAAATGGGGGTTTCTAGTTGGCAATGTCTGGCGCCACTGTCCAAATGGGGACCCTTCTCCCCAAGTCAGGGCAAGTGGGCTACCCCCTTTGATAACCCCTGCTCAACCCTGTGGTAACGTAGCACGAGCAGCTAGGCCTATCTCAGAGGCAGTGTGTGAAGCATTTATGACCATGCACAATAAGGCAGTAACGACACCACAAAAGGACACAACTCAAGTAGGTATAGAAAAAATAGTATCTTTATCTAAGGTTTGGTACGAGACTCTCAAAAGCGTTTTAACCAGTAATCAGGCATGTAAATCACTAGGGACTTAAAAAGGCAATACGTGTTCACCAGAACGTGGCGCTGACTGAGTTCAAGGCCTGGGTCTACGCGACCCGTTGCGCACCAGATACCTGCCGTTGGACGGGGACCCAGCACGTAGCTTCTCGAAGAAGCGGAGACGGTGACAGGCGGACTCCCAGCGACCACAGTTCTTGATGGCAGTGGTCCGCAAAGTGCACTCGCAACGATTCGGGCACTCCGGGACAGGCGGGCCCTCAGCGGCAGCAGCACGCGGCTGCGGCGGCCCGGGCTGGTGGTGGCGATGACTCGTCGTGCAGCTCCGTGGTGGGCTCGCGGCGGCAGCAGCGCTCTCCTAGCTGCGGCGGCCCACAGGACGATTCACGATGGTGCAAGGTTGACAAAGACGTGGGCACTCAGCGGCAGCAGCTCTCTCTTAGCTGCGGCGGCCCACAGGACAAATCCCAATGATGCAAAGTTAGCAAGGGAGCGAGCACTCAGCAGCGGCAGCTCTCTCTTAGCTGCGGCGGCTCACAGGTCAAATCACGATGATGCCCAGTTAGCAAGGGTGCGAGCACTCCGCGGCAGCAACTCTCTCTTAGCTGCAGCGGCTCACAGGACAAATCACGAGGATGCAAAGTTAGCAAGGGTGCGAGCACTCAGCGGCGGCAGCTCTCTCTTAGCTGCAGCGGTTCACAGGACAATCCACGATGTTGCACAATTAACATGAGTGCGGGCATCCAGCGGCGGCAGCTCTCTTAGCTGCGGCGGCCCGCAAGGTTGCAGTGAAGGGTCTGAGGATTCAAAATCAGGCGGGCACTCAGCGGCGGCAGCTCTCTCTTAGCTGCGGCGGCCCACACAGTTTCAGCGCAGGTTCTGCAGGTTCAAATTTAAGGCGGGCGCTCAGCGGCGGCAGCTCTCTCTTAGCTGCGGCGGCCCACACAGTTTCAGCGCAGGTTCTGCAGGTTCAAATTTAAGGCGGGCACTCAGCGGCAGCAGCTCTCTCTTAGCTGCGGCGGCCCACACAGTTTCAGCGAAGGTTCTAAAGATTCAAATTAAGGCGGGCACTCAGCGGCGGCAGCTCTCTCTTAGCTGCGGCGGCCCACACACAGAGTTCACAAAGGTTACCAGTCCGCGTTCCTCACAGTAGAACTAGAGGTTCCGGATTACTCGACGGAGGCCTCACCTGCAAGTAGAATTCCTAGCGAAGGAATTCGGGCGGCTGATGGGGTGAAGTCTAATGTCCCTGAGACTTCAGCAGGAGGCGCTCTCTATTCAGGCCCTTGGGTAGTTTCTTCAGCAAGCTTGGTGAAAGTTTCAAAAGTCCTTTCCTCTGTCCACTTGGACAGAGTTTTGTCTTGACATCCAGAAGGAACACACTTGAAACAGGATTCAGCGCAGCGCTTTATACCTAAAAAGTCTTTGTTCTCTGCAGTCACAAATCACTGCATCCAGTCAGAACCAGTTCAGTGGGGTCGGGGAGCACTTGGTTTACGAGGCAACATCCTGCCCTTTGGGAATCTGGGGGTCTGCTATCAGACGCCCAGTGGGAGATGGAGCCATCATCCACCTTGCCAGGCACGGCCCTGCTCGGATCAAAGAGTCACCCCTCCCCATACTGTAAATGCCGATCTCTCTCTCCAGCTAGGTCTGACCCAGCTGGCCCTGCTGCTCCAAAACCAGACGGCCACTACACATGCTAGCAAAAGCCTACAGGAAAGCTACAGACCAGATAATACCTCGTTTCTAGTAGAGGCATTTTCGAACACGGGCTACGCTAATAATCCTTACTAGAAGATGCATCTCCATGTTCTGAGTTTAAACATATCAAATTCGACGTTCCTATCAGGTTCCTGGGGGCAGGGAGGATTAAGGCATGCAATACTCAGCCTGCACATTCTGGCCTATGAGAACGGGTGGCCTCGCAATAGTAAACAGTGAAATGGAGGGTAACTCGCTATTAGACAGGCTACACAGACATACTTTCAAAGCTGCTTCGGTGGGTAGCGCAAATCAGCGCTGCCGGCCCACCAGCAGTATTTGGTCTACCAGCCCTGGGCACACGCAGTGCACTGATACTAGGGACTGACAGGTAAACCAAACGAGCCCATTATGATTATTCCAATTCATACAGTTATCTTTACACAGGGAGCATTCGCGCTGTGTCACTGATTGGCAGTGGCACAGTGCCCAGAGCATCTAAATCCAGCCAACATAAAAGGTCAGAAGAGAAAAGAGGAAGGGAGACCCGCGCCAATGATGCCAGGTCTAACAAGAATTGGATGGGTTACACGGAAGATGATGAAGTTTTAGCTTCCCGAACTATGGTACTTTTAACGTGAGGATATTGGAGAATTTGAGGAGACAAATGAATTTATTAAAACCAAATCCTACACCTATGCAGTATGAGGCGCTTGAAGAGAGGGAACATGAGGCGTATAAAAGAGAGAGAAACAGGAATGGGACAAATTACAGAAATACAATATTAAGGTATTCAGAAGCTAGGTTGAATGATCAGATGAAAAGGTGGAGGAGAGAAGTGATTGCAGATGGATTATATCCAGTAATAGTTGCTGAGGATCAGGCTGGAGGAAAATGTAAAGAGAAAAAGAATAATGTAGAGATTTCAGAATTAAATATGGATCCAAATGAAATTGATGATGAATTATTAGATGAGATGCTATTGAGTTCTCCGAGTGCACTGTTAATAGAAATAGAAGCTCCACAAGTTTCACAAGTTACACATGTTCCGGCAGCTTCACAGTCTTCATTGGGTACTCAAGAGTTACAGGAAAGAGAGATTGACATGTTAAATAGAACAAGAGGGGAGTTGACTCAGATGAGTTTAAATGCTGAAACGTTATCAGTTCCGGTAACAATTGGTCCTATAGTTCCATTGTATAGTGAGGGTCAAAATATTTCGAGAGTGCATGCATTAACAGTTCCAGTGAATAGTACTAGGGATGTTAGTGGACCAGAATCAAATGAAATAAATACGTCACTAATTGATATTTCAGCAAATGGAAATATGACTGAAACGCCAAAAAGAAGTGTACAGATTGATCCTAGAAAATTAATGTCAAATGTGAGAGAAACGACTTCAGTATCAGGGATTTCAGTGTGAACTTCGCCAGAAGAGTTGGATGATTGGATTAGGGGACTGGCATCTAAGAAGTCTAAACAGAGTATAGATATAGGTAGGTTAAGAGTAGATTTGGAAGAAATGATTATTTGTACAATAAGTCCGGAGAGATTGAGTAAATATCAGGATGATGAGTTGTTATTCTTGTGTAAGAATATTACTCTGAAAGCGAGAAATTTGCATGAGAAGTTGACAGAAGCAGCACAAGAATATGGAGTGGATATTGGGAAATCTAAAGCTTTGCAGAAAACATATAGATTGGATTTTACTGAAAAGGATTTAGAGAGTTTGAATACATCTGGTAAACGATTGCAAATAAAAGAGTTGATTAATATCTTGAAGAGATGGGGTGATGTGGAACGATGGAAAGGTAGATGGGCGAAAAAGAAGGAAGAAATGATTGCTAGTAAAAATGTGAATGCATCTTCTTTACTTCCGTTAAGAGAAACAGAGCAAGTTGAAATGATATATGCAATGAGAGAAGTTCTAGGTGGTGGATATGTTCATTTTCCTTGGTCAAGACAGGATATATTGTCTTTTACTAATGATTTCCCCAGATTGAGAGAAAAGCCTGTCGAGTGGTACAAACAGGTAGAGAGGTTTGTAAAAGTTTCAAAAGTCTTGTTGAAAGACTTGGATGGTTTGTTTGACATTGTAGTTCCAGCTGATTTATGGACTGAGTGTAAAATTGCAGTTGATTGGCCAAAAGAGGAATATCCTAGCGATGTCAAAACAGGAGCACCTTCAGAAGAAGTGATGAAAAAATATAATCAGGTAATTACTTACTTGAAGGGTAAAAGTTCTCCAAAAGAAACAGATTGGGTTAAAATTGATAGGACAACACAGGAGTCAGAAGAATCAGTACATGCATATTATGAAAGGCTTTTACAGGTGTTTAAACAGTATAGTGGTTTTGAAAGTATAACTGACAAAGATATGGGACATTTTGTGTACAGGTTTGTATTTGGATTGAGACCTGAGATCAGTAATATGATTCAGCAACATTTGATTTGCTGGCTGAGTAAGACAGTGGATGAAATATTGAGATATGCTAAGTATTGTAGTGATGATATTGAGTCAAGGCATAAGAAATTAAAAGAGAAGATGATGTGGGCACAGGTGAAAGTGGCGCAACAGAAAGATGGGAATTATGTTAATGGTTCTCAAACAGATTTTCAAATAAAAGGACAGAATCAGAATTTTCAGAATGGTCAGGTACCTAAAATGAATGGTGTATTAAATGGAGGAAGAGGTAGAGGTAAGAATAATAGAGAAGAAATGAAAAAGAAATTTCCTTGTCATGCGTACGGAAAGTTAGGACATTGGAAGAACGAGTGTAAGTCCTTGTTAGGAAATAATGGAATGATTCAAAATTTCAATCCACTGATGCAGAATGAAGTGGTTGTGAATCAACAACAGCTGCAACAGCAACAGGTAGTTACACAACAGGTTCAACAAATACAAGTACCTCAAGCTCCTATGCCAAATAATGTGAATGCTCAGGTACAGAGATACAGTGCGAATGCTGGATTTCACACGAGTGAACAAGTTGGTAAGAATCAAAATGTACAACAATATTGGTTGCAGTGTCCTGAGAGTGATTCAGATTCATCTCAATTAGGGTGCCTGAGGGGGGAGGAAGAGTGTGTGCTTGGTGCATCTCTAGTGGTAGATCAATCAGGTCCTTTTGTTGATGGGAAAGTGGAAGGTAATGATATTACATTCCTTGTGGACACTGGTGCTACCCGTTCTACTGTAAGAGCAGCAGAAATTTCAAACCTACCCCTCTCGGGAGAAACTATCCAAGTTGTGGGAGTCTCAAATAAATATATTAAGACTCCAATAACAAAACCAATGGAGGTTTATATAGGAAAATTCAGAGATATGCATCGTTTTGTGGTATGTGACACACGTCCAGTGAATCTTTTAGGTAGGGACATACTTTGCAAAATGAATTGCACCATCTATTGTACACCGGATGGTATTGCTTTTCAGACACCAGATGAAGATGTTGCTTTTAAAATGATGTTAGCAAAGCAAGGGACAGAAGTGAATGATTTATATTCATTACTGACACTAGAGGATTTGCCTGGTGAGTTGAGCGACACAGTAAGAACTGATGTGTGGGATTTTACACGACATCGGATTGATGAAGGGTGTTGATCCTATTCAAATTATGGTGAAACAAGGTGCAGAGTTTCCAAAAACACCACCGTATAAGATGAGTCCTGAGACCATAGCAGGAGTTATTCCTGTAATAGAACAAATGATTGAACAGGGCATTCTGAAAGAAATATTAGGAAGTCCTTGCAATTCACCTATTATGGGAATTAAGAAGCCAAGTGGAAAGTACAGAATAGTGCAAGATTTACGTAAGATTCATAAAATTGTGGTACCTTGCTGTCCAATAGTGCCAAACCCAACAGTGATTCTTTACCAAATTCCTTGTGATGCGGAATGGTATACAGTGATTGATTTGAGTCAAGCATTTTTCTCGATACCTTTACATCCGGATAGCCAATATTTATTTGCTTTCCGGTTCGGAGACCGTGTTTTGGCATGGTGCCGAGTTCCACAAGGGTATACAGAGAGCCCTTCAATTTTTAATCAGATTTTGAAAAAATGTCTAGAGTCATTAGTTATGCCAGAGTATTCAGTATTAGTGCAGTACATTGATGACCTATTGGTGGCATCAAAAACACGAGAGGCATGTGTGACAGATACAATTGCTCTACTGAACCATTTGGCAGAAGGTGGGCATAAAGTGTCACCAGCAAAATTACAATTTTGTCAAAAAGAAGTACAATATTTGGGACATAAAATATAGAAAGGAGTCAGGAAAGTATTTATAGGATCGAATCAATGTGATCTTACAAATAGAACCTCCCAAAACACAGAAAGAAGTTCGAATGTTTTTGGGCATGGTGGGATATTGCAGGCAATGGATCAGTGCATTTTCACTGATTGCCAAGCCGCTACAGAAGTTGACACACAAAGATGTGACTGATCCGATTGAATTGGATGAGGAGAGCATGAAAGGTTTCATTGAGCTGCGAGATAGTCTTTGTCAAGCACCTGTATTGGGAATGCCAGACTATACGAAAGATTTTGCATTGTTCTGTTGTGAGAAAGATGGATGTGCGCTTTCAGTTCTGACACAAACACATGGAATGGCACGTCGACCAGTGGCATATTTTTCTGCTACTTTGGAATCAGTGGCTGCAGCGTTACCAGGTTGTTTGAAAGCAGTGGCTGCTACCTGTGTGAGTCTTGAGCAGAGTGAAGCAATTGTTATGGGACATCCAGTGAAAGTGTATGTGCCACATTCTGTTGAAATTGTACTGACTCGTACCAGGACTCAGCACATGACATATAGTCTATTGACTAAACACGATAGAGTGATTCTGGGTGCTGGAAATGTGACAGTAACAAGATGCACTACATTGAACCCAGCAACTTTGTTGCCGAGTTCAAATTGTGAAGAAGTGAAAGACGAAGCAGATCATGATTGTTTGGATGTGACGGAGTTGTGTACAAAACCAAGACCTGACATAAAAGATACACCACTGGAAGAATCCGATTGTGTGATGTTTGTAGATGGATCTTGTCTGAGAGATGAGAAAGGTGTATTGAGTGCTTTGTATGCTGTATGTACAGTGGCCATGGTTCTTGAAGCATCCTGTCTAAGAGGAATAAATTCAGCACAAATTTCTGAATTGGTCGCATTGACCAGGGCATGTATAATTGGCAAAAATTTGAGAGTAACCATATTCACTGATAGTCAATATGGTTTTGGGGTGGTGCATGACTTTGGTCAATTATGGAGGCAACATGGATTTCTGACTTCTTCAGGCTCCCCAATCCGAAACAGTAAAAATGTGAAAGATTTACTGAATACATTACAATTGCCTAAAAAGATTGCAGTGGTTAAATGTTCGGCACATAGGTCAGGAAATGACTATGTGACCAGTGGAAACAGATACGCAGACCAAATGGTTCGTTTCTGTGCACAAAATTCAATTTCAATAAACAAAGGAAAAGAGAGAAATAATACAAATTGTCACTTGATGTTCTCTGCAATAGAAACATGGGATGAAATTAAACAATTGCAGGAAGAAGCTAGTGAAGAGGAAAAAGAAATTTGGATCAAATCAGGATGTAAAAAGAGATCTGATGATGAAGTATGGGTGTATGTAGATGAGAGGCCAGTAATGCCAGACTGTTTACTTTCACAGATTGCAAAGATGTTCCATGGAATAGCACATGTTGGGAGAGATGCTATGATTAGACTTTTCAAACAGTCATGGTACAATCCAAAGTTCAGGGTCATTGCAGAGAGTCTATGCCAAAGATGCACAGTGTGCCAGCAGCAAAATACAGGGAGAAAGACAGTTGTTAGTTGGGGCCGAATTGGGAAGGCTGCTGGACCTTTTACTAGGTTGCAGGCAGACTTCATTGAGCTCCCTCCTTGTAATGGACTAAAATATGTGTTGGTTGTTGTTTGTCTGTTTTCTTGTTGGGTGGAAGCATATCCAACAAGAAGAAATGATAGTCTAACAGTTGGTAAATTGCTTTTGAGAGAGATAATTCCTAGGTTTGGATTTCCAGTCTCTTTAGAAACGGATAGAGGAACTCATTTTAACAATGAAATAATTTGGATGATTTGTGCAGCATTACAAATTGAACAAAATCTGCATTGTGCCTATCAACCAGAAGCATCAGGAGTGGTCGAGCAAATTAATGGCACTATCAAATCCAGATTATCAAAGGTCTGTGCATCCACAGCACTGAAATGGCCAGATGCTTTACCCTTGGTATTGATGAGTCTGAGAAGTATTCCTGATAAAAAGACTGGATTATCTCCACACGAAATTATTATGGGGAAAGTAATGAGACAGCCAATTGTACCAGCAAATCAACTGATGAATATTACTGATGATCTGGTGCTTGATTATTGCAAAGGATTGGCTGATGTAGTGCGTTCTGTGTCTCATCAGGTTGGAGAAATTGCAACTACAACTCGGCAAGAACAAGCACATGATCTAAGTCCAGGAGAATGGGTCCTGGTGAAGAAACACTTGAGAAAATCGTGCTTGGAGCCTAGATGGCACGGCCCTTATCAGGTGATACTGGTGACAACGACAGCAGTAAAGTGTGTTGGCTACCGAATTGGATACATGCAAGTCATGCAAGTCATGCAAGTCATACAATAAGAGTCCCAAGTCCACTTGAAAGACAAGAAGAAGCAAGAAAGTGGAGAAAGTGAAGTCATAGAGTCTGAAGTTACAGATTCTGAAGTCGGACAAGGAACAAGGAACAAGTCGAATATATTGGGCACCAGCTACTGGGTCTCAAAAGACTGCTGTTGAGAAAGAGAACGTGATTAATGAGAATCAACAGAGAAAAGGACTGAATAAAAGAACTTGCGATCTTGACAATGAAGAAACAGTTCAAGTAAAGAAAGCAAGGAAAGATGATGTGTGGCCAGAAGGAGTGAAAAGACTGAAATACACTCTGAAACAAAGATCAGCTGACACGATAAATGAAGTTTCAGATCAGACTGAGCAAAGTGAGTCTGAAGAAGAATCAGTTCGGAAAACGAAAAGAGTGAGGGTTTCAAATAAGAAATACATAGCACCAGAATGGAGATATGTGGTGTTAGAAGAAATTGAAAACACAGATCAGATCAAAGAAAATACTGGTACAGAGTGAAGTGCAGAAGACGGTTTTGAACCACCTCAAACAACTGTGAAAATTATGGTGCAACAATTTTTGAAAAAATTATTCTGAATCACTCAAAAGATTTGAAGAAGAAGATATAAAAAAGAAAAAAAGAAAAAGAGGGGGTAAAGAAGAAAGCCACAAAGTGTGTGGGGATACACTACTTTGCTACATTACTTTTGATAGCTCTTACAACATTTTTATTAGACTATTGATAGATTTTTGAGTTTGTTCTTAGTTTTTTAGTTTTCTTAGAATTAGTGCAAATTTAACTAGAAATGGCAAATACAGCAGAGACTGGACATCAAAATCGTAGTTTTAAACGTAGATGTATTAATGCTTGCTTATTTAGTATTTTCTACTAATGTTGGTGTGGTCAACATTAATTGTTGTTGTGCCTGTCTTAATGGTAACTAATCATAAGAATAACACTAATACTAATAGTGTGATGAGTGATAAAGTAGATACTAAAGATTCTAAAGAAGACTCACATACTAAATTAGAAAAGATGAAGGATGACAGCATCTATCATCATGACAAATCAATTAATGATTTTTCGTTAAATGTCTTTACCAAGTTATTGTATGAGTATGTTGATGTAATGGATGCGAGAGATTGTTATGTGTGCATGCAATTACCGTCATCTGTTTCAGAGGGGGTGACTTACCATCACCTACCTTTAACATATGAGCCTGTCTGTCTCCTAGGAGATTCTGAACAAGAGAAGCAGCTCCCAACTCCCTGGCCAGCAAACCTTGTCTGAGGTCGCTGGGACCTTATATAGTCTGCTAGTGGTAGGTACATGTATACACTAATTGGAGGTTGTATCTGATGTTTCTATTGGATTAGGGTTAGTGTCCTCATTGGTTGGGTATTTGAGGGTTCTGATTGGTTTCTGGGTCTGTGATTCAATCAATGTAGGGTTGGGACTAGGGCTAGGGTTAGGATTTCTATTGGTAGTAGGGACTAGGGCTTCCTGTGTTATTGGTTTTTGGGACTAGGGTGGGACTATGGCTAGGGTTAGGCCTTTAATTGGAAGTAGCGATTAGGGCTTCTGGTGTGATTGGTTGCTGGACTAGGTGTGGTACTAAGAGTAGGGTTAGGCTTTCTATTGGAAGTAGGGACTAGGGCTTCCTGTGCCATTGGTTGCTTGGACTTGGGTTGGGACTACTGGTAGGGCTAGGGCCTCTATTGGACGTAGAGATCAGGGTTTTTGAAAGTTATTGGGTGCTTGGACTAGGGCTGAAATTGGCTGTAAGGTCCTCGTCTCCTATTGTTTCTAGATTTTAGGGCTAGTGTTGTGATTGGATAGGGTTAGAGCTAGGGTTCCCATTGGCTGAAGGGGTCACCTGATTACTAGGGCTATAAAGGTCCGAGGCCTAGGGCGTCTCAGCCCGGGCATCGAGGCTAAGGGCAGAGAGGACAAGGGCAATAACCTGTTTGAGCCTGTTCGAGACTGGTCGGGACTAGGGCCAGAAATGCTGCCCATGTTCACATTCAGTAAGAGCCACCCCACACCATCCACAAACAGAGTAACACACTCACACCAAATGTACACCACACACAACCCTATGCACGGACCAATGTGCCAGCATGCACTACAAACACAACCAAACCACATCTATACACCCTTCTATCCCAACTACCACACATACCCACCATCACCTACAAACAGTACACAACTCTATCCTTTTCCACTAACTAATACACTCATCACTAACACAACCCCATTCAACACCATACATAACTGCATGCCATCCAGACACACGCTCCCTGCTCTAATTACACCTAACAGACCACCTTTTATCACTAACAAACATATATTCATCCTTCCATCATTTGTCCAACAAACACCCTCCTCTCCCTACTACCATAATAACACTAATGCACAACACACACACTGAACACCACCACACTTTTTAACTCATGCAACAAACCAGTCTAAGACAAACACTCTCACCTCTACTTCATTCCCTCCTACACACAACATACACTCTACTCATAAACACATCACCATCCCCTCTACCTTACAACCTCCTCTCACAAACAATACTATACAACCAAATCCATTGCATGAAACAAATACATCAGCACCCCTTTTCACTACTCCTCAAAAACAAAACATATCACACACACCAGCACAACAAGATCTTCAAAGCGCAACACGTCAAAATACATACCATCACAAAATACAAACATACACCCACCTTTCAAACCACACAAAGGAACAAACTCCAATGCCAAGCTTTCTCTCTTCCACCACACCGAACACAGATACAGCAACACAGCAACTTTCTTCTAACCGCCTCTCATCCATTGGACAATTTAGAACCTTAATACATGACCCACATGCTGCACCACCACCCCTGACTCATACACCTTCCACCATAAACACACGCAAACAACATAAGCGACGTGCCACACCTCACAACTTTGCTTCCCCATGTCTACTGCACAACAATGTTACACCACGAAAACAACATAGCACACCAACTCACTCTCAAACACCATCTCCACCACATACACACGCAGACCCATCAAAATGCCTTCTTAGCATGCTGGATGAGGAACATGATACAGAACAGCTACACGATTGCTATCCTAATACAGCTAATGCCAGCACTAAAAACACACCTGCTACAAACACACACAATACTGTTCACTCTACTACAAAACAAAGTCTCACTATCACCAAAGGCCATTCTCTAAACTGTCCACTAATAAATGCTCGATCCCTCTCTAAAAACAAACATCGCGTCTACGACCTTCTCACAGATGCAAAACCAGACATACTATTCATAACTGAATCATGGTTGGGAGATGATATGGCTCCAGTCCTGCATGAAGCCATTCCTCTAGGCTATGAAACGATCACCCAAAATCGTATAGGCAAAAAAGGAGGTGGTCTAGCTGTTGTGTTCAGGCAAACATTACATATCACTAAAGTTGATGACATCTCCATAAAGAATTGTGAGGCTCTTCTAACAAGATGCAATACTACACCGTCTTCATCCTGTAACTTCCTGCTCCTTTACAGACCTCCACCTAGCAAGGCGACATTCCCAGATGCACTTCTAGACACAGTTTCAAACCTGATAACAATACACTCCAACTTATGCGTTCTGGGTGACCTCAACATTTGGTTTGACAAACCCAATATGACCCATCCAAAAACAATAATCACTGGCCTAGAGGCACTGAACCTGCATCAGATTGTCCACAAACCCACACACATCGCTGGACATATCCTAGATGTCATTTTTGCTAATACTGAACTAGTTACCTTTCAAACTATAACTCCAGTCACATGGTCAGACCACCACTTGCTTGCTTTCCAACATAAAACAACATTAAGGGACTCACCTAAAATTAGCTTACATCCATCCACCTATCGGCCATGGAACAACCTCAATTTGGAACACAACTAACATCAAGTACAAATCTGGAAACAATAACTTCGGTTCAAAATCTATATGAGTGGCTACAAGAAGCTTTTGACATCCTGATACCACTCAAAACCACACAACAGCACAAAAGAAAAAAAGCGCCTTGGAGAAACGTAGAAATAAAAGACATAAAACAACAAATTAGAAAGCTGCAACGTACCTGGCTCAAAACAAACGCCAAACAAGACAAACTTCACCTACAAAAAATTAACAGATTATACAAGTCAGCTATCAAAAAGCCAAAAAAGGTACTATTCAGACAGAATTCAAAATGCTAAATGTGCAAATAAAGAATTCTATAAAATACTCAATGAATTTCGCAAACCAAATTGCCTAGAAGGAACTCATCCTGTTACTCAAGATTTCACAGACAAACTGGCAAATCATTACACGGACAAAGCAGACACATTGGACTCATACTTAAAACAGAAACAAAGCACCAGCACTAACCCCTGTACAAAACAACAATCCAAGAATACTCTAACCCAGCCTCTCCGTTCCTTCCAACACATCTCACACAATGAATTTAGGGACCTGGTCAAAGCAAGCAGGCCTACCGGCAGCCCTTCTGACCCCTGTCCACCACAAACTTTCAAGACAATTCTTTTAACAACCTCTGCTGCCACTCCAGTAAGAAGAATCATCAACAATTCCTTAACTAGCGGAATATTTCCAGAAGAACTCAAAAAATCACACATACGCCCTTTACTGAAGAAAACAAACTTGGACCCGCTGAACCCTGACAACTACAGACCCATTACAAAAGGACCTTTCCTGGGCAAACTGATAGAAAGAGCAGCGTTCGCCCAGATGTCACAATTCATTGAAGAGAATGACATACTCTCAGACTTCCAAACAGGATTCCGTCCGGGAAGAGGCACTGAATCTGCCCTTCTTGCCATCTGGGATGACCTGAAGAATACAGTTGACCGCAGCGGGGTTGCTGCGCTACTCCTCTTGGACCTCTCGGCTGCCTTTGACACGGTTGACCATGACACTCTGAAACAAAGACTCTTACTGGCACATGCATCAAGCTAGGATTTTGCGAGTCCTTAATAGCGAATATTAAGGATTCGCAATTAAGGATTCGCAAAATCCTATGCATGTAGGAATCGCTATAATAATAGCAATTCCTTCACATTCCTTATTTGCGACTCGCAAATTGCGAGTCGCAAATAAGGAATGACTTCCCATTCATTCCTTTGGGTCTACAGGCCCATAGGAATTAATGGGAAATTGCGAGCGCTATTTGCGAGTACCAATAGGTACTCGCAAATTGCGCATGCAATTTCAAGGGTGCAGGGGTGTCAAAAGGACACCCTGTTGCACCCCTGAAATTGATCCGTGCACATATGTTGCCACACACATGTCCCAAGGACATGTGTGTGTAACCTTCAACTTTGAAAAATGCACTTTAGTGCATTTCTCAAAGTTTTTGCAATTTACCATGAAGTTCAACTTCATGGTAAATTGCGCCCCTAGTAGCGAAATCGCAAATTTTTTTACTTTGTTGCATTGCATTTAAGGAATCTCAATTTGCGATTCCTTAAATGCAATCGCAATTTAAGTAATCGCATTTTTCGATTCCTTAAATTGCGATTTTTGCATTTGGGATGATGCATCCCAAATGCAAAAATACAGGTCGCAAAGGGGCAGATTCTGTGAATCTGCCCCTTTGCGACCCGATTTTTGGATGATGCATGGGGCCCTATGAAGCCGGCATAGAGGGAACTGCTCTAGACTGGATTGCGTCCTACCTTCGAAACAGAACTAATGTCATCCATACCCCACCTTTCTCGTCCAAACCATACTCCACAAAAGCAGGGGTCCCTCAAGGTTCTATCATCTCGCCCATGCTTTTCAACATCTACATGAAGTCATTACCGGTACTGATCAATCAATTTCACCTCAAGTGCTATAACTATGCAGATGACACGCAAATACTCCTTCAACTGGAATGCCCCAAAGACATTGAAAAATGCCCAATTTTCAGTTGTCTCAGAGCCGTGGATCAGTGGATGACTTGGAGCTATCTCAAATTGAATGCTTCAAAAACGGAAATACTCATGTGTGGCGATTGGAAACATTACAACCCGCTTGCTGCCTGGCCTGATGAACTGGGATCACCACCTAAATTATCGAAGGAAGTAAGAAACCTCGGAATAACCATGGACTCCAAGCTGTCGATGAATGCCCAAGTGGACAAAGTAGCAAAATCAAGCTTTGTCACTATAAAAACGCTGCGACGAATTTTCCCTCATTTGGGATTTCCACACAAGGTCCAAGCCACCATCTCCCTTGTTCTGTCTAAACTCGATTACGCCAATAGCCTCTACCACGGATCACCTTTAACGACCATGAAAAGACTACAACGGATTCAGAACTCGGCTGCCAGACTACTCTTGCATATCAAACCGCGAGACCACATCTCACCTGCCTTGAAAGCCCTGCATTGGTTACTGGTTGCCAGAAGATCCACGTTCAAGCTACTTTGTATCACCCACAAAGCAATACATGGGATGGGACCGCTCTTCATCAGGAATAAAATCACCAAACACATTCAACAAAGGAACCTACACTCTAAAGGGGCATCTCGCCTCAAAATCCCAAGATACAAGAAAAAAACCATGGGTGGCACAAACTATGGAACTCATTACCCCCAACATAAGATCCACCGACAACGACCTTATCTTCAGAAAACTACTCAAGAATTGGCTCTTCCCCACATAAGCACCAAACGCAAACAGAAATTTACAGCATATTCCTCTGTATATAAGCATTTATTTTCACTATAGATATGTACCTAACTTTGTGTATTGCTTTGTATAATCATGTAGAATAATTATGTTGTTGTAAATAAATAAATAAATAAAAATCATCTTTGGTCTACATGTACTTACTTCCATTGTGCATCTATGTACCTTCCATGTACTTGGATCTGTGTGTCTGTTACCTTTCTCCTGAAAAAGCATATCCAATGCACTACCCTATTTCTCATCCTGTACCTCTATCAATATCTTTAATCTATATATACTTACCTCCTTTATGCATCTATATACTTTCAATGTACTTATGGATCTATATATTTATCACTTTCTTCTAATTTAGCATTTCAAATGCACTACCCTATTTCTAAGCCTATACTTCTCTCAATATATCCTCTGGCCCAACCTTCTGACTCATCTCAAACTTCTTTCTACTACTCTTTCCAATGCACTACCCTAATTCTCACCCTATACATCTATCAATATATCCTCTACATCCACTCTCTCATTTATCCCATACCACTACTATGATCCCAAAATAACCCTTTCTAGACTCTCTCCTACTCTACCCTCCTTGCATCATCTGACACCTCTGTTACTATACCGATCCCCCAAAACAAACCTTTATAAACTCTCCCCTCTGACTCCTCCCCTCAAAAACCCCTTTTACTCATCCAAAAGCCTCCTCCTACTGCTATGACCTAAAAAAAAAAAAAAAATCTCACTCTTCTGTCCCTCCACTATCCTTTTCAATCAAAATAACAGACTAACACGTTCACTTCTCAATTTCCATATTCCACTATACTAATTCACCACTAATCCTTTATGGGTTCCAAAGTAGCGTGCTACTCACCAATGAAGTGTATCAACACCCATCAGGGTTACCAGCGCTATATAAACACAAACCTTTTTCCCTTTTCTACCCCTCCCCAACCCTTCTCAATCCAAATAACTGACTAACATATCCACCACTCAAATTACTTTCATGTTTCGCCATACTAACTCAACAGTAATCCTTATGGGTTCCAGAGTAGCGTGCTACTCGCCAATAAAGCGCTTCAAAACCCCATCAAGGGGTAGCAAGCGCTATATAAATACAAACCTCTTTCCCTCTTCTATCCCGCAACCTACCCTTCTCTATCCAAATAACTGAATAACATATCCACCACTCAAATTACTTCATACTTCACTATACTAATTTTCAACACTAATCCTTTATGGGTTCCGGAGTAGCGTCCTACTCGCCAGAAAAGCACTTACACACCCTTCAGGGGTAACAGGTGCTACATGAATGCAAACCTTTCTTCCCTTTTATCCCTCTGCTACCCTTCTCACTCCAAATAACTGACTAATACCCACCACTCAAATTACTTTCATATTTCACCATACTAATTCAGCACTAATCCTTTATGGGTTTCCGGAGTAGCGTGCTTCAACACCCCATCAGGGGTAACAAGCGCTATATAAATACAAAGCTTTTTTTCCCCTCTTCTACCCTTCTGCTATCCTTCCAAATCCAAATAACTGACTAACCTATCCACCACTTAAAATTTACTTGCATGTTTCACTATACTAATTCAATACTAATCCTCCATGGGTCCCGGAGTAGCGTGCTACTCGCCGAAAAAGCGCTTTGACGCCTCGTCAGGGGTAGTAAGCGCTATATAAATGCAATTACAATACAATACAATATGGTGTGTCTTGTAGTGTATTAACAAGCCTCTTTTACGAGAGGGGAAGCCTCCAATATTATTACTCTAACATAGATTTAGTGTTTTCAGAAATTCCTATTAGGAAAAATATGAATAAAATAAATAGTGCTAGAAATGCGGAATACATGGGAGAATCTTTTCATTCTATACAAACAATAGATATAGTATATGCACATAGACACAGCCTTACCTGCAGATTACGATTTGAAGAAATAGAATTCATTAACAAGGTTGAAGATAGAAGACAAGAGTTTCAGAGAAAAGCTGCTGAGCAAAAGTCTCATGTACCTCCATGGCCTTTCAGAGAAGGAGATTACAAAAAGGGCGAGACTTACGCTGCCATGACCCTTGACTGGTATCATAGAGGAAAGCTTTGCTTGCTTAGACAAAAGACTGAATAGAATAATTATTTCATTGGTTCTAGTGAATGTGACCATACCTTCCTAATTACGGGAGGATGGGGAATAAAGGGAGGAACTGATCCTGTTTTTCCGGGAATTTATTATGTGTGTGGTAAGAATGCCTACTATAGGTTGCCTGCACATTGGTATGGGTATTGTTATTTAGCAATAGTATTTCCGAAAATGTATCATAGTGAGAAGAATAATAGAATCAATGAAGTAAAGAATGGACTAATACGTAATAAGAGAGCGAGCTTTTCAGAAATAATAGGGGATGTTTTTGGAGCACTGATACCTTCAGTTGGAGTTATTTTGAATTCACACAAAATTAGAAAATTGTCCACTGTGGTTGATCGTTTATCAACAGACACTGCTGGTGGGTTTTTAATGGTTGATACTGAGATGGTTGCAATTAGATCTATGGTTTTGCAAAATCGACTTGCCCTTGATGTATTATTGGCAAAAGAGGGTGGAGTCTGCAATATGTTGAAAATACAACAATGTTGCACTTATATCCCTGATAAGAGTAAGAGTCTTGAGGGGTATATCAAGAATATTAAAAATCTTCATCAAGATTTGTCTGAATTGAAGGTTGATGGTGCTTGGGAGAAACTTGGTAAGAGTTTTTCCTCTGTGGGAAATAGTTTTTCTACATTTGGGAATAGTTTATTAGGGAGAATACTGACACCTATCATTGTAGTGGTTATAGTGATACTAATAATTTCCTTGATTTATAAGTGTTGCAAATGCAAGAAAGAGACATCTGATAACAAACGAAGAGCAAGAAAAAGAAAGAGAGAAGAGATAGAACTAGAAGATAGAAGAGGAAATTATTATGAAATGACGAGAGATTTAGGTGGAATAATGATAAAACGAGAGAGAACAACAGCTTTCTAAGTGACAAATTGTATTGGTGGGTATTTGGTGATGGCTCAAAGACGCCATGAAAGGGGGATTGATAGAGCAGGGTTACTCGTAAAATGAAACCTGCTCGGATTGAAACCCCTAGTAACATTTTCTAATTTTTCTAACAGTGTGCAGTGAAAAACACGCTTCCGAAATTTTGGCTTTACATCCCCAAAGGAGTATGAAGACTTTTTCACTCGAAAATTCTCTTCCGAAATTTTGGCTAGTATCCCCAAAAGAGTACCAAGACCTCTTTTCACTTGATTGGGAGTAGAGTAGCGCTGGTCGTTATTTTACTAGAAGTGAAATAATCTTTTTGAATATTTGAAGTATCTCTTTAATTAGTGGAGCAGACAAAGTAGCATTGTTTTGTGTTGTTTCTAACAAGATTTAATTAAGAAAACCTTGTAGTACATTGCCGTATTATTTTGTAAAGGGAGGGTCAGTAGCAGGAGTTATACTGACGTCACAAAAAGCCGCGTTTTCATTGGCTGAGATAGTGAGCGCGTAGTGAGCCGTGATTGGTTGGCTGGTGTGAGTCGCGCTGGCATTGGTTGAGATAGTGGGCACGTAGTGAGTCGTGATTGGTTGGTTGGTGTGAGTCGCGCTGGTATTGGCTGAGATTCAGCAAATAGAGTGAGCGGAATTACGGAAGATTTCTTTGTTTGTTTCTGGTTTATTTAGCAAGAACAAGAGAGTTTAAAAATGAAGATGGTAAAAAGAATACAAGATTTCTTTAAAAAGGATAAGCCGATAGTTACTGGAGAGGGACTTCCTGTACCTCCTCCAAGATCACCTGCTTCTTTCATGATGTTAGAGCGTGGATATCATACGTGAACATGGTTTGAGAATTGGATGGGTTACACGGAAGATGATGGAGTTTTAGCTTTCCCGAAGTATGGCACTTTTAACGTGAGGATATTGGAGAATTTGAGGAGACAAATGAATTTATTAAAACCAAATCCTAGACCTATGCAGTATGAGGCGCTTTAAGAGTGGGAACATGAGGCGTATAAAAGAGAGAGAAATAGGAATGGGACAAAATACAGAAATACAATATTAAGGTATTCAGAAGCTAGGTGGGATGATCAGATGAAAAGATGGAGGAGAGAAGTGATTGCGGATGGATTATATCCAGTAATAGTTGCTGAGGATCAGGCTTGAGGAAAATGTAAAGAGAGAAAGAATAATGTAGAGATTTCAGAATTAGATATGGATCCAAATGAAATCGATGATGAATTATCAGATGAGATGCTATTAAAGAGACCTCCACCATATCAGGAGAGCCAGGATGGGAATTCTCTGAGTGCATCGTTAATAGAAATAGAAGCTCCACAAGTTCCACAAGTTTCACAAGTTACACATGTTCCGGCTGCTTCACAGTCTTCATTGGGTACTCGAGAGTTGCAGGAAAGAGAGATTTAGATTTAGATGGAATAATGATAAAACGAGAGAGAACAACAGCTTTCTAAGTGACAAATTGTATTGGTGGGTATTTGGTGATGACTCAAAGATACCATCAAAAGGGGGATTGATGGAGCAGGGTTTCTCGTAAAATGAAACTTGCTCGGATTGAAACCCCTAGTAACATTTTCTAATTTTTCTAACAGTGTGCAGTGAAAAAACAGGCGGTTTAAAAACTAACATGAGGGAAAATAATACTGCGCAAGCGCGTACTAAAGCACTGAACTAGGCCGCAAATGCTTGACTAATGAAAATAAAAGAGACTAATGCTGCTTTTGTGCACGTTATTAACGTTTGCTATCGAAAATAATAATATGGGTTGCGCATGGTTAGATGCAGCATTGGGAGGGTGCGTAAAGAAAAGCATTACAAAATGAGTAATAATGCTTGTTTTACTCTGCTTAGAAGCATGGGTTAAGGAGAATGATTTTTACAAAATAAGCTGAAAAAGCAAAGAGAACATGGAGGGAAGGCAAAGGCGAGCAACCTTCGAATTTACGTGTGGCTGCCAAACAGTGGCGGCTCGCCGAGGGAGTGCTGCGGGATGGTGGGGTGGGGAAGGGGCAGGGTGGGGGGTAGTGGACTCGGACTTACGACGGACAGAACTCCCTCTGAGTTCTGTCTGTCATATGTCCGAGTTCACTACCCCCCGCCCTGCCCCTCCCCTGCCCCACCGCCCCACAGCACTCCCTCGGCGAGCCGCCACTGCTGCCAAAAGTTAAACGTGGAGGCAAAAAACAATGAGCAAGTGAGGAACGTTTCCTCTGGAAGCGCACGAGTGGCACAAGAAGTAACAGATTTCGAAACATTAGCGGAGAGAAGGAAGCTGAAGGCTGAATATTTGTATACTTGTATTTCCTGGGAAGATTCCGACATGATGTTGAAAAAATAAAACAATAGAACATTGAGTGAGATGGACATATCGAGTGTGGTGTGACAGTACACCCCCTTCCTTAACCAATCAAATGTAGAATAGTTTCTTATTTTGAAAGAAGTGTTGGTTGGACATTTGGGTTTTAGGGTATAATTGATGTGCCCGGTGGGAGGCTGATCCTTGGGAGATCGTCGCTCTCGTCTGTTTGCTGTAGAGTCCTACCAGTTTCCTTCCTGTTCCTGATTCCTGACTTAATCTTTGCCCTTTTCAAATCTTCTTGAGGGGCCTTGCTGCTCTCGTGGCCAGAGAGTAGATTTCCTGTTCCTACTGGGTTAGTATAGATAGAAAACTGAATTTGCATAATCATTTGCAAATGTATTCTGTTTCTGAACCTTTTGTCTCTTCGCCTTTCCACTCCTTCAATGCACTGTCAATATGATGTGAATTTGTTTTTTCTTTGCTAATAATTTACTCAGTGATATTCCATGATTTGTACTGTGTATTGGTATTTGATGAGCATTTATTTCACATTATTTAGATAAACATTATAAATATACACATTGAGTCCGTCTTTATTTAGAGTGAGTTTATAAATTATTGCCTATAACTAACCAACTATAAAAAGATGTCATCGCCACAATATTTTATTATGAGTAATGCAGGTTCTGTTGGAGATTGGTAAGTTAGGAACGAACTTTGCATTCCACTGAACCCAGCGTGAAGGGACTTGTTGGGTTACGTAATTGGGCCTTGTTTATTTGCAAATTTATTGATCCCTGATCGCTGGATCAAGAGCTTGGGGGTTCTTCCTCTAGAGAGCTGTTGAGAAGTTCTGTTAGTGGGACCGCTGGTATCTCTGTGTGGGGTGCTGCGATGGGCGCTGGTACGGGCATTCTAAGTCTCAATGCTAGTTTCACCCTGCTGGTTAAAGTAATAATCAGTTATAACCGGCTCTTCCAGCCGCAGAATGCCTTGACTTGTTTCCTGAAAGCACAGGTCAGGAGCAGGGTGTCCCTGGTGTTAAAGCTACTTGCTGCAATCTTTACAATTTCCTGTACTAGCACCCCCCACCCCACTTCCTCCGTACTACGTTCAATGGGCTTGTTGCTGAAGATCTCATCTCTTCACCTGGACGTAAAGCGGGCACCGTTGGAGCATGCTACCTATATCATATGCTGGTGAGGTTGCCTCCGCCTCATACCTCCTAGCTCCCGTCGGCTATGCTTCGTTCTTCACATGTCCCAGGCTCTGATCCCCTACCTCAGCCTCGTCGGTTTCTGTTTTAGTTCGGTGTTTACATAGTGTGCTTGTCCTGCCTGTGAGGTTTCCATTTTCTGTTGTGTTTGGAGACTTCCTAACTCTCTTAGGGGCACATGCATCAAGGTAGGCTTTTGCGATTCCTTAATTGCGATTATTAAGGAATCGCAATTAAGGAATCGCAAAAGCCTATGCATGTAGGAATCGCTATAAAAATAGCGATTCCTAAACATTCCTTAATTGCGACTCGCTAATTGCGAGTCGCAATTAAGGAATACCTCCCCATTAATTCCTATGGGCCTAGAGGCCCATAGGAATGAATGGGAAGACATTCTCAATTAGCGATTCGCAATTAGAGAATCGCAAATTGAGAATGCAATTCAAGGGTGCCAGGTGTCAAAATGACACCCTGTTGCACCCTGAAATTGTGATGTGCACCCATGTTGCACACACACATGCCCCAAGGGCATGTGTGTGTGTAACCTAAAACTTAAAAAATGCATTTTAGAGCATTTTTCGAAGGTTTTGCAAATTACAGACAAGTTTGATTTGTCTGTAATTTGCGGTCCCAAATAGCGAAATCGCTATTTGAAAGTGCTTCTAGCATTGCATTTAAGGAATCGCAAATTGCGATTCCTTAAATGCAATCGTAATTTAGAATTCGCAATTAATTGCGAATTCTTATATTGCGCATAGGAAACACTTTCATGCATCTCCAAAGGCCAATTTGCGATCGCAAACGGCCGATTTTTGCGATTCGCACCGTTTGCGATCGCAAAAACCTTTGATGCATGTGCCCCTTAGCTCCTCTAAGTGCTCAGGGCGGTTGTGGCGGTGCCAATTGTAATGTGTGGAGAATGTGGACCGCATTGAAATCGGCCACAGCTATCGGTTTATTTCAGTCTATGTTGGCTGTTAATAAATTAAAATACCTCAGCTTTGGAAGCGGGGCCCTAACTTCTTTAACTGGAAAGTATTAAACGTCCTAATGTAAAAGGACTGGAGAAAGAGGCGACTCCCTGCAATAACAGAATCTGGCAGGGAATCCTGCGCAGTTTCTTCTGCTGCTCGTTGTACCGGCGACAGGCTGCTCAGGCGACTGTTTACATTTCAGAGCAAGCTGCAGCTCACGCAGAACTGAAGAGCAAGCACACACAAAGTCTTTCACAGCTGTTGTGCAAGGCTACATTTCAGCGCAGCAGAACCCTCACTCTCCCCACGCCATTACACAAAAAGTTACTGCAAGTGTTTTTTTCTGAGATAAAATGGCACAGAGACCCATTGTTGTCAAACGGCCCCATATCAACGCGCTCACCTATATTCACCTAGTACTATTTGTATTACTCTTTGTATAGTACTTCATACCCCTAACGAGGCTTCAACGGATTTTCCAGAGAGGTCACACGTGGCTACCCAGTTGGTTGCGCATGGTAGGTAGATTGTGGGTTTACAGTGTGGCAGTGCCTATGCCTGAAGGTGCTGTGACAGCGAGTGAGCTATAGGAATGAAGGCTGCATACGCGTATCATTACACACTGTACGCTGTGCCGGATGGATCATGTTTTAGTGAAGACCTCGGTTCTTATTGTCTTCTGAAGTTCTAGATAGTTCCTAATTATTCTTATTTGTGAAGGTAGAACGTTCCAGGGCTTAGATGTCTGCACTGAAATAACAACTATCACCACCACAAGAGTTTCAGAATGTAGGGATAATCGAGCACCAGGTTTTCTGGATAAGAAGGTCATCCTCTCGTGGTAGATCTAGAGTTTCAGACTGAAGGAAGACCGGTCCGGAGCCGTGGATCACTGTGAACGAAACAAAGGGTCTTGAAAAAGATGGATTTTACAACTGGGAGCAAGTGCAGCTAGGAGGGCATGGGTGGGTCATGAAGCCATGTAGAAGTTGCCTGGCCATGCAGTTTTCGATTTGTTGTAGCTTCCGGAATGGATATCAAGGGACCCCAAATAGGCAAAGTCCACGCGTGACAACACAAGTGCAATGGTGGTTTGCACCCTGTAAGGGAATCCCATACGAGAAAAGCGTCCTCATAGTATACAAGGCAATTTGATCACTTTGATAACCTGAAGTTGGTGGGAGAAGTTGAAGAGGTCCATGCTAGATTCCTCATTCACACTCCATATGATAAACGTATTCTGCACGCAGCACCATTGTCCAACATCTTCCTCAAGCATCCTATGCCCTTTACTTTGTTTTGTACTGCTGCTTTTTGAGAGCCGACTTCCTCCTGTGTATGTAGCTGCCCTAGGGCGTAATCTCTGTGAAAGATAGTAAACCTGCTTGGCAGTCAGCGTGGTAGCATCCACTGCTGTAAGCGTGCACTTTGCAGCAACAGTAAATGACTTGTTTGTACCAGTTTCTTTGTGCTCAATCACTCAAGCTCCGCCGTGATTTTTAATACATACATCAGACTCCTGTTAGAAAGAATGAGAGGCAACTGGTAAATTGATCACTTACGTGCAGACAAGGTGCAGATTTATATATGTGAAAGCGGTTCTGAGAGGGACTTCTCTGGGTTGTCAGTGTATGTGAAGGTCCAGGGAAAGATGGGAGCCACTTGGCTACAACCCAAAAAGGCCAAAATACAAGTTCTACTGCTAATCATTCTAGACCTTTGAGGTCTGCTCCCAAAAAGGTTTTTCCTCAAATACTCTTTGGCCTGATCACTAATTATGTCACCAAGGGAAATATTTTGGGGTCATAAGGACTGCAGACCTAAGCATGAACTCCTAGATACGTGCTGTGGTCAGTAGTATGTTTTATTCATACATGCCAGCACTTCATGGTGAGACATCATGTCGGAAAGTGTCCCATTTTGACATGGTCACTCCCACTTTTTGTCTGGTATTTTATGTGATTTCGACTGGAAATGGACTCAGTCCTGCTAACCAGGTCTCCAGTGCCAGATCTCTTGCCCAAAATCTGTACAATTGTTTCCCCTAATTGGCAATACATTTAGAACTGTCTGTAAGTCCCTAGTAAATGGTACCCCTGGTACCTAGGGCATGAGGTACTAAATTACAGCACAAATTGTGCCACCTTTAGAGACCCTCCAAACATAGAATTGGTGCAACACCCTCTTAGCGTGCTTAGGGAAATCTCCCCCAAGCCCTTGTCCGAGTCACCCTATCTACCTCCTGCTACTCTGCCTACAGATAAATGGACAATACCATGAATTGGATGAGGTAGGCTCACTCACGTAATGTGCCATGCTTCATCGTTTGCCACCTCGTCCCATCCTGGTGAGATGATACTACCAGGGCAGCCTCTACCTCATGGGGGGCTGACCCGAGGGAGTTCTTAGAAATTACTTATTTCTCTGCATATAATACTTGGATCCAGTTCAGTAATTAAAAAAGCCTTAGGATATGCCACAAGTATCCTTTATTTATCCTTTATACAGTTTACAAAAAGAAAATGGAAGAGGTAAACAAGGGACTTACAGAATATAAGGATTATTTTACGCAATCCAAGATAAATAAATTCCAGAAGGACCTGGCCAAATTCTCACATGAGTAAGTTTATCCTTACTCAAAATAAGACTATGTCAGAAGAGAAATCGACTCTTCAATTACATCAGAAGAGAGTAGAAACTCTTCAGGGTCTGATAGGTCCTCCTACAGATCCTCTGATAATACCAACAATAGATGCCGGAGGGGGAAGAAACTATAGGCAGAACCCCAGAGCCCAAGTATCTTACAACCCTGGCGAATAGTTCGCACCACAATGGGGATGGCCACCAAAAGGGTTCCCACAGTACCCAACCCAACAAGGCTTCCCATGGCAACCAACACCATACCCACAGTCTTTTTTAGAGAGAGGCTGAGGGCGGGGAAGATGGAAAAACAGGGACCGCAGGTTATCCTATAAGGAGCCAGAGATAGAACAAAGACCAACAAACACCAGAGAACTCCAACCAGGGACCAGCAGGAGTTAACAGATAACATCATTAACCTAACCACTAAAATGCTAACTGAGATTCAAAATCAAATATTAAATAGGAGTTTGGATTTCGTACCAACACCAATAGATGATCCTTTCCAACTCAAAATTGAAATGGCCGAATTCTTTTGGAAAATTAGACTACAGGTCTTTTTCTCCACCTGAATGGCAATAGGGGATAACAGCGATGTGGAAACCAATAGTGACCTCCATAAGAAATCATCCTTTACACCCACCATTCAACAGTTACCACCAGAAGTGGCCACCTTTGAACAGGTGATTAATATAGGTCTAGACTCCTTGAGACAGGTCAAATAGGATACATTTCAGAATTTCAGTAGGGCAGAGAAAGAAGCATTGAGGGAATTCAGAGAGGACACCACAGTGATAATAAAACCAGCGGACAAAGGGGGTTGGTTAGTAATAATGCCGAAAGACATATACCACTCGGAATGCCTGAGACTCCTGGGGAATACCCTACACTATAAAAAATTGAGAAGAGATCCCACCCCTGACATCATGGAGGAAATCTCCTTATGATCAAAGGAGCCCTTGACAATGGCTGGGTGACCGAAAAGGAGGCGTCTTTCCTTATTGAGAAAGAACCTAAGATGCCCTATTGTTATGTTTTGCTCAAGGTGGACAAGAACAAAAACCCTCCCCCTGGATGCCTTATCGTTTTGGGTATAGGGTCAGTCCTAGAACCGATGTCATAATGCTGTGATTTCTTTCTGAAACCTCTAGTAGCTGAGATGCCGTCCTAACTGAAGAACACCAAGGACATATTAAACAAATTAAAAACATAACCTTTGAATCAGACAAATAACTGCTATTAACTCCTAGATGTGGAATGATTGTACACAAACATTCCACAAGAGTCACTAGTGGTGATATATCGCCTCATGACTCCCAGACAGGCTAATAAAATTACATATGCTGAGTTCATTCTTGACTGTAAGACAAAAAGGAGGGACTACGGGCCACTTGAATAGGTCCAGCATACAGGCCCACGGAACTACAACAAGAAGAGGTATGCTGTTCCTAAAGAGATCCTACAGAACATTGGATACGTGAAAAACAATAAGGTGGGTGTTCATAAAGATCGAAGAAAATCTTTTCTCCTTTCAGAAAAAGACCCTCACACACCCAGCCAGCTAAGTGTCATGCTTCATCACTGGGTCTGCTCCTTATCGGGTCGGCGCTGCAATACCCGATCGGCACCCGTGATGGGGCCTTCTTTGCGGAGATCTTTTTCTTAGCCGTTGGGTGAAGTGCGAGTGAGGGCCCTAATGAGTGTAGATGTGAAAAGTGTGTAGTATGTGCTGTCTAAAACAGGAATTAGTGATCCATCCAAAACTATTTTAATGACAATGGTCACTAACCTGATTAAAAACCAGTAAGAGACGCACGCGTCTGCTCAAGGATTGCAGAGTTGTGTGCTCAAACTCAGGTCAACATGTTTCTTGCCTTTTGTTAAGTTAACGGCAATTCTTCAGGACCGAATCTTAAATAATCTACACTTTATGGTCGGTGGTCTGTTCAGTACACAATATAATGACCACCCATACAGCACCCTATAAAGTGGTACCTGTTGATCCAATTCAATGCCTGCAGGATAGAAAAATTGTAAAGTTTTAAAAACATTTAAAAACATCATTCAACAAGGTCATAGTCTGTAATTCAAACTCCGTACCAGGTTTTTGAGTATAACCAAGTTGTCGCAACACTGGAAAAACATTTGTGAATGATGAGCATGCTTCACACATAGTGATGTATGTGATCATGCCAGTGGCGAATATAAACAAAATCTAAAGAAGAAATATTTTTAAAGTAGCAAGGAATATGCACAAGATCGTTATAAAACAGCACACTCACCCAAATAGGGTCATGTCAAAGCCTCAAGGTGTCACAGCAGGCGTAAACACTGTCGGGTTCAGTGTCCTAATAAGGTATGAAGAAGGACATCAATATAGGCTAGGTAGAAGATTGCCAAAGCGGAGCCCGAAAGGGGAGCATCCCTATGAGAAAACAATGGCTCTCACCTGGAATACACAGTTTTATCCCACTTAATGAATGCAGGCGAGCCTCAGGGAATGAAGTGTGCCGAGCACTCCAGTCATAAATCCCACCAAAGGTCAAGGGAAATGCACTGGCGGGCGACAACCACAACCCCATGGTCTCTCCAGCAAACAAGGAGGGCAAAGGAGACAGTAAAGTGTGCTCAGAGAGGAGCGCGCGATGCATAGGAAACACGACCATAAAGTATCGCCATACGCTCCTTAGGCTATCCGAGAGGTAACACTCTCTCGGCTCACCTCTCTAATTCCCAAACTCACAGAGAGTAAGACCTCAAGGAGAGTGAAAACGGAGGATACGGGACACAGAAGAAGCCGGTCCCGCTTCACGGACACTCCTGGCAAAGCGGAGCACTTCCGTGTAATAAAATCAAAGTGGCAGCCAAACGAACCCACATTACCATGCTCAGTGATCACTACTCACGTGTATCGCTCCGTCCGCTCGCGGTAGACCTACCCCACACTCTGCCGGAACCGGGTGAATGTACAAACTCACTCATGTGCGAGTGATATTACCCGGCCGGTCAGCAGAGGAGGCGGGACTTCCGGTTGTGCGAGTAGAACAAAGACTAGAGCGTCAACACATACTTCCGGGTACCAATTTTGGAATCCCCATTGGATGTAAATTGATAAGGATGTCCCCAAAGTCTCTGTAATCAAAAAGCTGTATAATGGTAGGTAACTGGTCACTCAAATTACATATAGATGTATTTAATGAACCTAAAAAAGTAGAGAAAGTAAGGGAATGACAAGAACTCGTGTACTAGGCAACCAATATAGTGAGGAGTCTGATAACCAACAGCTCGATGTCTAGGAGTAAATAAGACCCCATGTGGATTGAGTGTAAAAGGTAAAAATCAATAAGTCGTCAAGTACAGGACAAGTATCCAGTTATCAATGGGTAACAGTTCTACCACTAAGTAACCGTTCCACCTCTATTAGAAAGGCACGTGGTGGAGACAGAGTTATGATGTCACACACACCCGGGGAAGAGGTCATGATAAAGAGGTGTCCCTGGCAAATGGGAGAGGTATCGTCTAACGTGTGATCTAAATAAATGTCAGTATAGCTCATATCGATAAAAATACACTCAAGAATATGGCAGAACATCATCTAATTTGTTACAACAGCAATATCCAAAGTATATATGCACAACTCATGCTGTGTTATGTCAACAGACTCCAAGGTATGTCATCATTGAGTCCCTCCTTGTCAGAGGACAACCTCAGGACCCATCTCTGTTCTAGTCGGAACAGCATGTTATTGGGCATACCGGGGTGGGCTTCCAAAACCACCCACCGAAAGGAGTCAGGGGGTGCTTGTGATCTGCAAAATGCATAGTCATTTTTGTGTTAGTTCTATGACATCTGAAATTACTCCTGTGTTCAGTCATGCGGATTTTAACCGGTCTTGTCGTCATCCCTATATATAGGAGTTCGCACGGACAGGTCAGAGCATAGATGCAGTTATTGGTGTTGCAGTTGGTGTGTTTCTTCATGACCCATTTTACCCCATTAGTAAATGTCATTTCTTTAGTAGTCTTGGTAAGAGGACAAACCGAGCAAGACCCACAAGAATAATGTCCAACTACGGGAGGGAGATCCCATAAACCTCTCTGAGCATTAGTTGTAAGGGTTTTGGGACGTGTGTGTATGAGCATATCCTTCAAATTGCTTGTGCGTTTAAACGCAAATCTGGGCTCGGGAGATCTAAAATGCCTGTGTTCAGAATGCCCCAGTGTTTCTTAATAATGCTCCTCACTCGATTTGAGTCAGGAGTGAAAGTGGTTACACATGTAATCGTGGTGTCAGGTTCCCTGTGTCTATTCTCTAGCAGACTTTCACGATTGTTATTTCTCGCTCTTTTACGAGCGAGTGACACAGTATGTTGTGGATAATCCCTCTGTCGCAAGGCTTGAGCCAAGGTATCAGATTCGATGTAGTAGTCAGCCAATGAGCTACAATTCCTTCTTATCCGAAGGAATTGACCGAATGGGAGGTTCAGTTTGAGTGCTCTGGGGTGATGACTACTAAATAGAAGCAAGCTGTTTTTATCAGTTGGTTTACGATAAAGTGTTGTAGTAATGCAGTCATGACCCAACCTGACCAGTAGGTCAAGAAAGGGTACACTGGTCTCAGAAATGGTACTCGTGAATTTCAGGAAGGGATTAAGAGTATTAATCCAACCGCAGAATTCATCACATGTTGTGCGATCCCCTTTCCACAGGACTAAGATGTCGTCGATATACCTTTTCCATACAAGGACATTTGCTAAGTATGGGTTGTTGTGATGATGGATCTCCCTTCCCTCAAATGCTGCCATATACAGACAGGCCAGACTGGGCGCAAAGGTACTCCCCATCGAAGTGCCTTGCGTTTGATGGTATAGTTGTTTGTTGTATTCGAAAAAATTTCAGTAAGTGCCAAAGTGGCACACTCCAGTATAAATGCTACCGGAGTTGGAGAAGTCCAGTCCTCTCGGTACAGCAAGTCCTCCACAACTTCTAACGTTGCCCTTTGAGGGATATTAGTATAGTGGGCCTCAACATCCAGTGTCACCAAAAAATTGATATCCTCTGGATGTTGGACCCCCTCAAGTATTCGTATGACATCAGTTGTATCTTTAACAAACGAGGGGGTATCCCTAACTAGGGGTTGGAGAAAGTGATCGCAAAATCTCGACAGAGGTTCCAAAATGGAACCGATACCCGAGACGATGGGTCTACCTGGGACCGGGGTAACCCCTTTGTGGATTTTGGGGAGGGTATAGAAGTATGGGATGCCGTCCTAACTGAAGAACACCAAGGACATATTAAACAAATTAAAAAAAACATAACCTTTGAATCAGACAAATAACTGCTATTAACCCTAGATGTGGAATGATTGTACACAAACATTCCACAAGAGTCACTAGTGGTGATATATCGCCTCATGACTCCCAGACAGGCTAATAAAATTACATATGCTGAGTTCATTCTTGACTGCTCACACATGGGGGTCGATTCCGATTCGGGCCGGATATTTCTCCGACCGAGCCGGACCCGGAGAGATTTCCGACCGAATCGGACCCGTGCAGTCCGACCGAACGAGTACGATGCGTCCGTATGTTATCGGACTCGAGTCGGTCGGACTCCCATTGAAGTCAATGGGAGCCGGTCGTACAACGCGTACGCGGGCTCCCATTGACTCAATGGGTGCGAGTCGGACAAGGGCGCCCCCTACAGCGGGTACGCGGCGAAGCGATTCGCGCCGTACACGCACAGGTAGGGGGACCCATGGGTCCCCCCTGTGTGCGACTCGCGCGGCTACGCGTACAGGGGGTCCGACACGGACCCCCAAAGTACGGCTCCGACAGCTCTTACGAGCCGGACGGCGCGGCTCGGTCGGACTCGCTCGCGGCGCGCATCGTACTTACCCGGCCGGGAAACGTCTCCATTGCGCGGTGCGTAGTCGAGTCCGAGCGAGTCGGTCGGAGCGGTTCGAGCCGGGAGCGAAGTCGGTCGGAGCGGTCGGGACGCCCGGACGAGGTCGGTCGGCGATTTCGCATCGTACTCGCTCGGCCGGACCCGCGTACGGCTCGGTCGGGAAACAGGGCTCCGAATCGGATCCGGTAAAGCCGAATCCGATTCGGAGCCCTACCGGCCGAGATCGGAATCGGCCCCTTGGTCTTTACAAGGAATGTCTTTGAGTATGAAGGGGATTTCTTCTTGCAAATGCATGGTACTTCCATGGGGAGTACCTGTGCTCCCAGTTTGGCATGCCTATATGTACACAACTTTGAAATTGAATACATTTATTGCAATGAGAAACCATATCTCAGACAGATGAGGTTGTGGAAAAGATACATAGACAGTCTCCTGTTGATCAGGAGAGGCACCAGGGAGGAAGCAATTGAGGTTACAGAATGTGTCAACCATTAGGACTCCTTTCTGAAATTCACCATGAATATGAGTGATGTGGAAATGCCATTCTTGGACCTACAGATATCTCATGAGGGGGGGTATCCTCAAGACTGAGGTTTATTATAAACCCATGGATAAAAACAGTCTTCTACGATTTGAGAGTGTCCACGCCGAGCACTAAGAGAATGCTTGCCAACAGGTCAATTCCTAAGACTCAGACACAATTGCAAAGAAAATGGGAAGTACAGAGAAAACACAGAAATACGAAGTGAAAAACTATGTGAAAGGAAGTACCCTGAGAGAACTATCACCAGGGCTAGAAAAAGTGCCATGAATAACAACAGGGATGCCCTGTTGGGCACCTATAAAAAAACCACAGGAGTCAAGACCTATCTGTGTAACAACTTTCACTCCCATTTCTAACTCAGTTACCAAACTGGTTAGGAGACATTGGGGTATTCTAAACTCTGGGAATCTAAAAACTGCACACCCTATGTTCTCCTTCAGGAGGAGCCAGAATCTACGGTATGCCCTGGTACACACACCCCGAAGAAAAGACCAGCAGAGACCCAAAGGACACTATGGGGTACCCCACCCCGACAGACCACCAACCCAACCCTGCGCTGGGTGTGGGGTGTGTCAGTTCACCAAGAAGTGCAAGTCTGTTGACTTGGGCCTGGCCACCCCTTGGGTTTTAAAACACCTGACAAACTGTAATTCAAGCCACAGTATATGTCCTAAAATGTCCCTGTAGGCAACGGTACATTGGTATGACTACTGGGAAGATACGAGTCCGCATACCAGAACATAGGAGCACAAAAATGTGTAGGAGAGACAATATAAAATTGACCAGACACTTTGTTGACCACCAACATAAGGCAGATGACATTGAACGGTATGTGGTTGAGAAATTGGAACACCGACATGCAAACATGAGCAAGGCACTGCTAAAATATGAACAGTGCTGGGTGTTCCGCCTCCATACTAACACCCGTGGGCTTAATGACGAAATCCCATGGGGAGCCCAGGGTAACTAAATGATATTTAGGGTCACCCAGTGTGTGTAGTCTTTACACCCCCCCTCTCAACAGACCTGATTTCCTCCCTCTTCTCAAATGTTAACTGTGATAATCCTTGGCCCCTAGCAGGGACCCTTCTGGGATTTAATTTGACAGAACCATCATCACTGTTCTAATATGATAAGAACCACTCTGTCGTTCATATGTTCCTTCTTTTGTGTGTGATTATTTTCTCACATCAGCAATTTAGTCTGCACTGAAAACAGGCTACTACAGCCCCCATAACTCATTTTTTATGACACAGGACCGTCCCATGCTGTATCTATTTTTTGTCATGCCAGTACTCCTGGGAAATAGACTTCATTTCCCAGAATCCTTAAAAACAGTGGAAGCTTGTTATTGGCTCCTACAGGAGCATGACGCGTCCAATGTACACGGCCACGCTCAATGCGGTGCCCCAAGTTAGGGAGCACAAGCCCCTCCAGGGCCAGACTGGAGCTCCTCCCTGCCTCGGGCCACCACGGCGATATCCGGCTGTGCATACTAAATGTGATCCCACACTCTGTGATCACGTGCCTGCTTCTGTGACCATTAACCTTGAAATAAATGTGCCCAATGGGCGGGGCCACACCTCCCTGATTCCGGTGGTCATAGACCTCCTGGTGCAAAGCAGGTGGAAATCATTAGATATAACACGGCTGACAATTAACACAACGGGCGGATTGGCCATCTTGGGCAGCCCATTTACTTTTAAATAGAAATTGGTGTTGCTACTACCTTGTCGGTACCAGTTGGTTGTTTGATGGGGCATGGTAGGATCTATGCGGGGACTCTACCTTGACATAGTAAGTAATATGATGTAGATACAATATTTGAGCAGTACCTTCAAATTAGTTTTGGACACTGTGTTACTGTTTGAAGACTTGAGGAGTGTCTTACAGTGCATTCAGCAGGCATGAGGGGCAGTATGTTTACTCACTGTTTCCTGTACTATTATTTCTCTCCCCTCCTTCTCTGTGCTAATATGGGATCACACCTATTAGAGTGTGACTATAGGAGCCGTCCACCCTGAACAGACCATGAAGCAACTAGCCCCTGGGCACTAGGTAAATAATCCACACTGGGATTATGTATGGTTCCCCTCTTCCACATGTGCTTTTTACCACTTGTGCATGTGTGCTTTGAATTAGTGTTTTTATAACACTAGTGCCAAGTTTGTTAATGTTTTTACAATGTTGTTTTTAATGTGCATTATTGTCATTGTGCAATTACCATGATGGGAACTTAGATCATTGTGGTTTCCAATTTTCATTCTCTTACTACCACTGTTACACATATGTTTGTTTTCTCTCCTCCTCAACTAGGAATTAATTCCTGGTGACTTTTTGAAGAGAGGTAGGTCCTCTTGATGTTTTTTATGGTACACTTCACTATTATTAAATAAGTGTAGGGATACATAATGCCCGAGACCTGTAGCCTATAGTGGAAGGGCAGAAACATGTTGGCAAGACAACTAAGCATACTTAAGGGTTATAGCAACCACATACATCCTCTGAGAATGTCATATGGTACTTTTTATTCAAGCCTAGGATACCACCTGAATAAAGGATACTTTGTGCAGGGGCGGCTCCTCCACGTGGGCGGAGGAGCGTCTCCCCACTGCCTTCTCGCAGTGTGAGAAGCAGAAACATAAAATGGTTTTTTAAATACCATTTTATGTTTATGCTTCTCGCACTGTGAGAAAGCAGAAGGCAGGGTTTGGTTGGGGGTGGGCGGGCGGGTGGGCGTTCCTGCTCCAGCCAAGGGCCGACCAAACCAGTCATGCACACTCTGCATTTTCTCTATGTATGCTGCATGCAGCCTACATAGAGAAAATGGCCTCCCTGTAGATGCCTGTGGGGTCGGCGTCCTAGCCAATCACAAAGCTGCCATTGCAGCGTTGTGATTGGCTTAGGGAAGGAGAGGGAGGCTGCCTGCTTCCTGAAAGGCGCAGAGAGAAGAGACGCGACGCGGGACCGGCGGCGAAGGTAAGTTTTTTTTTTTTTTTTTAATTAACCCCCCCTCCCCGCGCTACCCCCCTACACCAGCAAGTCATGCCGGCCGTGACTGACTTTGTGAAATATCCTAAGGCTTTTTTAATTACTTAACTGGATCCAAGTATTTTATCCAGAGAAAATAAGTAATTTCTAAGAACTCCCTCAGGTCAGCCCCCCCTGAGGTCGAGTCCAACCTGGTAGTATCGTCTCACAAGGGTGGGACGAGGTGGCAAATGATGAAGCATGTCACATTAAGTGAGTGAGCCTACCTCATCCAATTCTTGGAATTGTCCCTTTACCTGTTGGGAGAGTAGCAGTAGGTAGATAGGTTGACTCAAACCAGGGCTTTGGGGAGATTCCCCTAAGAACGCAAAGAGGGTGTCGCACCAATTCTGTGTTTGGAGTGTTTATGAGATGCAGGCATGAGCTCGATATATTGGCTCTTTCTCTCATTGGTATTGTATAGGACCCTAAGAGACCCCTCACCAAACACATGCAAGACTGCCACTGCAGGCTGCGTGTTTTGGTGCAGACAAAGGTGAAAACACGACATGTTACCTCTCCCTGGTGCCATGTCCCCTAGCACTGTATATAATATTTGTAAGTCACCCCTACAGCAGGCCTTACAGCCCTAAGGCAGGGTGCATTATATTATATGTGAGGGCATAACTGCCTGAGCAGATATACCCCTGTGCTGGTCAGTTCTATTACTGCCAGTGAAAGTGAACAGGGAAACCATTTTAAAACATGTGCTGGACATTGGTGAAAACAAATTTCCCAGCTACATGATGGTGGCTTCACTGAAAATTGGGATGTTTGGTATCAAACATCTTGTATTAATACACCCACACTGATTCCAATGTTGGATTTATTAATACATGCACCCAGAGGGCACCTTAGAGATGCCCCCTGAAAACCTACCAGCCCCGGGTGCGTTGGATGACTGGTTTCTGCCAGCCTGCCACCAGAGACGAGTGTCTGACCCCCAAGGGTGAGAGCCTTTGCTCTCAGGAGGTCAGAAACAAAGCCTGCTTGGGGAGTGGGTGATAACGACCCCTCCCACATGATGACCTGCTGATTAGCACTCTCAGGTGGACAAGCCTCAATGAAGCCAATGCCTTTGAAATGCAAGTCTGGCTCCCCTCACAGGAGATGAAACCAACCCCCTTTATCCAGGGCCCTTTGGTACCTGGACAGGCGGGAAAATTAGCTAGTCAGGTAGGCGTGCCACCGCCAGGCTCGTACTACCCCTAAGGTGGCCTAACTTGAAGTGGACAGGACTTTTCAGAGTTGGCCATCTTTGTGAGGGCAAACTTAGGAGATCTGGGACAGGGTTATGCCCACTTCCCACAGGAAGTGGTCATATAGGGGGCGTAGTGACCCCAAGGGACAGTAGCCCATTGGCCACTACCTTACATTCCCCTAATGCCCCAAAATTCAGTATTTAAGGAAGCCCCTGGCACCAGAAAAGCAGATCCTGCCGACCTGAAAGAAGAAGACAGATGTGAAGAGTTGTAAAGAGCAAGAACTGAAGACCCAGCAACTGACTTGGGGCCAACACTGCCGGCCTGCCTGCTGACTTCGACAATTATGCCAAAAGTCGACTTGTCCTGCAGCTGCTGTGTCTCCAAAGCCAGGGAGAACTGCCAGTACTTCACCCAGGAACCAAGAACTCCTGTGAAGCAGTGGACCTTCTTCCCTGCACTCTGCATGCAACCCAAGAGACCTGAGAGGACTTCAAGACCGCGAAAACCTGATGCCTAAGGACACCACTGCATCCGTCGCTCCAAGCCTGAGTTGAATTGGGCCAATGGCATCAGCGTGGTCCCCCAACTCTCCAAACACTGAGTCCACTGTAGTGCTTCTCCTCTCTTGGACTCCCCAAGGTCGCCTGCAGCCTCTGCACACAGGCCCCCTCTACCGCAACAGCTACCGGTAAAGAAAACCCAACGCCTAAAGACACCTCTGCACCGGTCGCCCCAGTGCCATGGAGAAGAGAACCTAAGGTGTCCCTGTGTCCCCGAACATCGTGAGGCCTGCGATCTCCTGTTGGTTCAGCCTGACTGGCCTCCCATTCAAAGCCTGCAGCCTCTTTACGCGAAGACCGATCCCCATAGAGTAACATTGGGCACCCCGATGCTGGTTGCACCCCTGCATCCGGGCACCCTACTGCCGCTGGTGGTGATCTTCTGGTGCTTGCCCACCACTCAACTTAACTCCTGGAGATTGGTCCCGTAAGTCGCTGTACTGTACCTGAATGCTGTACTTGTTCTTTCTCTGTCATGACACTGAGTGGCCACAAGGGAACATACCTACGCTATTACGAATGAAGGCGCGTATGAGTGAAGCGAATGGATTAGTGAACTAGAGTACCCAGGATGCCTAAAGAGGAGGGGCATATAGAGTATCTGGTTGCTAGAGTTTCAAATACCTCCGTACTCGAACTGTCCAGTGCTTGACAATTCGAGTCGGAGTACGGTAGGCAGAGGCTCCGTCTACTTGCTTTCCTTCAAGGAGGCTCCTTCTATCAGAGGAGCGTTTTTTCATTTCTCTTCGTTTCCGCGCTGGGGTGCAACGAAGAGCAGATACATTGTTGGGTGTTTTGCGGGATCCCACCAGGAGAAACGCTCGGGCGAGCGTATTCACTGCTCTTTGTTCCCGCGCTGGAGCGCGACAAAGAGCGGATACATTTGTTGCCAGTTCGACTCACGCCAGGAGAAACGCTCGGGCGAGCGTGTTCTTTTTTTGTTTTGTTCCCGCGCTGGAGCGCGACGAAGAAAAGATACAATTGTAGCCAGTTGGGAATCCGGCGGTTTGAACGCTTGGGTGAGCGTTAACCGTGTTCTCTGTTCCCGCGCAGGAGCGCGACGAGGAATGGATCAGGATACACTGGAAGGAAATGTACCTAGTGCAACCATGGTATTAGCTTGTTTCTTTTGCTGAGGTTATTTTATTTCTGCGCAGGAGCGCATTAAGATTCAAGTAATTACATTTAAAGGGAAAACACTCCTTTCTTTGCCTATCCTAGCGCAGGAGCGTTAGGTATTTCTGAAGGAGGTCTGAAGGTGTCATTCAGATAAGTACTTTCCTGTTTATTTCCGTTTACATTTACTCAGCTATCCTTGGTTCTAATGCATGTATCTGGACTGTGCTACAGTAAGTAAAACAGGTGTGTGGTGCAGCGGCCAGGGCAGCTGACTTCGGAGCACAGGGTTCACGGTTCGATCTCCAGCGTCAGCTCAGCTCAGCATCATGTGACTCTGGGCAATAGCTCACTTAATTTCCACGACGGCCCCCAGCGCCTTGAGACCCGTAAGGGTGAGTAGCTGCGCTTTATAAAAACGGACTTACATTTTTTTTTTTACATTTACTGTTTCAGTTAATCAAGTTAGACACAGGAGTGTCATGTTTCCAGCAGCTCTGGGGGTCTTCTACATATGTGGCGCGAATGTGGCAGGGTAGACGTAAGTGCACATACAGTCATCCTACAGTAAACTCATGTACTGTTTGAACAGCACAGTAGTATTACCTCTCTCTCTCGTTTACTGCAGGTCCCTAAAGGCTAGCATTCGGGGTAGAGAGGCTAGTGCTGTCGCACATTCTACCAGAGAAGCCCACCTGAAGGGTAGTCGACACAGCTGCATCTTGTTTTGGTTTTTGTTTCCTTTGTCCCTTTTTCCCTTTCCCCTGACTGGTGTTTCTTGCTGGAGTGGTATACTAAGATACTCTCGGGAGATACCAGGAAAGGGGAAAGGGTTACATATCTTCGTACATCGCCCCTGCTGTGCAGTGGATCCCAGGTTAGTGGTATTCCGATCTGTTCTCTGACATTCTCCCATAGGATAACATTCCAGCATCTAAAAATTCTACTGTGTCGACTTTTTGAATACATAAGTATTTCTATTGCAAAACATTTTTACCTGATCGAATTGATTAGGTGCCTAAATATATATAAAGATATGTTTTTTTTAAAATAAATTGGTGTGGATCTCCTTATTGAGCCGCGTGCATCATTTATTGACTATTGTGTGTATTTGTAGATGTCTAACACTCCTCTCTAATAAGCCTAAGGCTGCTCGACCACACTAACCCCTAGAAGAGAACCTTGGGATTGCTGGAGCAAGTCCCTGTCCACTCATAAGCGAACCCCTGGACTCTTTGCACGATATATCTCATTTTGATATTTCACATAAAGAGCCAGCTTCCCACACATCGTATCTCCACTGAATCGCAATCATGTAAATTGCCTCGTTAATTAATACCAAGGAGTGCTGTGCCGATGAGCTTTACAAAGGTTTACCAGCTTACCAACATAAATGCTTGCAATCAGTCCAAAATGTAGGAGTCTGACTAGAGTCTGGTCTAAAAAATATGGTTGAATCCATTCATGATGGAACATGCCTTGCTTCCAAATGTGTGCATGATATGATGACGGTGGACAGGGGTGGCTCCTCCATTAGGGCGGAGGAGCGTCGCCCCACTGCTTTCTCGCAGTGCGAGAAGCAGAAACATAAAATAGTATTTTAAATACCATTTTATGTTTCTGCTTCTCGTGCTGCGAGAAAGCAGAACGGTATGCCTGGTTGGGGGCGGGCTGGAGGGTATGCCTGGTTGGGGGTGGGCAGGTGGGCGGGTAGGGGAGGAGTGGCTTGCCCACTGTTGTGGGCCCTGACTGTTTGGTCGGCCGACCAAAGCAGTCATGCGCACTCTACATTTTCTCTATGTAGGCTGTATGCAGCCTACATAGAGAAAATGGCCTCCCTACAGGCGCCCGGCTGGGCGCTGTCCGCACCAATCACAATGCTGTCATTGCAGCGTTGTGATTGGCTTAGGGGAGGGGAGGGAGGATGCCTGCTTCCTGTTCTCCTGAAGCAGCAGGAAAACATGGGACCTGGCCAGCAGCGGAGGCGGCGCGGGACCCGGTGAGGTAAGTTTTCTTTTTAAATTAATCCCCCCAGTAAACCCCCGTGCGAACCCCCACCTGCCCCCCCACCCGCGAGTCATGCGAGCCGCGACTGACGGTGGACGGAAGAAAATATATCACCCCTTATTGCCCAGACTACTCACCGTGCTCCACCGAAGCCCACATCTAGGCTTGTAGAAGCAGTGCAGAGTCACAGTTTGTGCCCCATGACTGTGGAACCCTTTCCTACACATATCCACCTCAGTCGCAATATTTCGTCTCCATGAATACTACAATACATGGCTATTCCCAAAATATACACTTTTCAGTTGAGAATGCTTTTTCCAAAGTGATGGCTGTATGATTTCTCGTACCTAGATGAATTGGAGTCTGTAGAGTGAAAAGCTACAAACTTTTAGAATCCAGTCAATGCCTCCCTTACAACAAGCAGTCAGTAAACGTCTCCCACAGACCTGCTTTCCCAAGTATTCCCATCTCTGAAGCAACTTCTCAATCTGCAGCATTAGCCCAGCTCTGCCGGGTTCTAGAGATTTCAGAGCTCAGCTTTCGGGGTGAAGTGCTATGCGTCACCAGCGACTCTCTCACAGGGTCTAAGCACAGAGGGCTTCTCCCATTTCAAGCCACCGTCTTGTTGCTTTGTTCTCTTCCTCACCGAATTAAATCTCCTCTGTGTTCCCTAATGTTCCGATTACAAAACCGGCTTCTCGTGTTCTGCTATTTGGACTACAATAGTCATGGCTATTTATTTGAGAGGTTGAGCTGGTTCCTTGCATGGTAGCAGTAATTGAGCCTGGTGTTATTTTTCGCTAACATTTGCTTGTCGCCATCAGTGTGGGTGTGTTATGTTTCTTTTATGTTCACATCTTCACATTATCTTTAGTGTAAGAAAGTCTAGACCATTTGACTATTTTACAACTATATCAAATTGTCAAGCTCACTAGTTGTCTTTACCTTTGTTGAGTTTGCAGGGTGTGGGTGCCTGTTCCTGATAATCAGAACCCAAATCTTGGAGGATAATGTTCTTTAAATGTTTTTTTATTAAAGTCCTTTGCTTTATGGTGATTAAAAACAGTCAGTTATGTTCCCTGTATGTTCCAGTTATTGCATTTAGAAGAATTATGTCAATACTGCAGCAGATGCGCTTTCTCCGTCTTAAGACCCCCCTTCTTTTTTCATCTCGCACTCGCCTTGTTTTTCATGACCAAGCGCTACTCAACTTCGTTTGACCCTTATTCTTTTTCATACCCTCACACACTTCTTCTCACTTCTTTGCTTCATGTGCTAAATCACTACCCTCACATTTACTTAGTCTTTCCACCACTCTGTCCCTCTGACTCTTGTTTGTTCTCTTTAATGAAGGAGAGATGGACAAAACATTTATTTTGCCCTTAGTTTTCAATTGTCTCATTCCTAATGCCTCTTGAAGTGTCATATCAGCTCTTTGATCTTTTCCCTAAAAATTGGTTGTAGAAGCGTCTCAAGCTTTTTAAGAAAGGTGATCCCCTCAATCACTCACGCTGTGTGTTATGTGTGATTTCAGATTTCGTGTGTGACTCATGCTCCTCTCTGTGCTATTGGGACTGACAGAAGGAACCATGTATAGATCTGGGTGACAAACTCGGATCTCCATGTTTGACCTTAATTATGAGATTATCTTCTAGTAGGATTAAGATTTCCCACTGGGTCACACACGGGCAGCATCCCTTGTTTCCCCTTGGACAGAGACATACACTCAGGAGTGATGTATGGCATGCATGATAAAATAACACTGTGCCTCAGGAGTACTCACCACTCACAGACAAGGCCCTAGTTCTGAGTGTGGAGGTGAATTCCGATGGCAGGGATTGGAATTCCAAGTTTTGATATAAACACTGCTTACTGCATGCTCAGGGTGTTTACCACCCTATTCTAAGAGTTACATGGCAGAATGAGGAATAACTTGCTGTTTTAGTTTTAACGATTAGCAAAATGGCAAATTGTTCCTCTTTCCAACCTTTTCCTTTGTAAATTGCTCCAGGTGATACCTAATGGAATTTGTGCTGAGCAAAAAACTTGAATCCATCCAAAAAGTGTGTCCAACTCGAAATCCGAAATTGGGCCAAACACAATACGAGCCTGAAGTCGGAATTACAGTGGGATTCAGAATGTGGCCATTGTTGGTGACTCCCTAATGTTTTCGCTTTACCTCCAGTTATAGAAGCACCGGCCCTGTAGAAACCCCATAAGGCTCAGATACATATGCCAACTGGCCTCTCAATTCACCTCTAACTCTCTTAGAAGGGTGAAGCCTTGGAGCCCGACACTTAACAGAGAGGTTGATGCTTCTTGGCGCTCTATTCTCTTCATCTTCAAGGACGCTGTAGCGGGTGTAGAACCACCTTGAAGGTGCACTGCCATACTGAGGTTGCTCTTCTTGGGGTCTATGGATAATTTGAGGTGCATGACTAGTAGAGGGGGTGGGAAGAATTATCTTGTCCTGCTTCCGTCAAGGAGGCAAGGTGAAATCAGCGGGCACCAGCCGCAGCCCGTGCAGGTAAGAGCGGGGGGGCCATGTGGGGGGAGGGGGTTACGACAGACAACGAGGGAAAGTTAATTATTTATTTAATTTTCCCTCGTCATCGTCCGTCGAAATCCCCCCCACCGCTCTTACCGGCACGGGCTGCGGCTGGCGGGCACGTATAACTTATGCCCTAGATGTAGTGCTCTCTTGTTGCGAGAGAGTACTTTAAGAGTATTAGCCCTGTATGTAGTGGAATAAATAAGGAACTATTCATGTATACCTGGAGTCTGGATCTTCTTGTCTGACATACCACGAGGGGGCTCTTCAGGTACCAACGTAAAGAAGACAGACAGGCGTTAGAGGGCCAGGAGGGACAGTCTGAGAGAGGATGGGTTTGCCCGCTTGTGGCATCTGAACTCACCTCTAGCTCTCTTTTCATTTCCTCTACCATCTTTCCTTTCACTCATGAATCCCTATTACTTCTAGTTGGTATCTACTTCTCTCACCATACACACATTCCTTGCCCCTATGCCCTCTTCCCAGTCTTCTTCTTTCTACGCACCCCCTTCCCTCCTTGACACCGCTCTCTTCTTCTCTTCCTCTGCCCCCTCCACCCCTTTACTTCTTCTTCTTCTGCCTCTGCCTCTCTGCCTGCTGTTTTTGGCGATCTCTCTGCTTCTGCCTCTCCCTCTGCCTCTGGCGCTCTTGCTCGGCGTGTCTCTGGCGCTCTCGCTGTTTATCCGCCTCGTGCCGTTTCTCCCGCTCCCTCAGCTTGTGACGCTCCTTCTCGCGGTCCTTCTGGCGATCATGGCTGCGGTGTATTGCCAGGGCGGCTGGGGCAAGTACGACCTCTGGGCCCGGACCCTTGGCCTCTGCCTCCTCCTCTTCCTCCTTTTCATTGTCCTTTGCGGTTTCCTGGAAAAAGAGGTAAAATTAAAGAATTAACGACGGGTCTAGGCCGAACAGCACCAAACAACTTTGTGGGGGAATGCTTCTGCAATTACTTTTGTAGCTACTGACAAAGCAAAGTACTTATCAGATCTTCGCAGAACGACGTCATAGCAAACCTGACTTTCTAAATCCCATATTTGTAATGCACGACTAAGGGTACTGAGGCGCTGGGGGCTGTCGGGGCGATTAAGTGAGCAATTGCCCAGAGTCACATGATGCAACGTGGAGGTATGTTTTCATTTCTCCTCGTTTTTTCCTCTTTCAATGCGTGCTGCATTCTGCAGCACGCATTGAAAGAGGAAAAAGCCTGTAGTGATTGTTTTTGTGCAGGAAGGAGCCCCTTCCTGCACAAAAACAATCTCCCCACGACGCAGGCATCCTTGCACCATAGTGCAAGGATGCCTGCGCATGGCTGCAGCTTGTGCGCCAGCGCAGGGGGAAGCAAAGAGATGCAACATATTGTTGTAAATATGTCGCATCCCTGTGCTTTGAAAGTGACTCAGTGCGGCGCAGCCAAATGGCTTGCGGAATGCACTGAGCCACTTTCATTGTAAATCTGCCCCCTAGTTGGGAATATGTATGCATAGCAATAACATATTTAATGTTATTGTGCCAGTTAAACGCTCACTACCATGTAGGAGGTCAAAAACTTGGATTGATCATCCTGTCAAACTCCCCAGCTCAATGAAATGAGCACCACCTTGGACTGAGGAGTAATAATTGAATAGAAAAACATTAATTATTTGTTTATTATTATTAAATAATTTGCATCTACTTTGCCAGGTGTTTTCTTTTTACTGAAGTGGAAGCACAGTCAGGACCTTCTCACCACTCATTAAAAGCCACCCAGATATAAGCACACATCACTGATGTGTTGTGGGGAGAGGGGGAGGGTAAATGGCAGGCTGGACGGACCTTGGCAGACAGCTGATATCACTTAAATACATAATTACTGACTATAAAGGCATCCTTCAGCATTTGCTATCATCAGCCACTTCTAATCACACATATACATTTTCTGGAAAATTCGCACCCATACCAATCAAGGAATTACATAATGTGGTACAGCTCTCCAACCTCACTCACCAAAAACTCACAACTCATCAAAACTGACACACCCTATTTTAACCCTATTCACTGGGGGCACCAGAATAAAGCCGATATTCAGCCTACCAGGGGATAGTTTTACCCATACCACTTCCTCCTTTTGCTTGCACTTGCCCCTCACTCTGAACATATTGCTCATCTAACTCCTCTCCATTGGAGAGTTGTAGCCCACACCAGGCACCTTGCGGTTCTGGTGTGAGGAGGGAACCCAATGATGAAGCATGTCATCTACGGATGAGTGAGTGTTCGTGTCCTAAGAAAAGCATTCTCCAACAGACAACTGTCTTCATTCCCCCATTTTGTTAGAAACCAGACATACTTTGTGCGAATTCTATATAGTCAGGGAGTAGTACGCTTCTGGGTGGGTTTCTTTCTCCTATTAAACCCCTTGTGTGTATTAAATTATTGCCTGTGTCAGGATGTGGTGTTCAAGAAAAGATGAGATTGTGACAAGTTTAGTGGGTGGGTGTTTAAGGGAGAGGCTGAGCTACTGGCCTAATGGCAGGACCTCCCGAGGACGTTTCCAGGCACACAGTCCAGTATTGGACAGTGTACATTGTGTATTGAGGAGAGTACATTGAATAAGGTGACAGAGAAAAGTGATATTTGTGCTTGGCCTGAATTTCCGCTTAGTACAACATGGACATGGTCTTGGGTGCCAGGTCAGAGAATGATGAGGAGGTAGAGCACTATGTTAGGTGAAGGAATATTTAGTCTTGTCTTGACAGAATAGCTGTCTGCAGATCTATTGTTACCAATGCTAGAAAACATACAGAGCAGGCTTAGGTTCCACCCAAAGGAGGATCTGTCTCTCACCTCGTGCTATTGGCTGTTTGGCTTATCACTCCGCCTCCTATGAAGTGCTTATATTAGAATGCATGAGGGACTATGTGTATAGGGGTAATTTATTGTACATTTATAAAGTACACTAAATGACCACAACAGTAAATTCTTAATTTCATATATGCATCGTATTCAGACAGCAATCGTTTTCTATTTTGTGTTTTTTCACTGCAATAGGCTTTTTTAAAATGTTTTTGTCAGGACTGGAAAGGCAAGCCAGACCTATTGACTTTGCAAATGTTTCTTTTATATTGATGTCTGTCATGATGTTGTTTTCTTTGCGCACGCTTGGTGCAGTGTTGTAGTTGTTTTGTTTATTTGCTAGGCACTTGCTAGACGGGTTCAGCAGGTTTACGTTTGCGTGATAAAATGTTTTTCCTTGCCCCTTGAGAGATAGGCTTGTACAGATTTATTGTGTCTTGTGTGTATGGATAGGTAAATGCCCAGATAGAGGTATGTGAGTTGCCATACCCTCTAGTGGCAAGGAGTTGATTTTTTCTGTTCACTGGTGTGTAGGGGTAAATGGGTTTTCTGTGTCCTTTGAGGATTGGTAGGGTTTTACTGTCTGTCCTATCAGTGGGGATTATGAGTCGGCTTGATGTGGTCATGATGTGGGCATAGGGACATTCATGGTTTCAGTTTGATGGGAATGAGGTCGAACCTGTTGTTTGGAAACGTTATTCCTGTATCTGCAAAAGGTGATTGCGAGTGTAGTAACCAGTATTTTGTGTACTTGAGTCATACTTGCTTTTATTGCAAATGTCTTTAAGGGAGGGAGGTGTGCAGTAATATGCTCTCATGTATGTACCTTTCCTGTTCTGCTCTGTTTGTTAGAGTGAGGTTCAGACGCAGTGTTCCATAAGTCACAGCGTGTGTAGTTAGTCTAAAGCGGCGGTACTCAAAGTATGGCTTGCGGGCCTTCCTCAGGGCGGCATTCGCTGGGAAAAAGCATAAAAGGGGCAAGCGCGGACAATCAGTGTCTTGTATGCTCACCTTCGCCTCAACCCTCATCTGCCTCTGTGACGTAATTTGCTTGCGTCGTGGCAGAGGGAGAGGCTCACTTACCTGCCCTCATCCTCACCTAGCTCGCTGACCTTTCAAAGCGTGTCTTTCTCCAGGTAACAACAGAGGCACCCAAGATCACTGCTGCAGCCGATAAGTTTTTTTTTAATGAATATTTGTGAATGTATGTGTGCATGTGTATGTCCTGGGTGTATGTGTATGAAACAGAATTTGTGTGTGTGTGCCTGCCCTACCCCTGCTGCACATTATGGGCCACCACTGATATGCCTACTTGTTTGTGAAGCCCGGATCTGCAGCCAGAAGTGGGCCACAAGCCTTTCCCTGAAACATTCATGACAGTTTGCCTTCCTGATACATAAAGTGAGTAGTTTAAATATTAGCAAGGCTTTTTTTATGTGATGAACATGAAGGGTAGTACATGGTTGTCTGTAGTCACTGCTAAGAGAAACTACAAATGCACGCATTTGTTCTACCCTCTCTCTCGGTGACCTTTCATTTCACAGTACCAAAGGTGTTGGATCCTACAGCACACGCTGTGCCACCCTTCGGATTTCACCCTGTAAGCCAGCTAGGTGCAGGACTCCAGGCTATTTTCTGATGGTGATCTCTTCATAAAGAAAATATATTTCTGTCACACTGAGCTACAGAGTTCTGAGTCTGCACTGTACAAGCCGGCCCCGGCTGTGGGCACCGTGAAGGCACCTTCACGCTGAGCAGGACGTGGCCCAGTCTGTGCATGGGTGACGTTCCCATAATGACACAATACCAAACATGCCTTCAGACTCCATTCAGGCGGGAGACTCCCAATTTTTTTAAGCAAAAAATGACTATATTTTACCTGTCTCTTGCCAAAAATTGCCGCTGCCACTTCAATGTATGTCAATGGGGAAAATGCATTCCCCGGTTATTATTTTTTTTTCAAAATCTCACACTTGCCGGTTGTAGAATGTTGACATGTATGGGACATCCCATGTGAGCTTCATTCGGAGCACCACAGATGCATGCCTCTGTGGGCCGTCCCTGCACCCAGGAAATGTGCAGGGTGTGCAGTAAATATCTTTTTCACTACGTTGATGTGTCCTTGTTCCTTGCCCCCACCCTTACATGAGTGGCAACTGCTTCTAGTGTGTTATTTGAATACATTAAGGAAACAAAGTTACCTCCTAAAGAATTTCAATGGAAATTTAACACCAGTGCCACCCTTTCTCCAGACTGCTTCATCAGCATCGCTTTCTCAAGCCTGCATGAACATCCTACTAACAGGCCTCCTCCGTTGCCCATCTCGCCCTCCTTCCTCAGGGTCCCTCTCTCTCACCTCTACCTTCCTCTTGTCTTACCTCTCCAGGACTCCATTCACCTTTCCGCTAGGACTGTCCCAGGACATTTTTTATCTGCCTGCTCCGGCTTGGCTCTTGTCTGCCCACCCTAGATTGCGTCTTGCCAGTCTTCCCCAGGACACCTTTTTACCCAGGTACCCCAGGATGCCTCCTGCCATTCTGGCTTGCCCACTTCAGCTCGAATCTTGCCTGCCTGCCCCGGGACACGTATTGTCTGCCTTTTATAGGAGCGCTTGTCAAACCCTACTAGAATCCTGATTGATTGCCTCAGCCAGGGCCCTCCGACATCTCTCCCAAGAAGCCTCTACTGCTCTGCCCAAGAGCAAAGCTTGCCCCTTGGCATCTCTTGCTCAACTGGCCAAGGTCACCTTTTGCCAGCCTGCCTCATGACTCTTCTTGCCCATCTGCCCCAGGACAACTCTTGCCAGTCTACCCCAGGACGCCTCCTACCAACCTGGCTTGCCCACTTCAGCTCTTATCTTGCCTGCCTGCCCTGGGACACGTCATGTCTGCCTTTTATAGGAGCGCTTATAAATCCTCCACTAGAGTTACTCTTGATTGCCTCAGCCAGGGCCCTCCAACTTCTCTTTAAGGAAGCTGCTACTCCTCTGCCCAAGTCCACTGCCTGCCCCAGGGCACCTCTTGCTTACCTGCCCCAGGGCACCTCTTGTTCACTTGACCCAGGGCACCTCTTGCTGACCTGTCCCAGGGCTCCTCTTGCTCTCTTGACCCAAGACGCCGTTCCCCGCCTGCCCCAGGACACCTCCTCTCCTGTCACAGGATGCCTTTTACCCATCTGCTCAGGGCTCCTCTTGTTCGCCTGCTTGAGGATGCTCTCAGTACCCTCAGCCACCTCCCCCAGGACTTTGTGGTCCAGTTTGGCTCTTGCCCACGTGTTCATGAGGCCTCTGCCCAACTGCAACAGGGTGTTTCTGACCTGCCTGCACATGATACATGTTGAGTGCTCGGTTTGCCTCTTTCTGAACCTTTTTAGTTTTTCAGCAACCTTCCACAGGAACCTCTCTTGCCTACAACTCCAGTACCCCTCACACCTGCCTGCTGCTTAGGACCTTCTTACCTGCCTCCCTCAGGATCCCTCTTGCTTGCCTCAGGATCCCTCTTTCCTGCTTGCCTCAGGATCCCTTTTGCCTGCAGCCCCTAGGATCACTATTCCCTGCTGTCCTGAGGATCCCTCTTGCCTGCCGTCCTCAGGATCCCTATTGTCTGCTGTCCCAAGGATCCCTTTTGCCTGCCGTCCCCAGGATCCTTCTTGCCTGCTTCAGGATCCCTCTTAAAATTGATATTTGAAAGAAAGTTAAAGGTATTTTGGGATTTATTACAATTGAATGCTTCATGTTTACCTGTTTAATAAAAGTGTGCACCTGTAAGCAAACACAAAATGCTTTAGTTTTGAGGGAATAGCCTCTTAAAACCATGTTTAACGCCTTCTCATTAAAAGGCTATTTACTTACACCTTATCGGTAGTTGAAAAATATTAACACACCTCAAGTGTTTAGAAAATACCAGAGCCCATTTTCTGAGGCTGCAACGCATGGAATTACATGTTTTTCGCAGATTTCACAGCACTGACAAATTTGTAATCCTCGAAAAATATTTTGACAGACTCAAATACCCCAAATTTGCTGAGCAGCACTTATTCTTGGGATTCTTGTAACATCGCTCACTGTGACAGAACCAATTTGGCAGCATAAATGGAGTGCATTTTCAGTTGAAACTTTGTGAACGCCCAGCTCTTTGACAATACTTTCATTGTTAAGAGGATGGTCCGTTGGGTTTTTGGACAGGCTTTCTATTCCGAATGCAATATGCAAATTCTTTTTCTTTGTATTTTAGTGTCAGGTTTCCATAGCTTACTATTGCATCTAAATGTTCAGAATCCACTTACACAGTGCATAAGCAGGCAAACTGCTCTTCAAACTCATAGTTTCACTTATGCAGAGGAATTATGAGGGATGTAGGACCTCTGCCCCAATGACTATTAGAGGGCAGAACTCTCTCTGCCCCAATGACTATTAGAGGGCAGAACTCTCTCTGCCCCAATGACTATTAGAGGGCAGAACTCTCTCTGCCCCAATGACTTTCAGAAAGCAGGACCTTCTCTGCCCCAATGACTATCTGAGGGCAGGGCTCTCTCTGTCCCAACAACTAACAGAGCGCAGGACCCTCTCTGCCCCAAAGGCTATCAGAGAGCTGGACCCTCTCTGCCCCAACAACTACCAGAGAGCAGAACCCTCTCTGCCCCAAAACTATCAGAGGGCAGGACCGTCTCTGCCCCAATGACTATCAGAGGGAAGGACTCTCTCTGACATATGTGGCATGTCAGGGCCTCTAGACTTCAGTTCACTAATGCAAGTGGCAGGCTATTTTGCCGATCCACTATTCCACCTGTCTGGGGGATAGGGAAAGGGATTTGAGGAAGTGGATGCACTGTACAAATGTGAACTTATTTTATTAAGAAAGGGAGGTCTCATGTTATTTCTTTCTTCATTCCACTAATGCTCTCAAGTAGGGATGGCTATACATGAGAAATGTGATAGCAAGATGTTTCATTGGTGAAGCACTAATATCTTGTTATAAGCTTTAAGACATGAATACATCTAATTATGTTCAAATAGGGCCCTGTCATAACATGCCGTGAAAATTGAATGCTCAATGTGGACATTTCAATTTTTTAAACCCAAATTTTATTTTCAAACATGTTCTCCCCCAAATAGAAGCACTCAAGTATCAGCTCGTTGGTTGTGTGCAGAGCTCTGTAACTAAGACAGGGTTGTGCCATCGGTTGTGAGACGGGGTTGTGCCATCGGTCGTGAGACGGGGTGGTGCCATCGGCCATGAACACAAATCCTGTTTTCCTGCAGTGTTCATAAGGAACCCAACAGAAATGGCATACAGCCCGGTAGCAAAGTTTTGCAAAAGACCCAGAACCATACAGAGTGAACACAGGGTGTTCCAGGTTTCATGGGAAGAAGAACATCTTTTTGTGGAATGTCAAAAAGAGAAAGCCACTTGTCTCCTTTGCAAAGAAAAGGTTCATGTCCTCAAAAGATATAACTTGGAGCGGCATTACAAAACCCGGGATTCTGACTTCACAGAAAACTTCCCAATGTCCTCAAAACCACGTTCTGAGAAAGTGTCATCACTGAAGCAAGCCCTTCTATCCCAACAAAAGCTCTTTCTGTGCCAGATTAGAGAATCTGAGGCTGTAACTGAGGCATCCTTCCAAATATGCTACTTGTTTGCAAAACATTAAAAAAACATTTACAGAGGCAGAGCTGGTAAAGAAATGCTTTCTTTAGGCAGCAGACATTTTATTTTTCAACTATTCTAATAAAGCAAACATTATGATGTAAATTGGGGCATTACAACTGTCAGATTTTACATGGACATGTAGAAAAAAAAATTTAGATTTTTTTTTTTATTATATATTTTTATTTTTGTCGTGCAAAAACCAGAATCAAAAGAAAACATAACAAAATCAGGTACAGTTGTAGAGTGACATTCATATACCGTCCATATCACAAATAATCCCACATCGGTATCCCGTAGGGCCACTCGATCCTCCAAGTCCCACCCAATCACACAACTTCGTGGTAATATCTCATGCTTCTTCCCCTTCTGGGCTGTCAGGAAACAAGAGAACCAGTACTCATGGTTGGGGTTGAAGGAGGAACTCCCAAAAGATGGACATGTAGAATTGAGCCAATGGGTGATAATGTTCTAGAACAGGTCATCAATGCACTCAAGCTGTCCCCTTCCTTTAGCATTGCTGTTGAAGTGTCAGCAGATGTAGGTGATGTGGCTCAGTTAATGGTTTGGGTGAGGTATTCGAAACAATAAATCATTCCAAAGGAAGAGCTCCTCTGCCTTTTGCCATTGCTTGGTCAAACAAGAGGAGAGGGTGTATTGACCAGCATGTGTCATTTCTTTGAATCTCATCACCTGCCATTTAACAATCTTGTAAGTATCACTACAGTTGGGACACCCTCCATGATTGGACATGGGAGGGGCTTTGCATCTCTGTTAAGAAAAAAACTTCCATCTTCCACTTTTATTAATTATCATTGCATAACCCATCAGGAAGCATTGTGCGTGAAAATAAAACTAGGACAACTAAATGATGTTATGAAGCAAGTAGTAACAATTGTTAATTTTATTCGAGCAAAAGCACTCAACCGTAGACTTTTTAAATTATTGCTTAAGGATGCTGAAACTGAATATGCAGACCTGTTGTTGCATACTGAAGTAAGGTGGTTGAGCAAAGGTAACGTTCTAGAAAGGTTCATCACTCTGCTTCCAGAAATTGAACAATATTTAATCGGTCGTGGACAGTCCTTCCCAGAATTGTATGACTTGTAATGGCTCACAATGCTCCATTTTCTGTGTGACGTTTTTTCACATTTCAACACTCTCAATCTGGCACTTCAAGGTAGATAGAAACTTGTGTCCTCAATGATGAGTGCCATATATTCCTTCGAAAGTAAACTTGACCTGTTTAGAGAGCAGCTGGAAGATGGTGATCTCACACACTTTCTCAGGTTGCAGGCTTTAACCCAGAGGGTTAAAAAAGCTCTGGAAATGTTGCTGAGTCTCAATCTGTATGCTTATCTGGAGGAAATTTCTGGGGACATTAAGAGGCGATTTTCTCAGTTTAGATTTCTCACCCCACTTTTCAGGCTTGCAGAAAATCCATGGATGGATAGTGAAAGGAATCTTGAACCTGTTGAACTTATTGGTTTGAAAAGGGCACAAGCTGAGATGGAACTAATTGACATGCAATACAGCTCGGTGCTTGAGTACTCTTTTCATGGGAAAGGAACAAGAAGATGATTTCTGGCACAGTGTGCCCTCTGAAAAATTCCCTCTTCTTTTACCTTGGCACAGAAAATACTTTGCATGTTTGTCTCCAAATATCTATGCAAGTGTTCCTTTTCCCCAATGGGTGTTCTACAAAATAAACTAAGAAACAAACTGATGCACATCAGATCAGCTCCTGAGACTTGCACTTTCTGGAAAAGGTTCCAGAGTACAAGAAATTAATTGCTGACATGAAGTGTAAAATTAGTGAATAAACTCTTTTCCCTTTGAAAATACCTTTCCCGCATTATGTGTGCCTTTGTACTTTCTGTTCTACATTGACTAAAAGGCCTTCAAATCAGAGTAATGCTCTTTATGCAGCATCTAGATTGGGAGACTTGCATTGCAACTCCTGCACACTGGGGAAAACTTTGCATGTCTTTTTTACTGAGTCCATTCATGTGTGATATGAAGGAACTACTTGCACCCCAGCTACGTTCTGTCTTTGTATATTTATTTGATTGACATTTCTCCAACATTGCCAGTGATACCTAATAATCAGAATGCATTAAGTATCTAACGGAATACTACTTCTTTATCAGAATAAAAGACATTTAAAAAAAAATGATGGGTTGAATGTACTTTCAATTGGCAGAGCTTTATCATTCTTACATCAGTGTGTGTGATTTATACCACAAGGGGCACATTTTCTATGAATTACTTGAACATCCTTTGGAATGGTTACATTTCAAATCTATCCACGTTTGTTTCACAATGCAGAATTCTCTCAATCTATGTAACAGTTTATTTAACAAATTTATTTTGTAAATTCCATGCATGATTTCTCTCCATGTGATACAATTTGTCCACCAAAGACCCCACCATGCCATGACTTGCCCAACTTAACCCCACCCCCAATTCACCCTGCCCTCAAATCGCTCCACCTATACGCCCCTCTTCCCTCGGTCATCTGTGCGGCCCCCGGTGATAACCCAGACAGTGCATTTGGGCCCCTGAGGAAATGTGTGTAAGTACCCATGGTCTAAAGTGATCAGGGTAATGAGCAGGGTGGATACTTCTCCGGGTTGTACGTCTGTCTTTTGTACTTATACTCTGTGTTCCTCAAGTATGCTTTGCTGCATTAGGGTGTTTCCTCACACGGTTAAGCAAGGGCCAATCTTCTATTATACACAAGGGCCATCCCTTCAAAGGTAGGTTGAGTCCATCAAGAAGGGGGTCGAAACTCCTTTCCTATGAGATACTCAAGCTCTGGCTGATGAGAATAGGGGTGCAAGACTACTACACTTCCAGAAAGTAAGGTAGGAAGGGGTACATGATAGTCTTCAAGGCTATGCTACCCAATTTAAGCCTCATACCATGCACTGGCCGTTTATCATCACAATAAAGGTAAATATATATAGGCAAGTATAGCAAGTATAGATTTACAATTCTTAGCTCTACATCTACATACCTTGCAGATACATATATATGTGTGATTATATATATATATATATATATATATATATATATATATATATATATATATATATATATATATATATATTCCACCAGAATGCTCCGAAGCTTTAAGGACGCCACTCCACTCAGGACAGTTCACATGAACCTTTATTTGTATGTGTCATTGCTCTGGTAATGGTGATGATAACAGTATGGGGGGTGTTATGGTTTTTGGAGGATGTATATGATGTACCTACACTTGACCTGAGTGGACCTATTTCTTTGGGAAGAGATAAGAGGGCTACAATGAATAATGTGTTTGTGGCAGCACATAAGAAATTCTTTGGGAATGGGACTGCTTGTTATCCTATTGATTCTGTTACTAGCCTCTGGACAGCATATCCCTTGTCACTTGTTAATTACACGTATACTCGGCCACCAGATTTCGTCGAAGTCAAGGGTATGTTTGGACTTGGTTATACTGGGCCATGTCTATACAGACAACCGCAGTGGGAAGGTTACCCTGGGTGTGACAACAGCACATATTGTGATAATTTTGAAATGGAGGAGCAGAATATAACACTTGTGGGTTGGCATTATAAAGAGATAACAGTACCCCAAAAGCTGGTTATTATGCTGCGTGTTGTCCCATATTGAATTCTACGGATACTTCTTTGTATATAAATTGTTCAGGAACAATATTGTACAAACAAACATTTTCCCTAGAGCATAAATCCGATTCAAATACACTTGGGATGAATTCCAGTTATTCTGCAGTAAATTATGAGGGGCCGATATATGCACATCCTGGGTTTTAGTTTTTGTCCAATGTGACTTATTCCAACGTTTATAATGGGACTGACGATGTGGCTCTTGGGATGGTGTTGCCTTTAGGTGTCACATGTAAAGATATTGAGCCGAAAAAGAGATGGGAGAAAAGAACATTAACGAAATAGTTTTTCCGAAGGAGTCACAGATTTAGAAGTGAATAGCTATAGCAATGGTATCACATTTGGGTACATCTTGTCTTCCATATTTACCCTGAGTGGTACAGCTATGGCTAGGGAAAAAAAAGCCAGAGAATATTTTGGGTGTAAGTTGCAAATTTTGTCTAATACCACCGTGGCAGCCTTGAGAGATATTACTACCCAATTGGAAAGTATGTGGGTGCATTCAGAACAGACTAGATATGCTGTAGATTTTATATTGGCTAAGTCTGGTGGTGTTTGCGCTTTAATTGGCGATCAGTGTGTTGTGGGGATAGAAAATGTGGAGAAAAACATAACACAGCATATTCTGGACATTATAGAAAATGTCAGGGGCATGGAAAGTGGGAATTGGAGTTGGTCCTTTTTTGGTAGTTGGGGTTGGATTTTTCAGCAACTGATTTATCTCATAGTGGTGTTGGTGTTTTGCTGCATCCTTATTCAGTGTCTTCCTCTTTTTTGTTCTTATTGTGCCTCTGTTTTCACATCCAAATAGAAAATATCAGCTCATGTTACAAATGCCGCTATGATGTTGCAGAATGATATTGATGATTTAATGCATATTGATGAAGGAATATTTGAGGATTCCTCTCTGCTTGCTGTATCCCTCTCTAATGATTAATATATGGAATGCCCATAATTCCGTCCTATTTAAATTTTGCTTTTAATGCTTCATTGATTTCTAATATGCTGATATTGTTATAGTACTATTGTCAATATATTGATTTTATTTATTTTCTGCTTATTAGAAAATGTTTTTAGCTCATGCTAAAAGGAGGGTTTGTTAGATTAGGCTCGTAAATGCTCACGCAATGTTATGTTTTAGTTAGAATTCGCTACACCATTTTCTTGCAAGCACCATTTTAGGCTGTTCGAAACTGATCTTGTCCATTTCTGAGAAATGCCCTTTGCTAAGTTTCGTTTCTGAAATGTTAAGTTCTGTTTCAGTAATAAATAAACCGTTCATGTCAGCGCATAGCTTTCTCAGTAGATAGAGGCCCTCTCCCACTTGTCTGATGGCGGGCCCAGGGTGAAACGACCTTGGACTATGCTAGGTTGTGCAAGATACGAGATCTGAAACCTTTTTTTGTATTTCACTGTCCAGCTGCATCTGCCTGGAAAATTCTGCTGTGGGCGTGTTCTTGCCCGGGTATGAAACGTACATAATGTATCTCCATGCTTGCTGTTTTTTTAGTTCCCTCTGTAGCACTCCCAGCGACTGTACAGATGGGGCTCCACTTGGGCAGAATTGGAAAATATAGGAATTTCGTTTGTGATATCATGTAATGACAAATGAGAATTATGGCCCACTGGGGCAGAATTACAATTACAAACTATGCTTTTGAAGCCCATTGAGGCATTATTGGCTTTTCAAATTAAATGAGAATTTGTAACTCCTCATGTATAATTACAGTGTTATAATGCAAGAGAATGAATAGTATTCATTATGTACTGCTTTCTGCATCTGTTATATTTAATTTGTTTAACAGATTAACATATACGTATATTCATGTATAATACCATTCCAAAATGGATGCCGTTTTACCATGAACTTGAAAGTTATCAAGTAGTCCTATGTTTATGTTTATATGTTCGGTGCACTACATGTAATGGGTGAAAACGAATGTCTATTGACCCGTGAGAAAGGAATGGCTGTTCCGAAACGCGTCGGGCGTTTGTTTATCATTGTGAAGAAATAAACCACGTTTAAATTGGATACTGGGCTCGGCGCAATCTGTTGCATGAACGTGTAAGATTGGTGTCTTGTGATATATATATATATATATATATATATATATATATATCTTGCATGAAGTTAAGTATAATAAACCTATGCTTACCTAGAAATGCGTACCGTAATGGTATCGTTAGGCAATATTTTTGATACATTATCATGGTAGCACAATATTAAAGATAGAGCACCATTATGAATATTGTTGTACTACATATTTTATCAGCTAAGACTTGTCTTATTTGTGTGCACATAGGAGTCCATTCCTCTAAGTAACAAACTGTGTAACTAAGATAAATATTTCCTACATTGATCTGGGACTGCAGGTAAATATGTGCAATATTGTCGCTGTGCCTTTTACATAACTTGTAACCAGTGGCGGATGCTATGGGGCCGTGGTGGTGGGGAGGGCGGACGTGCGGGGGGGTTAAAAAAAGAAAGAAAACGGCACTTACCTGGCTGCCGCCTCTCCTCCGTTCTTCTTCTATCGAAGACGCTGCAACAGGAAGCACCCAGTCTGTCCCAGCCAATCACGATGCTGCTGATGGCAGCGTTGCGATTGGTCTGAGCGCCGTGGTTTGGCGTTCAGAGAGGGAGTGGAAGCCTGGACATGTTCTCCACTCAGGCTGTAATGCAGGCTGGGGGTCGAACATGCAAAGTGCGCATAATGGTTTGGCCGGCCTGAGACAGCTGGCTAAATTGTCATGCGCATTTAAGTGCACACACCACTCCTCCCCCTGCTGGCTGACAGCCCTGCCCCGCCAATTAAAAAGAAAATTGGGCCACAACCGTAAAAATAAAATGATAACGTTATGTTATTATCATTTTATTTTTCATTTGGGGCGACGCTCCTCCTCCTTTGCGGAGGAGCCGGCGCTGTCTGTAACACTCGTGCAAACACAGGATTTTAGTAGACGGCACTCGTTTTCAATAATAGTTGTTTTACATATTTTTGTGCTCTAATGCAGTTGTTCTTTTTATTTTAAAGATTAATTTTTAGGGCCTCATTTAGCATATAATGGACTGTACTTCATTTTGTCAGGACAGGGACTCCTCTGAAGGCACTGAAGCTTTGCTGTGCGGGCGCCATGTTCAATGCGTCTGTACAGCAAAGTTTTTTATTTTTCAAACCAAACTCTCAAAGCAGGAGTTTGTTTTTGAATAAAAAAATATATAACTGACACACAGGGAGTTTTTCCTACTGTGTGGAGGTCATTTATGTGTTTTCCTGTTCGGGATTACCAGACTTTCCCTGGCAGTCGAAACAAAAATTCCTTGGAACATCTGCCCTAAACAGAGCGGATGACTTGAAGTACTTTGACTGACTCAATGCTTAATTTGGAAAATAATAAGTGCCAGGGCCATTTGTCAGGCGGCTACTGCAACCTGCATCATCCATTGCCCCAGCTAGCACTGCCAATGACAGTACCAACACAACTTCTAAGCATCACACTCCTACAAGTGTGACAATTCAGACTATTCCAGGCCCCTGAAGCTATAAGAATGGCTTGGGTGGCAGTTATTAGTTATTTTACAGCATGTTGAATTAATAAACAACTGTTGTTGTGCTCATCTCTAAACTAGACAAACAATGCCACCATGTGGCGCACTGTTATAAGTGCCGGGGTTGACAATTTAAGTGCTGGCTCGGAGCACCGGATACCGCCGGTTCAAATTAAGCACTGATTGACAGCCTAATGTTAGTCACGCAGTCTGTCTACGGTTTCCACTGGTGTCGCCAGCCGAAGCTCTGTCAGCAGAAACACGGCAGTACCCCTGACTTTAAACATCATGGGGGAACTTCGAGTATGGAAGACAGAGTCTTCCATATTATAAATAATGCCCTTAACCTTTTGCAATTTCTAACATTTATTATGGAATTTAAAAACATTTTTAAGCAATCAGCCTACATGTTTTGCAATAACCTTAGGTACGCTGTCTCCTTTATCAAGGCTTTCAGTTAGCAGCAATCAAATACGAAATTGTTATTCGAAAGTTTGTAAGTACAAAATAGCAGCATCCCTGTGTTTCATTTATCCATGACCTGGTGGATGATGTGATCATCTTTCATATCAGTCCCATCTTTTATAGGTGCTTGTTCATCATACTGATCTGGAAAACCTTCTCATCAATCTAAGAATGATCATTTGTTTACATTTTCTTTATCAAAAGTGAACACCGATCTAATCTTGTAATTTGAGCGAGGAAAGTGTTTGTGTGTAATCTTTACAATCACAGAGTGCATCTTCTTTGTCACAGTTTAAATTGGAAGCTGGTCTGGGACTGTGAGTCTGTGGCTTGGAGATGGTTTGTGGATCATTGAGACCCTTATTAGTAGGGCTGTCCTCTTTACTGGCTGTGTAAGCGTGAATGCGGAGGGCTGCGGGACTAGAGCCAGTGCAGTGTTCTGCTGAGTTCTAGGAGAACTCAGGCACGAGGAATCACAACAGTGTATCTCTACTCCTGTAGTAAGGAAGAGGTAAGCAGTATGCCATAGACCAGGTCCAGGCTCATTGACAAGGAGTGCTGTAATCTGATTTGTGTGATCTGAGTGGTAGTTATATAAATAAGGTCCTGACATTTCCAGAGAGGTTAGTCTGTCTGTGTTGGTCTAAGAAGAGACAGGTGATGAGTTTTATATAGCGCTGGCTAGACCCGGAGGTATCAGAGCGCTTTACATAAGGAACAGCGAGTTGCAAGGTACAATAATTCAACATTAGTTACACAATGATTACAAAGTAAATGGCAAATCATAAGGGACAGAGAAGGTAAGGGGGGACAAGAATCGGAGTCTGTGATAGGTGAGAGGAGGGAAGGGAACCTGAGGGGGAGTTGGAGTTAAGGCAGTCCAGCAAAAAAGAGAAACGTTCGAGGGTCGCCAGGAGGAATCCAGCGGGAAGAAGGAACGGACAAAGGTCAACAAGATGGCGGATCTGGGTTGTGGGTGTCGATGGAAACCATCCCAAAATGGGGGGATGCACACAAGTCAAAAACCCAAAAAAACCAAGAGAGCTGAGTTCCATCGAAGTAGAGTCGGAGGGGGGACTCAGCCACATTACCAAAGGAGGGCGGAGGGCTGTAGAATGTCGGCTGTTTGCGTGCACAGGCTCTGGACCGCGGGGGCATCAGTGTCGACGATCTGCACGTCGTAGGTCAGGGTAGTCTGCCTGGGAGTTAGGGAGCAGTCTTAGAGAAAGGGAGGCAGCAGCATAGTCCGGGGGCGCGCCTTCCAGGCTTAGAAGTCAAGGAAAAGTCCGGGGGCGGCGCACCGCAGTGCCGTGAAAGCTCACCACCTCTGCACCCCCGTACCTGGAAAGGACTCACGGGTCCCAAATGTCCCACAGGAGGTGAAGCTGGAGGGCAGGCAATAGGGCAAGAAGCTGCAGTCGCGCCCGGAAAGGCCGGGGGATGATCAGGAGGTGCTGTCGACGTGCTGCCTGTGGTGCAGCACTGAGGGTCCTTGGCCCTGCCGCGCCCAGCATGAGTGGCAAGGAGAAGAGGAACTCTTTGAAAGACGTCTAGCAATGGTGGCTCACCCTCCTGGAGTATGGACCGGAACCTCAGGGACCCAGGTGCTAGCCAGTCTGACCCCGGCTGCGGCCAGGCCACCCGCAGGCAGATTCCCCAGGCCATCTATGTCACAGCCCATCCTCACCAAGTGTGCATCACAAAGGATGAAAAGAAGTCACTGAACCCACAGTTGCTGAGTCCTACGCTGGCAGTAAGTGGGAAACTCTCTGTGCGTCAGCATTCTACTGTACGCTTACCAACCCAGGTGGGTGAGTTTAGGGCACCAGGTAGGATCTGCGTCCCTGCACAAGGGCTAGGACCAGCTCACAATCCAGCCATTGACAGAAGCCTTGTGCTTCCCAGAAGGAAATTCAGTGCATAGCTGAATATTTGGGTGGCACAAAGGGGCTTAGATGGGACTGTCTGTGCATCTGCTTGTGTGCTCATTGACACCTGCTTGCTGTTCTCCTATATTGTGCTATCACCCCATGGCAGTCGTAGGACGCTTCTTGGTATTTACTCCAAGGAAGGGAGGGGGTGTTCTAGCCAGTGCTGAAGGGAAGTCAGTATCCTTATGGTACGTGTGTGTCCCCCATGTTTAAGGATGATTGCTACGAAGAGTGATTATACCCCCCTTAAGTGTGCTTACGTTTGCCCAGCTCCGGCTATGCAGAGATCTGTGAATAGTTAAAAATGGCCCTCCTGTGAAAGAGGTGTATGTAAATAAACTTCCGAGTATGGCACCCAGCCTACTGCATAAATGTGTAGGTGCTGTCGCTTGGACAGTGCGTGACTCACATGGAGGGCATTCTGGGCCCCGCTGACCTAAGAATGTTCATGTATGCAAATGGTTTATGTCCCTGAAATGCAAGTCTTACACTGAACCAGGAAGTGAAGCCCCTCCTGTACAGATAAGTGCACCAAACAAAGATAGGCTGCCCAGGGGGTTGCTATCGCAACAAATGGAAAACCAGGGCCGCATTTAACCCATGAGGGCCTGGGACCTTGGCCAGCCTACATCGCAGAGAACAGTGACAGCATGGCAGCCTTCCAGGTAACTATGGAACAGAGCAGAGTCCTGGAAACCCTGAGGTCAAATTATGACGCAGGCTGTTTCTGGTTCCATTGTCCCAGTCTGGAGTAAACTTGGCAGTGGGTTTGCGATGGTTTTTTCTTGTATTTTTATACGTAACGTAGAACATTTGTGTTTCACACTTTTCTGTGATTCTTTTAATGATTTTACAGTCTCATTTTACTTGTACTGTTATATTAGCCTTTGTGGGTAAAGGATCTGTTTTAGTGTGGGAAGTGATTTCCCTGAGAGAAGGCACATCCAGCAGGAAAAAGGAGAAAGGCAATCCTGGGTTTAAAAAGTATTTAAGTATTTATTTTTAAGTATAAATACAAGGAGCCCACAGCATCAGGTCTGGCAGCAAGAAGATCCACAGTCAACTGACTCCACTGTGAGTTTGAACAGTATCAATAAAGCTCAGTGAGATTTGAAAGACAACATGCATCCGCATGCAGAACAAAGCTGTCTGCATGCTGATGCCAGTTTTGAAGATAAACAGAATGCCATAGTCATGGACATTCTGGCAAGAGCGGAATGCTCTGCGCGTGAGTGAGTCAGGGAAAGGAACACTCACGCGCGTGCACAAGCTGCCTGCGAGAATGCTTACAATGTCTCAATAATGAATAAGAATCACAGTACAACAAATGCCTCAATAATGATTAAGAATCACAGAACAACACCTTCCCCCTTATAAAACAAACAAAAGAAAGAGAAGTAACAATACGGTATCTTACGTACCATACAGCTAACCAACATAAAAATCTTTAAATTTGGCAGGCATACCTACATTGCGTGCACACCTTTGAAAAACAGTTGAGGCGGATGCCTCTCCTGAAATGTCATTCTGAGAAGACACTGAAGTGGACACACCAAAACCGACATTGACCTCGTTAGTGGCTGAATCTGAATTGCATGAAGAAGGTTCTCCAAAGTCAGATGCTGTAAAGTCTAAAAAATCAGAATCGTCCTTCTTTCTTATGCGGGATATTTTGTATGCTTGCTCATTATTAACAGTACTAAATCTCTCTTACTCCACCAACCTTTTCCATTCAATAATGCGGATCCTTTTGAAATGTTTTCAATTTCCACAGGGAGAGACCATTTCGACTCTCCTTTACTTACCTTCCTAGGAACTTTAACTAAAACAAAATCTCCCACTTTCAATTTGCTTTCACGAACTCTATGCTTGCGATCAAAAGCTGCTTTACTTTGCTGTTGCTTTCTTTCAACTCTTTCAGCTACAGCTTCTAACCAATGACTTGAACCTTCTTTATTCATGTTTCTGACCCAATCTGGGCAAAATGAACACCTTGGCAACCTTTTCCTTAATAAAAGAAACAGTGACACACCAGTTGTGCTGTGAGGTGTGAGTAAATATGACCAGACCTTTTTTACTAAAAAGTCTTTCACATCCCACCCCATTGTCAAAGCTGTCTGAACTCCTTCTTTCAGAAAGGGATTCATTCTTTCCACGAGTCCATTTACAGAAGGAGAATAGAAAGCCGTGGTTAGGTGTCTAATGGAATGCTCATCTAAAAATGCACACATTTTCCTAGACACAAAGGGGTCGATTCCGATTCGGGCCGGAAAAAGCACCGACCGACTCGGATCCGGAAAAAATACCGACCGACACGTACCAGTGGCGCCCGACACGCCAAGTACGATGCAAGCCGCGATAAATCCGACCGACACGTCAGGAAACCAAGCCGACCGACCGAGCCGCTCGGAAAATAGCAATCCGGCCGGAAAAACACGCGAATCCAACCGACCGACACGCACCCGGAACAAATCCGACCGAATCGTACCCGCCAACTCCAACCCGCAAAGTACGATGCAAGGCGCGAAAAACACGACCGAGTCGGACGGAGGACAAGCCGTACGACCGACACGCATACAAAACCGAGCCGAAGCAACACAATACACCGCGACCGACGCGTACGCAGCATACAAAACTGCACAAACACAGCGTGAACGAAACGGAAAACACCGTACGAGACCAATGCAGGGTCCGACTCGGTCACAAGAACGTTTCCAACATACACAAACAGCACAAAGGAAAAATCAACCAAAAAAGGCCAAACAAGCAATTACCAAGCCAATAAATACTGGGGGGTGGGGACAGAGAACAAAGACACACCAACAACTCCACCTATATAAAGGACACAAATCACTACCATGAGCCTTTGCAAATGCCATTCCACTGCCAGCACCCAAGAGAAAGCAACCACACACCCACAGCTCATCCCTCACACAAGCCACACACCAGCAGCACACCAACAAATACCTACCTCACATACACCCAGCACAACACACACCCACACACCCTCACCTGCACACCAACACACACATCACCCACCATCACCAACCATCACCATGCCCCCAAGAAGAATCCCAAGTTTCTAGATTGTGAATTGGAAGTCCTGGTAGACGAGATCCTCAGGGTGGAGCCACAGCTGTTTGGCACATTGGTCCAACAGACCCCCATGTCGCAGAAAACCAAGATGTGGGAGAGGATCATCAACAGGGTGAACGCCCAATCACCATGTCGGCGCACAAAGACGGACATCCAGAACAGGTGGTATGACGTGCGCAGGAGGGTCCGGGAGCTGCTCAAGAAAGACTACCACCTGAGCCAATACACCGGCAGTGGCCCTCCTGCCAAGCCAGTATACCTCAGGCCCTGGGAGGAGAAGGTGCGGGCCATCCTTCCGCCAGTGAGCGTATATGGACTAGAGGACATCCCAGAGCCTGGTGAGTACACAACAAATGTACACAATAAACTGCCACAAAACACACACATCACTGTCAAGGGAGAGTCAAACCATGCACTCATAGCAATTACACAGCAACTAGAACAGAATCATCCCAAAATGTGTATGTCAGTCAGATAAACACAACACATGCCATCAAAAAGTCACATCCAACTGTGCCAACACATGTACAAACACAACCACAACTACAGCTAGGCAGTGGCACAAATAGAACTAACACACACATCCACACATGTAGCCACCACAACAACACCAACACACAGTGAAGACCACTCAAAGGAAGGAATTCTGTGTATGCTGGCCAAGTCAGTGTAGCCAATAGCATCATGGGAGTCGCAGTCACACATATTGCCCCCCACAACTGTCCCATCAACACCACCCTGAACCATGCTCACATCACAGGGAGTGGAGAAGGACTCACAAGATGGCTGACACTGGCTACTGCTGTGGGGAGCACAAGGCCCTGCTGCCAACTGTGCACCAACAAACAGCAGGACACCACTGACTGACATCCTGAGAGACAACTTACACTCCCTGCAATGCAAGCACGTTCCATGGTGGGATATCTGGCTGGCTGGCTGGGTGGGAAGGGAGACTTGCAGCACTGACCATAGTCACCAGCACCTCCCTCACACCCCCCAACACAAACTCCACAGTACCCACCTGGTAGAATGCAATGCCCTCCATCCTAACACAAGATCCCACAAAGCACCACCACCCTGGGTTATGTTGTGTGAAGCACAGGGACACTCTTGGGACTCTTAGCCAAACAACTGCCAGGACAACACTCCCAGCCATCCTGTCAGCACAGCCAGCCCACCCCACAGGGAAGCAGAGTCAAAGGAAGGAAGCATGGGCATGCTGGGAAGGGGGTGGAGGCAATAGCATGATGGGAGTGGTAGTCACAGACATTGCTCAGCCTCACAACTGTCCCATCAACACCACCCTGAACCATGCTCACATCACAGGGAGTGGAGAAGGACTCACAAGATGGCTGACACTGGCTACTGCTGTGGGAGCACAAGGCCCTGCTGCCAACTGTGCACCAACAAACAGCAGGACACCTCTGACTGACATCCTGAGAGACAACTTACACTCCCTGCAATGCAAGCACGTTCCATGGTGGGATAACTGACTGGGTGGGTGGGTGGGTGGGAAGGAGGTCTGGCTGTCAACCAAACACAATCAATGCAGACCATGTTCACACCCCAGAGAATACATAGAAATGCCCAAATAATGCAGGACAATGTGCCACACCAATATCAACCCCTGACTGTGACGACTTAGGACAATGCAATGTACAGGCCCGCACCCAGAGGCACAGTCACAACTGTCAGGTGTGTCAACCATTGATGCCTGCAGAAACATGACATACATTGTTTGTGTCTCCCAAAAACAGGTGATGATGGGGACACAGCAGCAGACGCTGAGGAGTCCCAGTCCCAGGCTCAAGAGGATGCCGAGCTCACTGGCGTCGTACAGCCTCTGTCCTCCTCGGACGATGAAGAACAACCTGGCACATCCGGTGCAAGTCAACATGCTGCACCAGCAGGACCACCAGCTGCAGCACCAGCAGGTCCACCAGCTGCACCCCCTGCACCCACCCCTCCAACGACTGTCACCACGAATACCATCCCTGCCGACATGGACAGAATAAGGAACAACACCAGCGCAGTGACCCTGGACCAACCTGGGGCCATGGACACCACCACCACCACCAACCCCCGAGGTGGACCAGGGTTATCTGTGCGTGCAACTGCACACACTGCACATGTCAGCAGGGGTGGTGGGAGGGGTGGGAGACAGAGGTCGCTGCTTGCAGACGTTGCTGGTGTGCATGAAGACCCACAACTGGTACGCATAGCTGATGCGTACCAGTCCAGCAACCGGAGAGCTCAGCCAGGTAGTGGGGCTCCTCAGAGACATCAAACAGCAGCAGGCTGCCCATCATGCCCGCTTGGACTCCCACATGTCCCATGTGGAGTCACACATGTCACGTGTGGACTCCCACATGTCACGTGTGGACTCCCACATGACCCGCGTGGAGTCCAAGTGGGATGTACTACATGAGATGACGGCGGTGCACAGGGACATTTTACAATGCCTCCGCCAGATGAACAGCAACCAGTCCACACCTCCCTGTGTGCCAACAACATCTGGTACCGAACAAACTGCAACTGCCACAGGGAGGGAGGAGGACTCTGGCGGAGAGTCCCCTGCACCGCAGCAGCCTGCACTTGAGGGCCCCCCAAGAAGAGGGGTCGTCCGAGGAGGGGAAAGTGAGAGGCTGATGGCCAAGCGCAACTCCCAGGAAGCCTGAACCTGTTCTGGATTTTCGCCTTTGTGCACAGACTGTTCACCCTGTTGATGGCAACACTACTCCCACACATTGCATGGGGAGTACAAGTTGGAACAATGTGTCAGACAACTGTGGCCCCGATACTGGGGATCCTGTCTACCTGGACTTTCTATTCATCTAGGAACTTGGGATTGCAAGATTCATGTACAGCACAATCCATCCTATGCACTATTATCACAGATGTATCACAATAAACACAATAATACACCATACTTGCCTCTGTCGTGATTCCAACGTGGGTGCTGTTATGGGGATGATGAACAACAAAATTACACTGTGTATGCGAACTGCAACAGCAAGGACAACACAGGCATGTGAGTACAGGCAACGTGACACATATGAGGGAGACACACCACCAGGGCTACACAACACATACACACCTAGGCCATCTGACTCATTGCCTACACTGATGTTGCCAGGGAAGACGGTGCAATGCACAGACACCACACCCATTCCCAGTTGTAGTCAAGTAGCCCACAGGTGCAGTAAGCAAATGGCAGTCAAATGTGTGACCACAGACAACGCACATCACTAAGTGAAGCACAGGTTTATTACACAGTAGCAACATGCCGTAACCACTACAGATGCAAGGTAACCCCACCTGGTAGCGGGCACACAGTCAACAACTGTAGACAGAAGGAAGTCCATGGGTGTGGCGCACATCACCTGTAGGGACACAACAGCTACCAGCCTGGATGTGCAATCACGTTGTCGGTGGACACAGTTGACCAAACGAATCTGAAAGTACCCTGTGAAGGACAGAAATGACACACAGTCAAAAGCAATGGAGTACAGGACAGAACAGCAAAACTCATGCACAATACATGTTACAAGATACCCACCCAGAACCAAGTTAGCATGTGAACACTGTTGGGGAGTACAGCCCACCTGTAAGCACACATCGCAACACACATCCAGTCAAGTAGCCCATGGACACACTCCAACAGCACCAGAGCACCACCCACACATCATGCCAACTCACATCATTGACATGACACCTCAGGATACTCACATTCAGCTAAAGAAGTTGGTGATGAGCTGTGTGCGGACATCACCATCACCATCATCATCATCATCGTCACTGGCATCGTGTTCCAGGCCAGGATCCTCCACAGGTGGCGGATGTTGGTCATCGTCATCCTGGATGAGAGGCAACTCCTTCCGCACTGCCAGGTTGTGGAGCATGCAGCAGACGATGATAATCTTGCACACTTTCGCAGGGGCATATGGGAGGGACCCTCCGGTCTTGTCCAGGCAGCGGAAGCGGCTCTTCAGGAGACCAAAGGTCCGCTCAATCACTCTCCTGGTCCGACCATGTGCCTCATTGTAGCGCATCTGGGCAGGTGTCACAGGGTTCCTGAGGGGTGTCAGCAACCACGGCATGTTGGGGTATCCCGAGTCACCTACGGACAGACAAGTGCACATCAGCTGACTTGGAAAAGTGGGCGGAATACTACAGATCAGATCACACACAATGGCACAAAGTCAGTACACACCGACAAGCCAGGCACGCTGGTTCTGCATCTGTGCCATCAACCTGGGGATGCGACTACTCCTCATCACAAAGGCATCGTGTGCTGAACCAGGGAAACGGGCACACACGTGTGTGATGGTCATGTCTGCAAGACACACCACCAGTGCATTGACCGAGTGGTAGTGCTTGCGGTTCCTGTAGGCCTGCTCCTGGGCCTGTGGTGGTACCAAAGCCACATGTGTCCCATCAATGGAGCCAATGACATGCGGCATCCTCCCCAGGGCATAAAAGTCACTCTTCACGTCAGTGAGTCGTCGCAGTCTAGGGAAATAGATGTACCGGTTCAGGAAGAGCAACATTGCCGCCAAAACATCGCGGAGCACACGGCTGAACATGGTCTGTGACATCCCACCAGCAGACGCCACAGTATGTTGGAAGGTACCGGTGGCAAAGAAGTGTAGGGCTGCCATCACCTTCACCTTGGGGGTCAGCGCTGTAGGATACGGCCGGCCAGGCTGCAAATGTGGGGACAACTGCACTGCCAAATCCTCAATCAGCTGCCTGGTGAAGCGGTACCGTCGGATGCTGTCCCGTTCCACCATCGTTGCCAGGTCTGGGAATGGCCGATGGACAGCAGGAGCCCTGCAGTGCAGAGGAGAAGTAAGCAAGATCGTCAGTCACCCCACATATGCGGCATTGAACACACTCAAGATCCCAACATACATCATCATGAGGCACAACTACATGAAGTGTGCAGTACCGGAACGACATGTATGGTACATACATGGCCAACATCTGTCAACACGGTCCTACAGGTGGCATCAATTTGTCCCAGGTTGGCCCATTGGATATCATGATGCTGTGTCACAGTCACCCCCCAGTGACATGTGAGGACAGATGTGCCCCAGGCACCACAGCTCAACGACAGGCACATTCCCAGGGACCCTGTAATGCCACATGGACACTGGCATCACCTGGAGTATCATGTGTACACCACAACAAAACAAACATGACCCCCACAGGTAGTGGCCACACTTGCCATGGCAGGAGAGCCATGGACGTCTGTGACACACACGCACAACATCAGAGTCCATGCACACACAACGTGGATGTGGAGACTGTCTCCCATTGTGCACATGAAATCAGAGACATTGTAAACACTACATGCACAAAGACTGTGGAGGGCCATCACTATTGTGCCACTGGGACACCCTGGCTCAAACATACCGTCCCACATGGGACTCACGGGGTATGTGACATGACATACACAAACACCACTGTGAAATGTGACCATGGCACATGCACAGATATGAACAGTTGCACATCACAGTGGTCACGTACACGTAACACCCAGGATCCTGTCCCCATTAACACGTGCACAGCCTGGGGGTGGCTGCCCACAGGTGACACCCACAGGACAAAATGTACACCAACATACACACAATAGGAAATGCAGCCTTACATGCCTTATGATAAGGTTTGGACAGGCTGTCGTGATGTAGGTGTGCCCCTCACTCCCTGGGAGCTATCTGTGGCTGGCATATGTCCATCTGAGACAGGCATGCTGACATATGCCAGTCACATGTACAGTGATGCGTTGAACAGCAATGGACCGATCGGTGCCTCCGGCCGGCCCATTGCTTTCAATGTGTGCGGGTACGCGTTGTACCCCTGTGCGCGTTGTACCTCAATGGACCGATCGGTGCGCACCCATTGACAATGGGCTTGCCTGGCAACGGACGCGTTTTCGAATATTCGAACGAGTCGGTTGCTGGAAAATCAGTTGGTCACCCACAACAATGTTGCAAAATCATGTATGTCATGAAGTTGAAATTTTGAAGGATGCTGTGGGCGTGTTTTGGTGCTGCTATTCCATGGATTGGCCAGATTCAGAAGATGCAAACGACTTGGACCTATCACTTTGGACACAAGGGACAGTATCTGCCTCTCCAGCACATATATATTGCTGCATGTTCCCCTGAGAGCCCACTTGCCTGCACTACATGCTCCAGGACGACATCTGCCACTGCACTGCTGCTGTCTCTGCCCCTCTGGACCCTGCAATGGCACGTACTGTGGAGAGAGCCCCAGCCTTCAGCCTTGAAGAGAACCAGGCCCTGCTGGACAGCCTACTTCCACAGTACAGCAAGCTGTATGGGACACCAGGGGAGCAGGTGAGTGTTCTGTGCACTGCCTTTCTGAATGTGCATTTTGTCTGACTAGCAAGGCTGAGAGTCAGCACACCACTGGCTAGCAGGCTCACTGAGTAGTTGTCACCCCCATAGTGTGTAGTGACTTGCACTGGACAGGTATGGTGCAGTGACAGTGCTTCTGAACAGGGTTTTACTCCCCATGCTATGATACCATGTAGTGACTTCTGGAAAACTGTCCATGGGCAGCCGTGCACTGCCTGGGTACACCATGTGCCCCTGTGATTGCGACATGTATATGCAACTGTGTCATGCACGGATATGTTGCATGTGTAGTAATGGCCTTATCACTTTGTCATCCTGACAGGCTTCTGCCCATCGGAAGCATGAGATCTGGAAGGACATCGTCCGGGCTGTCCGGTCCGTGGGGTCTACAAGCGCCGGATCCGCAACTGCCAAAAGAGGTGGCAGGACCTTCGGGGCTGGACCCGGAGGATTGCACGGGTCCAGCTGAAGCTGTCGCCTCCTCGCAGGAGGGGCGGAACACGGACCCTGACCCCCACATGCTCAGGATCCTGGCGGTGGTCTTTCCAGACCTGGATGGGCAGCTGAAGGCCAGAGAGCAGCAAGGAGGGGGTGAGTCAAAGACTGCACTGTGTACTCTGTCTAACATGTTATGTGCCCTCCTCGGGCCAGGTTGAACTGCCACAGTACAGCAGTCATGTTGTCCAGGAGCCATGTCCCTCTATTGTGCACTGCCCACTCCTCATCTGATACCCAGGTGTGGCCCTTACATGCAGGGAATTCTGTCACTTAGGACTGTGTCCTTGCAGTTTGCTTGACTCAAGGTGGGAGACAGCATCTGTTTCCCTGACTCTGTGGTGGGCATCATGGGTGGGTCCATTGCTTACACAATGCCTGTATTCTGACATGTAGGGTAGTGTCACAGGTCTCCCATATGTCCAATAGGTATGACCTGGACAGATGAGGGTTAAGAGGATGTGTTGTGGGGGATGTACATGTGCACTTGTGCAGCTCCAGGACTTGCATTCCCCATGACCTACTATTGTGACACAGTGCAGAGTGTTGTTGTCTGGCTGCAAAGTCATACATCACTGAGACAGTGATGTATGACTTTGCAGTCATGCCTCCGCCATGGCATGTGTCTACTGATTGGTGATCCTGCAGGGGAGTGACATGTGCTACATGCACACCATAGTGGCGCTGGCTATCAGGACATGGGTGCATCATGGTGTCTGTCGCTGGTATGCATCACATGCATTTCCTATTTGACTCTGGGCATCCCTTACATCCGTAAACCTGTACTGACTCAGTGGCAAGAGCTGTGATGTGTCCACACCGTGTCCTCTGCACTGTCCAACTACTGTGTACTTGGTGCATGTGTCAACACTGGGGTGTTGCAATCCAACAGACACCAGACAGATGGGTGCAAGGCCATGTGGGATGTGAGTGCCATGCTTGGCATCAGACTGACAATTGACTTCTCCTGTTCAATTAGGGCACTTTTAGCAATGTACAACTAATGATGCCAGGGCTTGCTCTGTAATGTGCTGTGCTCACAGTGGTGTGTGCGTTTGGTGCAGGTGACTGATGTCTGTCTGTTTCCCCATTGTTTGCAGATACATCCACGGCCACGGAAGGGGACAGCTCCACGGACCAGGAGGAGCCGGAGAGCCAGACTGGGTCAGCAGCCGAGGAGTGGTCGGAGGGACCCAGTGGCACGGAGGGCGAGGGAGCCACACCGAGGAGTCCTCAGCAGCATCCACCTCAGCTGAGGACCAGAGCAACTCGGAGGATGACTCCCTTGTGGAGGCGGGTGTCAGCAGCCACCACACCCCAGCTAGTGTTGCTGTCCCCGCCACCACCAGCACCACCACCGCCCTCCCATCGGCTCCCATTCCCCAGGTCCGTGGAGGCTCCCATGTCCGGGAGCGTGTCTCCTTTGGGCCAGGCACCGCACCCCTGCCCCTGTGTCCCCTGCTGCCCTGAGTGAGGAGTCTGTGTACCTCCTTCGCCAGCTCCATGTAGGGCAGACAGCCATGCTGAGTGTCCTCCATGCGCACACCGCGCTGTTGACTCAGCTGGTGTCGTTCATGGAGGGCATCTCATCGGGCATGTCTGACCTACAGAGGGGCAATAGGTCCATGGACTCCTCCCTGACGGCAGCAGTGTCCCTCCTCAAACGGTCCCTCACCCCTCCTGCCTCTGCTCCATCCACACTCCCCAGCACCTTACCCATCCCAGGCACACACACACTGGCACAGGCACACACCAGCACACACACATCCAGCACACTGACACACACGCCAATGACAAAACGCACACGCACGCACATTCAGGGGACTGAAGCCAGACTCACAGGGGATGGGGCCCTGGAACACACACACGCATCCACATGCACTGCGCAGTCCTCAGTTCCCTCTCCTCCAAAGCACCCTCCCTTGCCTCACCTGCAACCCCAAAGTCACAGCAGCTCTTCCTCTGTGACCTCGGCCTCTTCCCCACCGATGAAGCTGCTCCAGCATCCCGGGGAAGAGGAAGCCCACCCACACGGAGCAGAGTGCCCCTCGCCCCCGGACACCCTCCCCCAGGCGCAGACGGACTGAGGCCCCCACCCGCAAGTCCCCCGGAGTGCTAAGAGCAAGACCCCGCCACCACCCTGCAGCTCAGGCACAAGGTCTCCGTCCTCCATCCCTCAGGCCCCCACTGCACAGGTGCCCCCACCACACCCTGCCCCAGGTTCCCCCACCCACAGATATACCATCCCCAAGATGCTCCGGCCTTCTCCCCTGCCACTTGCTCTCCCAGCACCACACCCCCGCTGCGCTTGTCTGTGCCACTGATGTGGTGAGGGTGTCCCCCCTCTGTCCAACCCACCTTGCCTGTTCCCCATTCTCCTCCCCTGGAGGTAGGCACTGCAGTGGAGTCCACTACCGCCCTGTCTGACTTGGGCACTGCAGTGGCGGACCTGTCCACCCCATCTGCAGGGTCCACTGCAGTTGTGCCGGCACCCACGACATCTGTGTCATGCCCCCAGTTGTGCCGGCACACACCATGTCAGACACCTCCACTGCAGTTGTCAGTGGCTCTCCTGCACCCACCACCCCTTCCCTGACTCCCCCTGGTGAGCCCTGATCCTGTCCCTGCGGTGCCTGGCCTGCCCCCGGTTGCCCCTCCTAGTGGATTGTCCCTGGTATTGTGCAGGCATGCGTAGGGTGACATCTGCCAGTGTCACCCTGTTTGAACTTTGACAATGGACTGGCCATTGGCCTTTGCTCTTTTCAGGACTTCGTTTGGCCTCAACACATATGCTGAATAAAGCAACTTTCTTTTCTCTAGTGCTCATGCTTCAGATGTACATGTTGTTGGTGCAGCTAACCATGCCCTTGCTGCAGTGATGGTGATATCTGGTCTCATGATTATGAAGTGTTACTGTGCAGGAACCCATGTGGTCCAGGGGGAATGTGTCCTATCATGTGGTGTATCCATGTCATCAATAGCAGCATCTGAGGGTGTCATGTGTTCAGTATTTGGCAATGGGTTTCCTACTTACATTGGCAATTTCATATCTGTGGCTTCCACCCCTGCACATCTGTTGTGCCTGCCATCGTTGCATTTGTCTACTTCCCTGACCGTGTTGCCATCTCCAGTGGACATGCAGGTTTGGGCATCAATGGGGAGGGACTCATCCGTGTAGTCAGTGCAACATTGCTATACAAGTGTGTTGGATCTGTGCTGATGATTCCGTTGGCACATCCATGACCAGGCTGATGTGATGGGAGCCCTCATTTGGTGCTAATTGTTGATTGTGTGACCAAGTGCTCAGCTGACATGATGGGGCCCTACTGAGGCAACATATGGCACAGCTTTCCTCACACAGGAGTGGAGTCCCCTCATGGCAGTGTGTACACGTGTGACATTGCCTGCGCCCAAGGTGTGTGTTGTATGTGCATGTCTGTGTGTTCACTTCCATTCATCTGCGCATGCTGTGATCCCTAGTGTTGTACCTGTTTGTGATGCTTGCTGACTTGAGCTATGTTCCCCAAAGTCTTCTCCCTGTGTTCTCTGTGATGTGGGTGCATGGCACATTACTGGTCATCAGGGTGTCACCCATAGGTGTGTTTGCTGTCAGGGCAGAGTTTGTGTGCTGACGCAGATGGGTCACTGATCAGGTTTCCCTTTGGCACTTGTTGTTTGCCCCTGTCATGTGATTTCCAGTTTGTGTTATCTTTCAGTGATTGTGACACGTTGTGTGTGTGACTGCTGGCACTGCTTAGGGTCCGGGCTGCAATGTTGGTTGTTGTCTATGTGTGTTCTTTGTGGGTGACCTTGGCTTCTTCATTGGTGTGTGACTGTGGCTGGGATCCCATTGGTCGGTGTGGTATTGCCGTCATGTCCATGTACAGAGTAGTGTGCAGTGTGTCAGACATTCAGGAGTCTTGTTGAGTGTCCATGTGTGATGTGTTTCTACACCTTGGTTCCCACCCACCACCCTGGAATAGTCATGGGTGCATGTGCAATGTCACCAGTGCATGTGTACTTCACTGCTGCACATTGTTGGAGGTCGAGGGTGTGGTGTTGAGTGTGTGCAGATGAGAGTTGTTGCCCGGCTAGTCCCCTGCCTCCATGTTGGCCTTGGCTTACTGGCCATGCTGATTGATTTGTGCTTGTGTAGGTGTGATGGTAGTTAGTTGCTCAGGACACCTGACTGTGGTTCACAGTGTGAGCGACATTTAGCTTTGTCATCACAGTGGTATTTTTCTTCAGCCCAGGGTCACCACATTGTGGGGGCCCTGGGGTGGTGCTGTGGTGTGTCTGTGACTTGCTGTGTCAGTTGTTGTTCCTACGTGCCTGTGTGACATGTGTGTTTTGTGCTCCCTCTCACCTGTCAATGCCTGCTTGCCCACATAGGGGATTTGGATCCATGAGTTAGCTTAGTGTGGCAGTGTATGCACATCTGTATGATTGGTATTCAGCTCTCCTCATGTGTTGTGTTGTTGCCTGGGGACACTGGCACCCCCACCCCTCACCTGCTGTGTATGATGACAGTGTTGGTCTGCCTGTTTGTGTTTGTGCATCTGCACCACTGCATTGGCATATCTTGGGTGTGCCATTGGCTGTATGTTGTTTGGTGTGTTTCCCCTGCTGTCCCTGGGACTCCTAGGTCATCGGTCAGCACAGTGATCATGGTTTGTGTGTCCCATTGCTGCCATGGTATGGTATCTGTTCACCTCACATCTGCTGTCTCCACAGAGGTATCTGCATTTGTGTGCCCATTGGTGCAAATATGTGGTTCTGCATTCTGATGGTCACTTCTGTCATTGTGTCATTGATGACTGTTGACGGTCTCAGCCCCCATGGGTGTTGTTTGTCTGCACATGGCCAAAGGAATGTTTCATTTGCACTGCAGTATTTGGCTCCCCCAATTTATGTTGCAATGGGACACATACACTACTTTGCCACAGATGAGTTTTTGGTTCTGTGACCAGGAATGATCCATGCAGTTTGGCAGTTGCAGCTCTTTCTTTGTTAACAATTACCTTTTGGTCACTGTGATGATGAGGGTGTAGACCCCATTGCCACAATGGTCAAAATGTGCTTCAGCTATGGACCCCACACTTACCTTTTGGTCACTGTGATGATGGGGGTTTAGACCCCATTGCCACAATGGTCAAAATGTGCTTCAGCTATGGACCCCACACTTGCCTTTTGGTCACTGTGATGATGGGGGTTTAGACCCCATTGCCACAATGGTCAAAATGTGCTTCAGCTATGGACCCCACACTTGCCTTTTGGTCACTGTGATGATGGGGGTTTTAGGCCCCATTGCCACAATGGTCATGGGCTGCTTGCATTGTGGGTGCCACACACATATATGTGTGGCACATGTGCTAGGGGTCACATTGTATGTTCAATGTCATGTTCGGTGTTGTAGGCATTTGACACAGCCTGCTCACACGCTTGTCATGGTGGTGGGGGGATGTCTTAATCTTGCATTCCCTAGGTTGTGGTGTGCTTGTTGTGTCATGCATTGTCCATCCTATGAGTGGGGGTGGTAGTAGTGGTAGGCATCCTGCCCCCTGGCTAAGGGTGGTAGTAGTGGTAGGCATCCAGCCCCCTGGCTAAGGGGTGGTAGTAGTGGTAGGCTTCCTGCCCCCTGGCTAAGGGTGGTAGTAGTGGTGGGCATCCTGCCCCCTGGGTGAGGGTGGTAGTAGTGGTGGGCATCCTGCCCCTGGCTAAGGGTGGTAGTAGTGGTAGGCATCCAGCCCCCTGGCTAAGGGTGGTAGTAGTGGTAGGCATCCAGCCCCCTGGCTAAGGGTGGTAGTAGTGGTGGGCATCCTGCCCCCTGGCTAAGGGTGGTAGTAGTGGTAGGCATCCTGCCCCCTGGCTAAGGGTGGTAGTAGTGGTAGGCATCCAGCCCCCTGGCTAAGGGTGGTAGTAGTGGTAGGCATCCAGCCCCCTGGCTAAGGGTGGTAGTAGTGGTAGGCATCCTGCCCCCTGGCTAAGGGTGGTAGTAGTGGTAGGCATCCAGCCCCCTGGCTAAGGGTGGTAGTAGTGGTGGGCATCCTGCCCCCGTGGGTGAGGGTGGTAGTAGTGGTGGGCATCCTGCCCCCTGGGTGAGGGTGGTAGTAGTGGTGGGCATCCTGCCCCCTGGCTAAGGGTGGTAGTAGTGGTAGGCATCCTGCCCCCTGGGTGAGGGTGGTAGTAGTGGTGGGCATCCTGCCCCCTGGCTAAGGGTGGTAGTAGTGGTAGGCATCCTGCCCCCGTGGGTGAGGGTGGTAGTAGTGGTGGGCATACTGCCCCCCTGGGTGAGGGTGGTAGTAGTGGTGGGCA